>CM035839.1:3641946-4241946 GCA_020510985.1 Pholidichthys leucotaenia
AACCTTACCACTGGCTCCTCCAAAGTCCACACCAGTGGGAGCACAGAATGCCAGTAAGGAGCAAGGAGCGACGTCAAAGTCCATATAGAGCGTGAGAGAGGGAAAGGGGTCAGTGCTTTCTGGCTGCAGCGTGCCATTGCTAAAGTCCAAGAGTAGGGAGTGCTCAAGTCCATGAAGCTCCTGTTTCCAGTGTGCAAGAAGACCATCGATGAAACGAATCGACCTGACACCAAGATGAGCTGGTAAAGCTGAGGCGTTGTTGAGGCCAGGACCAGCCAGTTCCACCACTTGCTTCAGAGTGAGAATGTTCCTGGAACACAGCCTATCAAGGAAGGTCCTTCCAACTCCCGGCAGGACACCAAGGCGACCACCAAAAACCAGCGGCTCCCTCAACAACCAGTAGAGGGAATCGCATGGCCCTCTTTGTTTTTTAAAAAGAGTCCACACTGAAAAGAGACTGCGGTAAAAACTGGGTAAAGACAGTGCATTAGAGTTCTTAAAATCCATTAAAAACACAGGGAGGTCTAGCCCAAGCCCAAGGACTCTCTGTAAAATAACACAGGCCAAAGGCCTCCATACCAGGTCCTGGGGGCCCGTCAGCAGTCTCTGTATGAAAGTCAGTCTAAAAGCAGCACCTCTACTAGCTAAATGAATCACTCCTTGCCCCCCCTCCTCTTTGGGAAGAAATAACAGGGCTTGAGGAACCCAGTGGAGTCCACCCCCCCCAAAAAAGTCCACCAAAACAGACTGAATTTTGGACAACAAACCAGCAGGGGGGTCCATGCACATGAGGCGGTGCCACAGGGATGAGGAAACAAGATTATTTAAAATGAGCACTCTTCCTCTAAAAGATATTCTTGGCATTAGCCACTTCCACTTGTTTAGTCTCCCGTTAATCTTCTCTATGACCCCATCCCAATTTTTTTGCTCAAACTGCTGATTTCCAATAAAGACGCCAAGATACTTAAAACCTCCTTTTTTCCAAATCAACCCACCCGGCAGCGTAAGCTGATTTTCTAGTTTCTCCCCCACCATCAGAGCCTCGCTTTTTCCCCAGTTTATCTTTGCAGAGGAAAGTTGGCCAAAAAGATTGACACTCCTAACCAGAACGTCAATGTCACTCTGCTTGTTTAGCAGAATGACTACATCATCTGCATAGGCCGACAGCTTGAACGTGGTGTCACAGCCAGGAAAAGTAACTCCTGATAGATCCCTTCTCAGGCAGTGAAGCAAAGGCTCTATGGCGAGGGAGTACAGCATCCCTGAGAGAGGGCAGCCCTGCCGAACCCCCCTCTGGACTTTTAAAGGGGCAGACAGGCCCCCATTTATCTTCAGCACACTCTCAATGTCACTGTACAAGACCCGTATCCTGGCTATGAAGCCTGGGCTGAACCCAAAAGCTGTTAAAACTGTCCATAAATATTGGTGTTCAACCCGATCAAACGCCTTTTCCTGGTCAATTGAAATCAAACCAGTTTCAGAATCAGAATCAGAATCAGAATCAGGTTTATTGCCATTGTTCATGTAGTACACAAACTAGGAATTTGTCTCGGTACAATGCTGCAACATTAAACATGATAAGATAAGAGAAATAAACTATACATGTAATAAAGTGTAGGATAAGATTAAGTGATACTGGTCAACAGTTAAAATATATATTAGCCAGCAGCAGATACTGTGGAGAACTATATAGTGCAGTCGGTAATGCAGGAAGAAAACAGTGATGATTGACATGAGTCTGGTTGAGCTGCTGTACATGGTGCACGAGAGTCACTTAGTGTTCAGCAGTCTAATGGCAGAGGGGAAGAAGCTGTTCATGTGACGGGAGGTTTTAGTCTGGATGGACCGAAGTCTTCTACCAGAGGGGAGGGGGGCAAACAGTACATGACCAGGGTGTGAGGGATCGGCTATGATCCGGCCAGCACGCCTCCGGGTCCTGGAGATGTACAGATCCTGGAGAGATGGGAGCTTGCAGCCGATCACCTTCTCAGCAGTGCGCACGACGCGCTGCAGCCTTAGTCAGTCCCTGGCAGTGGCTCCTGCGTACCACACGGTTATGGAGGTGGTGAGGATGGACTCGATGATGGCTGTGTAGAACTGCACTAACATCTTGGTGGGTAGCTTGAGCTTCCTCAGCTGCCGCAGGAAGAACATCCTCTGCTGGGCTTTTTTGATGAGTGAGCTGATGGTCAGCTCCCATTTGAGGTCCCTGGTGATGGTAGTGCCTAGGAAGCGGAAGGAATCAGCAGTGGTGATGGGAGAGCCTGAGAGGGTGAGGGGGGGCAGAGGAGTAGTGACTTTCCTGAAGTCTACAATCATCTCCACTGTCTTCAGAGCGTTCAGCTGCAGGTTGTTATTGCTGCACCAGGACGCCAGCTGGGCCACCTCTCTCCTGTAGGCGGACTTGTCGCCGTTGGAGATGAGCCCGATGAGGGTGGTGTCGTCCGCAAACTTGATCAACTTGACAGACTGGTGGCTGGAGGTGCAGGAGTTGGTGTAAAGGGAGAAGAGTAGGGGGGAAAGTACACAGCCCTGGGGTGATCCGGTGCTGATGCTAGTATAGTCTGAGACAGTCTTTCCCAGCCGCACATGCTGCCTCCGGTCCGTCAGGAAGTCGATGATCCACCTGCAGAGGGAGTCAGGCACGTTGAGCAGGGACAGCTTGTCCCGGAGCAGAGCGGGGCGGATGGTGTTGAATGCGGAGCTGAAGTCCACAAACAGGATCCTGGCGTAGGTTCCCGGGGAGTCCAGGTGCTGCAGGATGGAGTGGAGGGCCAGGTTGACTGCATCGTCTACAGACCTGTTGGCTCGGTAGGCAAACTGCAGTGGGTCCAGGAGAGGGGTGGTGATGGACTTGAGGTGGGACAGGACCAGGCGCTCAAAGGACTTCATGACTACAGAGGTGAGCGCTACAGGTCTGTAGTCATTAAGTCCAGTGATCCGTGGCTTCTTGGGGACAGGGATGATGGTGGAGGATTTGAGGCAGGACGGCACGTGGCATAACTTAAGGGAGGTGTTAAAAATGTCTGTGAATACAGGAGCCAGCTGTTTCGCACAGAGTCTCAGGGTGGAGGGAGACACGCCGTCTGGGCCGGGGGCCTTGCGCGGGTTCAGTCTGGAGAACTGTTTGAGCACATCCTGCTCACTGATGATAAGGGGAGGGGGGGAGGTGGGGGGGGTGCCTTAAATGAAGTAGGGAATGTGGAGGCTGTGGAGCTGGAGGGAGGGGGGGAGTTGGACACAGATGACGAGGTGTCAAAACGGGCATAGTGTTGGGACAGTCTCTGACAAAGGGCTTTGTCATCCTGACCTTTAGGAGCCTGAGGCCGATAGTTGGTGATCTGCCTCAGTCCTCTCCACACGGAAGCCGAATCATTAGCAGTGAACTGCTGCTGGAGTCTCTCTGAGTACACAGATTTAGCCCTCTTCAGCTCTCTGTTAAACCGGTATTTAACCTCCCTGTAGCAGTCCCTGTCTCCACTTTTCAGCGCTGCTTCCTTCTCCTTCCTGATCTGTCTGAGCTTAGCTGTGAACCAGGGTTTGTCATTAGAGTAACTCACCCTGGTGCGTGATGGAAGAATGTTCTCTTCACAAAAGTGGATATATGAGTTCACAGTGTCCGTGTACTCATCCAGATCATGCGTGGCTCCTTTAAGCATGCCCCAGTCAGATATTTCCATGCACGTTTCTACCGCCAATGAACCAGAGACCTCCAAAATATCCCGAATTAAAGTGACGTTGTCACTAATCAGCCTGCCAGGCACACAGTAAGTCTGGTCTACATGAATGAGCTCGCTCATCACCTTTCTCAGTCTTCGGGCCAGAGCTTTTGAGAGAATCTTGTAGTCTGTGCAGAGCAGAGAGACTGGCCTCCAGTTCTTTAGGCTCTGGAGGTCCCCCTTTTTCGGCAACAGTGTGATGATGGCCCTCCTGCAGGTCGTGGGCAGGGTCCCCCTTTCCAAGCTATCTTGGAGAACCTCCAGCAGGTCTGGACCAAGCAGGGGCCAGAATTCCTTAAAAAAGTCCACAGAGAGACCATCTATGCCTGGTGATTTTCCATTCTGGAGGCTCATTAGCGCCGTATGCAGCTCAGACAGAGACAGTGGAGCATCCAAGCCGGCAACAAGGTCCTCTGAGAGCACTGGAAGACCATCAAGGAAGACCTGGCCCAGTGACGTGTCCTCCCTCCACTCTGCTCTAAACAATTCACTGTAAAAGCTAGCAGCGTGTTTCCTGATCTCTGCTGCTGTGGAGATTGTTCTCCCGTCATCGCCCAACAAGGAGTGAATAAGCTTTCTCTGTCCATTTTTCCCCTCCAGTCCAAAAAAGTACTGGGAGGGCGAGTCCATCAGAGCTACATCCATGTAGCGTGAGCGGACCAGAGCACCCTGTGCGGTGACCCCTAGCAAGCTAGCCAAGGCTGACCTTTTTGACTTGAGAGCCTCTAAGTGCTCCTGTTTTCCTGTAGAACTGAGCAACTCCTCTAGTTCTACCACCTCAGTCTCCAGAACTTTCAAGGATTGGGTCAAGCTACGAGTGACATTTTGAGTGTACTGTTGGCAGAGTTGTTTTATCTGGGCCTTACCAAAATCCCACCACAATTGGAGAGAACTAAAAGAGGGTTTTTGTTCCCTGTGTGACTTCCAAACATCATGAAAAACCTCTTTAAAAAACACATCATTTAAAAGTGTATTGTTAAAATGCCAAAAAGCACTCTTACACTTTACATTTTCAATAAACACAGAACAAAACAGCAGGCAGTGATCAGTGAAACCAACAGGACAGATACAACTATTTTTAAAAACACTCATTTGATGTTTAAAACCATAAAAACGGTCTAACCTAGCCATAGATAAAAGGTTATCTTTGACATGGCTCCAGGTGTACTGCCTCTGGTCCCCATGATGTGATCTCCACACATCGGCCATTTCATGTGTTTTCACCAGTTCTCTCAGCCTATTGGCAGAAGCAGGGTGAGGGTCCTGATGGTTCCTGTCTAGTCTGTGGTTTAATGTACAGTTAAAATCACCCCCCAGAAATAAAAAACTATTTGGATCACAGGACTTAACCGTATCCGAAAGCACGTCAAAGACCCTGATCCTCTCTGCTCTCTGTGTTGGCACATACACGTTTATAAAAACGAAGTTCACGTTTTCAAACTGTACCTTTAATAAGAGGAAATGACCTCTCACCACCTCTTCTACCTCATAAGAGACAGGCACACAACCCCTAGAGAAAAGTACAGCCACCCCCCCACTGCTACTGGATTTGTGGCTAAAAAAAATGCAGCCATCCCACTCTTTTCTCCAATGGCTCTCAATGTCCACAGTGCTGTGAGTCTCCTGGACCATCAGCACGTCAAGTTTCTTTAAATTAAAAAGCTTGTATAAAGAGGCCCTTTTTACATCATCCCTGGCCCCATTAATATTGAGAGTGCCAATTCTAAGGTGGGGCATTAAAAAGGATAAAAATAGGGTACAGTAAAAAAACACACACATAGCATAAAAGGGAAGAAACAAACTAAGAGTCAACATGACTGTTAGTAATTTGTGATTTCAGTTTGACAACCAGTTTCTTTAAACGAAAAATTTCCTGATCAGTAAAAGTCTCATTCCCATCATTCAGTTTCATCAGCTTGCGAGCTGATGCCACGAATAACTCCAGATCTGGAAAGTAATTTTCCACTTTCACAGCTCTGCTCCCCTTGGTCACCTGGAGAAATTGCCTAATTTTGGAAAAACAATAGGAGCTTTGCTCCTCCTGCGTCTGTGTCTGCATCATTTCAGACTCAGCTCCACTTTCGTCAGAGACGCTCTCATCTAGTAAATCTAACTTCCCAACCCTACTAGATTTAGCAGAGCTCTGTAAGTTTTCAGCACTTTTTCTTTTTTGTGCAGCTTTAAAAGGATCCTCTTCAGCAAAACTACATTCCTGCATTTCTTCATGAACTGCAACGTTTGTCATGCAGTGTTTGCTCTGTGTGTCCCCTACAGCCTCAAACCGCTCCTCCCCCGCCTGCAAAGTCTGTTCATTCACGTTCCTTCGTTTAACTGCACTTTTACTTACACCCTCCACCTGTTTACCCCGGGCGACAGGCTCGTCACAATGATCAGAGCTGCCGCCAGACAGAAATTCCCCACCATCACTGTTTGGGGGGGCAACTACCGCGCCCGCGGCGGCCACCCCAGCAGAGGCGGCCGCGGCCGCCCCAGCACAAGCGGACGCGAACGCGGACGCCCCCGCAGAAGTAGAAGCGGACGCGGATGCGGACGCGGACGCGGATGCAGACGCGGATGCGGCCGCGGATGCGGCCGCAGCCGCGGCCGCGACCGCCGCAGCAGAAGCGGGCGCCGCAGCGGCATCCGCCGCACCACATGTAGCGCTACCCTCCGGACCACCAGAAACAGCGGCGTCACCTTTCTTACCGCCAGTGCTCTTTGTGTTCGCCTTTTCAGGACATGCCCTAATAAGATGGCCTTCTGCGCCACACGCAAAACACTTCATGGTTTCAGATGTTGCAAACACCAAGTAGCTAAAGCCGTCAATCCTGAAATTAAAAGACGCATTCAGTTCAGCAGAGCTGTCTTTCAACACCATGAAACACTGCCTCCTATGACATACAACATGCTTCAGCAGGGGTGATTTACTACCCAGAGAGACCATTCTGATAGGGGACACAACCTGGCCAAAACGGGACAACTCTCTAATCAGCTGATCATTTTTAACGAAAGGAGGAGCGTTTGAGATGGTGATCCTCCTAGACGGATTCGCCAGCGGTAAAACGGGAGTAAAAGTGTCACCTATGACCACTCCCTGTGCCACCACCTGATCAGCTTTCTCAGTCGAATCCAGAAAGATCACAATTGCGCTGTTCATCCTCGATGCTGATTTTATGCTGCCATGCCCAACCACCTGTCCTACAGCGAGGCTGGCCTCCTCCACAGAACAGGGAACTGTCGGGAGGATTCTCACACCATGACGCCGGGTTAAGCGCTCAAACTCCACACCACCATCAATCACCGGCATGATGCCGGCCGGGAAAAACCGGCAGCAGAAGCTACCGTTCCCCAACACACTCACTCCAACACTCACACCCCAGCACACACACACTCAACCCACTATATTAAACACACACACCTCAAACACACAAGATAGAGAAAAAGTTAGAAAATACAAAGTTTAAAGTACTCACTCGACACCACTCCACACCCCTGCTCCCACAAACGCCCACGCATGCGCACGAGAGAGAGAGAGAGAGAGAGAGAGATTTGATTTTGATTTTTCAACACACCTTTATTGTCACAAGTTCAACAGAAAAACACAACAACTAAAACAACTAAAAGAAGCAATGGAAAAGTAAAATGACTCACTGACAAGAAATCAAAGACACAAGTAACTGAACCAGGAAAACTAAAACAAAAACTTGCTTCTTACATCAGAACCATACCATAGGTAATTTTCCCCTCCTTAACACAACACAGGATGTGCTTAAAGCACCACATAGCCTCAAAAGTTCCAATATTTTGCATCAGATGATAGTAATTGTAATCAATCATTATTCGAGCCTTAATCATGCCAACCAGCATGTCTTTTACATTACAATCCAGCATTTGTTCAATTTTTCTTTTCCTACTAACATAAATAGCCATTTTAGCCTGACCCAGGATGAAATTTAAAAGTTCACTCTGTTTCTTAGTTCTCTGCCTATATGGAAAACCCAAGATAAAAATCTGCAGGGAAAAGACTTCTCCAAACAGAGAAAACAGCTTCCCCAAAAAAACAAACAACAAATGCAGTCTGTTACAGTCCAGAAAACAATGAAACACAGTCTCTTTCTGAGGACAAAAAGGACAAACCTCAACAACATTTGGGTTTAAAATAGAGATGAAAGCATTTACAGCCACAGCACCATGTAAAACTCGCCATTGTAGGTCTCCAACCTTCTTAGTTAATGGTGGTTTATAGAGTGCTCTCCATGCAGGCCTCACCTCTGAACCCAAACCCAAATGTTTCCTCCATGGTGTATCAGCTTGACCTTTTAACTTATTCACATTTAGAATTCTCACCAAAAGTCTATACATTTTTTTTTACCAGGAGAGTCACAAATGTTAATGTAGTCGGAGTTTAAAAACACACCAGTGCCATCTTTAAAATCAGGAGATAAAACACTAAAAGGAAGAGGCTCATCAGCAGTTCGCACAGAGTTTTTGCAGTGTAAAACAATAGCAGAGTGTTCTTCTGCGGACAGGCAGTCTCTCCAATCTTTCAGCAAGTTCATTATAGTTCTGACTGAAGAAACGCCAAGAGCCGAGCACAGGGCAACAGCATTGCCCAAGTTAGGACCACATAAATTCACCAAGTGTCCCAGCGTTGTGACCTTTGCACAAATGAACTTTTTTTAAAACAGAAGGTCCTAAAGCATTGCCCACATCAAAATGGGTTCCGAACACAAGTGGTTCCTTTAAAAGCCAAAAAGGTGACAAGGAAGCCTGGGGAGAGTTCTTTTTAAAAAGTCCCCAGATTTTAAAAGCACTTTGGTAAAACTGGGGAAGTTCTGGGAGGTTTTGGCTCCTTAAGTCCATTAAAAACAGCGACTCCTCTAGTCCTAGCCCTCCACAGCGAGCCAGGACAGCCCTGGCAATAGGTCTCCACACAAGGTCGAGAGGGCCACTCAGCAGTCGCTGAATGAACTGCAGGCGAAAGACAGCCCCCCTGCTGGCCAGATGGATGAGCCCTTGACCACCTTCTTCCCTCGGTAAAAACAGGATGATCTGTGGAACCCAGTGAAGATGGTCCCAGAAAAAGTCCACAACTATAGATTGCACTCTGGCCAGCAAATTGGGTGGAGGGTCCAGACAAGACAGTCGATGCCACAGCACTGAAGCAATCAAGTTGCTGATGATTAAAACACGACCTCTGAAGGACAAGTTTGGCAGAATCCATTTCCATTTTTTTAGTCTTCCTTCAACTTTTTTCTAAAAAACACTCCCAATTTTTCCCAGTAAAAGTCTGATTTCCTAAAAACACACCAAGATACTTAAAACCACCTTGTGTCCAAAAAAGGCCACCAGGTAGGGCAATTTTTTGTGGTCTCCCCCCCACCACAACAGCTTCACTCTTACCCCAGTTCACTCTCGCTGAGGAGCACTCACCAAAAAGATTAACAGTTCTTAAAAGGTAGTCTACATCATTTTGATTTCTTGTAAAAACAACAACATCAGCAGCATATGCAGACACTTTAAAAAACAGAGTCAGAGTTGGGGATTTTAAAACCAGTGAGGCCTTGCCTTAGTTTACAAAGGAGGGGCTCGATGGCAAGAGAGTACAGCATACCTGAGAGGGGGCAGCCCTGTCGGACACCCCTCTCAACTTTGAAAGGAGCACTCAAACCACCATTAATCTTAAGAATACTCTCAATGTCTCTATACAAAGCCTGGATCATGGCGATGAACCCTGAGCTGAAACCAAAGGCCTCTAATGTCTGCCAAAGGTATGGATGTTCAACTCGGTCAAACGCCTTTTCTTGGTCTATTGAAATAAGACCAAGTTCTTTGACCAATGAGCTGGAGAGGTCCAAAACATCACAAATTAAAAAAAATGTTGTCTGTAACCAACCTACCAGGTACACAGTAGGTCTGGTCTACATGTATGACCTGCTCCATCACCTTCCTCAGTCTGGTAGCCAACACTTTGGAGCGAATTTTGTAGTCAGTACAGAGGAGGGCCACCGGACGCCAGTTTTTAATGTCTTTCAAGTTGCCTTTCTTGGGAAGGAGGGTGAGGACTGCTCTCCTACAACTTAGTGGCAGGTGACCCTTCCGCAGACTGTCAGACAGTACTTCCAGCAAGTCCTCACAGATCTCAGACCAGAACGCCTTGTAGAACTCCGATGGTAGACCATCTATCCCTGGGGCTTTTCCACACTAAAGAGACTGGACAGCCACTGCTAGTTCTTGCAGAGTGATCCCGCTCTCCAGCTCTGCATTCATGCTAGCCATCACCTTTGGCAAGTCCGTCAAAAAATGACTCAGCACATGTGGATTCTCAACAAATTCTTTCTTAAAGAGATCTTTGTAGAAAGCAGCTGCGAAGGATCTCCGCAGACTCATGGATCGGCCGCCTGTCTTCGGAGCTGAGAGAGTGGATCATCCTCCTCTGACCATTCTTCCTCTCCAAACCAAAGAAAAAATGAGATGGAGCGTCCATTAGTACGATGTTCTGGAACCTACTGCGTACCACAGCGCCCCTGGCGGCCACACCCAATAGGTCAGTTAAAACAGACTTTTTGCCATTGAGGGCCTCAAAATGTCCGCTTTCTCCTGTGGAGCCTACCAAAGACTGCAGCTCCACTATTTCTCTCTCCAGGTCCCTGACAGACCTGACCAAGTCTCCAGAGACATTGCGAGTATACTGTAGGCACAAATTCTTTATTTGGCTCTTCCCTACATCCCACCACTGCTGCAAAGAACTAAAATTTGATTTTGTTAATTCAAAATTACTCCAATAAAATATAAAAGCAGTTTTAAAACTGTTATCCGATAAAAGTGATGTGTTAAAATGCCAGTATGCACTACTGCACTTTATATTCCTGATAAAAACACAACACTGAACCAGAGAGTGATCTGTAAAGCCAACAGGGACTATAAAAGCACTTTTAAAAATGCTAAAATGGTGCTTAAAACTGTAAACCCTATCCAGTCTAGCTAAGGACAGAATATTGTCCTTTCTATGGCTCCACGTGTACTATCAAGCCTTGCCATGAAAATTCCTCCACACATCACACAGATCATGAGCTTCTATGAGACCTTTTAAACTTGTCTTGGATGCAGCATGTGGCTCTGGGTGATTCCTATCCATAAGAGGATTTTCTGTACAATTAAAATCACCTCCCACAAATAAAAAGTCATCATTACTGCAATTTTTGATCGTGTCATCTAAAATATTTAAAAAGGCCAATCTTTCTGTGCCTACGGTTGGAGCATACACATTTATAAAAACAACTTTCACATTATCAAAAACAGCTCGAACTTTTAAAATGTGGCCTGCAATTATCTCATCAATGTCATAAGAAAGTGGAATAAAATCTCGAGAAAATAAAATACCCACTCCACCACTGCTGCTGTTTTTATGACTGAGAATAATTTCCCCTTGAAATTCCCTCCTCCAGTCAGCAGCATTGTCCTCAGAACTATGAGTCTCCTGAACAAACAGATCATTAATTTTCTTGCATTCTGCAAGAGTAAAAACACACGCTCGCTTGGACATTTCTCTTGCTCCATTGATGTTGAGTGTGCCAAAATTAAAACTGCACATGCATATAAGAGGGCAAAGCCAATACAAAAACAGAAAAGAAAGAATGAGCGATAAAAGACTAATCATCCTGGGCAATTTGGTTCTTAACTTTTAGTACAAGCTTTTTTAGTCTGTAGACCTCCTGATCAGCTCAAGCTCTCCCCTATTTTTTGACCTGTATGCAAACTTAGATGGGTCGTGGGAGGGAGGAAGAATGGACTTGATGTTCTGCATGACCAGCTGATCAAAGCACTTCTTTATGATGAGGGTCATTGCTACATGCCAGTAATCATTGCAGCTGGATGGGACGGGCTTCTTTGGGACTGGTATTATAGTAGCAGTTTTGAAACATGTGGCAACAACAGTTTGAATCAGCGTGATGTTGAAGATGTTGGCCAGGACATTCTTTGTCACAACTCGCTCCCGCCTGTCATCCGCTCCAGCCGTGCACACACCTGTGCTTCATCAGGCTGCACCTCTTAGCCTGCTCTGCCTGCAGCCTCGGCCTGGAGCCGTCAGCTCATCTCCACGCTCAAGCTCTGCGTTTGCCTTCTCCTCTCGGCCAACGCCGCAACTCGTCATCCTCACGTAAGGTTCTCTTACCTGTTCTCCAAAGTTTTTCCCCTGTGCACAGGTGGATCCTCCTGGCGGCGGAATTATCCCTTCATCGCCTCTCCTCGCTAGCCTCACTCCTTTGAGCACAGCAGGGCGCTGTCTCCCAGGCGGGAGCTTCTCTTGCCAACGCCAGTCACCAATACATCTGCAAGTAAGCCACATTATTACTTTCACCGTCCCGCTGAGACAATTGCGCATCCACTGTTCTCTGCTCTGTCCTCAGGGTTGCCTGGCTGTACGGTGTCTGTTCTGCCCTCGGTGCTTTCCTGTCCCCAAGAGAACATTTACATTTCCCACTCATGCATACATACACCTGTTGCTGAATAAAACTCTTAAATCTCACCCGAGCCTGTGTGCATGTTTCCTGGGCCAGAAATCATGTCAGTACGGCTCCAGCACAGCGGCCCAGCGAACAGCGGGTACGTACACCGACTTTCCAATCTCGAGGCTCGGGTGGACTTAATTGTTCATCAACAGGTTATCCCCAATCAGCTAACCTCCATTATTAGCCGGTTGGATCGCCTCGATCCTCCGCAGGCGCTCCCTCCATCTCAGGTCGGCGGGCCAGTTCCTCCCGCCCCTCAGGCCAGCTCCTCTGCCCCGGGTCCGCCGACCCGTCTCGCTCCTATTACCACTCCAGCGCGCTTTAGCGGAAAGCTTAGCGGAAAGCTTAGCAGAGCGCGCGGGTTTATTCTACAGTGTGAGACGGTGTTCCAGCGTGTGCCCGGGGACTTTCCGTCAGACCAAAGCCGAATTGGGTATGTTTGAAATCTTCTGGAAGGGCGAGCGTTAGCCTGGGCTTACGCCGTTATGGCGAAGCCCAGCTACGCGACCTTGACCTATACCCAGTTCGTGCAAGAATTTTTCGAGGTCTTTGATCATTCGGATCGCGATAGCGTGTTGGCCGAGCGGCTACTTAGCTCTCGCCAGGGTGGCCGCTTAGCGGCTGACTACGCTGTCGACTTCCAGGTGGCGGCGGATGAAGTTGGTTGGTGTGATACTGCCCTTTGCAGCCTGTTCATCCGGAGTCTAAATCCTGATTTACGGGACGAACTGGACAGCCGGGATCAGCCAGATCGGCTGCCAGAATTAATTTCGTTGGCCATTAGTTTGGATAACAGGCTGAGGGAGCGGGCCGCCGAGCGGAAATCTTTCAGCCGCCCGCGCGGAACTCCTATCCGCGCTCCTCAGTCTTGCTCCCTGGCGTTGCCTCCTCCGGAGGTCGCCGACGATCCAGACGCTATGATCATCAGGCGGGCTAGACTTTCTTTAGCGGAAAAACAGCGCCGCCGGGAGTTGGGTCTCTGCATGTATTGCAGAGATGACCAACATCCCGTGGAAGTCTGCCCGGTGAAGCCAAAAGGGGGAGGTTCGTGGGTCACTGTAGGGGGCCTCGCGGACGCTACCCAGTCTAATCCCCTCACAAAATGTCAGGTTCAAATTAGACTCTGCCTCAACTCCATTGGTCATGCATCTCACGCACTGGTGGACTCGGGGGCCGAACAATGTTTTATTTCTAAGAGTCTGGCAACCCGCCTGGGCATCCAGTGCCAAGCCTTGCCCACTCCCCTTCACCTCGTCGCGCTTACCAGTTTTCCCTTGGAGAAGGTCACTCATATTACCAAGCCCATCTCCGTCATTATCTCTGGCAATCATCGTGAAGACCTTAGCTTTTATGTCCTTCCCACCTCTGCGGTGCCCATCATCTTAGGCTACTCATGGCTACGCCTCCCTGTGTTTGATTGGCAGACCGGTTGCATCCTATCTTGGAGCACTTTTTGTTTGGGAACCTGCCTCCAGTCTGCGGCCTGTGCCCCGTCTGTGCCTGCACTCGCCCTTGACCCCGCCCCGCCGGACCTCTCTGCAGTGCCACCGGAGTTTCACGACCTGGGTCTGGTTTTCAGCAAGTCGAAGGCGTTATCCCTCCCACCCCATCGCCCGTATGACTGTGCCATTGATCTCCTGCAGGGGGCGCCCCTCCCATCTGGCTGCCTTTATAACCTGTCTGCCCCAGAACGGGAGGCCATGGACACCTATATTCGGGAATCCCTCAGTGCTGGAATTATTCGCCCCTCTTCATCCGCCCTGGATGCTGGGTTCTTTTTTGTGGCGAAGAAGGATGGGTCCTTAAGGCCATGCATTGACTTTAGGGCCCTTAATGACATCACTGTTAAGGATCGTTATACGCTGCCACTTATGGACTCAGCCTTCAGTTCCCTCCAGGGGGTGTCGTCGTTCTCCAAGTTGGACCTCCGCAGTGCTTATCACCTTGTCCGGATCCATGAGAGTGATGAGTGGAAGACGGCCTTCCGAACGCCCAGCGGCCACTTTGAATACCTTGTCATGCCGTTTGGGCTCACCAACGCTCCTGCTGTCTTCCAGCGCCTGATCAATGATGTCCTTTGTGATTTCCTGGGGGTCTTCGTTTTCGTCTACCTGGATGATATTTTGATCTTCTCCCGGTCTCGGGAGGAGCATCTGGTCCATGTGAGGCGGGTCCTTCAACGCCTTTTGGAGAATAAACTGTACATCAAAGCTGAAAAGTGCGAATTTTTCACCAATACTACCTCCTTCCTAGGCTTTATTGTCTCACACAATCAGCTCCTCCCTGACCCAGCCAAGGTTAAAGCAGTGGTCGAGTGGCCTACCCCCTCCTCGAAGAAGCAGGTTGAGCAATTCTTGAGGTTCGCTAATTTTTACCACCGCTTTGTTCCTGGTTACAGTTCCATCACCCCCCCTTTGAACCGCCTCACCTCGCCTAAGGAATGCTTTCAGTGGACGACGGAAGCGGAGACGGCCTTCGAGACCCTTAAAAAGGAATTTGCATCCTCCCGGGTCCTTTCTCTTGTGGATCCAGAGCGACAGTGTTTTGTCAAGGTGGACGCGTCTGACACTGGGGTCGGGGCGGTTTTGTCTCAGCGCTCCCCGACGGACGGGGCACTGTGCCCCTGCGCCTTCTACTCCAAGCGTCTCTCCTCAGCCTAGCGTAATTATGACATCGGCGACAGAGAGCTCCTGGCCGTGAAGCTCGCGCTGCAGGAGTGGCGTCACTGGTTGGAAGGGGCGGCTCAGCCTTCCGTGGTCTGGACCGACCATAAGAACTTGGAATACATCAGGACGGCCAAGCGCCTGAATGCCCGCCAGGCGCACTAGTCGCTGTTCTTTGCTAGGTTCAGGTTCACTATTACTTACCGCCTGGCTTCCAAGAATAAGAAGTCAGACGCATTGTCCAGGCTGTTCGCCCCTGAAGCACCAGAAGAGGGGGTTCATACCGTTGTTCCTGCTTCATGCGTTGTGGGGGCTGTTTCCTGGTCCATCAGAGATAGAGTCCTGAAGGCACTGGAGTCCGAACCCGATCCTTGCGGCGGGCCAGCGGGGAAATTGTTTGTACCCTCATCAGTCCGAGGTGACGTCATTCACTGGGCTCATACTTCCAAGCTCGCTTGCCACCCTGGTGTCTCCCGGTCTGTGGATCTTCTCCAGCGGTCCTTTTGGTGGCCTGGGCTCCGGGAGGACGTCTCCAACTACGTGCGCGCCTGTCCTCGGTGTGCCATGAATAAGTCGTCTAATGCTCCTCCTGCAGGTCTTCTCCACCCCTTGCCGGTCCCCGGGAGGCCCTGGTCATACATTGTCTTGGTCTTTGTCACCGGCCTGCCTGTCTCCAACTCATATAATACTATCTTGACCATTGTGGACCGGTTCTCCAAGGCGGCCCACTTTGTGCCTCTCCCTGGGCTTCCCTCGGCGCGCGAGACGGCCGATCTGTTGGTGCAGCATGTGGTCAGGTTGCATGGCATCCCAGCTGACATTGTCTCTGATAGAGGGCCACAATTCGTGTCCAAGGTCTGGAGGAGCTTCTGTAATGCTCTGGGGGCCACGGTTAGCCTGTCTTCGGGACATCATCCTCAATCTAATGGGCAGTGCGAGCGCACCAACCAGGAGCTGGAGGCTGCTCTGCGCTGCGTCGCCTCCTCCAGTCCCTCTTCCTGGAGCATTCATCTTCCCTGGGTGGAGTATGCCCATAACTCCACTTTGTCCTCAGCCATTGGGATGTCCCCTTTTCGGGCGTCTCTAGGTTATGATCCCCCGCTGTTCCCTGAGGAAGAAGGTGAGGTGGCAGTCCCCTCCATCCAGGCCCACTTGAGACAGTGTCGACGGCTATGGACTAAGACGCGCCAGGCCCTGGTGCACGCGGCATTGCGCAATGCCAAGTCTGCTAATCGCTGCAGGAGGCCTGCGCCACACTGCAGGGTGGGTCAACAGGTATGGTTGTCAGCCCAGAATATTAACCTGAAGGGGGAGAAGAAGAAACTGGCTCAGCGTTTTGTTGGACCTTATCCTGTTACGAAGGTGGTTAACCCAGTGGCTGTGCGTTTGGCGCTTCCCCCCCCTCCATGTTCATCCCACATTTCACCTTTCTCAGGTCAAACCTGTGATGTCTAATCCTCTCTGTCCTCCTCCCAGGGTCCCGCCCCCTCCTAGAATGATCGATGGACACCCGGCGTGGAGCATCACTGCTATCTTGTACTCCCGACGTCAGGGCCGGGGGTTGCAGTATTTGATGGACTGGGAGGGTTATGGCCCGGAGCACAGATGCTGGGTGCGCCCCTCCTTCATGCTGGATAAGCAACTCGTTGAGGTGTTCCATCGGGCGCACCCTGACAAGCCAGCGCCAGGAGGCGCTGCTCGGGGGGGGGGGGAGTACTGTCACAACTCGCTCCCGCCTGTCATCCGCTCCAGCCGTGCGCACACCTGTGCTTCATCAGGCTGCACCTACTTAGCCTGCTCTGCCCGCAGCCTCGGCCTGGAGCTGTCAGCTCATCTCCACGCTCAAGCTCTGCGTTTGCCTTCTCCTCTCGGCCAACGCCGCAACTCATCATCCTCACGTTAAGGTTCTCTTACCTGTTCTCCAAAGTTCTTCCCCTGTGCACAGGTGGATCCTCCTGGTGGTGGAATTATCCCTTCATCGCCTCTCCTCGCTAGCCTCACTCCATCGAGTGCAGCTGGTCACTGTCTCCCAGGCAGGAGCTTCTCTTGCCAACGCCAGTCACCAATACATCTGCAAGTAAGCCACATTATTACTTTCACCATCCCGCTGAGACAATTGCTGTTCTGTGCTGACACTGTTCTCTGTTCTGTCATCAGGGTTGCCTGGCTGTACGGTGTCTGTTCTGCCCTTGGTGCTTTCCTGTCCCCAAGAGAACATTTACATTTCCCACTCACTCATCCATACACCTGCTGCTGAATAAAACTCTTAAATCTCACCCGAGCCTGTGTGTGTGTTTCCTGGGCCAGAAATCATGTCATTCTTGAGCTCCTTGGCACAGTCCTTCAGAACGTGACCTATGTTTTCTGGTCCAGCTGCCTTGCGTGGGTTGATCCTGCAGAGGGTCCTCTTCACACTAGCCAGATCCAGATTCATAGCCTGCTCATATGGAGTGGTCTTCTGTGCTGATGTGCTGTTTTGTGCTTCAACGAGGCCAAAGAAGTCATTTAGGTCGTGGAGCAGTGTGGTGTCACTTGCACAGGTCTGTGGTGGAGGTTTGTAGTGTGTGAGGGTCTGTATGCCACACCAGAGGGAACATGCATCTCTGGTGTTGCTCAAGTGGCCGGATATTTCCTTGATGTACTGTCGTTTTGCCTCCTTGATGCCATGGGACAAGCTGGCCCTAGCTGTTGTTAGTCCTGCAGTGTCGCTGGCCCTGAAGGCTGTGTCCTGAGCCCTCAGGAGCCTGTGGAGCTCTGCTGTCATCCATGGCTTCTGGTTAGTATGAACAGTGGTAGTTTTGCAGTGAGTGACATCATCGATGCCTTTAGCTATGTATGCTACAACAACCTCAGTGTACTCCTCTAGGTTTGTGTGTCCATTGTGAGTGGTTGCATGCTTGAAAGTGTCCCAGTCTGTAGTGCTGAAGCAGTCTTTCAGCGCATCAGAGGCCCCCTCTGGCCACACATGGACCTGCTTTTTATTTATTTTTTTGTATACTTTAGTAATCCCAGAGGGAAATTCAGGGCATCCACATGGATGGGTGAGGCAGCCACGGTACGGCGCCAATCCCTTCACCACTCACACACACATTCACACTTAGGGCCACTTTAGAGTCTCCAGTTAACTTAACCTTCATGTTTTTGGCCTGTGGGAGGAAACTGGAGTACCCGGGGTAAACCCACACAGACACAGGGACAACATGTTAATTCCACACGCAAGGGCCACTCATGGTCAGGGGGTGGGATTGAACCCATGACCTTCTTGCTGTGCTGCCACAGTGCTACCCACTACGCCACTGAGCTTTTGTTGGTCCGATAGTTTTCTCTCTGGGTCTGTATGCTGGCCTTAACAAGACGGTGATGTGATCAGGGAGCCCCAGGTGAGGGAGGGGGAGGCCTTACATGCTGTGTACACCAGGTCCAGCAAATTGTCTCCTCTTGTTGGAAAGTCCACATTTTGGTGAAGTTTTGGTAGGAGGGCCTTTAATCTGCATGGTTGACGTCTCCTGCTGTGATGAGGACTCTGTCTGCATGCACTGTTTGTGTGTCAGTGATGGTCTGATAGAGTTCTTTTAGTGCTTTACTCCTCTCCCCGATGGTGGTGGGCGGGACATACATTGCAACCATCAGGACAAATGTAATTTCTCTTGGTAAGTAGAAAGGTCGGCACTTGATCATAAACTCCACCAACAGAGAACGGCGTTTATGCACAACAGTCGCATCTCAGTACCAAGCGTCACTGATATAAACCCACACCCCTCCCCCTTGGGTCTTTCCTCCTTACATGAACACCCTATCAGCACGATAGCATGTTAGCCCTGCTAATTGAATGGCAGAGTTGGGATATTGTAATTTAACCACTTTTCTGTAAAGATAAAAACACAGCAGTTGCGCTCATCACGTTGCAGAGTTCTCAGGAGCTGTATGTGGTTTATTTTGTTGTCTAAGGAATCTGGACTGTGTGGGCTAGCGGCACAGGCCACACACACATGCACAGGCTGACTGCCTCCATGCCACGCTGCATTGATGCAGTAATTATGCAAAAGAAGCTCCAACCAAGTACTGAGTGTGTACATGGACATACTTTTCAGTCGGCCAACATTTCTATTAAAAAATATTAATTTTATATCATATTCTAATTTTCTGAGAAACTGAATTTGGGATTTTCATGATCTATAAGCCATAACCATCAAAATTAAAAGAGATAAACACTTGAAATATATCAGTCTGTGTGTAATGAATCTATATATGAGTTTCACTTTTTGAATTGGATTATTGAAATAAATCAACTTTTCGATGGCATTCTAATTTATTGAGATGCACCTGCACAAAGCAGTCAGAGGCTGCAGTCTCTCACGAAATTATACTCAAGGAGATACAAACATTTTTTCTAGATCAGATTTTAGACTTTTTTCCATAAATTTGCAATTTTTATCTGAACATGAGTCCACCCCCACTTAAAAAAACACATGTATTTTTTTTTTGTATAAATTTCCAACTTTTTTTCCCGCATAAATTTGTGTTTTTGACAAGGTTTTGTTATGCAGGAACCAATGACAGAAACCACAAACACAGACAGCAGATAAAGCGCAAAGGTTAGTATTTTATTGTGTGAACTGCTTGTGTAGATCAAGTCTGGTAGCCCTGTGGGGAGAGAAGGGAGGAAACAGAGTGAATTACTGGGGAAGGATGTGTGGGGAAAACTGCTGTGCAAACTTCGGCTTACTTGGTCGTTAATTGTTGGTTGCTTTACAGAGGCCTGGAGGAGATGAACCACCACAGAGAGGACTGCTGTGGCGTCGAGGGGGAGAGCTGCAGCAGGAGGTACATGCTGAAGGTGGAGGGGAAATATGCCCATGCCGGGGGCTTCTTCCTGAGGGAAAAGGGGACAGTTGTAGAGCACTGAATGTTTCTGCCTTACTTGGTTTGCAGGGGTTCCAGAGGGGAGTCAAGGCTGTGCAGCTGGCAAAGGTCCTGAGTCCGGGAGGGAAGCTCCAGTGGGGCACACTGAGGAGAAGGAGGCAGAGAGATCCAAACAAGCACAGAGGTGAGAGCTTAGGGAGGTCAGGCTTACAGGGGAATCCGAGGAAAAGGTCAGGCAGTGGGGGGAGACAGAGCTGGGCGGCAGGTGGCAAGTGAGTGAGGAGCACACACATGAAGGCTGGAAGCACAGGAGCAGGGGTCTCAGAGACAACTTGATGGTGGTATCGAGACAATCCCACCAACTAGAATGCCAGCTCACCCCCTTAAATAGGGTGGAGCTCAACTGTAGCACAGCTGGGGAGAATCGGAGGCAATCAGAAGCAGGGTGCAGTGTGTGTGTGTGTGTCTGTAGGTCACCACTGCCATGAGAGTTTTCTTGAAAATCCATGATGTTTTGTTCTGATTTTTTTATTTATGATCTTTATCTTACAATTTTTTAACTTCTTTTTTATTTAGATTTTCCATTTCATAGACAAACATCACACACACACAAAAGAAGGAGAGAAAAAAAGCATGAGGTCATGGGATGGGACTCAAGTCAACAATTAATTACCAAACTAAGTCAGTGTTTTGGGCTAAATAGAGACACCATTTCTCCCATCTCCCAGGTCTTTTTGAAGCCTTATTGAATAAGTCATCTGTTCCAAAAAATGTAGATGTTTAGTCATGTTTATCAGTCCCTCCAGGAATTTGTGATGTTGCAATTGTGTCATTTCACGTGAAATCAGCCAGTCAGCGCAACTATTGCACAGCCTTGTAACTTTGTCCAATCACCGCAACTTTCCTGAAATTTTGACCAATCCTCGTCAACTTCTGCTAATTTCACCAATCAAATTTATTTTTGAGTGGCACACAAATGCTCAGTCTAACCAATCAAATGCGTCACTGCACTGCATTCACTTCCGTGTTTACAGTGAGTATTAATGGAACGCATCAGCAAAAACAGAGTGTGTGATTTAAAAAAAAAAAAAAACACTCACCCATGAGGTTTCCAACACCGTCCCTTCCTCCATCTCCCCCACCCTGCCGGTGGACGTCTCGCCACGTCTCCATCCTGACCGCGTGCATGAAGAGAGACACCATAAAACCACAAACAAAACCAGCAAATATAACATTACAGCCAGTGTTGGAACATTTTATACATCTTTGGAGGTAAAGTCATTACTACATCTTGTCAATGAGCCTTAAAGCTGTGAATCTCTGGTCTGGACACGCCCCCCCCCCCCCCCCCCCCCAGACAGACAGGTAGGAGTTAGGCACAGAACGAGAGAAAATATTGTCTGTAACTTTTTTCAGAAAAATACAGGCTTCATTAGACAATACAGAGCAACTGAATAAATTATTTCTTTTTTCCTCTCCGCTGTACCAAGTACCGAGTGGATGGGGACTGTAGGGCGTTTCGAAATGAAGGTGCTGCCAATAATTTCCAAATCTCTACTCTTTAACATGCATTTAGTGCAGTTTAGCTGTTGTAATGGATATTGTGTTAAAGTCTGTATTTACTGTTGCACTAAAGAGTTTTTCTGTATAGCAGAAGTTTCTGCTTAATTTACAAATCATTGTAATAGGAAATTTTTGACAATCCTGTGCTTTTCTTGTGTTGTTATATAGAATATCACTGCAGCAAACTGGAAAAAAAAAACATCTGCTTTAAAATTTGTAATTCTTCCCATAACTTTTAGAGCAAAAAACACTCTAAAAGCATTGCAACTTTTATCACAATTTTTTAAAAAAGCTCCCACAAATTCAGGCCTTTTGGGCCCCAACAATCATAAAAACATCCTGTGAAATCCTGGAGGGACTGTTTAATAAATACAGTACCGGGTGATGAACTTAATTGAAGCCAGCATTTTGTAACTGCCTTTTTGCTTGCTGCCAACATAACCTTCAGGAGGTATTTATCAGTACCACTTAAACCATCCAGAATGTGTCCTAAATACAGAGAAATAAAGTTGAGAGATACATTGAATCCTAATACCTTGGAAACTATTGCTGACATTTCTTTCCAGAAAGGCAGTTTTTTTTTGTATTTTGTATATTTTATTTATCCTCAGAGGGAAATTCAGGACATCCACCTGGATGGATGAAGCAGCCACAGTACGGCACCAATCCATTCACACCTAGGGCCACTTTAGTCTCCAGTTAACCTAACCTGCAGGTTTCTGGCCTGTGGGAGGAAACCAGAGTACCCGGGGTAAACCCACACAGACACGGATAGAACATGCAAACTCCACAAAGAAGGGTCACTGATGGTCAGGAGTGGGATCGAACCCACAACGTTCTTACTGTGCTGCCACAGTGCTAACCACTGCGCCACCAAACTGCGAGAAAAACAGCACAAGTCCAAAATATATATGTCCATGGTCTGCCAAATTTTCACAGACTTTTTTCCATAAATTTGCCATTTTTAAGTCAATGTGACCTCCCCTTAAAAAAATAAATTCATTTTTTTCTATATATTTCCAACTTTTTTCCAACATAAATTTATCTTAACAATTCATGAAGTTTTTTTATGATTTCTTTTTTTTTTTTTTAAATGAGATGATGATCCTTTATTGTCATTCCAACATACAGGCATGAGAGAACAAAATTTGTTCTCAACGCCCAGAGAATATACTACAGAATAAAAATACTAATAAATAAAATAAAAATAGAATTTAAAAGACCTAACTCCTAAAAAACAAGCAAAAAAAGAGATATTTTTCCTATAAATTTGTAACTCTCTATGATAAAATGTAGTGATCTGGACAGGGTCACAGACCATGTCCACGCCTTGTGTTCCTTTTGGACTCTTTATTGTGCTCATCATCATTATTAGTATTTTCATGCCCCTGCTTTAAGATATATCCTACCTCTGTTGTATCTGCTCTTAGTCATGTTATCCTTTGCATTATTATTATTGCCATCATCCTGTCTTTTTGTACCTTTATCCAAGTTACTCATGGTTTAGGTTCCTTCTTGTTTATCCTGCTGTGCAGTTTCACTTCTGTTTTCCAGCCCTCTTGTTGCATTCTGTTATTTTGTAAATAAATCATGAACAAACTTTGCCACTCCATTAGGTCCTAATCCCGAAGGGGCAAACATGACATAAAAAAAAAAAATCAGCAGCAATCATCTTATCGTCGGATTCCAGTCGTATCAGCATCCTTGTACTCGTGGACCACTCTGCTGCTTTTAACACAGTCTCCCACACCAGCCTCCTAACCACCTCTCCTCCCACCTGGGCCTCACTGGAATAGCTCTCTCCTGGTTTCAATCCTACCTTTGCAACCATTGATGAATCCATCTTCAACCCTGCCACAGTTAAACATGGTGTTCCACAAGGCTCTGTTCTTGGTCCCATCCTCTTCACCATCTACAAGTTCCCCCTTGGTCAGATCATCCTCCACCATGGTCTGCAGTTCCACTGCTACGCTGATGACACCCAGCTGTACCTCAGCTCCTTCCACTGTCCTTCATCAACTGCCTCCATGAAATAAAAACCTGGATGACCACTAACTTTCTTAAACTGAACAGCAATAAAATAGAACTCATGGTCATGAGACACTCATCCATGTCTTCATTAACTCCCTGCTGGACTACTGCAGTGGAGTCATGTTTGGGTCCCCAGCAAATCCCTCAACAGACTCCAGGTTGTAAAAATCTCAGCTGCCAGGGTTCTAACCCACACTGAGCCCCACATCACCCCCACCCTCACTCACTTACGCAGACTTCTGGTTAAGTACTGCACCACCCACAAACTCCTCCTGCTTATTGATAAATTGCCAGACAGTATCTACTGGACCTCCTCCACCAGTATACCACATCAGAACCTGTGCTCCACTGACTCTGACCTGCTCTCCATTCCCCACACAAACACCTGAACATTTAGGGATATAGTGCTCGCCACCCCTCACCCTCTGGGACTCTCTCCAGACTGTGATTCTCCGTGCTACATCTTTGGAATCTTTTACATTTGCTCAAAAAAGACACATATTCACCCAGGCCTTTGGCAGCTGGTCTGGTTGTGTTTTTCTTCTCATACATTTATTTATTCATTTATTTGTTTACTGTTTATTTGAATCCCTTAGATGCATAAGTGGGGTCAAAAATGACCCCAGTGGTTGTTTTTTTGCAATATCTTTGTAATTTTAATTTTTTATCATTTAATCTTCCATGTATTCCTCAGATAGGTTGTCTTTGACATGAGGCCATTTGGATTTGTATCTAATTGTTATATTTTTTAAGTAATTGCATTTTTTGTATCAGTACCACACTTTTCCATATGTGGAGTCACAAATTTTCTATGGAATTTCAAAGGTTAACCCTAGGAACCTTTGATTTTTATCAACTGTGATTGTCAGATATACATTTACTGTCGATCCACACATCTAATGCCAACAGTCTCACCACTAGTGATGGCGAGATGAAGCTTCATGAAGCAAATCTCTTTCTTGCTGGTTCCATTGCAAAAAAAAAAAAAAAAAAAAAGAAGCTGGAATAGACTGCAAATGAAGTCCCAAGTCCACAAAATGTGAGGGACATTGCGCTTCGCTGTCCCCTTCGAATGTCACCACGTTCATTAGCAGCACAAGCCTTGAGACGTGCTTCACAAAAATCTTCCCGGGTTACTCGACACACGCTTCAAAGACTCGGCATGGAAGGACACATCTACTCACCACCCTGACGGTTATTTTTACACAGCAACATACATGTAAGTATTATCATTTTTATACCTCATAATATACACTACCGTTCAAAAGTTTGGTGTCACCCAGACAATTATTTTGTGTTTTCCATGAAAAGTCACACTTATTTACCACCATGAGGTGTAAAATGAATAGAAAATATAGTCAAGACATTGACAAGGTTAGAAATAATGATTTGTATTTGAAATAATAATTTTTTCCAGATACTCAACCTGCTCAAAGGAAGATCAGTTTTATAGCTTCTCTAACCAGCTAAACTGTTTTCAGCTGTGCTAACATGATTGCTCAAGGGTTTTCTAATCATCCATTAGCCTTCTGACGCAATGAGCAAACACATTGTACCATTAGAACACTGGAGTGATAGTTGCTGGAAATGGGCCTCTATACACCTATGTAGATATTGCTCCAAAAACCAGACATTTGCAGCTAGAATAGTCATTTACCACATTAGCAATGTATATTAGATATTAGAGTGTATTTCTGATTAGTTTAAAGTTATCTTCATTGAAAAAACAGTGCTTTTCTTTCAGAAATAAGGAAATTTCTAAGTGACCCCAAACTTTTGAACGGTAGTGTATGTGCTGTTATAAATTATGAACTTATTTTCCACGTCCATGAATTTTGTGTGATAGTGTTATGTTATCATCATCAAATTACTACTTTGTAGTTAGCTACACTAGCTAACTAAGCTAGCTAACATCACTGCATTTGTTGTGTAGAGAAACAGACTCTTACAATGATATTTATAGCTTCCTGTAATAAAATCTAACCCATTAGGTGGCCTATTATTCTATTATTGATTACTCAATGATATTATTGATTACTCATTGTGTGTCCCGCAGGAGCACACTTAGCACGCGCACGTGTGTATGTCTGTGCATGTACTTACGCAGCTACATATTGATTCACAGTTTTGTGTGCCAAACAAAAAAATCTTTTTTATGTTCTCATCTAGAGTATCATGGCTGCTAGGATGCCTGCAAGGATTCCTTTAGACCTTTCCGTAAAAATGGTCCTGGGAGATGAACCTATCAGGGGGCTTGACTTTACCTTTTTTACCTTTCTGTGATAAAATGTTAATAAAAAGTGGTAAATGAACACGTCAAACATGAAATAATTCTTTTGTTGACCAAAATATAATTTATAATAATAATAATAATAATAATAATAATAATCACCCAAAATATAATACAAATAATCATCTTTAACCAAAATGAAAGAAATTTCTTAAGTTTACAGCATAAAATGCATTCATTCTAATTGGGGTCATTTTTGACCACACTCATGGAAGAGTGTAGGAATTGGTTGGTCATACTGTCTACTGAAGCATCAAGTATGTATCTAAATGCTATGATAATTCCACATTTTCTTTACTGTATGACAAGTTGGTCACAGGCGTGTAAATCTGCCCTGAGGCCTCTGGAATCATTATACAAGTATTCTATCAAGATTCATGACAAGAAAAGACAAACGTTCCATCACTGCCCAATCCTGTCCAAATATAACCCGTTGAGCTTTGAAAATCTAATCATGTATACAAATGTGTGTCTTTTGTTTAAGGTAATCCATAACTCTGCTCCTCCTCCCTTAAAAAGGTTTGTTTCATTAAGTTCTGTAAATACATCTCGGACAACTCGGACAACTCGATCAACGGCACGCGGTGAGTGCAGGATTGCTAAGCACAAGACAACATTAGCAAATTCAACATTTTCATGTGTGGCTATGCAACAGTGGAACATGTTACCAACGGAGTTACTTGCAGTAACAGATTATCACACATTTTTACGCTTGGTGAAAAAAGATTTAATCTCTAAGCAAACCTGTGTCCATAATGTACTGTGATGTAAAGATGTTAGAGTGTGTGATGTTGACAGTGGGACCAATAAGAGTCAGTAGTTGGATGTGAAAAATTGTTTATGGATGGAGTTATAAAAATGTATTATTGTATGTTTTAGTTTTTAATCAACGTTTTGGGTTCTTATCAATGATATTAATGTTTTTTTTTTAGTTTTTAGCAATGCTTGGTTTTAGTTTTTTAATCAATGTTTGGTTTTAGTTTTTTATCAATGCTTACTTGTAGTTTTAGCAAATGTCTGCTTTTATTAATGCTAATACCAGCCTGCCCAGGGACTACAGGTGGAAATTAGCACTTGTGCTATAACCTGGTACAATGCATCTTTCCTCTTTAAGGTCAATGTATATTGTGCATGTCCCTGCATAAATAAATAAATAAAAATAAAAAATAAAATAAATAAAAAAATGCATCTGTATAGGGACAAATATGTAGCATAGATTATTTGTAGCATTTATAGCCTAGGCTTATTTGCAATGCTGGCTCCTAGCTGGGCTTTTAAAATACACAAAAGACAATATAAAACTACACAAAATACACACACAGTCCCAATAGTACACAATAGATAGATAGATAGATACTTTATTTTGAACAAAAAAGTAAAACAAAAACAAAACAAATGACAAATGCAATAAAGTAACAGTATACAGTGTTCGAAAGGGAGAAGGAAGAAGTGAACATTTATTAATTCCATCTCCTCTTTTCCATAAATACACCTATGTGAAATATATACAAATTACCACCTTTAAGACCCCAAGTAAACAATTAACTAGATTTTGTACATATCAACATTAACACCCATCCATCCCAACATACATACAGTCCATACATCAAAACCAGCCCCAAACAACACAGATATACACAGTGCTGTCCCACCCACCATTCTATAGTGTCCCATAACGTCCCAGAGTGAGCATAGTGAATCGTACATATAAATACTACCCTTCTAACATATATTCTTTCAGCAAATAATGTTTATACTCCAGACTCCAGCAGCAGTTCACTGCTAATGATTCGGCTTCCGTGTGGAGAGGACTGAGGCAGATCACCAACTATCGGCCTCAGGCTCCTAAAGGTCAGGATGACAAAGCCCTTTGTCAGAGACTGTCCCAACACTATGCCCGTTTTGACACCTCGTCATCTGTGTCCAACTCCCCCCCTCCCTCCAGCTCCACAGCCTCCACATTCCCTACTTCATTTAAGGCACCCCCCCCTCCTCCCCCCCTCCCCTTATCATCAGTGAGCAGGATGTGCTCAAACAGTTCTCCAGACTGAACCCGCGCAAGGCCCCCGGCCCAGACGGCGTGTCTCCCTCCACCCTGAGACTCTGTGCGAAACAGCTGGCTCCTGTATTCACAGACATTTTTAACACCTCCCTTAAGTTATGCCACGTGCCATCCTGCCTCAAATCCCCCACCATCATCCCTGTCCCCAAGAAGCCACGGATCACTGGACTTAATGACTACAGACCTGTAGCGCTCACCTCTGTAGTCATGAAGTCCTTTGAGCGCCTGGTCCTGTCCCACCTCAAGTCCATCACCACCCCTCTCCTGGACCCGCTGCAGTTTGCCTACCGAGCCAACAGGTCTGTAGACGATGCAGTCAATCTGGCCCTCCACTCCATCCTGCAGCACCTGGACTCCCCGGGAACCTACGCCAGGATCCTGTTTGTGGACTTCAGCTCCGCATTCAACACCATCCGCCCCGCTCTGCTCCGGGACAAGCTGTCTCTGCTCAACGTGCCTGACTCCCTCTGCAGGTGGATCATCGACTTCCTGACGGACCGGAGGCAGCATGTGCGGCTGGGAAAGACTGTCTCAGACTATACTAGCATCAGCACCGGATCACCCCAGGGCTGTGTACTTTCCCCCCTACTCTTCTCCCTTTACACCAACTCCTGCACCTCCAGCCACCAGTCTGTCAAGTTGATCAAGTTTGCGGACGACACCACCCTCATCGGGCTCATCTCCAACGGCGACGAGTCCGCCTACAGGAGAGAGGTGGCCCAGCTGGCGTCCTGGTGCAGCAATAACAACCTGCAGCTGAACGCTCTGAAGACAGTGGAGATGATTGTAGACTTCAGGAAAGTCACTACTCCTCTGCCCCCCCTCACCCTCTCAGGCTCTCCCATCACCACTGCTGATTCCTTCCGCTTCCTAGGCACTACCATCACCAGGGACCTCAAATGGGAGCTGACCATCAGCTCACTCATCAAAAAAGCCCAGCAGAGGATGTTCTTCCTGCGGCAGCTGAGGAAGCTCAAGCTACCCACCAAGATGTTAGTGCAGTTCTACACAGCCATCATCGAGTCCATCCTCACCACCTCCATAACCGTGTGGTACGCAGGAGCCACTGCCAGGGACAGACTAAGGCTGCAGCGCGTCGTGCGCACTGCCGGCTGCAAGCTCCCTTCTCTCCAGGATCTGTACATCTCCAGGACCCGGAGGCGTGCTGGCCGGATCATAGCCGATCCCTCACATCCTGGTCACGTACTGTTTGCCCCCCTCCCCTCTGGTAGAAGACTTCGGTCCATCCAGACTAAAACCTCCCGTCACATGAACAGCTTCTTCCCCTCTGCCATTAGACTGCTGAACACTAAGTGACTTATTGACTCTCGTGCACCATGTACAGCAGCTCAACCAGACTCATGTCAATCATCACTGTTTTCTTCCTGCATTACCGACTGCACTATATAGTTCTCCACAGTATCTGCTGCTGGCTAATATATATTTTAACTGTTGACCAGTATCACTTAATCTTATCCTACACTTTATTACATGTATAGTTTATTTCTCTTATCTTATCATGTTTAATGTTGCAGCATTGTACCGAGACAAATTCCTAGTTTGTGTACTACATGAACAATGGCAATAAACCTGATTCTGATTCTGATTCTGATTCTATACCTCTTTTTGAATTGATTTCTATTTGTACATAGTTTCAGTTCCGGCTCCAGAATGTTCCACAAATCCACCCCACAGACAGATATGCACAGACTTTTCTTGGTTGTTCGTATCTTAGGTTTTGTAAAGTTTAAGTCTCCTCTTAAATTATAATCATTGTCTCTTTTTTTAAATATTTTTTGTATATTAGTTGGGAGTTGATTATTAATTGCCCTGTACATGACTTGTGCTGTCTTAAATTTAACTAAATCGATGAACTTTATGACATGTGACTTTAAAAACAACGAATTGGTATGGTCTCTATATCCTACATTGTTTATTATCCTTATAGCTCTTTTTTGTAATGTGCATATTGACTGTAGGTTGGTCTTGTAGGTGTTTCCCCAGACTTCTACACAGTAGTTAAGATAAGGTAGAAACAGTGAATTGTACAGTAAGAACAATGATTTATAGTCCAAGATGTGTCTTGTCTTCCCCAGTATGCCTATACATTTTGCCAACTTGGCCTTACAATACAAACTAATAAGATAAGATACAACAAAACTAAAAGGAAGTTATTCATGACAACATGACGGTTCCCTCTTAGAAAACTGTTTTAAGTTCAATTTAAAATGATTCCAGTGTGTATCCAGTTTGAATTCTGAAGGCAAAACGTTGAACTGTAAAGCATCCTTGGGTCTCTTGGAAGGAGCTATATAAATTAAAATTATTATTATTATTATTATTATTATTATTATTATAAACTTTTGTGTATGTTCAAATTAATTTCACAAACCAGATTTAATTGGATTTTTTGCTCAGTGGGAAAATGGATTTAGTATTTATGAGCATATCTGTCAATGATTTTTTGGGGGAGGGAAGTTTTTGTGTCCATCCCAGCATTCATCATCAGCTTCCTACAAGGCAACTATGGTAACATTTCAGCATTGGACGTTAACACACAGACAGTTCATCCAATCACCTGCCAAGTTTGTTTTTTTATCTGAAGGTCACAGCCTTTTCCAAACAATTCTAAACAATGACAAGTTCTCAGATGGTTCCATGTAGTGACCATCTGGAGCGTCAGCACTTGGTGAAATCTCTCCATGAGTCACCATATGGAGCCATGATGGCGCTGTTCATACAAAAGCCCAAACTGAGGAGCAACGATGTGTTCACATGTTTGATCAATTATCTCGTGATGTTCACTGGCAAGTAGGATCCCTTCAACTGTAAAATACAGAGCTACTACATTATAATGAAAGTGTTCTAATTATTTATCATTCTAGTAAAACTGTCCAGAAATTCTATGCATGATTTGTCTCTATGAACCTAAACAAATCCTGAAAGTGTCATGAACGTGCCCGTAAACGGGCACAAAATAGAACACCGCACGCACGCTGTAGATTTCTGCACATCTATTAAAATAAAGGACAGCACAAAAACTCCCAAACTAACTGGTAAACCAAAATAAGAAAGTAAATACAAAAACGCTCCAAAACTAACTGGTGAGCATGAAGGGAAAATAAAGAATAAGTTTAAAGTGCTCCAACAAGCAAACTGGTGAGCTACAACGATACATACAATATGATGAAATGGAAAGGAAAATAACCAATGCTGGAGGAAAGTTGGGCTCAACGTCAGTGGTGCCAAATACAGGGAACGCCTGAGCAAGAGAAAAAACTCATCCGGGAACCCTGAGAGCAATGGGCTCGACGGCAGAGAAAAAACAGAGGAAAAAGCACCAAGACGGAGCACACCAACTTACCTCAACAGCAGAACCTAAACCATGAAAATAGGTCACCACAGGAAACAATAGAAAGAGAGTAGCAGGGCAACAGCTGAATTTATCGTGTTCCTTAAATATTCACACACATAATCACAGACAGGTATAGCTCATGAGTAATCAATTGGCAGCAGCTGTGCATCCCCAAAGGAAGGAGCAGCCGGAAGCTGCACAGCGCTGTCAAAATAAACTAAACTGGAAACAGAAGATACAGAAGTATCAAGGCTCAAAAACATAATAATAAACTAAGAGATAACAGAAAATAAACAGCAAAATGTTCACTGGGCAGACAGACTGGGCATGGCTCTAACCCGCACCCCCAGGAACATGACAGAAAGCTTTAAAACAAGGTGGTCAAATCCAGTATTAATCAAGGCCAACTGGAAGGCGTTAATTAAAACCAGGGCTGGGGCATTTAGTGTTTACTTTCTCTATAATAATAAAACATTTTATCTTAAAAATATCCAGCAGTGATGCAGGATAAAGTTTCCAATTTACAAGAGAGAAAACAGCTAATCATAAAGATAGGAAGAAGGTTCACATGTATGAGAACATGAAAAGTTCAAAAATTTACAAGATGAAAATGGGAAAAACTCACAAACGTAGGGAAAAATTAGTAAATTAATTTGTAGGCCAGTCAAAATACAGTAGTGGGTTGTATCTGGCTCACAGGCCTTATATTGACACTTGTAACCCTTGACTGCCACAGGTGCTCCATGGCGCCATAAGCCCCTAGTGGTCAAGATTTTTTTCAAGAAAATATTCAGTTCAGATGTCAGGGATTTCCAAGGCTATAACTTGAAAGTGATAAGAGATAATGGCTTACTATCAATTAGAAAGATGTAGAATATGATCCAAAGTTTGAGACAGGAGTAAACTTATGCATCTAATTTACATAATGCGATGCAGCCATAACAAATTACATAACTTTCAGTCAGAAATGGACTTTTGGACATATTTACACAAAGGATGGTTTTGTTTTCTTGTCATCAGTTTTGTTTTGGGTTTTTTTTGTTATCTTCTCTTCAAAGTATATGAATCAGAACATTAGTAGAATGTTAACAAACAGAGAAATTCATCAGACTTACTGCTGGCCAGGTGGCTCTCGCTTCATCCATTTCCATCCATCCTGGTCGTTGTTTTGCCTTCTGTCGGTCATTTGTGCTTTCTCGCCCTCATCCAGAAACTCTTATGATTATCCCAACTCAATTTCGCTTTTATTCCGCCACAATTTTGCCCCCCCCCCCACGGCGACTCGAAAAGGATTAAGCGGAAGAAGATGATGGAAATAAATTCATCAGTTACCGGCAGCTAAGGGGACTCACTCGCTGCCGTGGTCGGTGAATTTTCATTCATCGTGGTCGTTATTTTGTATTCTGTCAGTCATTTACACTCTCTACCACATCTACAAAGTCTTATGATTATCCCACATAAATTTCGCTTGTATCCCGCAGCTATTTTCCATGTATGAAGCCCTCTAAGTGACGGGGCACGACGATGGATGGCAGCCATATTAGCTTTCTGGGCTAAAAGGATGAAAACAGGAAAAGGAAATGAGGAGTTCTTCTTCTTTGGTGTATTACGTGTCATCCATTGAATCCCCCAACACATGTCTGTTACCTTCTGAAACTGGCAGATCAGTACAAATCAGTACAAATCCTCAATGGAGCCGGGGATGTCAGAGTGAGATGACAGGTGCAGCGCTGCGCTCTGCCACTAGGGGCACGCAAAATCTCACACTCAAAGGGTTAAATTAACTGGGGAGTTTTTGGCCACATCATAAAACATCACATGACAGGCGCAGCGCTGCGCCTGTGGCAGTGGGGGCGCTATCTGTCCATGAAACCTTGCAACAAGAAGGGTTAACATGAAGGTGAAACAGCCAAACGATAGAAATAAACTCCCCTGTCAACATTACTTTCAATCTGAAATATTTAACATTTTCTGGAATTTTTTTCAGCTTTTACCTCTGTATTTAAAACATTTCCTTTTAATTGAAATTTGTATTTTTTTTTATTTTATTTTTTTTTTTTTTGCATTTATTTGATTTAAGGTTGAGTCTAGTCCAGTTAGAGATTCAGTACATTTAAGTTTAGGGTTTAGTTTAGTTTATGTAGTGATCTGGACAGGGCTTCAGCCTCTGTCCATGCTTTATGTTCCCTTTTGGACTCATTATCATTATTGTCTGTGTTCCTGCTTCTCTCATCAATTTGGTTTATTTGTGGTGACAGCACTTTCAGTTACTTCTGCTCCTCATTAGTTGCCTTTTGTGTTGTTAATTATTGACAGCTGTTTTTGATTGTGTTAATCACCACCTGCCCTACATATTCTGCACTCGCCACACTGAAAGTGAGGCGATCTACTGTTATGTTCCATTGTGTAGATGACTGTTTAGTTGTCATTTGGATTACCTTTTACTGCATTTCAGCTTTATTTGGCACAGCATTTATTATTTCCAAGTTGCTCACGGTTTAGGTTCTATCACTGTTTATCCTGCTGTGCAGCTTTATGTTATTTTTTTCCAGCCTCATGCTGCCTTTTGTGTTTATTCCATAATAAATCCTGTTTTCTTTTTGCATGGTGAGTGGGACCTCTCCTTCATCCTGATGGGGCCACCGTGACAGTTAAAGGTTCAGATTGAACCATCTAACAGCAAACATTCATCCATAACTGGTAAAATGGACATATGTTAGAGTCCATTTACATTTTAATTACTAAAAACACATTTCCTGTCAGAGGGAAAATAATGACATTACAGAGCCTCCTACTGTCCAAACAGGGACTCTGTTTTTTCAGATGAAGCTTCTGTAGGTCTGTGCATGTTTCACTGCTGATGGCCTGATGTTCTCCAGCTTCCTTGATTGACCACCTGTCTCTCATAAGCAACAGCCTTTATGCACAGGACTGTTGGACTCTGCAGCTAGAAGCTTGGCATCTCTTTTCTCATGTGCCAACCTGCAGTGCTTGTGTGCTTCTTCCTCCACCCTCTTGCAATGCTGGAAACTGTAAGCACTGAAAAATCATTTTTCTCATCTTTTCTCTGCCTCAAATATTCCAGGACTCCAACAATGTTCACTGTTTCTCGGGTAAACTTGGACCAACTCCGTAGTGGGACCGTGAAACCAGAAATCCACTCATCCACCTAGTAAATCCAGCCTTCAAATTTCATCATAGAATAGAATAGTCTTAATTTTCCTTGTACGCGTGTACAGTACAACAAAACTGTGGGTGCTCCACCAGGCAACTGAGCAGTTAAGTATGAGAGAAGGATTAGATAAAATGTGATTACGTGGAATAAAGTTTTTTTGTGAAATTTTCAGACTGTCTACTCTCTGCCTGAGACACACACACACACACACACACACACACACACACACACACACACACACACACACACACACACACATATGTATATGTATGTATAATCTCCCAAAAATGTGACAGCCCAAAAGAAAAAAAAAATCTCCTCATTGAGAAATTTACTGTTCTTAATTTTCTGCTCCGTGCGTCATAATTCTCCAGGATTTATTGGTTCACTTCCATTGTGGGGAATCCAACAGCGCTGATGTGATGTCAAAAAGTAAATGACATTTAACGGGATTTTATGTTATTTTAATGGAGAGAGTTGTAACAGTCAAATGATAATCACCCATCATTTTATGTATATGATGATTCACTAAATAGTTTTTCTATTCCATCCACATTCACCTTTTAATTGCGGACTTGGTGTTGGACTCTATGCATTATTTTATTATTTTTTATATGAATGAATGAATGAATGAATGAATGAACAGGGGAGAAGGGTATGCAGAAGTCACTACATAGGGTTATAAAACGAAAATAAATACTGAAACGTATACTGAAAGCAGATGTGTTCACTCCAGAAGCAGGTCCAGAATGGCAGGAAGCCTCCACAAACACATATGAGCGTCACCTAACGCTGATGTGCCGACCGCACTGAGGATCGTCACTTCCTTGTGGTAACGTAACGTATCGTCACTTCCTGTTTTGCTGTCTGCCTGTGTGGTTGCTCTCCAGCTATTAGCTATGGCTACTAGCTCTCTTTCCTCTCCTCCTCTGGTGTGCTCTCTCTGTCAGATGTTTAGCTACACCTCTGCCTCTTTTAGCGATAACGGTAAATGTAATAAATGTTGTCTTTTTGAGGCGCTCGAGGCGAGGTTGTCTGATTTGGAATCCCGGCTCCGCTGCATTGAAACACCGTCTGCGCCAGTTAATCTCGACGGACGCCCATTAGCTGCAGCGGAGCTAGCTAGCTTAGGCCCCCCTGTTAGCGGTTCCCCGGCTCTTCTCAGCAGCGAGGAGACTGGGTGGGTGACGGTGAGAAGGAAGCCTAGTCGCAAAACCCCGGTACACCACCAACCTGTTCACGTTTCTAATCGTTTTTCCCCGCTCAGCGACACACCCGCTGAGGAAAAAACTCTGATCATTGGCGACTCTGTAGTCAGAAACGTGAACCTAGAGACTCCAGCAGTCATAGTCAAATGCATTCCTGGGGCCAGAGCAGGCGACATCGAGTCAAATTTGAAAATGCTGGCTAAAAGTAACTGTAAGTATTCCACAATTGTTATTCACGCCGGCATTAATGACATCCGTCTCCGGCAGTCGGAAGTCACGAAACTTGATGTAGAATCGGTGTGTGACTTTGCAAAAACGATGTCTGCCACTGTAGTATTCTCTGGGCCCCTCCCCAATCTGACCAGTGATGACATGTTTAGTCGCTCGTCATCCTTGAACCGCTGGCTGTCTGTGTGGTGTCCTAAAAATGACGTGGGCTACATTGACAATTGGAGCTCTTTTTGGGGAAAACCTGGTCTTATGAGACGAGACAGCATTCATCCCACTTTGGATGGTGCTTCTCATTTATCTAACAATCTGGCATCTTTTTTATCCAAATTTCCAAAACCATGACTACTCAGAGTTGGGACCAGGAAGCAGAGTCGCAGTCTTACACGCCTCTCTGCAGTTCCTCTTCATCCGCCACCCCTCAGCTTAGCCCCTGTCTTCCCCATCAGAGAATCGTTGTCTGCTCCCTCCAAAGTAAATAAAAATATCATGCATAAGCATCCCAAAGTGATAAAGCAAAACATTGGTAAAACTCAAATTAAACATAAAGCCTCTAAACTGAATGATTTGGCCTCTGTTCCTCCTCATAATTTAAAAATTAAATGTGGTTTACTAAATATTAGGTCTCTAACTCCCAAGTCTCTGTTATTCCATGATCTGTTAATTGATCATCAGATTGATTTAATTTCCCTTACAGAGACTTGGTTAGGGCCTTTATTATGTTGGTTTAAATGAATCAACTCCCTCTGGTTATTTAAACTGTCAAAATCCCAGAAGTTCTGGTCGTGGAGGAGGAGTAGCAACAATTTACCATTCCAAATTACTAGTTAATGTAAAGCAAAAAACATGTTATAATTCCTTTGAGGGCCTGGTCCTCAGTATTGGGCACTTTAGCAATTTTAGGTTAAACCCAATTTTATTTGCCATAGTTTATCGTCCCCCATCAACCTACTCAGAATTTTTATCCGAATTTGCTGATTTCTTAGCTGATTTAGTGCTGAAATCTGATAGAATAATTATAGTAGGGGACTTTAATATACATGTGGATGTAGATAGTGACTGCCTTAATGTGGCATTTAATTCAATATTAGACTCGATTGGGTTTTCTCAGAAAGTAGGAAATTCTACTCATTACCTCCTCCATACATTGGACCTTGTTCTGACATATGGCATAGAAATAGAAAATCTTGTAGTGTCTCCTCATAACCCTGTACTGTCAGACCATTGTCTGTTAACCTTTGATTTTACCATTTCTGACTATTTGGCTCCTAAAGAAAAATATTATTACAGTAGATGCCTCTCAGATGATGCTGTTTCCAAATTTATGCAGATTGTTTCCTCTATGCCATGTGTCAACACAACGGAAATAAGCTATAGACAGCTTGCTCCTTCTGTAATTGATAACATGGTGGATAGTGTTTCAGCTTCTCTGCATCAGGCTCTAGACTTGGTGGCCCCCTTAAAAAAGAAAAAGTCTAATCAGAGATTTTTAACTCCTTGGTTCAACACAGAAACTCGTAGCTTAAAACAGAAGACTCGTCAATTAGAAAGAAAATGGCGCTCTACTAATTTAGATGAAATCTATTTAGCTTGGAGAAATCATCTTTTAATTTATAAAAAATCTCTTAGAAAAGCTAGAACAAGTTATTACTCTGCATTAATAGAAGAGAACAAGAATAATCCCAGGTTTCTTTTTAGTACTGTAGCCAGGTTGACAAAGAGTCAGGACTCTGTCAATCTTAGCATTCCCTTAGAGCTTACTAGTCAGGACTTTATGAACTTTTTCAACAATAAAATTTCATCCATCAGAGATAAAATCAATCAGATTCTTCCCACAGTTAACTTAAATACTGTAACTACTACAACTCCTTCTTTTGATGTCTGTCTTGATGAGTTTACTCCAATCGACCTTTGTGAGTTAGACAAAATAGTTTCCTCATCCAAACCTTCAACTTGTCTTTTAGACCCTATTGCTACTAGGTTATTTAAAGAAGTCTTCCCACTTATTGGTAGCTTTATTCTTCATATAATCAATTCTTCATTAACTTTAGGCCATGTACCGCAGGCTTTTAAAACAGCTGTAATTAAACCCTTACTCAAAAAGCCAACGCTAGATCCAGGAGCTTTAGCTAACTATAGACCAATCTCTAATCTCCCTTTCATTTCAAAAATCTTAGAAAGAGTTGTTGCTACACAATTATTCGACCACCTGCAGGGAAATGGTTTACTTGAAGAGTTTCAATCTGGGTTTAGAATCCATCATAGTACTGAAACAGCCTTAGCGAAGGTCACTAACGACCTCCTCATTGCATCTGATAATGGACTAGTTTCTGTACTTGTCCTTTTAGACCTTAGTGCAGCTTTTGATACTATCGATCATAATATTCTACTTGATAGATTAGAACACTATGTTGGACTTAATGGAACTTCATTGCAGTGGTTTAGATCTTATTTATCTGATAAGTTCCAGTTTGTTCATGTAAATAATGAGTTTTCTTTCAACTCAAAGCTTAGTCATGGAGTTCCACAGGGATCTGTGCTAGGCCCTACTCTTTTTAGTTTATATATGCTTCCGTTAGGCAACATTATTAGAAAACACTGTATACATTTTCATTGTTATGCAGATGACACACAATTATACCTGTCAATGAAGCCAGATGATAGTAATCAATTAGCCAAGTTAGAAGCCTGTCTTAAGGAAATCAAAGCTTGGATGACTTGTAATTTCCTGCTATTAAATTCAGATAAGACTGAAGTCATTTTTGTTGGTCCAAAAAACCTTAGAAATTCCTTTCCAAATCAAACTTTCAGTTTGGATGCAGTTACTCTTTCTCTTAATAGCTCTGTGAGGAACCTTGGAGTTATTTTTGATCAGGATTTGTCCTTCAATTCACATATTAAATTTGTTTCTAAGACTGCCTTCTATCATTTGCGTAATATTGCCAAGATTAGGAGCATCTTGTCTCAGAGTGATGCTGAGAAACTGATCCACGCTTTTGTTAGCTCGAGATTAGATTATTGTAATTCTTTATTATCAAGTTGTCCTAAAACATCTTTAAAAAGTCTTCAGCTGATCCAAAATGCTGCAGCAAGAGTTTTAACAGGTACTAGAAAGAGAGATCATATCTCTCCGGTTCTGGCCTCCCTTCATTGGCTTCCCATAGAGTTTAGAATTAAGTTTAAAATCCTTCTTCTTACTTACAAAGCTCTAAACAATCAGGCTCCTTTTTATTTAAAAGATCTGATACTACCGTATTATCCTAACAGAGCACTACGCTCCCAAAATGCAGGACTACTTGTAATACCTAGAATCTCCAAAAGTACAATGGGAGGCAGAGCCTTCAGTTATCAAGCTCCTCTCCTGTGGAATCAGCTGCCAATCTGGATTCGGGAGTCAGACTCGATCTCTGTTTTTAAGATTAGGGTTAAAACCTACCTTTTTGATATAGCCTACAATTAGGGAGGGATCATGTGTTTCTGAACCCTCCCTTAGTTATGCTGCTAATAGGTTTAGTCAGCCGGGGAACCTCCAGTAATGCACTGGGCCTCACTCCTTTCCTCACTCTCTATGAAATATTTTTTTTTTTGCTGGTCATTAACATTTGTTTGTTCTCTCCCATAGATTGAGTCCCCATCGTGCTGTTTGCTCTCTACATGTCTGTTCTTTTCATCTTCTCTGTCCCCTCACCCCCCAGCCAGTCGCAGCAGATGACTGCCCCTCCCTGAGCCTGGTTCTGCTGGAGGTTTCTTCCTGTTAAAAGGGAGTTTTTCCTCCCCACCGTCGCCAAGTGCTTGCTCACAGGGGATCACCTGATTGCTGGGGTCTTTCTGCAACTGTGGGGGTTCCCCCCTACAGTTGATAGTGCTATGAGATGACTGTTGTTGTGAAATGGCGCTATATAAATAAAGTTGAATTGAATTGAATTGAATTGAATTGAATTGATGTCAGCTGACCTGCATTGACTATTCCTCTGGATTTTCAAAACATCTATAAAAGTCGGTCCAAACGCTGTAGTGTGAACCCAGCTTTAACTTAGGCTGGCTTACGTAAACTCTGCATAACTTAGCCCAGTGCTCAGGAACTTTTACAAACTGAGCACAACTTTCACCAACGTGTATTCCCAAACTTCAGCAAATTTTCAGCAGGCTGAAAATTTTCAAAGAACACAACTTTAGCCAGCGTTTGCCAACAAACACCAACTATCATTAACTTTTGCCATCAGAGCCAGATGTTTGCCAAAACGTCACGAAAGTTGGTCCAAATGTTGTAGTGTGAACCCACTTTTGTTTGATTTTACTATTTCTGACTATTTGGCTCCTAAGGAAAAATGCTATTGCAGTTGATGTCTCTTAGATGATGCTGTTTGCCAAATTTAAGCAGGTTGTTTCCTCAACGCCATGTGTCAACACAACGGAGATAAGTTATAGAGATTTTACTCCTTATGCAATTGATAGCATGGTAGGTACAATACATCCAAAAAGTCTTCACAGCGCTTCACTTTTTCAACATTTTGTTATGTTACAGCCTTTTTCGAAAATGAAATAAATTCATTTTTTCCTCAAAATTCTACACACAATACCCCATAATGACAAAGTGAAAAAAAGTTTGTTTTTTTTTTGGGGGGGGGGTGATTTTTGCAAGTTTATTAGGAATAAAAACCTAAGAAATCACATGTACATCAGTATTCACAGCCTTTGCTATAAAGCTCAAAATTGAGCTCAAGTACATCCTGTTTCCACTGATCATCCTTGAGATGTTTCTACAGCTTAACTGGAGTCCACCTGTGGTAAATTCAGCTGTTTGGACATGATTTGGAAAGGCACACACCTGTCTAAATAAGGTCCCACAGTTGACAGTGCATGTCAGAGCACAAACCAAGCATGAAGTCAAAGCAATTGTCTGTAGACCTCCAAGACACGATTGTCTCGAGGCACAAATCTGGGGAAGGGTACAGAAAAATTTCTGCTGCTTTGAAGGTTCCAATGAGCACAGCGGCCTCCATCATCCATAAATGGAAGAAGTTCAGAACCACCAGGACTCTTCCTAGAGCTGGCCGGCCGTCTAAACTGAGCGATCGGGGTAGAAGGGCCTTAGTCAGGGAGGTGACAAGAACCCAATGGTCACTCTGTCAGAGCTCCAGCGTTCCTCTGTGGAGAGAGGAGAACCTTCCAGAAGGACAACAATCTCTGCAGCAATCCACCAATCAGGCCTGTACGGTAGAGTGGCCAGATGGAAGCCACTCCTTAGTAAAAGGCACATGGCAGCCCACCTGGAGTTTGCCAAAAGGCACCTGCAGGACTCTCAGACCATGAGAAACAAAATTCTCTGGTCTGATGAGACAAAGATTGAACTCCTGGTGTAAATGTCAGGCATCATGTTTGGAGCAAATTAGGGACAGCTCATCACCAGGCCAATACCATCCCTACAGTGAAGCATGGTGGTGGCAGCATCATGCAGTGGGGATGTTTTTCAGCGGCACAAACTGGGAGACCAGTCAGGATCGAGGGAAAGATGAATGCAGCAATGTGCAGGGCAAGGGTGTAACTTTGTTTCAAACATTGGGGGGCTTGAGATCTCTGCCCTTATAAGGATGTTTTTTTTTTAATCTTTTTATTAAAGGACTGTCAGGCTATCAGTACAGGCAGTTGTTTCCAATGTTCTCTTTTTGAATGAATGAATGAATGAATGAATGAATGAATTTTATTTATTTCGGATAGTACATTACAGGTTAAAAGTAACTGTATAATATAACAACAAGGTCAAATTAGACAAAGACTCCTTCTACTATACAATTCCACGTGAGTTATCCGAAATGGGTGATGGCTGAAGCCGCAGCTTATATTGCCCACCCATATTCCATCCAAGAATTCAAAGGAGAAAAAGAGAAAAACAAGACGAGAGCGATTACAATTTAAAACAAGGCTAAGACAAAATGTGACTGAGAGAAAAAAGAAAACTGAGCTAGTCTAAGTTAAGCGGTTACTATTCAAAAACAAATCTAAGACATAATGTCACAGAGAAAAAAAGAAAAACTAAGCTACAACACAACACAGGCTGGAAATGTCAATCCTTATGTGAGTTTACATGTCGTCTTGTAAATATGTTTGGAGTATTTCTTCCTTTAGTTTTTGTTTAAATTGTCCAAGCGTTGTACATGATTTTAATTCAGGTCCAAAATCGTTCCATAATCTGACTCCTTGCACTGAAATACAGTGTTGCTTGGTGGTTGTTCTCACTGTAGGCTTTTGAAATATACATGTTCCTCTGAGGTGATATCGTTTCTCCCTTGTTTGGAACAACTTTTGGATATTTGCGGGCATTGATAGATTCTTCACTTTGAACATTATTATTGCGGTTTTAAAGTCGATCAGATCTTTCAACTTGAGAGTTTTTTGTTTAAGAAAAAGTGGGTTTGTTGGTTCCCTGTAAGCTGCTTTGTTGATTATTCTAATAGCTCTCTTTTGAAGCATAAAGAGTGGATATATGTTTGTTTTATATGTATTTCCCCATACTTCATTACAATATGTCATGTATGGGAGTATTAATGAATGATACAAGGTGTATAGTGTGGGTTGATTCAGCAAATTTTTCACTCTGTGTAATATTGCAATTGATTTGGATACTTTACCTTTAATATAATTAATATGTGGCTTCCAACACAGTTTGTTATCAATTATTACTCCAAGGAATTTAGTTTCGGATACCCTTTCAATCTCTACACCATTTACACTGAGTTTGGGTACTGGGTTGTTGTGATGGTTGTTAAAGACTATAAATTTTGTCTTGCTTAAATTGAGCGTTAATTTGTTTGAATCAAACCACAGTTTAAACTTTCCTAATTCCTTTCCGAGTGTATCCAGAAGTTGTTCCAAATTGTTTCCACTGCATAGCAGATTAGTGTCATCAGCAAACAATATTAACTCCATTTTTTCTGAAACTTTACATATATCGTTTATCTACATATTGAATAATAATGGTCCCAAAACTGAACCCTGTGGGACTCCACAGGTGACCTTCAGTAACTCTGAGTTTTTGTTGCTAACACATACATACTGATATCTATTCTTTAAGTAACTACTTAACCAGGACAGTGCTACCCCTCTTATACCACAGTTTTGTAATTTCTTTAATAATAGATTGTGATCTACTGTATCAAATGCTTTTTTAAGATCCAGGAATACTCCAACTGAATACTCTTTATTTTCAATGGCTGTTGATATTTTTTCTGTAAATTCCATTAAGGCATATGCTGTTGTCCTTTTGTGTCTGAACCCATATTGCTGTTCACACAATAAATCATTCTTCAGTATGAAGTTGTCAATTCTCTCATAGAATATTTTTTCAAGTATCTTGGAAAATTGCGGTAATAGTGAAATTGGTCTATAGTTTGAGAGTTCCCCTCTGTCACCCGTCTTGTATATCGGAATTACTTTAGCTATTTTCATTGCATTGGGAAATATGCCTGATTGGAGAGACAGGTTACAGATATACGTCTGTGGTTTTACTATGCATTCGATAACAGTTTTGACTAATAGCATGTCAATACCATCGCAGTCAGTAGATGTTTTACTTTTGAACGATTTAACAATTTCAATGACCTCTCTTTCGTCTGTGTTCTTTATGAAGATGGTGTCTTTTACAGCAGTGTTATTGCATATTGTATCACCTGTAGGCACCGTAGTGGCTTTCCCTTTCCCTTTAATTTTTAAAGGGAAAGGAATTTTTAAGCAAAAAATGACAGTATACAGTATGTATCCTAACGTGGAGGAAGAGTGCAAAATTGTTAACTTTGCTAAAAGGACAAGGCTAATTTGCCTCTTTATTTTCACATTCCCATATTAATAACAGTAGGAAAAATTATTTCCCTGATTTACCAAATCTATATTCAGCCTTGTAATAGTCTCTGCCCCTGTGAAGCAGCAGGCCTATTTAATACCCATTTTGCGTTAAGTATTTCAGCAATGGCAGAAATCAAGTTTTGACTATTGTTACATGATCATGTGTGCCTCCTGTGCCTCCTCTCTCTCTCTCTCTCTCTCTCTCTCTCTCTCTCTCTCTCTCTCTCTCTCTCTCTCTATCATTAGTACTATCTCTCTCTCCCTCTGGACACCTGTACTAATTCTCTGGTTACCTTTACCTCCTCTCTTTCATACTAGACTTTCCAATGCCAAAAACTTGGAAAGATGTAAAATATTCTTACCCCTTCTTCCCTCTTAATAGCATCTTAACAGTGCAGTCAGTACTAACTGAGGTTAATCTTGCCATAAATTCCCCTGAAAAGGGCCGACTGAGGACACCAAGCACACACCGTGAGTTTGCAACATTTATTAATGAAGACACAAACACAATACAAAAACACTTGTGATTAAAGGGAAATGGGAGGAATAACACGCGGGGATGACAGTATAATGTTGTTCATACGACATATTATTGTGTGACACAGGTGGTGGCTCCACTTTTCCGGTTCTGCTGCCACCCGTGGTATAAGAGGGCTGTGTGGAAGAGGAACGGTCTCTTTGACTTCACCTCTGCCTGACGGGAACGTTTTTGCTGTACAGTGAGTCTAACAATAAAGTTTTGTTCTGTTGCACCTCCAACCTCATTATTGGTTCCCTGTTATGGACATAACATTTGGCGACAAGGATAAAAGCATAGATACAGGAGTTTCTAGTATTCGGCCATTTTTGGAGCTTCCCGATGAGCCGTTGATTCCTTGGGTGAGGTGGTTCGCCACATTCCAAAATTATTTGGTGGCATTGAACCTTGACAAATTGGAGAAACTACCAGCACGGGCAGTGTTTGTTCATAATCTCGGCATGGAGGGACAACGCATCCTCAGCACCTTGGGTGATAGTGATAGTTCTGAGGATGTGGTTGAGCTAATGGCACATTATTTTTGCGCTCCTGAAAACGTCATTTTCCGGAGGATACAGTTTTGGCAGTGCCGCCAGTGGACTGGAGAGTCGGTGCAATGGTATGTTGCAGATCTGCATCAGCTGGCCGGGGATTGCCAGTTTGGTGCGTTAGAAGAGGAGATAGTCCGTGACCAATTAGCGGAACACACGCTTTACTAGGCGGCATGATCAAGGCTCCTCATGCACTCCGGTGAACTGACATTAGCCATGGCTGTTGAGATAGCTCAGCAGTATGAAGCAGCGGAGAAACTATCACAGTACCTCAGTGATTGAACAATGTTCCAGCAATCTGAATCACGGTCAGCGGCACAGGCTGTTGACCCAGGCAGCGATGATGGCGTGGAAGACAAGGAGGACTATGTTACAGCTGTGAAAATAAGGTCCGCCCCGGGATCGCCTAAGTGTTTGGGTTGTGGGCCCACCAATCATCAGTATAAGGCTAAAGAGTGCCCAGCAAAAGGCAAATGCTGTGGCAAGTATGGACTCCTACATCATTTCGCCAGGGCCTGTAAGAAATTTGAATAAGGGGAACAACAACACAAAGTGGATTCCCCTGCTGCTACTCCTACGGTTATTCACACCGTCTTCCCAAGCACAGATGGTCGTACGTACTTTCTGGTGGAATTGGACGGCGTGAAAGGGCCGTTGCTGATTGACACGGGCACAGTGAGGTCCGTGTTGAATTGGCCTACTGTGAGGAGTTTTTTCCCGTACTACTGTGTTAGAGGTCTGTCAATGCCATTGCGCTGATACGGAGAAAAGACTGTTCATTGTAGGTTTGCTGGAGCTGACAGCAAGGTACAAGTCAGCGGAGGTATCCAGTCTGCAGTTTGTGATGACCGCCAATGGTGCAAATGTTATGGACTGTGATCTTTTTAATGGACTGGGCTTCACTATCACCAGCGGTGTCGGACAGGAATGGTCGGGCAGTGGTTCGTGGGACCGGGCGGTTTTGCGAGTGGTGGACGATGCAGTATGGGACAAACCTTGGCCTAGTATTCTGGAGGATGAACAGGACCAACCCCACCTAGGGCCATTGCAGGAGGGTTCCTGTGTCAGGGCCCAAGTTACCCCAGCTGAGGGAACTGGACAGCACGGTGGAATGCCCTTGACGGCGGGTGGAGCCGAGTGGATTGCGTACTCTGCTTCCGGAGTTCGGCTGGGAGGTCCTGAGAAGAAGGGGGCTACAACGGCTTTGCTGGCATTGAAAATGAAAGCGAGTGGGCCAGGACCGGCTGGCACGGTGAACCGACGTGCCACTCAGGAACACTGGAAGCCAAGTTGGGCTCCTCGGGGGGTCGCTGATGTGGTCTGACCCAAAGAGGAGGCTCGGCTGAGAGGGGCTCGTGGCAAGCAAAAGCGACAGGAGGACCAGGGGCGGCTGCAGGTGGTGGCCAGAGGACAGATACCTTCAGCTGTATGATAGCTCGTGGAGACATCCTGCGGCATGCCACTGATGGGAAGGAGGTGTCTTAGCGTCGATGTGGGTCATCTCCAGGCACGAAGAGAACCAGATGCTAGGAACGGGACCGGCCTGATGGGTCTCCGTGGGGTGGTTTCTCCACTGGGACTGCATGGTAGTGGGGGGGGGGGCAATGTGTTTAAGCTATGATGTTAGTATGTGAATTGCCCTGATTACATAGTGATTATGCCAATGTTTTTAATACATGATGTTACTGTGTGAATTGCCCAGGTTATATGATGATTAAACTGGCGTGTTTATTGCATGGTGTTGACACGAATAGTGATTCAGTTGTTTACTGAATTCATAATTGAAGGTATAACCTGTTTGTATATATGTTATATTATGGGATTGTTTTATGCTTTATATTAGGAACACGGCAGTTGTTGTTTTTTTTTTTTTCATTTATTGGACTGCATTGTAACAGAGACGAGAGAATAATTCCTCACGCCTTGTGGGGGTGGGACAGTAGTCCACCTGTCTCCCCCTAGCTTTAGTTGTTTGTGTGAATGGTTAGGCCTTAATTATTTCTTTTTATTGTTAGTGCACTATTCAGGTTCTAAATTTGGGAGGGCCTTGATTGTATGTGTGCGTTTTGGACCTTTATGAAGGGGGGGGGGTGTGTAATGTTGTTCATACAACATGTTATTGTGTGACACGGGTGGTGGCTCCATTTTTCTGGTTCCGCTGCCACCCGGGGTATAAGAAGGCTCTGTGGAAAAGGGACGGTCTCTTTGACCTCACCTCTGCCTGACGGGAGCAAGACAGTGAGTCCAACAATAAAGTCGTGTTCTGTTGCACCTCCAGCCTCATTATTTGTTCCCTGTTATGGACATAACAGACGGGGCTCACGTTTACAAAAATAAAAAGAGAACAGCCTGGCAGGAGCGAGGCTGAGATGCACGGACACGCACGGGAAAAAGAGAATAAAATGGAGCTCACCCGAACACCCCTATGGACAAACACACTGGAATAAACAGCAGCACACAGTAGGACATGGCAACGGGAAATGTTGCCGTTGTCCTTAAATAGGTAAATGGAAAATAATCAGTGAATGGCAGGTGTGGATCACAAGAGGGAGGAAATAATCAATGCAACATAAAACAGAGTTTGACAGCCAGATATACACGGAGCGCTGTAAAAATAAAAGCACCAGAATAAATAAATCATGCTGCAGAGAATGGAGTGAACATAAACCCCCGAGATGCAAATAATACAATAAATACAAGATGATGCACACAATACATAAGACTATAATGACAAAACTAAGAATACAAGATAACTCATAAAAGAACAGAGAAAAAATAACAACCCAAACAAAATACAGAAACGCATGAAAACCCCCAAACTAAGAAAACCATGTTAAATATGCAGTAATCACAGATGCAAATAAACAGAAGGACTTCAACTCAACAGGAGGGTTGCTGTACTCAGAATCATGACAGTGCCCCCCCCCCACAGGTGGATACGAGAGGCCCTGATATAGCATCAAAAACGAAAAGAGGACCCACAAGAACCCATAAGGTTCAACAACCAACTTCTTCTTCTTCTTCTTCTTATAGATTTGATTGGCGGTTGGCAACCAGCTTACAGGTGCATTACCGCCACAAACTTCAATCTTTAATCCTCTATATATCTGCATAAGGAGCTCTTACAAGGGGTTCCGTACAACTCCTTATGTGTGAAAAAATTATCTGTCCTTGGACTGGAGAGCAGTCTCAACAACCAGCTTGTCCTCTTTGGTTGCCTTTATGTATATATTTTAGTTACGTATGTCTATGTTATGTCTTGTGATAGTGTGTTTTGTCTTAGCTGTTATTATGATTGTATGTGTTTTAACTGTCTTTATAATTTTTTAAATATATTTGTCTAGTATTTGTCTAGTGTTTGCCCTTTGTCCCTTCCCCAAGGCCACAGTTGTAAATAAGAATGTATTCTTAATCTGTCTTGCACTTCTAGGCAGGAGGAGCGCACAAGGAGCGCACGAGGAGGCTTATAACAGTTGGAGCTGAAGCATGTGATGTGGTCTTTCATGCCTGCTGTTTATCTAAGCCTGCGACACAACGCGAAGGCACAGCCGTAAAATTAAAACAAGAAACCAGAGAAACTGTGAGCTACAAAGCTGCTGTCGTTCCAGTCAACAACACTGGAGTCCGTTCTCCTTCTTACGTCATGGTGGTGCCGCCTTTAATTCGGTGGGTGGCACCACCGTCCAGTCAGCGGCTGCTGTTTTTTGGTGATAACTAGTTTATGCAGGCGTGGTCGTAAATGTTATGTTGATCATCGACAATGACTTTTGGGTTTACACAACATGCTAAAAAATGTCAAAAACGTGTCATCAGCACTTTAAACGGCATTTTATTCATTATGGGAAAAAACAAAAGTGACAAATGTAGAGAATGTGGAGTAAAAGAAAATGTTGAGCACATCTTATTAAACTGTCACAAGTATGGAAATGAAAGAGAGAGAATGAAAAATGAAGTTCTAGAGGCCGGTAGGGAATGGGACTTAACTGGGATTCTGGGAACAGATGGAGATGGAGAGGTACTAAGGATCACGAGAAGGGCTCTTTTCTCTTTTTTAAATAACACAAGATTAAGTCATAGAATTTAGGGGTCCGGCTCAAATGACATAATGTTACACACTCTTATACAGTAGGTGGTGGTATGCACCTTTCAGTTACTTGCTATCCGCCAGTAACCGAGAGGAGAAGAAGAAGAAGAAGAAGAAGAAGAGTTTGGGTTGGTGACGCTGCTTAAGGCGCAGTCTAAGGACGGGTGTTTTTTTTGCACATGGGGGGGTTGTTCAGAACTCCTTATACGGGGATGTAGAGTGATGATAATCAAGTCAGTGGCGGTAATGCAGCTGTTAGCTGGTTGCCAACCACCAATCAAATCTAAAAGACGAAGAAAAAGAAGACGGCATCACAAAACAAAGGCAGGCATCACTGGACGAGTGGTGATGTCAAAGATCAAAGGCAGGTTTCACCATGGTTACTGTTGCTATAGTAACAGTTACTCTCTACCAGCATGCAGAAATGCTTGCTTACACTTGCTTTCTATGGGAATGCATGGGTATGCACTAGTAGTAATAATAATAATAATAATAATAATAATAATAATAATATTCATAATAATAATGTTAAACTAAGAAGGTGACCCAAGGAGAAATAAATATACCAAACAGAATAATGATAATGGCAAACCAGGAAAAAAATAATAACCAGAGTGAAATACAAAAAATTCCAAAATGAAACTAAAGTGAAGGCAGAGGCCCGTGCTCTAAAGACCAGATAACAATAATAAATTAGGATGAGAGCATGAGACCCGGCCCACGCCTTGACAAAAGGTGTAATGAAAAGGAGACAATTCTTTCCTTATTTAATTTAAATGTGAAACCCCCTTAAAATGAAATTAGTGCCATTAAATATTTATCTATTAGAGCTGAGCCGGAGCAGGAAACAACATGTCTGATTTCCTTTCACTGAGGAAAATCGTTAGACTAAATTAAGCATCCAATAGAAAAGTCCAATTAAATGAATGTAATTATGGCCTCTACATGTCTACTCCTACTAATATTGAGAATACAAGAGGAAAAAGCAGAACAAGAAAACATCAGCTATAAACCCGAGGAGAAGATGGTGATGGATCATTAAATATTTATATCAGCCTTATATCTACATTTGTTGTGATTTTCCTCATGTACAGAGGGGAAAATAAGTATTGAACATGTCAACATTTTTCTCAAACATATTTCTGAAGGAGCCATTGACCTGAGATTTTCAGTAGATATCAGTAGCAACCCAAGTAATCCATACATACAAAGAAATCCAGGCAACTGTGTTCACAAAACAAGTTATATTTAATATAAAGTGGGATGACACAGGGAAAAGAATTGGACACATGAAGAAAAAGCAGTGCAAAAAGGCATAGAAAGCCAAGAAACCAGCTGAAATCCATCAGAATTTAGGAAGCCATCCCATCCCCCATCAGTGCAAATTAAGTTTATATTTAAGTTAAGTTTATATTTAATGTTTGTTTACTTATTTATAAAAGGGACAGTGCATATTAATGAACATAAGATATGTAAATATGCAGCATACAAGATTACAGCTGAAGCTAATTTACTTCTTGTGTCCCCTGGCCAGCCAATGCCAGCCACGTAAAGACAGAGGTTTCTATAGAACTTATAATGTTGTGAACAACACCAAGTATGTGGCGGTAATGCACCTGTAAGCTGGTTGCCAACCGCCAATCAAATCTAAAAGAAGAAGAAGAAGAAGAAACAACAATAATGATAGTAGTAAGATTACACTGATAGAAAGAGAGAAATACATGAAGAAAGTTAAGTTGAATATTGTTGATCTCAGCCCAGCAAAGAGTACTACAATGACCAAGGTGTTACTCGAGATGTTTAAGTGTAAAGTGCTAAGGTGCATCATGTAGTTTAATAAAGTTGGTTGAGCTGGTTAAGTCCTGGCTGATAGCCTTTTAAAAGGTCTGTAAATATCAGATTGTCACACCACAAAGATCTCATGATGGGTAGAAGCAAAGAGCTCTCTCTAGACATCACAACCTTATTGTTGCAAAACATAATGATAGCACTGGTTACAGGCACATATCTAAAACTGCTGAATGTTCCAGTGAGCACTGTTGAAGCCATCATTCGGAAGTGGAAAGAACATCACTTTACCATAAACCTGAAACGACCAGCAGCTTCTCACAAGATTTCTGACAGAAGAGTCAAAACAATTATCAGAAGACTTATCCAAGAGCCAAAGACCACTGATGGAGAGCTCCAAAAAGATCTGGAGTTAGCAGGTACTGCTGTTTCAAAGAAAACAATAAGTAATGCACTCAACTGACATGGACTATGTGCCATCTCACCTTGCAAAACTACATTGCTAAAGAAAAAGCATGTTGAAGCTTGTTTCAAGTTTGCTGCACAACATTTGGGCAAGACAGTAAAATACTGGGAGAATATAGTCTGATCAGATGAGACCAAAACTGAACTTTTTGGATGCCACAACACAGTATGTTTGGAAGAGAAATGGCACTGCACAGCCCATCATGGTGTGGGGGTGTTTTTCAGCAGATGGTACAGGCAGACTTCATATAATTGAAGGAAAGATGAATGGACAAATGTACAGAGATGTCCTTGATAAGAACCTGTTGCCATCTGCCAAGATGCCGAAGATGAAACAAGGGTGGACATTTCAGCAAGACAATGATCCCAAACACACCATCCATCCATCTTCTTCTGCTTTTCTGGAGGTCTGGGTTGTGGAGGCAGCAATTCAAGCCCAGAATTCTCTCTTCCCCACCACCTTCTCCAGCTCTTCACAGAGGATACTAAGGCATTCCCAGACAAACTGGGAGATATAGTCTCTCCAGTGAATCCTGGGTCTGCCCCTGGGTCTCCTCACAGTGGTACATGCCCGAAACACCTCAAGTGGGAGGTGTCCAGGAAGCATCCTGATCAGATACCCATACCACCTGAACTGGCTCCTTTCAATGTGGAGGAGTAGCAGTTCTACTCTGAGTCCCTCCCGGATGACTGAGCTCCTCAGTCTATCTCAAAGGGTAAGTCCAGCAATCCTATGGAGAAAGCTCGTTTCAGCCTCTTGTATCTCATTCTTTCGGTCATTACCCAAAGCTCATGACCATAAGTGAGGGCAGGAATGTAGATTGACCAGTAAATCGACAGCTTTGCCTTAGAGCTTAGCTCCCTCTTCACCACAATGGACCAGTATAACGTCCGCATCACTGGAGATGCTGCCCCGATCCATCTGTCAACCTCTCGCTCCATTCTCCCCTCACTCGTGAATGAGACCCCAAGATACTTAAACTCCTCCACTTGGGGCAGGAGTTTTTCCACAACCCAGAGAGGACAATCCACCTTTAACCGGCTGAGGACCATGGACTCGGACTTGGAGGTGCTGATTCTCATCACAGCCGCTTCACACTCAGCGGCAAACCGTCCCAGTAAGACCTGTAGGTCATTGCTGGATGAAGCCAATAGGACAACATCATCTTCAAACAACAGAGAGGAGATCCTGTGGTCACCAAGCATGACACCCTCTGATCCTTGACTGCACCTAGAAATCCTGTCCATAAAAATTGTTAACCGGATCGGTGACAAAGGGCAGTCCTGGTGGAGTCCAACTCTCACTGGGATTGAGTCCGACCGAGTGTTGGCAATACAAACCAAACTCACAACGGTTGTATAGAGACCGGATAGCTCGTAACAACAAGCCTGATACATCAACTCCTGAAGCACCCCCCACAAAAAACTATGAGGGATATGGTCAAATGCCTTCTCCAAGTCCACAAAAGACATGTAAACTGATTGGGCAAACTCCCACGAACCCTTGAGGATTCTCCAGAGGGTAAAGAGATGGTCCAATGTGCCACGGCCAGGGCCAAAACCACATTGCTCCTCCTGAATCCGAGGATCGACCAACGGCTGGACTCTTCTCTCCAGTACCTTGGCATAGGCCTTTCCGGGGAGGCTAAGTAGTGTGATCCTTCTAAAGTGGGAGCACACACTCCGGTCCCCTTTCTTAAAGAGAGGAAGCACCGCCCCGGTGGTGTCAATAGCACTGTCCCCGACCTCTATGCAATGTTGCATCTCGTCCACCCCCAGGGCCCGGCCACCAAGGATCTTTTTTTTTTTTTTATTTAAGTTTTTGTAAAGGGTATACAGGTCATTACAGCATTGCATTGTTTACATTTTCATCACATGTTCCCTTATTTTTTGCTATTTGACAACATTGGTAGGATAGTTATTACAACACCCCCCCTTTTTTTTAAAGTGAAAGAAAAAGTGAAATTAAGGAGAATTAAATAAAACAAAAACAAACGAATAAACAAACTAACAGAACAGCAAAAAACAAACAAACAGAAAATTAAGTAATTAAAAGTAAAAGAGCAACTGAGTAGCGTTGGAACAAAGAGCACCAAGGATCTTTTTAACCACATTAGCAACCTCACCCCCTGTGATGGTCGAGTTGACACACTTGTCCACAAGCCCTGCTTCCTCTGTGGAAGGCATGTCAGTGTGACTGAGGAGATCCTCGAAGTATTCCTTCCACCGCCCAATGACATCCCCAGTTGAAGTCAGCAGCGCCCCATCCGCACCATACACAGTGTGGACAGGAAGCTGCTTCCCACTCCTGAGCCACCGGACAGTTTGCCAGAATCTCTTTGGGGCCGACCAGAAGTCTTGTTCCATAGTCAAACCGAACTCCTCCCACACCCAAGTTTTTGCTTCAGGAACCACCCGAGCTACACTCCGCTTGGCCTGCAGGTACACCTCAGCTGCTTTGGGAGTCCCATAAGCCAACCAAGCTTGATAGGAGTCCTTCTTCTGCTTAATAGCCCCCCTCACCACTGGTGTCCACCACTTGGTTCGGGGATTGCCACCATGAGATGCACTGATGACCTTGCGGCCACAGCTCTGGGCAGCTGCTTCAACAATGTAGGTGGAGAACATGGCCCATTAAGACTCCATGTCTCCAGACTCCCTCGGAATGTGGTCGAAGTTCTTCAGGAGGTGGGAGTTGAAGACCTCCCGGACAGAGGCCTCAGCCAGATGTTCCCAGCACACCCTCACTATACGTTTGGGTCTACCAGGTCTGAATGGCATCCTCCCCTGCCATGGGATCCAACTCACCACTAGATGGTGATCAGTTGACAGCTCTGCACTTCTCTTTACCCAAATGACCTTTAACACCAACACCACAGCCATTATTAAAAAGGCTCATCAGCGACTCTACCCCTCCCCGGCGGCTAAAAAAGGCAGGTCTTTCCACTCAGCTCTTCACCACTTTTTACAGAGGCACCCTGGAATCTGTCCTTTCATATGGCCTGACTACCTGGTTTGGAATTGCACAGCTTTAGAGAAGCACCAGCTGAATAGGGTTGTAAAAACAGCCAGTAAGATCACCGGTGTTCCCCTCCTCTCCTTGGAGGAGATTTACAGCAAATGCTGTGCTAACAGGGCTGTTAGCATCATTAAAAACTGCTACCATCCTTCCCACAGTTGGTTTTCTCTTCTGCCCTCAGGGTAGAGGCACAGGTGTCTTCAGGCCAGGACAGCCAGAATGTTGAACAGTTTTTTTCCACATGTAGTCAGGATTATAAATGGACTGTGCCCTGTTCCTCTGCCAATTGCTTCTCCTCCCCCTCACCTGTGCTAAACTTGTATATGTATTCTGTTAGGTTGGTCTGACCATAGTGTTTAACTGATATGTCATTGTTGTATTTTATTTTTTATACTATTGTTTCTAAACTTATTCTATATGTACATTGTGGTACTGTGTTATGCTGGGGGATCATAATTTCATTTTTATGTGCATGCACATACTAAATGACAATAAAGGAATCTTGAATCTTGAATCTCTTGAATCTTGAAGTGTCCAAGACATGTGGTGGCAGGTCTGATGACACAATAACAAAATCAATCATCGACCTGTGAGCTCGGGTGTCCTGGTGCCAAGTGCACGTGTGGACACCGTTATGCTTGAACATGGTGTTCGTTATGGACAAACTGTGTTTAGCACAGAAGTCCAATAACTGAACACCACTCGGTTGAAGATCGGGTAGGCCATTCCTCCCAATCACTCCCCTTCAGGATTCACTGTCATTACTCACATGTGCATTGAAGTTCCACAATAGGGCAATGAAGTCTACAAGAGGAGCAACCTCCAGCACCCCAGTCAGAGACTCCAAAAAGGGTGGGTACTCTGAACAATCATTTGGTGCAAAGGGACAAATGATGGCCAGGACCCGTTTCCAAACCCGAAGGAGCAGGTTAAAAACCCTTTCATCCACTGGGGAAAACTCCAATATAGAGGTTTCAAGGTGGGGGGATACAAGAATACCTACCCCTGCTCACCGCCTCTGGCCCAGGGCAACTCCAGAGTAGGCCAAGCTCCAGCCCCTCTCCAGGAGACTGGTTCCAGAACCACAACTGTGTGTTAAGGTCAGGCCGACTCTATCTAGCCACTATCTCTCAACCTCATGCACCAGGTCAGGCTCCTTCCCCATCAGAGAGGTGACATTCCACGTCCCAAAAGCCAGTTTAGGAAGCCTGGTATCAGACCGCCTAGGTTTCTGCCTTTGACCGCTACTTAAGGTAAGATAAGATAAGATAAGATAAGCCTTTATTAGTCCCACAATGGGGAAATTCCAGGATTGCAACAGCACAGGGATAGCAACACTCAGAGCAACAATCAGAAGGCAAGAAAAAACAAGAGCAGCTAGTATACATAGTATGTACATATTACTATAAATATATATATGTATATAGACACACAGTGCGGAGCATTGTGGTTGGTGGATGTGCAGCAGAAAGTCTAACCTCTCTCTCCGCGGATGCGGCGGGCCAGCTGGATGTCTTTGGGCATGATGGTGACCCTCTTGGCGTGGATGGCACACAGGTTGGTGTCCTCGAAGAGACCCACCAGGTAGGCCTCGCTGGCCTCCTGCAGAGCCATGATGGCGGAGCTCTGGAAGCGCAGGTCGGTCTTGAAGTCCTGAGCGATCTCCCTCACCAGGCGCTGGAAGGGCAGCTTACGGATGAGCAGCTCCATGGATTTCTGGTAGCGACGGATCTCTCTCAGAGCCACGGTACCGGGCCTGTAACGGTGAGGCTTCTTCACTCCGCCGGTGGCCGGAACGCTTTTCCGAGCAGCCTTGGTGGCCAGCTGCTTCCTGGGGGCTTTTCCTCCAGTAGATTTACGGGCGGTCTGCTTGGTTCTTGCCATCGCTCTTTATTGTTCTGTCTTATATTTCTTGCACGCCGCCTAAACTCCAGCCCGGCACCCATGTCATTTTCTCTCCAGTTCTCCCGGTATGTCGAGTTTCTCCGTTAGCACCGGGTGGCGGTTGAGTGCTAGCTAGCTCTTCCCTGCTGTATCGTCTCCTGCTGTAAACAGAGGCTCCGTCTGCCGACTCGGGAGACCTTTGGGGCGATCTGTGTGTCTGTGATATATATAGAGTGAAAGGTGTGCTGGATCAGAAAGTTATCACCGGGTCAGAAAGAAGAAGGAAGATAAAAAGCCTCAGAATTGAGCCGCTGTTGCAAAAGGCAGCCAACTCGTGTGGCGCCGGAACTTGATCCACATAGCACCGGACCCCCATGGTCCCTTCTGCAAGTGGTGAGCCCACTGGAGGGGGGACCCATATAACTCATTTGGGCTGAGCCTGGCTGGTTCCCATGGGCAAAAACCTGGCCACCAGGCGCTAGCCATTGAGCCCCTCCCCAAGGCCTGGCTCCAGGGTGGGGCCCTGGTCACTCCATACTGGGCGGGGTACACGGAATCTTTGTTCGAGCATTCATCATGAGAGTCTGTTGGATCGTTCTTAGTCTGGCCCTTCACCCAGGACCGGTTTATCTTGGGTGACCCTACCAGAGTCAAATTGTCCCGAACAACATAGCTCCTGGGATCACTAGGGCACACAACTCCCCACCATGATAAGGACACTCCATCCATCCCAAAAACACAGCCAAAAAAACTCTCAACTGGCTCGAGAGAAGGAAAATAAAGCTGCTAGAATGGCCCAGTCAGTCACCTGACCTTAATCCAATTGAAAATATATGGAAAGAGCTGAAGATCAAACTTCATAGACACCCACAGAACCTTCAAGATGTGAAGACAGTTTGTGTGGGAGAATGGGCTAAAATCACTCCTGACCAATGCCTGCAGCTAGTTTCTCCATACAGGAGGCATCTGGAAACTGTTATTACCAACAAAGAGTTTTCTACTAAATATTAAATGAATTTCACCAAGTGTGCTCAATACTTATTCCCTGTGTCATTCCACTTTATTAAATATAACTTGTTTTGTGAAAATCGTTATCTTCATTTCTTTGTATGTATGGATTACTTGGGTTGGTACTGATATCTGATGAAAATCTCGGTCAATGACTCCATCAGATATACGTTTAATGAAAAAAATGCTGATTTGTTCAGTACTTACTTTCCCCTCTGTTCAGTGTTTTTAGTGTTTCACGTCCAAGTGAACACCTTCAAGACCATCACGCTGAGACCCGTGTGTCTCTGGAGCCGCAGGTTTCAGACCTGTCAGTGACTCCCAGCCTCCAAACTTCCAAACTATGTTACAGCTGTCAGCAGGAAAAGATGTGGCAACTTTCCGTTCACACCTCCCCCCTCCTCCTGCTGGTCCCCCTCATTTCTCCCTGTCAGACTCCTCTCTGACAGCGCTGACAGGTCCAGAAGGAGGCAAAGGTTCAGCTTCTCCACGACTTCTTATGAGCTCACTGCTGCTGTTATCCAGGGTCTGAGTGGGTTCAGCCCCCCCCCACACACACACACCATTAATCCATCACTACAGTTAATACAGGAAGTAGTGTTTTACCATGGTTACAGCACCAGACATATTCAGTCGTGAGGATTTCTGGCTCTAGACCAGGGGTGGGCAATCATGTGCCACAGAGGGCCATTCCACTGCATTTTCCGTTGCACCCTGTGTTTTCAGCAGGTATTTACTCTGATCAGCTGCAAGGATTGCTAATAATTAAAAACACCTGCTGAAGACACTGGGTGGAGCAGAAAACCTGCAGTGGAATGGCCCTCACTGCCCACCCCTGCTCTAGACTTTCTTATCTGTCATTGTGATGGAAAGGGTTATAAAAATTGTGTTATGATACATTACACTGGTCAACACCAAATTAATTGTCTAAGTTCTTTTAACTGATTTAGGACAGTTTTGATGTGCTGAATCCAAAAATCTCATCAGTTTTGCTCAATCAGGTCAACTTTTTGAATTATGGCCACATGTTGTTTTATATGTTTTTGTTTACATGTATGGGTATTTTTGCTTTATATGATGCAAAATTCTTTTTTATGTCTAGAGATAAACGTAACATTCAATTTACATGTACTTACCTTTATATAAAGGTAAGTACATGCACAGTACTAAGTAAGTACTAAGTAAGTACAGGTTTTTACTTAACACCTGATCGAGAGAAATGGATGTCATTTTTGGATTAAGTGGTGCAACATTGTCTTAAATCAGTTGAAAAAAACACAGACAACTTACAAAAAAATTATTTTTGTAGCCCTGTGTTATTAATATCATTAATATCATAATAATATTAATAATAATATTATTAATATCATTTCTAACGTTTGTGTATCATAATACACCATATGGCTTCTGTTTTTGTTAACATGCCCGGTCTCACAAAAACCTGTACAAACTGCATGTTTAACCACCTTTAGGAAAGATGTGATATACACAGAAACGTGGGTTTTCATGTGTACATTAAACATTTTTAAGCATCCAAGCAGAGAGAGGGAAACCTCTCTGTAACTTATACTAGCATCAGCACCGGATCACCCCAGGGCTGTGTACTTTCCCCCCTACTCTTCTCCCTTTACACCAACTCCTGCACCTCCAGCCACCAGTCTGTCAAGTTGATCAAGTTTGCGGACGACACCACCCTCATCGGGCTCATCTCCAACGGCGACGAGTCCGCCTACAGGAGAGAGGTGGCCCAGCTGGCGTCCTGGTGCAGCAATAACAACCTGCAGCTGAACGCTCTGAAGACAGTGGAGATGATTGTAGACTTCAGGAAAGTCACTACTCCTCTGCCCCCCCTCACCCTCTCAGGCTCTCCCATCACCACTGCTGATTCCTTCCGCTTCCTAGGCACTACCATCACCAGGGACCTCAAATGGGAGCTGACCATCAGCTCACTCATCAAAAAAGCCCAGCAGAGGATGTTCTTCCTGCGGCAGCTGAGGAAGCTCAAGCTACCCACCAAGATGTTAGTGCAGTTCTACACAGCCATCATCGAGCCCATCCTCACCACCTCCATAACCGTGTGGTACGCAGGAGCCACTGCCAGGGACAGACTAAGGCTGCAGCGCGTCGTGCGCACTGCTGAGAAGGTGATCGGCTGCAAGCTCCCATCTCTCCAGGATCTGTACATCTCCAGGACCCGGAGGCGTGCTGGCCGGATCATAGCCGATCCCTCACACCCTGGTCACGTACTGTTTGCCCCCCTCCCCTCTGGTAGAAGACTTCGGTCCATCCAGACTAAAACCTCCCGTCACATGAACAGCTTCTTCCCCTCTGCCATTAGACTGCTGAACACTAAGTGACTCTCGTGCACCATGTACAGCAGCTCAACCAGACTCATGTCAATCATCACTGTTTTCTTCCTGCATTACCGACTGCACTATATAGTTCTCCACAGTATCTGCTGCTGGCTAATATATATTTTAACTGTTGACCAGTATCACTTAATCTTATCCTACACTTTATTACATGTATAGTTTATTTCTCTTATCTTATCATGTTTAATGTTGCAGCATTGTACCGAGACAAATTCCTAGTTTGTGTACTACATGAACAATGGCAATAAACCTGATTCTGATTCTGATTCTGATTCTGAACTGGGTGCTGGACTTTCTCACAGGGAAGCCACAGAATGTGCGGGTTGACAGCACCACCTCCTAGACCATCACACTGAGCACAGGGGCCCCACAAGGGTGCGTGCTCAGCCCGCTGCTCTTCACCCTCATGACCCATGACTGTGTACCAGCCTACAGCACCAACCACATCATCAAGTTTGCGGACGACACAATGGTGGTGGGCCTCATCACCAACAATGAAGAGGCCAACTACAGAAATGAGGTGAGCCAACTGATCCAGTGGTGAAAAGACAACAATCTCTTCCTGAATGTGGGGAAAAAAAAACAAAACAAGAAGACAGTAGTTGATTTCAGAAGGGCTCACACACAGCATCCCCCTCTGATCATCGATGGTGCAGCTGTGGAGAGGGTGAGCAGCACCAACTTCCTGGGGGTGCACATCTCTGAGGACCTCTCCTGGTCCAACACTGTATCACTGGCCAAGAAGACTCAAACTCACCTCCATTTCCTCCACATCTGAGGACAGCACGAGTCCCACCCCCTATCATGTGCTCATTCTACTGGGGCACCATTGCGAGCATCCTCACCAGCTGTATCACGGTGCGGTATGGAAGCTGCACCACCTCCTGCCAGAAAACTCGACAATGCTCTGTGAAAGCAGCCAGCAAGACCATTGGTGCCCCTCTGTCCTCCTTCTCAGACATCTACCACACCCGCCTCAGCCGCAGAGCGATCGACATTGCAGGCGACACCTCCCACCCCTCACACTCCCTCTTCAGCCCCCTGCCCTCAGGGAAAAGGTACCAGAGCCTCTGGGCCTGCTCCACAAGACTGATGAAAGCTTTGTACACAAGGGCATAAGGACCCTGAACTATGCCCCCTCTCCCCCACCCCACCTTGCCCCTGGACTGTAACACACTCACCCACACAACTCTACCTCAGCTGTTTGCGCAGAAAGACTTGGCACACCAACAGTAAAACCTTTGCTGCTGTATGTTTCTGTATCTTTCTGCAACCAGTTGCACCAATGCCATATCTGCTGCTGTCTGTGATTGCACTCCTGATTATGCACAGACCAGTATGTCACTGTCTGCACCTCCTCTACTGCATTGAACTTGCATTACGTTATTACCGTACATAGGATTGCTGTGTTTTATCTTTATTTGCATTCATCATCATCATAGCAGTCTATCGGGGGCCACAATGACTGTTTCATTTTAGTCTGATCAGATTCCTCCACGCAGTTCTGTCCTTCGCCCTCCGCTGCCAGGAACTCCTGATCTCGTTAACCCGGGCGACATCAGAGCCGGTATGAGTTGCTTTCTGACTAACCATTTCATGGAACTGCTTGCAAAGTGTTTGAGTACTGCTAGCTTTTGCTGGACTAGTGGCACATTCTTGGTAGATAGAGGTATTATCAGTAGCAAGGACAGGCCAAGACAAACTGGCATCAGTATCTGTTGCAGTGACTGACCAGATGATAGGTTTGTTTATCTCTGCTCTTTGTGTAGTGCATGTCATGATGCACCGACTGGCAAAAGTCCACCACAGACCTTGCGACAGATGTGTTTATCTGCCAGGATGTCCAGTCTCACCCCGTGTAACTGGGAGTGGTCCACCACAGACCTGTGACAGATATTGTTTTTAGTTCTGTCAGGAAGCCCTGTTTCACCCTCCACGCCCTCGGAAGGGCATGGTTGCTAGTTGAGTTGCTGATGGCCCGACCCATAAGACAGGTAGTACCGGTTTTCATGGTTATCCTGTAGCAAGCAAACCAATTCCTGACCTGACATGAAGCTGACATTATTTGCATTATGGGTAGCATTTTTGTACATAGACTGTTGTTGTTTTTCATCCTTGTTCTTTTTGTTATATATTCTGCACACCACTAAGAGAGAGAAGAAATGGTATTTCATTTCTCCTGTATGTCCTGTACATATTGAAGTACTGACAAATAAAATCTATCAATCTTTAATCTAATTGAAACGGCACATTTTAGTGGTGGTGAAAATAACTACAGTCAAGGAGAGTAGCACAAATGGTTGATTGCTGTGGAAATGGCACCTTCAGGAAGTTTTTAATATTCCAGCCAATTTGTCTAAAGCACCAAAAAATAACAGAGCCACAGTAAATCAAAACCTGTTCCACAACTCTTTGCACTATATTCATGGGGTTGGTCTTATTCAAAAGAAAACAGTCCAGTTTTTTTGGCAAAACAGTTAGAATCCCTCTAAGTGCTTCTGCCACTGATTAACAGTGGCGTAAACATTAAATTTTTAGAAGCTAAAGTTCATCTCGGATTTTTTAAAAATACAGACGAATGAAAATTAACTGCTTAATTAAATTAAATTAACTGTTTAAATAGCTGTTAGGTATTGGCTAGAAAACACAATAGGGCTGTAGAAACAAGTGTTATCAAGTTCAGGTCAAATTTTTGTATCAATACAACAACAGCACTCTGAGGCGAGTGCAGTATCCCCCGCCTCCATTTTCTTTGAAGACCCCAATGCTTAGTGACAGAGAGCAGTTTTCAGCTTTTCAATGTATATACTGTGGCAGAACCAAAACGTGATAAACCCATCATCCACAAATATGCAACAAAGTATACAACCGATAGAGTGGTGTGAAAAAGTGCTTGACCCCTTCCTGATTTCTCATTTTCATGCTCTGGAAGCTCTCTGTGGACCATGGCTTGTGCTGTAAGATGTGACTACAGAAATGTCACATAAAGCCTGCTAGAACAACTGAACTTTATGTGGGGTTAATCAGAGGAACTTTAAATGGTGGCAGGAGTGTGCTGACTCCCATTTAACATAAGTTTGAACGTGATTGGTTAATTCTGAACACAGCCACATCCCCGGTTATAACAGGGTGTGCATATTTATGCAACCAGGTTATTGTAAGTTTTTTAAATTTTTATTTTTCTCCCGAAAAGATTTCAATTTATTTTTCAATTGGGTTGTACAGGTTATACAATGGCATGAAAAAGTGTTTGCCCCCTTCCTGATTTCTCATTTTTTTGTATGTTTGACACACTTAAATGTTTCAGATCATCCATCCATCCATCCATACATCCATCTTCTTCCGCTTAATCCTTTTCGGGTCGCGGGGGTGCTGGAGCCTATCCCAGCATCTTTGGGCGAGAGGCAGGGTCCACCCTGGACAGATCGCCAGTCCATCAAATAAATTTAAATATTAGACAAAGATAACCCAAGTAAACACAATCTGCAGTTTTTTTTAATGGTGTTTATTATTAAGGGAAAAAAAAAATCCAAACCTGCATGGCCCTGTGTGAAAAAGTGATTGCCCCTAAACCTAATAACTGGTTGGACCACCCTTAGCAGCAGCAACTGCAGTCAAGCATTTGCGATAACTGGCAACTGGATGACTACCTCCTACTGATAACTGGATAGCTACCTCCATTTTAAATGATGACTCCCACCCTTTGCACTGCAACTTTCAGCTTCTTCCCACAAGACGGAGGTTTGCCGTCCCAAAAAGTAGAACCCAGCGCTACAAAAACAGCTTTGTTCCTGCTGCTGTCAAAGAGTTGAACAAGTTGTAACAATATATTGCACATAATTTAAGTGCCTATTTATTAACTCCATTTTATATTTACTTATTTTTGTAGGATGTTATTTGGGTTCTAAATATTTTATTGGGTTTGAGACCTTTGAGTTTTTAACCTCTTTCACTAGTTTTTAACTTTTTAATATGACCCTTCTCTCTTATCTCTGGTTTTTCTCTCATCTCTTTGTCTTTATACCCTGATTGATGGAGCCTTGAGTATTTTTATCATGTTTATAGTCAGCTTCATGTGTGCCTGTGTTTGTGTCTATGTTGAATGTAATTGTGGCTTGTAAATATGGATGTCACCAGACTGCAAAACAAATCTACCTACGGGTACAAATAAAGTAACCTGAACCTGAACCTGAACCTGAATAAGTCTTTTAGTGCTGTGGAGGAATTTTGGTCCACTCATCTTTGCAGAGTTGTTGTAATTCAGCCACATCGGAGGGTTTTCCAGCATGAACTGCCTTTTTAAGGTCATGCCACAGCATCTCAATCGGATTCAGGTCAGGACTTTGACTAGGCCTCTCCAAAATCTTCATTTTGTTTTTCTTAAGCCATTAAGAGGTGGACTTGCTGGTGTGTTCTGGATCAATGTCCTGCTGCAGAACCCAAGTGTGCTTCAGCTTGAGGTCACGAACAGATGGCCGGACATTCTCCTTCAGGATTTTTTGGTAGACAGCAGAATTCATGGTTCCATTTACCACAGCAAGTCTTCCAGGTCCTGAAGCAGCAAAACAGCCCCAGACCATCACACTACCACCACCATATTTTACTGTTGGTATGATGTTCCTTTTCTGAAATGCTGTGTTACTTTTATGCCAGATGTAATGGGACACACACCTTCCAAAAAGTTCAACTTTTGTCTCATCAGTCCACAGAGTATTTTCCCAAAAGTCTTGGGGATCATCAAGATGTATTCTGGAAAAACTGAGACAAGCCTTTATGTTCTTTTTGCTCAGCAGTGGTTTTCGTCTTAGAACTCTACCATGCAGGACATTTTTGCCCAGTCTCTTTCTTATAGTGGAGTCATGAACACTAACCTTAACTGAGGCAAGTGAGGCCTGCAGTTCTTTGGATGTTGTTGTGGGGTCTTTTGTGACCTGTTGGATGAGTCGTCACTGCACTCTTGGAGTAATATTGGTCAGCCAGCCACTCCTGGGAAGGCTCACCACTGTTCCATGTTTTCACCATTTGTGGATAATGGCTCTCACTGTGCTTCGGTGGAGTCCCAAAGCTTTAGAAATGGCTTGACAACCTTTTCCAGAATGATAGATCTCAAATAGTTAGTTTGTTTCTCATTTGTTCCTGAATTTCTTTTGATCACAGCATGATGTCTAGCTTTTGAGGATCTTTTGGTCTACTTCACTTTGTCACGCAGTTCTTATTTAAGTGATTTCTTCATTGAGAACAGGTGTGGCAGAAATCAGGCCTTGATGTGGCTAGAAAAACTGAACTCAGCTTTCCAAAGATGTGATAAACCACAGTTAATTTGTTCTAACAAGAGGGGACAATCACTTTTTCACACAGGGTCATGTAGGTTTGGAATTTTTTTACCCTTAATAATAAACACCTTCATTTATAAACTGCATTTTGTGTTTACTTGTGTTATCTTTGGCTAATATTTAAATTTGTTTGATGATCTGAAACATTTAAGTGTAACAAACATACAAAAAAATGAGAAATCAGGAAGGGGACAAACACTTTTTCACACCACTGTAGCTTGCTGTCCACACTGTATATGGCGCGGATGGGGCGCTTCTGACTTCGACTGGGGATATCATCAGGCCGTGGAAGGAATACTTTGAGGATCTCCTCAATCCCACTGACGCACCTTCCACAGAGGAAGGAGGGCTTATGGACGAGGGGGACAGCTCGCCTCTCACAGGGGCTGAGATTGCCAAAGTGGTTAAAAAACTGTATTGCGGCCGGGCCCTGGAGGTGGACAAGATTCGTCCTGAGCACCTCAAGGCTCTGGATGTTGTAGGGCTGTCATGGTTGACACACCTCTGCACCATTGCATGGAGGTTGGGGACAGTGCCTTTGGCATGGCAAACCGGGATGGTGGCGTTATGTCCATAACTGGTATAAAGCAAACACACGGTTGCTGCAGTTTAACGGAGCTTTATTACACAGACTTGTTGCATACATACACAGGCTCACGGCACACGCCCGCTGACCAGGTGGCTCCACGACGAAAGAGGCAGAGCCTCTTCCTCCCACTCCTTTATACCATGGGCGGCGTCACCACCAGAAACCGGCAGTAGCCGCCCCGGTCTAGCCCATGACCAACCCGGCCGCCATCTTACTATTACAACCTGTTTACATACACAACATTTCTACCCCCTTCAAAAAATGCCAAGCGCACAGATACGTCTCCCCCAAATTTGCTTCCTGGCTCACACGCTAAACCAAAACAACCACAAAGACAAATAAACAACCTATCCATGCACACGACTAACTGGGGGCCAGGTGGACTACCAGCACCCCCACACGGCTGGGTGGATTATTCTGCCACCGAACACAAAACAAAGCTGTTTAACTACAATATTAAAATTAAAATAAAGTAATCCCAGAACAGCTCCACACAAAATACATAATCACAAGACAAATAACAGCTACTGCCCCCCCACAACACTCACCCCCACACTGGGCACATTCCAGAACATTGTGGTATGTAAATACTTAATCACAAACAATACGCATGGGTCAAACACACCCCATCACCACAAACCTGGGCACACAAAATGTCATTCTAATGAAATTTCACCCTAAAATTAGCAAAAATCACCTGATTTATACATATAAACCCCTCAGGTCAAAATTCAATCAATACTCATCATAATTACAACAGAAAACTTCCCTCATATTAGCACTCTCTTTTCTCTCTTTTTTTTGAATCAAACCAGGGTACCAAACCAGCAGCAGACCAACGTAAATAAAGGAACAAACACATCCGGACTGGGGAGAAAAACACAGACAGAAATTAAAATAATTCTCTCAGTCCTCAGGCGGGTCTTTCTCCCGGTGCTTCCGTCTCTTGACCTCAGGGCTTCCACTGCGCCGTCTCATCTCCTCCACCCTGTGCAGCTCATTTGGATGCCTCCGGGTCTGGTCAAACAAGGGTAGAAAGCCGTCACTCCGAACGGCCTCCACTCCGAACGTCTCCTCTCGTCGCGCCACTCGCGTGAACCGTGTTCACCTCTCATCTGGGCCTCAACCCTAGGCCGCACCACATCGCCAACCCGCAGGGAAGCCCGCGACCTCCTCCGACGACAACGTTGGGTCTGACTGGTCTCCATCAACATTCCGGTCGACTCCTGGGCCCGGTCCATGTTTCCCATGGTTGACCGTCTTCCTGAGCGATATAACAACTCGCTCTCTGGTCCCGCTCTTTCTGGATCCAGCGTGTGTGCCTCGTCCTTACAGGTTGCCAGCGAGGTCCCGTCGTGCCATTCTGCGCCCCCAGTTTGGGCATCAAACAGACCAGCATCGGGACCAACCTGCGCCATCCTCGCATAGCGCCGAACATGCTCTCCTTCTTGACACATGTCCAACTAGTTCGATTCCCTCACCTCCACGCTATTCATCAGCGGAGTTGGCCAGCTCCATAGTCCGCAGCCCAACCATTCCTCACCCGACACATTGGCAATTGAAAAACCCAGGCTATAAAATAGGTTACACCCCATGATGTTAACCCCCACAGCGGTGACATGGATGCGGGCTCGGGACACCACGACCGACCCGTAGCGGACCTCTACCTACATAAAGCCCATTACAGCCAGCCTGTTCAGTCCATAGCCAAAATAGTCCTTCTCATGCTGTTTAATCTGTCGGTGGGGAAACAAACTGTTCACAGTCGCCAGGTTCAACACCAAGATAACAGCACCTGCGTCAATCAACAGCAGAACCATGACACCGTTGAGCATGACATCACAGTCGATCCTCCCCATTGTCACTGGGGAGACTGTATGTACAATGGTTGGAGACTTCTGCGCAGCACCTGGTTCTCTTCCACAGCTCCTGCGTATGAAGTTGTCGCACGTCCTGGCGAAGTGGTCCCACAGACCACACCTACCACACCGCTTTCCTCTTGCTGGGCACACACTGGCTTTATAGCGGTGAACAGAGGACCCACACCCATAACAACGAGGCGTACCAGGGACAGACCGTATCTTCACCACAGTGGCATACAAGTCACCTCCGGCGTCACTGTCATTAGGGTCCCAACTCGGTGCCCTCGCGCAAGAATCATCCTCACTCAGAAGAGCCTCTTAAGGCAGGTCCATCGTGATGATCTCCACTGCCTGAAACTGCTGGGCGAGCTCAACAGCCGAGGTCAATGCCAACTCTCCTGGAAATTCCAATAACCTGGACAGGATCGCTTCACAACAAACGTGTTCCGCCATTTGGTCCTGAATCATCTCCTCTTGCATGCGTCCAAACTCACACCCCCTCACCAGCCTACGGAGCTCGGTAATGAACGTCGTCACCTGCTCTCCTAAATGCTTGCGGCGCTGTTGAAAATAGATGTGCTGGACCGTAACGCTGTCATCAGCGTGAAAATGGCACGCCATCAATTCCACCATGCCGTTGAAACTGTCAGCCCCGCCCAGGCTGTCCAACACTCTCTGCCCCTCAGCACCCAACTTATAGATTAACACTGACCTTGCGCAAAGCCTCTCACACTCGCCGAGGTCCAAGACCATGAGGTAGTTGGTAAAAGCCGAGAACCAACAAGGCCATGGCATGGGCGGCATGCCTAGCACCTCCAGAAATGGCCGAAATTCAGCAACAAACTTTTCCATTCCAGCTTTTACCTTGTCACCAAATGTTATGTCCATAACTGGTATAAAGCAAACACACGGTTGCTGCAGTTTAACGGAGCTTTATTACACAGAGTCGTTGCATACATACACAGGCTTACGGCACACGCCCACTGACCAGGTGGCTCCCATGCCAAAAGAGGCAGAGCCTATTCCACCCACTCCTTTATACCATGGCCGGCGTCACCACCGAAAACCGGCAGTAGCCACCCCAGTCTAGCCCATGACCAACCCGGCCGCCATCTTACTATTACAACCTGTTTACATACTCAACAGGTGGTTCCTCTCTTCAAGAAGGGGGACTGGAGGGTGTGCTCCAACTTTAGAGGGACCACACTCCTCAGCTTCCTTGAAAAGGTCTATGCCAAGGTAATGGAGAAGAGAGTCCGGCCGTTCGTTGAACCTCAGTTTCAAGAGGAGCAATGTGGTTTTAGTCCTGGCCGTGGCACATCGGACCAGCTCTTTACCCTCTTGAGAATCCTTGAGGGCTTGTGAGAGTTTGCCCAACCAGTTTACATGTGTTTTGTGGACTTGGAGAAGGCATTCAGCCACGTCCTTCGTGTTTTTTTTTTGGGGGGGGGGCGGTGCTGCGGGAGTATGGGCTATCGAGTAGAACTGACAGATGTACTGGGCTGGCCCAGCTTAGGAAAAACAGCTGATAACTGACACTTCACAACGATCAGCTGTCACTTCTGAGGAAGACTGCAATGGACAGTCAAAACATGTAAAGGTAAAAACATCTTTTTATTCTTGTCTGAAATAAGAAAAAACAAAAAGCTGATTGCTGAATCATTGCATGATTCAAGATGGCGGAATGAGTGGTCTCAGTCTTGCAGGCTCAGCTTAAATAAATTTTTTTAGTTGTGGTTCAGCCGGTCTGGATTCGGGGGTAAGACTCGATCTCTGATTTTAAGAGTTGTTTTGCGCTCGCTGTGAGAAGTGTTCTTTTGGGACTGCCCTTATTCGTGAGTGAACTGATTGGTGTTTCTTTTGTTGGTTCGCTGCTACGCTTTACCCGAAGCGTTTGCTAGGCTAACGCAATCTCTATAGCTAACGCCATAGCTAGTCGTAGCACCTAGCATCGACACGGAGAAGCGACTCTGTCCCCGGTGATTGAGGCTCACCGGAGGAACAAGCCGAGGCAGCAGTTGGACGGGAGCCGGATCGGAGCTCAAGTGCAGCAGTGGTGGGAGACGGGAACCAGTGGATGACCACCGGGGCCCCAGCCGGAGTTGGAGCCCAGTTGCAGCGGCGGGGCTCGGCGGAGGAACTACTGAGGCAGACGGCGGTAGATGGCGGGGCTCAGCGGAGGATCTACCGGGACCCCAGCCGGACAGAAGCAGGATCGGAGCTCGGCTACAGCGGCGGTGGGACTCGGTGGAGGAGCTGCCGGTACCCCGGCTGGACAGGAGCTCGGTTATGGTGGCGGTAAGCAGCGGGACTAGCAGCGGAGGGGGCTAGCTGAGGACCAGCTGGATTCGAGGTCGGTCGGATCGGATACTGGCGACACCAGCAGAGATTGTTTTACTATCCACAGGTCAGTAAAAATGCCACCAAAGAAGGAGGAAATGGAAGAGATCAAAAAATCTCTGAATTTCTTGTCAGAAGAACTGACCAAAGTGGCTAGTCAGCAGGTTAAAATAATAGGGCTAATGGAAGAAGTCCGAGAATTAAAATTAACAATTAAGGAAAAAGACAAAAAAAATTGCAGACTTGGAGCGATGCGTCGAGGATCTTGAACAATGTTCTTGTATGGATGATCTAATTATAAGTGGACTAGACATTAAATATCAATCATATGCTCATACTACAGCAGGAATGAGAGGTGAGGAGGGTCCCACAAGTGAATCAGTCTCCCTGGAAAACCAGGTGCTTCAGTTCCTTGATAGTAGAAATATAAAGGTCGAAGAAAATGCAATTTCAGCCTGTCATGCTTTACCCAGAAAAGATAATAAAACAAAGAAACCAATTGTGTTGCGTTTTGTGAACAGAAGGGTAAAGAATGACATACTGAGGCAGGCCAGAAAGCTACGGGGAACAGAAGTTTACCTAAATGAACATCTAACAAAAACTAATGCTGAAATAGCACGGCAAGCACGGATGCTGAAAAGACAAAATAAGATACAGGTAACATGGACAAGAAATTGTAGAGTTTGGATCAAACTAAATGGAACACCTGAGGAAACAAAGAGCATAATAATCAGAGATCTCACTGACTTCAATAAATACAGATGAACACTGATTAAGAAAATTAAGAGACTATATAAGTCCATATCCACACACATGGCAAGAATAGTTCTTTTGACATACCATGTCAATGTACTTTAACAAAAAACAAAACAAAAAAAACAACAAAAAAAAACAACAAACTAAACAAAACAAACAAAAAACGTATGACTGACTTGAGTAGACATCAATTATCCCCAGTTGGAGGAAGTCATTTGACACAGAGTGAGGAAATTTAAACTCTGAAAATATGCCATTATGCTGAACATAAACTACAAGAGATGGAAAATGATATTGAGCCTCATAACCACTTTTTCAATAATATTCATAATCATTGTGAATATTACACTAAAAAGCAATTCAAAAGTCAAGTGCAACTAGATGTTAAACTATCAATAATACACTTCAACAGCAGAAGTCTTAACAAAAACTTTCCACAGATTCAGGACTATTTAAAACAGCTGGACAGAAAATTTACAGCTATCGCAGTCTCTGAAACTTGGCTTAATGAAGAGCAGGCTCCCCTGATGGCAATAGAGGGATATCAGATGTTTCATATTAACAGATCTCAAAAGAAGGGTGGTGGTGTTGCACTGTATATTGATGACCTGTATAGGTGTAAGCTTGTAAATGGAATGTCCTTTGCACTACCAGGGATTTTGGAATGAGTTACTGTTGAGATTGACCAAGATAAAACAAAAAATCTAATTATGAGTTGTATATATAGAACGCCGGGAACTTGCATTGAGACATTCAGAGATAAATTAGTCGAGCTGTACAATAATATTACTAGTAAGAAAATGATAGTAATTTGTGGAGATTTCAATATTGATTTACTAAATCCATTTCAACAAAATGTAACTAGAAAAGCACTCGGACAGCGCAGACCTCCGCCAAGCGCCACAGTTCCCCCGGTGATCCGGATCGCCACCAAAATCTAATCATCTGTAGGATACCCCATTTCTGACAATCTCTGAAAATTTCATGAAAATCCATCCATAACTTTTTGAGTTATCTTGCTAACAGACAGACAGACAGACAGACAGACAGACAGACAAACCAACGCTGATGAAAACATAACCTCCTTGGCGGAGGTAATAATTACAGAGTTCATGAATTCTATGTACAGCATGAGTCTATATCCCACAATAACACATCCCAGTAGAATCACAGTTCACACTGCTACACTTATTGACAACCTGTTTGTTAATATTAAGATAAGATAAGATAAGACAAGCCTTTATTAGTCTCACAATGGGGAAATTCCAGGATTGCAACAGCACAGGGATAGCAACACTCAGAGCAACAATCAGAAGGCAAGAGAAAAACAAGAGCAGCGAGTATACATATGTACATATAAATATAAATGACATGATTTACGACCCAAGAGACAGACGCTGACACGAGAGATACTGACAATAATCTTTATTGTGAATTTGTGAGTGAAGTGTGAGTGAATGTGTGAATGCTCGTCTGGCCACTGGAGCCGAGCCCGTCTTGTGGTAACCCGGCAACCCTGGAAAACACAAGCACAAGGTTACTGTTGTTCAGTAGCAATGTTCGGCGGGTATGCTGCAGGGGCTTACTTGCGGGTGCCACAATGAGAGGCTGACTGACTCCTGGTGTCCGTGCGACGTCGTGCTCATGGTGTCCGGTGCTGTGGAGGTGAGGAGGAGCTCCGCGGAGCGGGAGACGGTGCCTCGTCAGCAGAGGAGGGAGGTCCGCTGCCAGGGAGGTCCACCTGTGCACAGGGGAAAAGGCTAGCAGAGGAACTGTGAAGAGATGGCTTACGTGGCCTGGTTTGGCGAAGCGTAAAGTTCTTCACGAGAGGTCGAGATCTTGGCACGTTGCTCAGTGAGATTGACAGACGACTCCGTGCTGAGGCGTCCGCGTGTTGGGCTTTTATGGCCCGCTGATTGCCACCTGCTGAAGTGAGCGCAGCTGATGTTGATGATGCTGATGATGGCCTAGCGGCCATCATGACAGTACTCCCCCCTCTAGAGGTGCCTCCAGGCACCTGCCCAATCCTACCTGGATGCGCCCGATGGAAATCGCGGATCAACTGCTTGTCAAGGATCAACGCAGGGCGTATCCAGGAGCGGTGCTCAGGGCCAAACCCCTCCCAGTCCACCAAATACTGAAGGTCCCGACCCCTCCTGCGGACGTCCAGGATTGCCGTTACCCCCCAGGCCGGATGGCCATCGATCATCCTCGGGGGAATGGGAGCCGCAGGGGGCGGGCACAGCGGGTCGGCGACGTAGGGCTTGACCTGGGAGATGTGGAAAGTGGGGCAGATGCGCATGTGAGAGGGGAGAGCAAGACGCACAGATACAGGGTTGACAATGCGGGAGATAACAAAGGGACCGATGAAGCGCTTGGTTAGCTTACGCTTCTCGGCAGGCACACTGACATTCTTTGTGGACAACCATACCTTGTCACCCACCTTGTAATCTGGGGCAGGCCTCCTATGGCGGTTGGCTACCTCAATGTTCCATTCCGTGGTCCTCAGAAGGGCTCTGCAGGCAATGGACCAAACTTGCCGACAGCGTCTGGCGTGAGCCTGAACGGACGGGAGTACTACCTCCCCTTCCTCCTCCGGGAACAAGGGTGGATCGTACCCCAGTGATGCCTTGAAGGGGGACATCCCTGTGGACGAGGACACCGTGGTGTTATGAGCGTACTCGATCCACGGAAGGTACATGCTCCATGAAGAAGAGCAGGAGGAGATGATGCAGCGCAGCGCAGCCTCCAGCTCCTGATTGGCTCGCTCGCACTGGCCGTTACTCTGAGGACGGTATCCAGAGGAGAGGCTGGCCATGGCCCCAAGTGCCGTACAGAACGCCTTCCAAACCTGCGAGACGAACTGTGGCCCTCGATCCGAAACAATGTCAGCGGGGATTCCGTGAGGGCGAACCACATGGAGAACGAGGAGGTCCGCCGTCTCCCGCGCTGAAGGCAACCCCCGGAGAGGCACAAAATGGGCAGCTTTAGAAAAACGGTCCACGATGGTTAAAACGGTCGTGAAGTGGCCGGAGGGGGGCAAACCCGTCACAAAGTCCATGGCTACATGGGGCCAGGGGCGGGAGGGGACGGGCAAAGGATGAAGCAGACCTACTGGGGCCGATGATGATGTCTTCCCCGTGGCGCACTGAGCACAGGCCCTGACGTAATTGTTAACGTCCCTTCACACCCCTGGCCACCAAAAGGTTCTCTGGAGGAGATCAACGGTCCGACTCACACCCGGATGGCACGCCAGCTTGGACGCGTGACCCCACTCTATTACTTGGCTCCTGACAGGACGAGGGACGAACAAGCGACCCGGGGGCCCCCCACCCGGATCGGGCTCCACCTCCTGTGCTCTTCTGACCTTATCGTGGATGCCCCAGGTCAACGTACCAACCACACACGCAGGTGGCAGAATAGGCTCCTCCCGGTTGTCAGCGGAGGACACGTCAAACTGCCTGGAAAGGGCGTCAGGCTTGCCATTCTTACTCCCTGGCCAGTAGGTGATTGTAAAATTAAAACGGCCGAAGAAGAGAGACCAGCGGGCCTGACGTGCATTCAACCGCTTGGCAGTCCTAAGGTATTCAAGATTGTGGTGGTCAGTCCAGACGACAAATGGCTGGGCAGCCCCCTCCAGCCAGTGTCTCCACTCCTCCAGCGCAAGTTTGACAGCCAGTAGCTCCCTGTCGCCGATGTTGTAATTCCTCTCAGCAGGTGTCAAACGATGAGAGAAGTAAGCGCAGGGGTGGATCTTCCCGTCTGTCGGGGAGCGCTGAGAGAGTACCGCCCCCACCCCCGAATCCGATGCGTCCACTTCCACCAGGCATTGAAGCTCCGGGTCCACCTGGGTCAACACACGGGCCGAAGCAAACTCCCCCTTCAGCCTGTCAAATGCCGCGGCAGCCTCCTCACTCCAATGGAAAGGGACCTTCGGGGATGTGAGTGCAGTCAGGGGTCTGGCGATGTTCCCAAAATTTGGCACGAAGCGCTGGTAAAAATTGGCGAACCCCAAAAATCCCTGTAGCTGTTTCCTGGATGTGGGCGTAGGCCAGTCCACCACCGCCTTGACCTTGTCCGGGTCGGGAAGCACCTGGTTACGGGCGATTATAAACCCCATGAAGGAGGTGCGATCCGTGTGGAACTCACACTTCTCCGCCTTGACGAACAACTGATTCTCCAGGAGGCGCTGTAGGACCCGTCGTACATGCACCTGATGCTCCTCCAGTGTGCGCGAGAAGATGAGGATATCATCAAGATAAACAAAGACGAAGGAATTCAGAAAGTCCTGGAGAACGTCATTTATTAAGCGCTGGAACACTGCCGGAGCGTTGGTTAACCCAAACGGCATCACCAAATATTCAAAGTGGCCGCTCGGGGTCCGAAAAGCAGTCTTCCACTCATCTCCTTCCCGAATGCGCACCAGGTGAGAGGCGTTCTGTAGATCTAGTTTAGTAAACCACGCCGCCCCCTGGAGGGAATCGAAAGCAGTGTTCATCAAGGGAAGAGTGTATTTGTCTTTAATAGTAATGTCGTTGAGACCCTGGAAATCGATGCAGGGGCGCAGCGACCCGTCCTTCTTCCCAACAAAGAAAAACCCTGCCCCAACGGCCGAGGAGGATGGACGGATGATACCGGAGGCCAGAGACTCCTTGATGTACGTATCCATGGCCTTGCGTTCCGGAGCTGACAGGCTGTACAGGCGGCTCGCCAGGAGAGGGGCCCCAGCCTTGAGATTAATTGCGCAATCGTACGGGCGATGGGGAGGAAGGGACAACGCCCGTGACTTACTAAACACCTGGCCCAAATCATGGTAGACGTCAGGCACCTTTGACAGGTCCGGAGGAGGTGTTGAGGGAGGCGTCATCGGCACTGAGGGAGTGCATGCAGCGGACTGAAGACAGGCGCTCAGGCAGAATGAGCTCCAAGCTGTTATTCTCCCAACTTGCCAGTCGAATGTGGGGTTATGCAACCGGAGCCAAGGGTACCCCAAGATGACGGGTGAGGAGGAGAAGGGCAAGACCAGGAACCGTATTTCCTCCCTGTGATTACCAGAAACTATCGTTAACACAGGTGCCGTCTGGTGGGAAACTGACGTCAGAGATGCTTTTGACAGGGTGACCAGATGGATGGGCGGGCGTAGAGGTTGACAGCTGAGGCCCATCAGGGTTGCCAGGTCTCTGGAGATAAAGTTTTGCTCAGCCCCAGAGTTAACTAAGGCAAGTGTGGTGTGTTCCTTGTGTTTATGAATGAGCCTAATGGGAATGTGGCAACTAGTGAGGGGCTTTGTCTGATTTTTGTCCGCGAATCCCCCTACCGTGATAACGGGCAATCGACTACTCCATGTGCCCCATTCCCACAGTAGAAGCATAACCCCTGCTCCCTGCGGCGCTGTCTCTCAGCCGCTGTAAGACCCGATTGCCCCACAACCATATCCTCCTGCTCCGGAAGTTCTTCAGATGTGGGCAGAGCAAGGAGGGGGGACCTAGTGGAGCGAGGGCAAGACTTATTCGCACGGATAGCTGTTCGCCGTTCTGCAGCTTGCTCCCTCAGTCTGTTATCTAGGCTGATGGTGAGGGAGATTAATTCCCCAAGTCTGTCTGGTTTCTCCTTTGCTGCTAGCTCGTCTTTTAACTCTGAGTTAAGGCTGCGGAGGAAAATTCCACAGAGTGCTCGCTCCCCCCACCCAACCTGACCGGCTAATACCCGGAAGTCCACGGAATAATCGGCGGCAGATCTACTGCCCTGCCGAAGTCCAAGCAGCCGTTCAGTTAACACCGCGCCCCGGTCAGCATGATCAAACACTTCCATGAACTCTGCCACGAACAGCTGGTAAGTTAACAATGAATAATTTGGTTTGGCCATGATGGTATAAGCCCAATCAAGAGCCCTGCCTCCCAGCAGGTTGATGATGTACCCAATCTTATTCATATCAGTGGCAAAGTCCCCCGGGACGCGGAGAAAAACTGACTCACACTGTAGCCAAAACCCCCGAGCCTCCCCCAGTTTACCAATAAAGCGTGCGGGGGTTGGTATAGGAGTTAGGCGATGTGTGGAAGATGGGCTGGTTTGGCTAGTAGTCGCAACTGCGGAGGCAGAAGGCGCCCCGCTAGCCCGGGGGGAATGCCTGGAGACCTTCCAGGCGATCCAGCAGGCTGTTAATCTGAGTTAGTTGGTTTAAGATTACTGTCTGCTGGTGGGAAATCATATCTACTCGTGCGCTGAGTGTGTTAAAGTGGCGCGACAACGCACTGTCTGATGGGTCATCCTGACGGAGTCGTACTGACATGATTTACGACCCAAGAGACAGACGCTGACACGAGAGATACTGACAATAATCTTTATTGTGGATTTGTGAGTGAAGTGTGAGTGAATGTGTGAATGCTCGTCTGGCCACTGGAGCTGAGCCCATCTTGTGGTAACCCGGCAACCCTGGAAAACACAAGCACAAGGTTATTGTTGTTCAGTAGCAATGTTCGGCGGGTATGCTGCAGGGGCTTACTTGCGGGTGCCACAATGAGAGGCTGACTGACTCCTGGTGTCCGTGCGACGTCGTGCTCATGGTGTCCGGTGCTGTGGAGGTGAGGAGGAGCTCCGCGGAGTGTGAGACGGTGCCTCGTCAGCAGAGGAGGGAGGTCCGCCGCCAGGGAGGTCCACCTGTGCACAGGGGAAAAGGCTAGCAGAGGAATTGTGAAGAGATGGCTTACGTGGCCTGGTTTGGCGAAGCGTAGAGTTCTTCACGAGAGGTCGAGATCTTGGCACGTTGCTCAGTGAGATTGACAGACGACTCCGTGCTGAGGCGTCCCCCCGTTGGGCTTTTATGGCCCGCTGATTGCCACCTGCTGAAGTGAGCGCAGCTGATGTTGATGATGCTGATGATGGCCTAGCGGCCATCATGACAATAAATATATATATGTATAGACAGAGTGTGGAGCATTGTAGCTAGATGGAATAAATATGTAAATATATAAACACACAGTGCGGAGCATTGTAGCTAGATGGAATAAATATGTAACTAGAAAAGCACTCGGAGAGAGCAGACCTCCGCCAAGCGCCACAGTTCCCCCCATACAGTGTTTGTGTGTACGTATTCAGATTCCTTGACCATGAAAACATATGACAAGCAATTGGATTGACAATGATAGGATTAGTGGTTTAGTAGTTATTCACGAAAATGGCATTTTGCGTAATGGCGGTTTTCTTGTGGACGGTGATCCGGATCACCACCAAAATCTAATCATCAGTAGGATACCCCATTTCTGACAATCTGTGAAAATTTCATGAAAATTCGTCCATAACTTTTTGAGTTATCTTGCTAACAAACAAACAGACAGATGGACAGACAGACAGACAAACCAACGCCGATGAAAACATAACCTCCTTGGCGGAGGTAAATATATAAACACACACAGTGTGGAGCATTGTTGCTAGATGGAATAAATATATAAATATATAAACACACACAGAACAGAGCATTGTAGCTAGATGGAATGAAACAGCACAACCGTCTACTTAGTTATCCTACATGGTATGATTATGTGCCCATACATATTCTCACCCTCCATAGCGACCGATATTTTCCTAGTTGTATACCGGAGGGGACCATTGTGTAAGTCTATTGCGTCTTTTGCATTCAATACTATTAGGTTGTCAAGTCTTTTTGCTATCTCTGCGAGCAGCCCTGCTTAGGTTATACAGTCTGACAGCCGTAGGTAGGAAGGACCTGCGAAACCTCTCGGTTGTGCACCTAGGATGATGTAGTCTGCTGCTAAATGAGCTCCTCAGTGCATTCAGTATGTCCTGTATAGGGTGGAACTCGGACTCCAGCAGAGATGACAGCTTAGCCACCATCCTTCTCTCTCCTACCTCCTCCACTGGGTCAAGGCGCTTCCCCAGGACAGAGCTAGCTTTCTTGATCAGTTTGCTCAGTCTCTTCCTATTGGCTCCTGTAATGCCACTGCCCCAGCAGACCACTCCAAAAGTGATGGCTGATGCTACCACCGTGTCATAGAATGACTTCAGCAGCGCCCCTTGTACACCAAAAGACCCAAGTCTCCTCAGTAGGAACAGCCTGCGCTGTCCCTTCTTGTAGAGTGCGTCGGTATTGTGTGACCAGTCTAGTTTATTGTTCAGATGAACATCCAGGTACTTGTAGGGTGTCACCATCTCGATGTCTGTTCCCTGTATATTTACTGGTGCTGTGAGGGGTCGTCCTTGCCTGCGGCAGTCCACCACCAGCTCCTTAGTTTTCCTCGCGTTGATCTGGAGGCAGTTCCGATGGCACCAGTCCACAAAGTCCTGGATAAGCCCTCTGTACTCAGCTTCATCTCCGTTGGAGATGAGGCCAACGATCGCAGAGTCATCAGAGAACTTCTGTAGATGGCAGTGTGTTGTGTTGTGTGAGAAGTCCGCAGTATAAAGGGTGAACAGGAAGGGAGCCAAAACCGTTCCCTGGGGGGCCCCCGTGCTATCAATGATCGTGTGGGACACACAGTCCCGGGCTCTCACAAACTGAGGCCGGTTTGTGAGGTTGTCCAGGATCCATGATGACAGGTGCTGGTCCACCCCTGCGCACAGCTGCTTGTCCTTCAGGATCATCGGTTGGATGGTGTTGAAAGCACTGGAGAAGTCAAAGAACATGATCCTCACCATATTCCCGGGCTTCTCCAGGTGGGACAGAGAACGGTGAAGGAGGAAGATCACTGCATCCTCCACCCCAATGCCATGCTGGTAGGCGAACTGGAGTGGATCCATCGCTGGTCCCACCAGGGGGCGGAGGTGAGCAAGGAGCAGTCTCTCCAGGGTCTTCATCATGTGGGACGTCAGGGCCACTGGTCTGTAGCTGTTCAGGTCTTTGGGGTGGGAAATCTTTGGTACAGGTACCACACAAGATGTTTTCCACAGCTGTGGTACCCTCCCCAGCTTCAGGCTCAGATTGAAGATGTGCTCCACAATCCCACACAGCTGGTCTGCACAGGACTTGAGGAGCTTTGCACTGATGCAGTCTGGTCCCGACGCCTTCCTCGCCTTGATCTTCCTCAGCTCCGTCCTCACCTTGGTCTTAGTGAGGGTCAGGTTGGGGGGCTGTGTGTTGGGAGTGGGGGGGTAGCAGGACTTGATGTCTTCAGAGGCAGCAGTGGTTGTTGTGCAGTCAGGGGGGAGGGCGGTTGGTCAAACCTATTAAAAAACAGGTTCAGATTGTTCGCCCACTCCCTGCCCCCCGTGGCCTGGGGGGAGGTATTCTGGAGCCCAGAGATGGTTTTAAGGTTTCTCCAGACCCCGCTGATGTCGCTCTGTTGCAGCTTGTCCTCCATCTTCTTCCTGAAGCTGTCCTTGCCTTCTCTGATCTTTCTCCTCAGCTCCCTCTGTATGGACTTCAGCAACTCCCTGTTCCCCGACCTGAAGATCCTCTTCTTCTCTCTCAGAAGTGTTTTTATCTCAGGGTTGATCCAGGGCTTGTTGTTCAAGCAACACCGTATGGTCTTGGTGGGTACGGTGTTGTCCACACAGAAGTTGATGTAGTCCGTGATGGTGTGAGTGAGGCCATCGATGTCCTCACCATGTGGATCGCAGAGCTGCTCCCAGGCGGTGGTTTCAAAACAGCCCTTTAGAGTGTCCATTGCCTCCTCAGACCATAACTTCACTGTGCGCATGACCAGAGGTTGTCTGTGCACTAGGGGTTTGTACACCGGCCGGAGATGAACCAAGTTGTGATCTGATCTCCCGAGTGGGGGGAGTTGTGATGAGGTGTACGCCTCCTTAGTGTTTGCGTAGAATAAGTCCAGTGTTTTATTGTCTCTAGTGTGGCATGTGACATACTGGGTAAACGTGGGTAGAATGGGGGACAGTGAAACATGGTTGAAATCGCCTGAGATGAGGAGAAGAGCATCTGGGTGTTCTGTCTGCAGCCTGCTGGTTACTGAATGGATGACGTCACGCACTGTCCCAGCGTTCGCCGTCGGATTTGCATAAATAACAATGCAGATCACATGTGAGTATTCCCTCGGGAGATATGTAGGCCGCATGCTAACAGCTAGCAACTCGATGTCTTTGCTGCAGTGTCGTTGTTTAACAGTGATATGTCCCGGTCTGCACCAGTTGTTGTTAACATACATTATCACTCCACCGCCCCTTGCTTTGCCACTGTCTGGTGTTCGGTCTGCCCGTATCGCGTGGAAACTAGCCGCTAGCTCATCTACCTTTCCCAGTATCGAATCGTACAATTCGTACATTATTATTGATAAGAAAATAGGAAGTGGATTATTGATAAATGATATAAGTGGCCATTTGCCAACCTTTGCACTTATCCATGGCCACACGGGGGCCAATACAGAAAAATTTTTAAAATCGTTCAGATACAAATCACAAAATGCAATCAGTTCTTTTAAAGAAGACTTGCTGAAGCAAGACTGGACAAAAGTCTATGTATCAGATGTAAATGAAGCCTATGACACATTTATAAACATTGTAACCACTCTTTATGAAAAAAATTGTCCATTAGTAAAGAAAAAGCTTAAACATAAATTTGCTGATAAGCCATGGTTAACCAAAGGATTACAAAAGGCGTGTAAAAAGAAAAATTTATTGTATAAAGCTTTCCTAAAGAAAAGGACAAAAGAAGCAGAGCAGCGGTATAAAACATACAAAAATAAGTTAACATATATAATGAGATGTAGTAAAAGAGACTATTACAGTAAAGAACTGGAGAAAAACAGAGACAATATTAAAAATACATGGACAATACTTAACAATATTCTTGGAAATAAAAACAGAAATACAAGCTACCCAACCAATTTTTCAAAAAATAATACAACGATTCAGAGTGTGAATGCAGCTTCACCTGCAGATGAATTTAATAACTTTTTTGTTAACATTGGTCCTAATTTGGCTCGAGAAATACCCATTACGGCGCCTACAGGTGATACAATAAGCAAAAACACTGCTATAAAAGACTCCATTTTCATAAAGAACACAGACGAGAGAGAGGTCATTGAAATTGTTATATCATTTAAAAGTAAAACATCTACGGACTGTGATGGTATTGACATGCTCTTAGTCAAAACTATCATTGAATGCTTAATGAAACCACAGACGTATATCTGTAACCTGTCTCTCCAAACAGGTATATTTCCCACTGCAATGAAAATAGCTAAAGTAATTCCGATATACAAAATGGGTGACAGAGGGGAACTTTCAAACTATAGACCAATTTCACTATTGCCGCAATTTTCCAATATACTTGAAAAAATATTCTATGAGAGAATTGACAACTTCATAGTGAAGAACAATTTATTGTGTGAGCAGCAATATGGGTTCAGACACAAGAGGACAACTGCATTTGCTCTAATGGAATTTATAGAAAAAATATCAACTACCGTTGAAAATAAAGAGTATTCAGTTGGGGTATTCCTGGATCTTAAAAAAGCATTTGATACAGTGGATCATAATTTATTATTAAAGAAACTACAAAATTGTAGTATTTGGGGGGTAGCACTGTCCTGGTTATGTAGTTAATTAAAGAATAGATATCAGTATGTATGTGTTGGTAACAAAAACTCACAGTTACTGAAGGTTACTTGTGGAGTCCCACAGGGTTCAGTTTTGGGGCCATTGTTATTCAATATGTATATAAATGATATATGTAAAGTTTCAGAAAAAAATTGATTTAATATTGTTTGCCGATGACACTAATTTATTATGCAGTGGAAGCAATTTGGAACAACTTTCGAATACACTCGGAAAGGAATTAGGAAAGCTTAAACTGTGGTTTGATTCAAACAAATTAACGTTCAACTTAAGTAAGACAAAATTTATAGTTTTTAACAACCATCACAACAACTTAGTATCTAAACTCAGTGTAAATGGTGTAGAGATTGAAAGGGTATCCGAAACGAAATTTCTTGGTGTAATAATTGATAATAAACTGTGTTGGAAGTCACATATTAATTATATTAAAGTTAAAATATCCAAATCAATTGCAATACTACACAGAGTGAAATATTTGCTGAATCAACCCACATTATATACCTTGTATCATTCATTAATACTCCCATACATGACATATTGTACTGAAGTATGGGGAAATACATATAAAACAAACATATATCCAGTCTTTATGCTTCAGAAGAGAGCTATTAGAATAATAAACAAAGCTGCTTACAGGGAACCAACAAACCCACTTTTTCTTAAATTAAAAGCTCTCAAGTTGAAAGATCTGGTTGACTTTAAAACTGCAGTAATAATGTTTAAAGTGAAGAATCTATCACTGCCTGCGAATATCCAAAAGCTGTTCCAAATAAGGGAGAAACAATATCATTTCAGAGGATCATGTATATTTCAAAAACCTTCAGTGAGAACTACCACCAAGCAACACTGTGTTTCAGTGCAAGGAGTCAGATTATGGAACGATTTTGGACCTGAATTAAAATCATGTACAACGCTTGGACAATTTAAACAAAAACTAAAGGAAGAAATACTCCAAACATATATACAAGATGATATGTAAAATCACATAAGGATTGTTATATCCAGTCTGCGTTGTGTTGCTGCCTAGTTTTTTTGTCACATTTTGTCTTAGCTTTGTTCTGAATTGTAATCGCTCTTGTTTTGTTTTTCCTTTGAATTCTTGGATGGAATATGGGTGGGCAATATAAGCTGCGGCTTCAGCCATCACCCATTTCGGATAACTTATGCTGAATTGTATGTTGAAGAGGAAGACCAAATGAAGCTACTTTAGCTACAACAGGGGGAGCTGGAGGTGGCAGAGTTGAAGATGCTAAGTTTCTCATTGGGAGTGACTAGGAGGGACAAGACTAGAAATGAATATATCAGAGGGACAGCTCAGGTTGAGCGGTCTGGAGACAAAGTAAGAGAGTCAAGGCTGAGATGGTTTGGACATGTGCAGAAGAGAGGTAGTGGAGATATTGGACAAAGGATGTTGAAGATGGAGCTGCCAGGCAGGAGGAGAAGAGGAAGACCACAGAGAAGATTGATGGATGTAGTGAAGGAGGACATGGAGAGGGTTGGTGTTACAGACACAGATAGATAGATAGATAGATAGATAGATAGATAGATAGATAGATAGATAGATAGATAGATAGATAGATAGATACATACATACATACTTTATTTTGAACAAAAAAGTAAAAAAAACCAAAACAAATAACAAGTGCGATAAAGTAACAGTATACAGTGCTCGAAAGGGAGAAGGAAGAAGTGAACACTTATTAATTCCAACTCCTCTTTTCCATAAATACAACCCATGTGAAATATATACAAATTACCACATTTAAGTCCCCAAGTAAACAATTAACTATATTTTGTACATATCAACATTAACACCCATCCATCCCAACATACATACAGTCCATACATCAAAACCCAGCCCCAAACAACACAGATATATACACAGTACTGTCCCACCCGCCATTCCATAGTGTCCCAGAGTGAGCATAGTGAATCGTACATATAAATACTACCCTTCTAACATATATTCTTTCAGCAAATAATGTTTATACCCCTTTTTGAATTGATTTCTGTTTGTACATAGTTTCAGTTCCGGCTCCAGACTGTTCCACAAATCCACCCCACAGACAGATATGCACAGACTTTTCTTAGTAGTTTGTATCTTAGGTTTTGTAAAGTTTAAGTCTCCTCTAAAGGTGGGGAAGAGTGCAGATTGGTTTGAAGCTGGAGCCGCTGAGATGGAACCTGCAATCGCCACCAAACGTGCAGCCCTAATTGCCCACAAGAAGGAGCCCTCTGTGCGGACGCTTGCTACACTGCGCGCTGCGAGGAACAATGCTCAAAAGATTGCAAGGTGATGTGCTAACGACTACTGGCTTAACCTCTGCCAGGACATACAGCTTTCTGCAGATCACGGAAACGTGCGCAAAATGTACGAAGGCATGAAGAAGGCTTTCGGTCCCAGTGTCATCAAGACCATCCCACTTAAATCACCTGCAGGAGATGTCATCAAGGATCGCGGTAAACAAATGGAGAGATGGGCTGAGCACTACCAAGAGCTCTACTCGAGAGTAACCACTGTCTTGAACACGGCCCTTGAGAACACCCCTCTACTGTCAGTCATGGATGAGCTTGACGCTCCACCCACCATCGAGGAGCTCAGCAAGGTGATAGACTCCATCTCAAACGGCAAGGCTCCAGGCAGTGACAACATCCCCCCTGAAATCGTCAAAACCGCAAAGGAGAGCTCGCTCTTGAAACACCTCCATGAGCTCCTGCTGCAGTGCTGGGAGGAAGGGGCTGTGTCCCAAGGTATGCGTGATGTCAAAATCATCACTCTCTACAAGAACAAGGGGGAGCGGAGCGATTGTAACAACTATCGTGGTATCTCACTCCTAAGCATAGTTGGCAAAGCCTTTGCCCGTGTCGTCTTCAACAGACTACAACTACTTGCCGAACGTGTGTATCCAGAGGCGCAGTGTGGATTCAGAGCAACCAGGTCAACCATAGATATGGTCTTCTCTATGAGGCAGCTGCAAGAAAAGTGCCGGGAGCAGAGACAACCCCTCTTTTTGGCCTTCATCGACCTGACCAAGGCTTTTGACTTGGTCAGCAGGGATGGACTGTTTGCCCTCCTCCAACGAATTGGATGTCCCCCCAAGCTTTTGAGCATGATCAAGTTGTTCCACCAGGACATGAACGGCATTGTCCAGTTTGATAGATTATCCTCAGACCCTTTCCCGATCAAGAACGGTGTGAAGCAGGGTTGTGTTTTGGCTCCTACCCTATTTGGCATCTTTTTCTCCCTGCTTCTGTGCTATGCCTTCCGGGACTCTGAAGACGGTGTCTTCCTCCACACCAGGAGCGACGGAGGCCTCTTCAACATGGCACGCCTCAGATCAAAGACCAAGGTGTGGAGCGTTCTAATCAGGGAGCTGCTCTTTGCTGATGATGCTGGTCTTGTTGCCCACACCGTGGAAGCGCTCCAGCATCTCATCAACTGCTTTGCTCGTGCCTGCTCTGAGTTTGGCCTCACCATCAGCCTTAAAAAGACCGAGGTCATGGGCCAGGATGTCAGCAGTGCTCCCAGTATCAACATCGGCGACCACACACTTGCGGTGGTGGACAAGTTCACCTACCTCGGGTCGATCATCTCCAGCAATCTCTCCCTAGACGCCGAACTGAACGCCCGTATTGGCAAGGCATCGACGGTGATGGCCCGTCTGGCGAAGCGAGTCTGGGACAACTCTATGCTAATCACCAACACCAAGATAAGAGTCTACATGGCCTGCGTACTGAGTACTTTCCTATACGGCAGTGAAGCATGGACCCTCTACTCCTGCCAGGAATGCCGGCTGAACGCCTTCCACCAACGCTGCCTTCGCAGACTACTGCGCATCACTTGGCAGGACCGTGTCTCCAACATTGATGTCCTGGCCAGAGCAGATGTGCCCAGTATGTTTGCCATCCTGACAAAGAGACGCTTGCGATGGCTTGGCCACGTCAACCGAATGGAGGATGGCCGCATCCCCAAAGACTTACTGTATGGGGAGCTGGCTACTGGAACTAGATCAAAGGGACGCCCAACTCTCAGATTCAAGGATGTTTGCAAGCGCGACCTCAAGGCTGGAGGCTTCAACCCCTCCGACCTGGAGTCAGCCGCCTCCGTCTGCTCCAACTGGTGGACCACCACCCAGGATGTCATCCAAACAGCAGAGGAGAGAAGAGACACTCGTTGGGGGGAGAAGAGACTCCACAGACAGAGGAGACTGTCGAGACCCCCACTACACTGTGAAGAATTTATCTGCAGCGGCTGCGGCAGGATCTGCAGATCCCGTATCGGCCTCTACAGCCACGCCCGACGGTGCAGCTCCCTGAATGATGACCCAAGGCACAAACCCCCCCCATGATCTTTCGAGATCGATGGAGCCAATGAATGAATGAAGTCTCCTCTCAAATTATAATCATTGTCTCTTTTTGTGAATATTTTTTGTATATTAGTTGGGAGTTGATTATTAATTGCCCTGTACATGACTTGTGCTGTCTTAAATTTAACTAAATCAATGAACTTTATGACATGTGACTTTAAAAACAACGAGTCGCTATGGTCTCTATATCCTACATTATTTATTATCCTTATAGCTCTTTTTTGTAATGGGCATATTGACTGTAGGTTGGTCTCGTAGGTGTTTCCCCAGACTTCTACACAGTAGTTAAGATAAGGTAGAAACAGTGAATTGTACAGTAAAAACAATGATTTATAGTCCAAGATGTGTCTTGTCTTCCCCAGTATGCCTATACATTTTGCCAACTTGGCTCAGATGTGACTGATGTGAGGTTTCCAGCAGATTTTATTGTCTAGCGTCACCCCCAGAAACTTATTTTCCTGTATTGTTTCTATTCTGGTATCATCTATCGTTACCATTATTTCATGATTTATTTTATAATTTCCAAACAACCTGATCCACATAGCGCCGGACCGGGGGTCCGGTGCTATGTGGATCAGGTGGCGGTCAAAGGCGGAGACCTTGGCGGACTGATCCCAAGCTTTCTAAACTGGCTTTTGGTACGTGGAATGTCACCTCTCTGGTGGGGAAGGAGCCTGAGCTGGTGTACGAGGTTGAGAGATACCGGCTAGATATAGTCGGCCTCACCTCAACACACAGCTCCGGTTCCGGAACCAGTCTCCTGGAGAGGGGCTGGAGCTTGGCCTTTTCTGGAGTTGCCCCGGGCGAGAGGCGACGAGCAGGGGTGGGTATTCTTGTATCGCCCCACCTTGCTGCCTCTATATTGGAGTTTTCCCCGGTGGACGAAAGGGTTGCTTCCCTGCGCCTTCGGGTTGGGAAACGGGTCCTGACAATCATTTGTGCCTATGCACCAAATGATGTTTCAGAGTACCCACCCTTTTTGGAGTCTGTGACTGGGGTGCTGGAGGGTGCTCCTCTTGGAGACTCCATTTTCCTACTGGGGGACTTCAATGCGCACGTGGGCAACGACAGTGAAACCTTGAGGTGGGTGATTGGGAGGAACGGCCTGCCCGATCTGAACCCGAGTGGTGTTCAGTTATTGGACTTCTGTGCTAACCACAGTTTGTCCATAACGAACACCATGCTCAAGCATAAGGGTGTCCATATGTGCACCTGGCACCAGGACACCCTAGGTCGCAGGTCGATGATCGATTTTGTTATCGTGTCATCAGACCTGCGACCGTATGTCTTGGACACCCGAGTAAAGAGAGGTGCAGAGCTGTCAACTGATCACCACCTGGTGGTGAGTTGGATCCGATGGCAGGGGAGGAAGCCATTCAGACCTGGTAGACGCAAACGTATAGTGAGGGTGTGCTGGGAGCGTCTGGCTGAGGCCCCTGTCCGGGAGGTCTTCAACTCCCACCTCCGGAAGAACTTCAACCACATTCCGAGGGAGTCTGGAGACATGGAGTCTGAATGGGCCATGTTCTCCACCTCTGTTGTTGAAGCGGCTGCCCAGAGCTGCGGCTGCAAGGTGGTCGGTGCATCTCGTGGTGGCAACCCCCGAACCAAGTGGTGGACACCAGTGTTGAGGGGGGCCATTAAGCTGAAGAAGGAGTCCTATCAAGCTTGGTTGACTTGTGGGACTCCCGAAGCAGCTGAGGTGTACCGGCAGGCCAAGCGGAATGCAGTTCGGGTGGTTGCTGAAGAAAAAACCCGGGTATGGGAGGAGTTCGGTGAGGCCATGGAACAAGACTTTCGGTCAACCACAAAGAGATTCTGGCAAACTGTCCGGCGGCTCAGGAGGGGAAAGCAGCTTCCTGTCCACACTGTGTATGGTGCGGATGGGGCGCTGCTGACTTCGACTGGGGACATCGTCGGGCGGTGGAAGGAATACTTGGAGGATCTCCTCAATCCCACTGATACGCCTTCCACAGAGGAAGCAGGGTTTGGGGATGAGGGGGATGACTCGCCTATCACAGGGGCTGAGGTCGCCAAGGTGGTTAAAAATCTCCTTGGTGGCCGGGCCCCAGGGGTGGATGAGATTCACCCCGAGTACCTCAAGGCCCTGGATGTTGTTGGGTTGTCATGGTTGACACGCCTCTGCAACATTGCGTGGAGGTCAGGGGCAGTGCCTTTGGCATGGCAAACCGGGGTGGTGGTTCCTCTCTTTAAAAAAGGGGACCGGAGGGTGTGCTCCAACTTTAGAGGGATCACACTCCTCAGCCTCCCTGGGAAGGTCTATGCCAAGGTACTGGAGAGGAGGGTCCGGCCGCTGGTCGAACCTCGGATTCAGGAGGAGCAATGTGGTTTTCGTCCTGGCCGTGGCACATTGGACCAGCTCTTTACCCTCTCGAGAATTCTCGAGGGTTCGTGGGAGTTTGCCCAACCAGTTTACATGTGTTTTGTGGACTTGGAGAAGGCATTTGACCGTGTCCCTCGTGGATTTTTGTGGGGGGTGCTTCGGGAGTATGAGGTATCGGGCTTGTTGTTACGAGCTATTCGGTCTCTGTACGACCGTTGTCAGAGTTTGGTTCGTATTGCCAACACTTGGTCGGAGTCATTCCCAGTGAGAGTTGGACTCCGCCAGGGCTGCCCTTTATCACCGATCCTGTTCATAATTTTTATGGACAGGATTTCTAGGCGCAGCCAGGGAATGGAGGGTGTCATGCTTGGTGACCACAGGATCTCATCTCTGTTGTTTGCAGATGATGTTGTCCTGTTGGCTTCATCCAGCAATGACCTACAGCTCTTGCTGGGACGGTTTGCCGCTGAGTGTGAAGCGGCTGGGATGAGAATCAGCACCTCCAAGTCCGAGTCCATGGTCCTCAGCCGGAAGAAGGGGGATTGTCCTCTCTGGGTTGGGGACAGGCTCCTGCCCCAAGTGGAGGAGTTTAAGTATCTTGGGGTCTTGTTCACGAGTGAGGGGAGAATGGAGCGAGAAATTGACTGACGGATTGGAGCAGCATCTGCAGTGATGCGGATGTTGTACCGGTCTGTTGTGGTGAAGAGGGAGCTTAGTTCTAAGGCAAAGCTGTCGATTTATCAGTCAATCTACGTTCCTACTCTCACCTATGGTCACGAGCTTCGGGTAATGACCGAAAGAACGAGATCGCGGATACAAGCGGCTGAAATGAGCTTTCTCTGTAGGATTGCTGGACTCACCCTCAGATATAGGGTGAGGAGCTCAGTCATCCGGGAGAGGCTCAGAGTAGAACCGCTGCTCCTCCACATTGAAAGGAGTCAGTTGAGGTGGTATGAGCATCTGATTAGGATGCCTCCTGGACGCCTCCCACTTGAGGTGTTTCAGGCACGTCCCACTGGGAGGAGACCCCGGGGCAGACCCAGGACTCGGTGGAGAGACTATGTCTCCCAGCTGGTCTGGGAACGCCTTGGTATCCCCTCTGAAGAGCTGGAGCAGGTGGCTGGGGAGAGGGAAGTGTGGGCTTCTCTGCTTGAACTGCTGCCTCCGTGACCCGGACCTCCGGAAAAGCGGTAGAAGATGGATGGATTTCCAAACAACATAATCTTTGTTTTTTCAGATTTAGAGATAATTTATTTTTGTTGAACCACTGCGTTAACCTTTTCATTTCAGTTGTGACCACCTCTAAAACCTGTTGCAAATTCTCACCAGTGCAAAGGATATTTGTGTCATCCGCAAACAAAATAAATTTCAGAATTTTTGATACTTGGCATATGTCATTTATATACAAGATAAAGAGTTTGGTTCCCAAAACTGACCCCTGGGGCACACCACAAGTGATGTCCATGAAGGGTGATTTGTGCTCACCAGTTTGTACAAATTGTTGTCTGTTACTTAAATAACTTTCCACCCAACTCAGTCCGACCCCTCTTATCCCATACCTTTCCAGTTTCCTTAGTAGTATTCTGTGGTCAATGGTGTCAAAAGCTTTCTTTAAATCTATAAATACTCCTACAGCAAACTTTTTTTTCATCTATACAACTAGTAATTTCTTCAATAAGTTTGATCAGTGCCAAAGATGTAGATTTATCTGCTCTAAAACCATACTGGCTGTCTGTAAGGAGGTTGTGTTTTTCACTGAAATCCTCCAGTCTCTTAGTGAAGATTTTTTCAAGTATTTTGGAGAATTGTGAGAGTAAAGAGACTGGCCTGTAATTTGTGAAACAATGACTGTCTCTTGTTTTGTATAGAGGTATTACTTTTGCTATTTTCATTTTGTTTGTAAATGTACCAGTTTGAAATGACAGGTTACAGATGTGGGTGAGTGGCTTAACAATTCCTTCAATTACTTTTTTCACTATTGTCATGTCAATTTCATTCCAGTCCGTTGATTTTTTGTTCTTAAATTTACTCACAGTCTCGATAATTTCCTTTTCAGTAACTGCACCCAAAAAGATTGTGTTTGGATTTCTATCTTCTATTTCATTTACAGAACCACTGTTGTTTGTTTCTGGTGTCACTATTGATTTTGCTAATTCAGGACCATCGTTTACAAACAATTTATTGAAACCACTGACCACATCCTCCATATTATTTATCAAATTGTCATTTTCAATAAAATATATATATTTTTTTTTTCTCTCGGCGCCACACCAGTCGGCTGCCTTTTGCAACAGCGGCTCGATTCCGAGTCTTTTTCCCTTCCTCTCTCTTTTGATCCGTCTTTTTTTTTCACCCCACTTATATCACGGACACACAGATCGTCCTAAATGTCTCCTGAGCCGGTGGACGGAGCCACTGTTTATAGCAGGATACGATACAGCAGAGAACAGCTGCTAGCATTCAACCGCCACCCGGTCCCATTGGAAAAACTCGACATACCGAGAGAACTGAGGCGAAAACGCCGCGGCTGCCGGGCTGGAGTAAGGCGGAGGACAAAAAATATAAGGTACAGACCCTCCCTTCCATCTGTTGTCATGGGAAATGTACGGTCGATACTGGGAAAGTTAGATGAGCTAGCGGCTATCTCCCGTTATGATAGCACATACCGGGAGTGCTCTCTCCTTTTGTTTACTGAGACGTGGCTAACTGAACTAGCAGCAGATGCTAACATTGAGCTGGAGGGTTTTCATATGATACGAGCTGACCGAACACCAGACAGTGGCAAGGCTAGGGGCGGGGGAGTGATAATGTATGTTAACAACAACTGGTGCAGACCGGGACATATCACTGTTAAACAACGACACTGCAGCAAAGACATTGAGTTGCTAGCTGTTAGCATGAGGCCTACATATCTCCCGAGAGAACACTCACACGTGATCTGCATTGTTGTTTATGCAAATCCGACGGCGAACGCTGGGACAGCACGTGACGTCATCCATTCAGTAACCAGCAGGCTGCAGACAGAACACCCAGATGCTCTTCTCCTCATCTCAGGCGATTTCAACCATGTTTCACTGTCTCCCATTCTACCCACGTTCACCCAGTATGTCACATGCCACACTAGAGACAATAAAACACTGGATTTATTCTACGCAAACACTAAGGAGGCGTACACCTCATCACAACTCCCCCCACTCGGGAGATCGGATCACAACTTGGTTCATCTCCGGCCGGTGTACAAACCCCTAGTGCACAGACAACCTCCGGCCATGCACACTGTGGAGTTATGGTCTGAGGAGACAATGGACACCCTAAAGGGCTGTTTTGAAGCCACCGCCTGGAAGCAGCTCTGCGATCCACATGGTGAGGACATCGATGGCCTCATTCACACCTTCACGGGCTACCTCAGCTTCTGTGTGGACAAATCCGTTCCCACCAAGACCATACGGCGTCACTCAAACAACAAACCCTGGATCAACCCTGAGATAAAAACACTTCTGAGAGAGAAGAAGAGGATCTTCAGGTCAGGGAACAGGGAGATGCTGAAGTCCGTACAGAGGGAGCTGAGGAGAAAGATCAGAGAAGGCAAGGACAGCTTCAGGAAGAAGATGGAGGACAAGCTGCAACAGAGCGACATCAGCGGGGTCTGGAGAAACCTCAAAACCATCTCGGGGCTCCAGAATACCTCCCCCCAGGCCACAGGGGGCAGGGAGTGGGCGAACAACCTGAATCTGTTTTTCAATAGATTTGACCAACCGCCCTCCCCCCTGACTGCACAACAACCACTGCTGCCTCTAAAGAAATCAAGTCCTGCTGCCCACTCCCCACTCCACCAACACCCCCCCACTCCCAACACACAGCCCCCCATCCTGACCCTGACCAGGACCCAGGTGAGGACGGAGCTGAGGAAGATCAAGGCGAGGAAGGCGCCGGGACCGGACGGCATCAGCGCAAAGCTCCTCAAGTCCTGTGCAGACCAGCTGTGTGGGATTGTGACGTATATCTTCAACATGAGCCTTAAACTGGGGAGGGTACCACAGCTGTGGAAAACATCTTGTGTGGTACCTGTACCAAAAACTTCCCACCCCAAAGACCTGAACAGCTACAGACCGGTGGCCTTGACGTCCCACTTGATGAAGACCCTGGAGAGACTGCTCCTTGCTCACCTCCGCCCCCTGGTGGAACCAGCGATGGATCCACTCCAGTTCGCCTACCAGCATGGCATTGGGGTGGAGGATGCGGTGATCTTCCTCCTTCACCGTTCTCTGTCCCACCTGGAGAAGCCCGGGAATATGGTGAGGATCATGTTCTTTGACTTCTCCAGTGCTTTCAACACCATCCAACCGATGATCCTGAAGGACAAGCTGCTGCGCGCAGGGGTGGACCAGCACCTGTCATCATGGATCCTGGACTACCTCACGAACCGGCCTCAGTTTGTGAGAACCCGGGACTGTGTGTCCGACACGATCATCAGTAGCACGGGGGCCCCCCAGGGAACGGTGCTGGCTCCCTTCCTGTTCACTCTTTATACTGCGGACTTCTCACACAACACAACACACTGCCATCTACAGAAGTTCTCTGATGACTCTGCGATCGTTGGCCTCATCTCCAATGGAGATGAAGCTGAGTACAGAGGGCTTATCCAGGACTTCGTGGACTGGTGCCATCGGAACTGCCTCCAGATCAACGCGAGGAAAACTAAGGAGCTGGTGGTGGACTGCCGCAGGCATGGGCAGCCCCTCACAGTACCAGTAAATATACAGGGAACAGACATCGAGATGGTGACATCCTATAAGTACCTGGGTATTCATCTGAACAATAAACTAGACTGGTCACACAATACTGATGCACTCTACAAGAAGGGACAGCGCAGGCTGTTCCTGCTGAGGAGACTCAGGTCTTTTGGTGTACAAGGGGCGCTGCTGAAGTCATTCTATGACACGGTGGTGGCATCAGCCATCACTTTTGGAGTGGTCTGCTGGGGCAGTGGCATTACTGCAGCCGATAGGAAGAGACTGAACAAACTGATTAAGAAAGCTAGCTCTGTCCTGGGGCAGCGCCTTGATCCGATGGAGGAGATAGGAGAGAGAAGGACGGTGGCTAAACTGTCATCTCTGCTGGAGTCCGAGTTCCACCCTATGCAGGACATACTGAATGCACTGAGGAGCTCATTTAGCAGCAGACTACATCATCCCAGGTGCACAACCGAGAGGTTTCGTAGGTCCTTCCTACCAACGGCTGTCAGACTGTACAACCTAAGCAGGGCTGCTCGCAGAGATAGCAAAAAGACGTAACAAACTAATAGTTTTTTGAATGCAAAAGATGCAATAGACTTACACAATGGTCCCCTCCAGCATACAACTAGGAACTTACCGGTCGCTATGGAGGGTGAGAATATGTATGGGCACATAATCATACCATGTAGGATAACTAAGTAGACGGTTATGCTGTTTCATTCCATCTAGCAACAATGCTCTGCACTGTGTGTGTTTATATATTTACATATTTATTCCATCTAGCTACAATGCTCAGCACTGGGTGTGTTTATATATTTATATATCTACATATTATTCCATCTAGCTACATTGCTCCGCACTGTGTGTGTTTATATACTTGCATATTTATTCCACCTAGCTGCAATGCTCCGTACTGTGGGTGTTTATATATTTACATATTTATTCCATCTAGCTACAATGCTCTGCACTGTGTGTTCATATATTCATATATTTATTCCATCCAGCTACAATGCTCTGCACTGTGTGTCTGTGTGTGTGTGTATATATATATATTTTATAGTAATACGTACATATGTATATTAGCTGCTCTTGCTTGCTTGTTTTTTTTTTTTTTCTTGCCTTCTGATTGTTGCTCTGAGTGTTGCTATCCCTGTGCTGTTGCAATCCTGGAATTTCCCCGTTGTGGGACTAATAAAAGGCTTATCTTATCTTATCTTTTAATTAGCATTCTTAGGACGATTACTAATAATCCCATTGAGTACTTGCCATATTCCTCTTAAGTTATTTTATTATCCTCTAATATTCTGTTGTAATATTCTTTCTTACAGATCCTCATTATATTAGTAAGCTTATTTTTATATCTTACTGATCGTATAATACTGATTATACTGGATCGTCACTTCCTTGTGGTAACGTATTGTCACTTCCTGTTTTGCTGTTTGCTTGTGTGGTTTGCTCTCCAGCCACTAGCTATGGCTACTAGCTCTCCTTCCTCTCCTCCTCTGGTGTGCTCTCTCTGTCAGATGTTTAGCTACACCTCTGCCTCTTTTAGTGATAACGGTAAATGTAGTAAATGTTGTCTTTCTGAGGCGCTCGAGGCGAGGTTGTCTGATTTGGAATCCTGGCTCCGCTGCATTGAAACACCGTCTGCGCCAGTTAATCTCGACGGACGCCCCTTAGCTGCAGCAGAGCTAGCTAGCTTAGGCCCCCCTGTCAGCGGTCCCCCGGCTCTCCTCAGCAGCGAGGAGACTGGGTGGGTGACGGTGAGAAGGAAGCCTAGTCGCAAAGCCCCGGTACACCACCAACCTGTTCACGTTTCTAATCGTTTTTCCCCGCTCAGCGACACACCCGCTGAGGAAAAAACTCTGATCATTGGCAACTCTGTAGTCAGAAACGTGAACCTAGAGCAGTGCTTCTCAATTATTTTTTGCAAAGCCCCCCCTATTTCAGGCCTCCCTCCCTTCGTCACTCACTATAAACAAACACATTCATTCCTTCCCTTCATTCACTCTCACCCTGCAGACAATCATTTCATACATGGGTACATTCTTGTTTATTTTTCAGCCAGTTTTTAACCTTTTTAGTGAATGTTTTAAAGTCCGTTATTATTTTAATTTCATTTGGCATTGTGTTCCAGATGTGACTGCCCTTTATAGAGAAAGCTGTTTGTCCAAATGTGGTTCTGCGGTGGAATATTTTACAGTTATTGTTAACAGAACTCCTGGTGGCTCTGCTGCTGTCCTGTCTTTGGATGAAACCAGCAAGTGGCTCAGGTGCTGATTTATGGAAACATTTGAAAGTTAATTTCAGTAAACAGAGGTCAATGAAACGCTCAAAACTCAATAGGTTGTATTTTTTTTTAAATATTACAGTGATGCCACCTAATGGGCTTTTTGTCCAAGATTTTTAGGGTTTGATTATATAATGAACCTATATGTCTTATTGTGGAAGGGGCTGCTTGAGCCCAGACTGTCAAACAGTATGACATATGAGAAAAAACCATAGAATGCATATACAGTACAGCTGCTTCGTAAGGTATGTAATATCTAATTAATTTAAAGCAGTTCAGATTTTTTTTTACTGTTTTTGAAATTTTCTTTATATGAAGATTAAATGTGAATTGAGGATCTAGTACAATGCCAAGGTATTTGAATTCTGTAACTAAACTGATGTCATGATCATGAATATTAACTTTAAAACATTGCAGGTTATATTTTTTGATTGAAAAGCACATTGAAACTGTTTTCTGAAGGTTCAGCAATAGATGGTTCTGGAGGAGCCACTCTTGGACATCAACCATACTTGTAGACAGTACATCTGCAGCCTGTGCTGGAGTCTTGGCAGCTGTGTAAATAACTGCATCATCTGCATAAAGTTGGCATGTTGCAGCAGAGCAGTGTAGCGGCAAGTCATTAATAAAAATGCTGAAAAGTAATGGACCAAGAATGGACCCTTGTGGGATACCCATACGGTTGTTTAAAAATGAGGATTTAACCTGGTGAACTTTTACACACTGTTCTCTATTCTGGAGATAAGATGCAAACCAGTCTAATGTGTCTGGAAAGAAGTTAAAAGATACCATTTTGGATAAAAGCAAACTGTGGTTTACAGTATCGAAAGCCTTTTTGAGATCTAGAAAAACAGCTCCTACCACATTACCCCTGTCCAAGGACTGTTTGACATTTTCAATAAGGCAACAATTTGCTGTTTCTGTTGAGTATCCTGGTCAAAAACCAAATTGATGTGGATGAAGAAGTTGACTGTCTTGTAAGTAGTCTATCATCTGTGTAGCTACAACTTTTTCAAGAACCTTAGACAGGACTGGTAAAATAGAGATTGGGCGGTAATTGCATATATCGTCTTTACTGCCTGATTTATGAACTGGTATGACGACAGCTTTTTTCCAACCAGATGGAAATGTACTAGACCTAATGGAGAGATTAATGAGATGAGTCAGTGGTTTGATTAATATTTTGCTGTGCGTTTTGAGAAAGGAGGTGCTCATGTTGTAGATATCATTAGTTTTTGAGTTTGACAGTGTTTTAACAATACCAGCAATTAACTCCTCATTTACCTCATCGATGTGAAAAGAATCTGTTGGAAGTATTGAATTTGTGTTGTTGAGCTCATTTGGCGGCACAAAGTTTTTTGTCAAGTCTTCCACAGAGCCCACAAAATATGAATTAAATTCATTTGCCAATGTAACCTTGTCACTGATGGTCTTGCCATTGATTCTAAGTTCCTTTACCCCCTTCTGAACATTTTTTTTATTAGTTATTTAAATGCCTCCATAGGGAACTGTTGTTACCCTTTGCATGATCTATCAGTTTATTGTAATAAGATACTTTTGATTTTCGCAGCTCTTGTACCACTTTATTTCTTAAGATCATTATCTATAAAAATTGTATAAGTATACCTAAAATTGTATCCTTTTTAACATTAACAAAAGAAAAAAGCAATATAAATCAACTTTCAACAAATATTAACTTTATTTTGCCACACAGAAACCCTGTTATAGTCTAAAACAGAAAAAAAAAAAACTTAAAGTGCATCAAAGTGCCTGAAATAAAAAATATGTCAATCCTTATTTAAACTAGAAACATTTTTGACCAACTGAACCATTTGATGCTGAGAAAAATAATTCAATCAATAAATAATATTAAATGTAAATTGATCTGGAACATTAACACAGGAGTACCAATATATTTAACATTTTAGTCTGAAGAAAAAGGTAGAAAAAGGCAGTATCAACTCCTCTGCAATTGTGTGGGGTTTTTTGCACTGCGCAATTTGGTACGCCACTTTAAATGATGCTGAAAGTGCTCGCTGGTTTACTGATGTAGCGTTCACAAAGCGGGATGATTGTTGGCCGTATTCCGCACGTTTTCGCTGAAAAAAATCAAGCGGTTTATCAACGTGTTGAGGATGTAATGTCTGTAGGTGACGTCTTAATTTATTTGGCTTCATGCTGTCTGCTGCCAACACTTTCAGACACAGTGAACACACCGGTCTTTCCTCGTCTCCCACCGTAGTCAGAGTGAAGCCAAGCGCTAGATAAGCTTCGTCATATTTCCTCGTCTTAGCTTTTGGGAGACTTTCATTTGTCTCTTTACCTCTGTCTCTCTCCGCCTTTCTTTTCGTTACTGTTAAATATTTCTCCATGGTGTCTCTCGAGGGGTTTGTTGACAGCAATTTAAAAAGTTTTAAACTCCCGCACAGACTTTGACAATGAGAGCGCCACTGCACCACCTGCTGCCGTGGATGTGCAATTACACTTTACACGGCAAAAGCAAAGCCTGTTCCCCAGGGTCACACGTGTCCCCCCCGGCATCGCATCGCGCGCCCCACTATTTGAGAAGGACTGACCTAGAGACTCCAGCGGCCATAGTCAAATGCATTCCTGGGGCCAGAGCAGGCGACATCGAGTCAAATTTGAAAATGCTGGCTAAAAGTAACTGTAAATACAGTGATCCCTCGCTACTTTGCGCTTCACCTTTCGCGCCCTCAGTGCATCGCGGATTTTTCAGAAATATTCATCAAAAATTCAAAATTGAGAAAAAATTGGCTGGCGCTAGCAGAAGGCAGGGAGACTACATTAGAACATCAGGTATCAACACGGAGAGCCTGCACAACTCAAAATCCACCTCTCTGACCACCGCGCCACTCCTTTCCGCCCACCTCTTCACTGCTTGGGAATCTCGCAAGCTGATTGGCCGAGACGTTTTACCCAGCTTCTCTCCCTGCCGAGCGCCCATACCCAGCGAAGGAAGACCGCATTCATTGTTCTTTATCGCTAGTCTCGCCACGTGGAACTTTTCACTGTTCTCTTGTGCCTTTTTGTGCGAAATAGTCTTCCCGTCGAGCCACTACGCCGCCTTCTGCAGCTTCTCCAGCTCTATCGGAAGCTGCCCTCGACTATCCTGCGCCTCTAGCACCTGACGATGAGGCATCACCTGAGGAGCAGTAAAGCTCTCATTAACCTGTGCAGTAAATCATCTTCATCTTGAGTTATCTATCTTGTTATAAAAATAAAAGAGTTCTAAAAACATATTTATGTACACTTTATTTACATCTACGTATGTATGTACACTTACACACACACACACACGTATCATATGAGAGAGAGAGTGAGAGAATGAACGTACATGTTATTTATGGGTGACGTCATTAGGGGTGACGCTACTTCGCGGTTTTTCACTTTTTGCGGTCGGTTCTGGAACCCATTAACCGCGATAAGTGAGGGATCACTGTATTCCACAATTGTTATTCACGCCGGCATTAATGACATCCGTCTCCGGCAGTCGGAAGTCACGAAACTTAATATAGAATCGGTGTGTGACTTTGCAAAAACGATGTCTGCCACTGTAGTATTCTCTGGGCCCCTCCCCAATCTGACCAGTGATGACATGTTTAGCCGCTCGTCATGCTTGAACCGTTGGCTGTCTGTGTGGTGTCCTGCAAATGACGTGGGCTACATTGACAATTGGAGCTCTTTTTGGGGAAAACCTGGTCTTATGAGACGAGACAGCATTCATCCCACTTTGGATAGTGCGTCTCATTTATCTAACAATCTGGCATCTTTTTTATCCAAATTTCCAAAACCTTGACTACTCAGAGTTGGGACCAGGAAGCAGAGTCGCAGTCTTACACGCCTCTCTGCAGCTCCTCTTCATCCGCCACCCCTCAACTTAGCCCCTGTCTTCCCCATCAGAGAATCGTTGTCTGCTCCCTCCAAAGTTAATAAAAATATAATGTATAAGCATCCCAAAGTGATAAAGCAAAATATTGTTAAAACTCAAATTAAACATAAAGCCTCTAAATTGAATGATTTGGCCTCTGTTCCTCCTCATAATTTAAAAAATTAAATGTGGTTTATTAAATATTAGGTCTCTAACTCCCAAGTCTCTGTTAGTCCATGATCTGTTAATTGATCATCAGATTGATTTAATTTCCCTGACAGAGACTTGGTTAGGGCAAGAGGATCATGTTGGTTTAAATGAATCAACTCCCTCTGGTTATTTAAACTGTCAAAATCCCAGAAGTTCTGGTCGTGGAGGAGGAGTAGCAACAATTTACCATTCCAAATTACTAGTTAATGTAAAGCAAAAAACATGTTATAATTCCTTTGAGGGCCTGGTCCTCAGTATTGGGCACTTTAGCAATTTTAGGTTAAACCCAATTTTATTTGCCATAGTTTATCGTCCCCCATCAACCTACTCAGAATTTTTATCCGAATTTGCTGATTTCTTAGCTGATTTAGTGCTGAAATCTGATGGAATAATTATAGTAGGGGACTTTAATATACATGCGGATGTAGATAGTGACTGCCTTAATGTGGCATTCAATTCAATATTAGACTCGTTTGGGTTTTCTCAGAAAGTAGGAAATTCTACTCATTACCTTCACCATACATTGGACCTTGTTCTGACATATGGCATAGAAATAGAAAATCTTGTAGTGTCTCCTCATAACCCTGTACTGTCAGACCATTGTCTGTTAACCTTTGATTTTACTATTTCTGACTATTTGGCTCCTAAAGAAAAATATTATTACAGTAGATGCCTCTCAGATGATGCTGTTTCCAAATTTATGCAGATTGTTTCCTCTATGCCATGTGTCAACACAACGGAAATAAGCTATAGACAGCTTGCTCCTTCTGTAATTGATAACATGGTGGATAGTGTTTCAGCTTCTCTGCATCAGACTCTAGACTTGGTGGCCCCCTTAAAAAAGAAAAAGTCTAATCAGAGATTTCTAACTCCTGGGTTCAACACAGAAACTCGTAGCTTAAAACAGAAGAATCGTCAATTAGAAAGAAAATGGCGCTCTACTAATTTAGATGAAATCTATTTAGCTTTGAGAAATCATCTTTTAATTGATAAAAAATCTCTTAGAAAGGCTAGAATGAGTTATTACTCTGCATTAATAGAAGAGAACAAGAATAATCCCAGGTTTCTTTTCAGTACTGTAGCCAGGCTGACAAAGAGTCAGGACTCTGTCAATCCTAGCATTCCCTTAGAGCTTACTAGTCAGGACTTTATGAACTTTTTCAATAATAAAATGTCATCCATCAGAGATAAAATCAATCAGATTCTTCCCACAGTTAACTTAAATACTGTAACTACTACAACTCCTTCTATTGATCTCTGTCTTGATGAGTTTACTCCAATCGACCTTTGTGAGTTAGACAAAATAGTTTCCTCATCCAAACCTTCAACTTGTCTTTTAGACCCTATTCCTACCAGGTTATTTAAAGAAGTCTTCCCACTTATTGGTAGCTTTATTCTTCATATAATCAATTCTTCATTAACTTTAGGCCATGTACCGCAGGCTTTTAAAATGGCTGTAATTAAACCCTTACTCAAAAAGCCAACGCTAGATCCAGGAGCTTTAGCTAACTATAGACCAATCTCTAATCTCCCTTTCATTTCAAAAATCTTAGAAAGAGTTGTTGCTACGCAATTATTTGACCACCTGCAGGGAAATGGTTTACTTGAAGAGTTTCAATCTGGGTTTAGAATCCATCATAGTACTGAAACAGCCTTAGCGAAGGTCACTAACGACCTCCTCATTGCATCTGATAATGGACTAGTTTCTGTACTTGTCCTTTTAGACCTTAGTGCAGCTTTTGATACTATCGATCATAATATTCTACTTGATAGATTAGAACACTATGTTGGACTTAATGGAACTTCGTTGCAATGGTTTACATCTTATTTATCTGATAGGTTCCAGTTTGTTCATGTAAATAATGAGTTTTCTTTCCACTCAAAGCTTAGTCATGGAGTTCCACAGGGATCTGTGCTAGGCCCTATTCTTTTTAGTTTATATATGCTTCCGTTAGGCAACATTATTAGAAAGCACTGTATACATTTTCATTGTTATGCAGATGACACACAATTATACCTGTCAATGAAGCCAGATGATAGTAATCAATTAGCCAAGTTAGAAGCCTGTCTTAAGGAAATCAAAGCTTGGATGACTTGTAATTTCCTGCTATTAAATTCAGATAAGACTGAAGTCATTCTTGTTGGTCCAAAAAACCTTAGAAATTCCTTTCCAAATCAAACTTTCAGTATGGATGCAGTTACTCTTTCTCTTAATAGCTCTGTGAGGAACCTTGGAGTTATTTTTGATCAGGATTTGCCCTTCAATTCACATATTAAATTTGTTTCTAAGACTGCCTTCTATCATTTGCGTAATATTGCCAAGATTAGGAGCATCTTGTCTCAGAATGATGCTGAGAAGCTGATCCACGCTTTTGTTAGCTCGAGATTAGATTATTGTAATTCTTTATTATCAGGCTGTCCTAAAACATCTTTAAAAAGTCTTCAGCTGATCCAAAATGCTGCAGCAACAGTTTTAACAGGTACTAGAAAGAGAGATCATATCTCTCCGGTTCTGGCCTCCCTTCATTGGCTTCCCATAGAGTTTAGAATTAAGTTTAAAATCCTTCTTCTTACTTACAAAGCTCTAAACAATCAGGCTCCTTTTTATTTAAAAGATCTGATACTACCGTATTATCCTAACAGAGCACTACGCTCCCAAAATGCAGGATTACTTGTAATACCTAGAATCTCCAAAAGTACAATGGGAGGCAGAGCCTTCAGTTATCAAGCTCCTTTCCTGTGGAATCAGCTGCCAATCTGGATTCGGGAGTCAGACTCGATCTCTGTTTTTAAGAATAGGGCTAAAACCTTCCTTTTTGATATAGCCTACAATTAGGGAGGGATCATGTGTTTCTGAACCCTCCCTTAGTTATGCTGCTAATAGGTTTAGTCAGCCGGGGGACCTCCAGTAATGCACTGGGCCTCACTCCTTTCCTCACTCTCTATGAAATATTTTTTTTTGCTGGTCATTAACATTTGTTTTTTCCCTCCCATAGATTGAGTCCCCATCGTGCTGTTTGCTCTCTACATGTCTGTTCTTTTCTTCTTCTCTATCCCCTCACCCCCCAGCCAGTCGCAGCAGATGACTGCCCCTCCCTGAGCCTGGTTCTGCTGGAGGTTTCTTCCTGTTAAAAGGGAGTTTTTCCTCTCCACCGTCGCCAAGTGCTGCTCACAGGGGATCGCCTGATTGCTGGGGTCTTTCTGCAACTGTGGGGGTTCCCCCTACAGTTGATAGTGCTATGAGATGACTGTTGTTGTGAAATGGCGCTATATAAATAAAGTTGAATTGAATTGAATCTTTTATATTTGATCTCAGCTTCCACCGTTCTGCATTTAATGAATTGTTTATATAATTTATTCTTCTTTTTACATGCATTTATTAACCCCTTGGCGACCCAAGGAATATTTTTTTTTTGTTGTCTGTCACTGTATTGTTTTATAGGACAGTTTTTATTGTACAATGATTGAAATATTTGTAAAAAAAATTATCATATGCTTTATTTATATCATTTTCATCATAAACTATCTTCCAGTCTTGCATTAATAATTCCTTTGCCAGTAAATACATTGATTCTTCGGTTCTTATTCTTTTATATTTAATATTTTTGGTATACTTTTTCTTCCTATAATCACATTGATAGACAACAAAAATCGGCAGGTGGTCACTGATATCATTCAATAAAAGCCCACTCCTGATATTATTTTCCATAATGTTTGTGAATATGTTATCTATTAGTGCAGCACTGTGTGACGTGATTCTGCTAGGTCCGGTAATTGTTGGATGTAAGCCCATACTGTACATTGTGTTGATAAATTCTTCTGTCAAACTATGTTGTTTTGAGTTCATCAGATCTATATTGAAATCCCCACAGATGAACATAACTTTATGAGTTAGTTTTGCAGACATTTTTTCCATCCAGTCCTTAAATAAGGGGCTGCACGGTGGTGCAGTGGTTAGCACTGCGGCAGCACAGTTTACCCTTGGCCCGGGGATCCTGGGCTCGATCCCAGCCCCCGACCAACAGTGATCTGTGTGGAGTTTGCATGTTCTCCCCGTGTCTGCGTGGGTTTACTCCGGGATTTCTTCGGTTTCCTCCCACATGCCAAAAACATGCAGGTTAGGTTAACTGGAGACTCTAAAGCGGCCCTAGGTGTGAATGTGTGTGTGAATGGTTAAGGGATAGCGCCATATCGTGGCTGCTCATCCATCCAGGTGGTGGATGCCCTCAATTTCCCCGCTGGGGATCAATAAAGTATACTAAATCTAAAAAAAAATCTAAAAAATAAGTCAATGTTTGATCCAGGTGTTCTATATCCACAGCTCACTACTACATTCTTCACATTGTCCAGACAGATTTCTATTGTAATACATTCAAATAAATCATCCACAGTTACTGACAAATTTTCAACAACCTTGTATTTCAAGCTCTTGTCACCATAAATTGCAACTCCTCCTCCTTTTTTCACTTTTCTATTTATATAATTTAATTCATAGCCATCCATGGTAAAATCCACTCCTTTCTCTTCACTGAGCCATGTCTCTGATATTGCCACAATATTGAATGGCTCTTTAAACTGATGTAAATAATCTTTAATGTTATTAAAGTTGGCATAGAGACTCCTGCTGTTGAAGTGGATCATAGAAATATTGAAATCAGATGTGACCATTGTGTTAAACTGTTCATCCGTGTAGTAACTACAGTTATTATTGATGGAGGTGGACCATCTGATCACGTGATGGTTCATCTCATTCCCACATACAGACAGAGATTGAAGCTCACTAAACCTGTTGTGAGCACTACGAAGAAATGGACCAGTGAAGCTGAGGAGAAGCTGGAAACGTGCATGGAAATAACTGATTGGGGCATGTTTAAAGGAGCCACGCATGATCTGGATGAGTACACGGACACTGTGAACTCATATATCCACTTTTGTGAGGAGAACATTCTTCCATCGCGCACCAGGGTGAGGTACTCTAATGACAAGCCCTGGTTCACTGCTAAGCTCAGACAGATCAGGAAGGAGAAGGAAGCAGCGCTGAAAAGTGGAGACAGGGACTGCTACAGGGAGGTTAAATACCGGTTTAACAGAGAGCTGAAGAGGGCTAAATCTCTATACTCAGAGAGACTCCAGCAGCAGTTCACTGCTAATGATTCGGCTTCCGTGTGGAGAGGACTGAGGCAGATCACCAACTATTGGCCTCAGGCTCCTAAAGGTCAGGATGACAAAGCCCTTTGTCAAAGACTGTCCCAACACTATGCCCGTTTTGACACCTCGTCAGCTGTGTCCAACTCCCCCCCTCCCTCCAGCTCCACAGCCTCCACGATCCCTACTTCATCAAAGGCGGCCCCCCCTCCTCCCCCCTGCCCTTGTCATCAGTGAGCAGGACGTGCTCAAACAGTTCTCCAGACTGAACCCGCGCAAGGACCCCGGTCCGGACGGCGTGTCTCCCTCCACCCTGAGACACTGTGCGAAAGAGCTGGCTCCTGTCTTCACAGACATTTTTAACACCTCCCTTAAGTTATGCCACGTGCCGACCTGCCTCAAATCCTCCACCATCATCCCTGTCCCCAAGAAGCCACGGATCACTGGACTTAACGACTACAGACCTGTAGCGCTCACCTCTGTAGTCATGAAGTCCTTTGAACGCCTGGTCCTGCCCCACCTCAAGTCCATCACCACCCCCCTCCTGGACCCGCTGCAGTTTGCCTACCGAGCCAACAGGTTTGTAGACGACGCAGTCAACCTGGCCCTCCACTCCATCCTGCAGCACCTGGACTCCTGGAACCTACGCCAGGATCCTGTTTGTGGACTTCAGCTCTGCATTCAACACCATCCGCCCCGCTCTGCTCCAGGACAAGCTGTCCCTGCTCAGTGTGCCTGACTCCCTCTGCAGGTGGATCACCGACTTCCTGACGGACCGGAGGCAGCATGTGTGGCTGGGAAAGACTGTCTCAGACTCTGCTAGCATCAGCACCGGATCACCCCAGGGCTGTGTACTTTCCCCCCTACTCTTCTCCCTTTATACCAACTCCTGCACCTCCAGCCACCAGTCTGTCAAGTTGATCAAGTTTGCGGACGACACCACCCTCATCGGGCTCATCTCCAATGGCGACGAGTCCGCCTACAGGAGAGAGGTGCCCCAGCTGGCGTCCTGGTGCAACAACAACAACCTGCAGCTGAACGCTCTGAAGACAGTGGAGATGATTGTGGACTTCAGGAAAGCCACAACCCCTCTGCCCCCCCTCACCCTCACAGGCTCTCCCATCACCACTGCTGATTCCTTCCGCTTCCTAGGCACCACCATCACCAGGGACCTCAAGTGGGAGCCGACCATCAGCTCCCTCATCAGAAAGGCCCAGCAGAGGATATTCTTCCTGCGGCAGCTGAGGAAGCTCAAGCTACCCACCAAGATGTTAGTGCAGTTCTACATAGCCATCATCGAGTTCATCCTCACCTCCTCCATAACCGTGTGGTACGCAGGAGCCACTGCCAGGGACAGACTAAGGCTGCAGCGCGTTGTGCGCACTGCTGAGAAGGTGATCGGCTGCAAGCTCCCATCTCTCCAGGATCTGTACATCTCCAGGACCTGGAGGCGTGCTGGCCGGATCATAGCCGATCCCTCACACCCTGGTCACGTACTGTTTGCCCCCCTCCCCTCTGGTAGAAGACTTCGGTCCATCCAGACTAAAACCTCCCGTCACATGAACAGCTTCTTCCCCTCTGCCATCAGACTGCTGAACACTAAGTGACTTATTGACTCTCGTGCACCATGTACAGCAGCTCAACCAGACTCATATCAATCATCACTGTTTTCTTCTTGCATTACCGACTGCACTATATAGTTCTCCACAGTATCTGCTGCTCGCTAATATATTTTAACTGCTGACCAGTATTACTCTCTTATTCTACACTTTATTGCATGTATAGTTTATTTCTTTTATTTTATCATGTTTAATGTTGCAGCATTGCACCGAGACAAATTCCTAGTTTGTGTTCTACATGAACAATGGGAATAAACCTGATTCTGATTCTGATTCTGATTCTGAGCTAAATAAATTATTATCAGGGTCTATGTTATATTCTACGTCCTGTGGGTTGTGATCCGTATATTCAAAACCTTTCGGTTCCTGTTGTTCCTGTTTGTTGATCTTTTGTTTCATGTTGTTAAATGTCTTGTAGCAGATGAGTAGAATCCTTCACTGTCCTACAATTGTTTCTTGTTGCTGTGACTCCAGTTCATAATATTCATTGATATTTGTCCAGTTCCATAATATTACGGATGTTAATGACCTTGGCTTCTTCAGGTGATCTGTTTAATTTGATGAATATTTTACAGTTTGATGTCCAGGTGTTTTGAATCTTTTTCTGCTTTCTCAGGTATCTTGCTTTTCTGGCTATTTCTGTGTTTTCTTTTGTGAGGTGCTCGTTTACATAGATGTTCGTTCCTTTCAGTTTCCTCCCTTGTTTTAGCAGCGCAGTCTTGTGTTTTCTATTCACAAACCTCATGATCACAGCCGGTTTATCGCTGCTTTTCCTGGGCAGAGGGTGGCAGGCCTCAATGGTGTTCCAGTCCAGCTGGATTCCTTTGGACTGCAGGAAGGCCGCCACTTGTTGCTCCATGGATTTGTCTTCCAGTGCGTCGAGCCTCCCTCCGCTGTCTGCGACCATTGCTCGAGCATATGATCGAGGTTTAATGTAGAGCCCTGTGATGATCACATCGTTCACCCGAGTGTTCTGCTCAAGGTCCGACACTCTGCTCTCCAGACACGCCAGCCTCTTGCCCTTCTCGGCATTCTGGATCCGCAGCGCTTTCACCTCCTCGAGTAGGCCCAGGATGTTTTTTTGCTGCAGCTTAACAGCAGAAATCTCTTCAGCCAAGAAGTCGAGCGATCTTTTAATATCGTCCACCTCCTCGGTCTGCTGAACTTTCTTAGGACCCATGATCCCGGACAATGTATGTTGACTAAACAGCTAATGAACAGCTGTTTAGCTAGCTGAATGGCCGGCTGCTCCACTCTGCTCTCGTTTCCCAGTCTGTAGATGCCACTATTGGCATCTTAAATCAGGCAGGGGTCGAAACTAGGATGTCCAGTTCGTAATCCAAATTCAGTTCTCAGAAGTTCTCAGAAGCCAAAAAAAAGTAGTCAAAAACTGAGCACCAAAATACAGAAATCCACCGAAATCCACCGACTGACAGGATCTGACAGCAGGTTGACAGCAGGTTCACAGGTTGACAGGAACCGGAAGATCAAAGATCTTCTGAACCTATTGGATTGAGGAAGATGGAGGGAGATGGGGAGATGGGGGCAGATGATCCACTGTGGAGACCCCTGAAAGAAGAAGAAGAAGAAGAAGAAGAAGAAGAAGAAGAAGAAGAAGAAGAAGAAGAAGAAGAAGAAGAAGAAGAAGAAGAAGAAGAAGAGAGTAATTCAAACCATTGTACCAAGTTTCAAAACAATCAGAACAAAACTGTAGGAGGAGTTGATTTCACAAAAGTCGCATCCTTTTAATATTTAGATTTGAAAATCACTTTTTTTTTCTCCTATGAAACCTACCCCTGTAAAAAGTGGCTGTATATTTTATAAGCGGAAGCGTGGACTCTGTGCAACAATCATGTTTCATCAGTCATGGCTTCAAAGATACATGTGACTTTTATGAGTTTTTAAATAAATTCTACATTTAATGCAGTTTTTTGTCAGTGCAGTGAAAGAAAATATATATTTTATAATAATTACTACAGATAGATTGATAGATGTACTTTATTGATCCCAAACTGGGAAATTAATGGGAAATTATATTATTCAGTATAAACTAGAACTGATTTACAGCTTCAGTCTAAACAGTTTTACTTTTCTCTGTCTAATAAAGGAATACATATTTTAAATGTGAAACATAGTTAAAATGACTAATAATAATTAATCAACATCACTGTTTCCATAAATTTCATATACGGAGGCTGAAAAGCTCATAGTGATCAAATTTGACCAAATGTGGTTTATTGTTGCTCTGATCCATGGATCGGAGCAGCATCTGCAGTGATGCAGACGTTGTACTGGTCTGTTGTAGTGAAGAGGGAGCTGAGCTCTAAGGCAAAGCTGTGGATTTACTGCTCAGTCTACGTTCCTCCCCTCACCTATGGTCACAAGCTTTGGGTAATGACTGAAAGAACAAGATCGCAGATACAAGAGGCTGAAATAAGCTTTCTCCATAGGATTACTGGACTCACCCTCAGAGATAGGGTGAGGAGCTCAGTCATCCGGGAGAGGCTCAGAGTAGAACCGCTGCTCCTCCACATTGAAAGGAGTCAGTTGAGGAGGTTTGGGCATCTGATCAGGATGCCTCCTGGACGCCTCCCACTTGAGGTGTTTCGGGCACGTCCCACTGGGAGGAGACCCCGGGGCAGACCCAGGACTCGGTGGAGAGACTACATCTCCCAGCTGGTCTGGGAACATCTTGGCATCCTCTCTGAAGAGCTGGAGCAGGTGGCTGGGGAGAGGGAAGTCTGGGCTTCTCTGCTTGAGCTGCTGCCTCCATGACCCGGACCTCCAGAAAAGCGGTAGAAGATGGATGGATGGTTTATTTTTCGACATAGTCTCCCCTTCAGACCACACACTTCTTCCATTTGGTGTTACAGCGCTTGGATCCCTGTGGTTGTGAAACAAACCATATTTGGTGAAATTTGACCACTATGAACTTTTGAGCCACCCGTACTTAACAGAAGCACCAGTTAATCCACCCCCGCCACGTCTACTTGTTTTAAAAACATATTTTAGTGTTAACAGGATTTGGATCTTAATTTCTAAAATTTAGTTAAATTGAAACATACTGACAGACTTTTCATTTAGGTAGAAAGAGAAAAGTCAAAGTAGAACCACTGCAGATGGCATCTGTGTTGAGACGGCACTGACCTCTAAATCAAAAGTACATTTGCACACAATTAAAATACACACAGTGACCTTAACAGTAGAATTATATCATTTAGATAAAATGTTAAACTGTGTCTGTGTGCAATAGATTTAAGATGAAATCTGCTGCAAACGGACAGCTCATTATGTCTGGACTGACGATTCCCCGTTGCCATGGAAACTAATCTGAGAGGCGGCCAACCAGTAGAAATAAGGAAGTGACAAGGAACATGGTGGCGTTCAATTATATCACCTAAAAAAACCCAGCAGGACAGCGTTGAGCACACACTTCTGTTCCTGATATTTTACAGCAGACAGGACAAAATTATCTGAATGAACTTAAAGCTGAAAAATATAGACAATATCAAGTTAAGCCTTTATTGTCATTGTACTCAATACAACGAAATTGTAGATGCTACTCTTTAGGTGCAACATAACACACAATAAATAATAAATCACAGCCACACACAATCCATAATAGTTAAAACCCTAAAAAAAATAAGTAACCTGCCGACCTGCAAATAAAATAAAAGTTAGAATAACATGATACATGTTATTCTAACATGATTCTTGAGAGGTGCTTTGAGGAGCTCTGAGACCTGAACTGAGTCTTCCTGGTAAAACTGCTCTAAAGTCTTCTGTTGGACACCAGCAAATGTGAGGAATATTTGTGAGACAACTAAGCTGACCGGAGAAGGCCCTGATTCCGTTTCTGGTCACAAAGTGGATTAAAAGGACGGTGAAACAAGCTGGCACAAGATGGCGGAATCCACGCGTCCTGGCTGGAATGGCTCTATGGAAGCCCCTGAGGTAAAACGGTCTCGTTTAAAACCTGAAGTATATAAAACTGCTGAGGGGAAAATAATTGTTGAGGATGAGCTGCTAAATTTCCTTGCAGTGAAAATTAAGACTCTGAGTCAGGATGAGATCGTCCTATTGGCCTCAAGTACTTTTGACTCTGAGTGGATTGAGGCCTCGAAAAAAGTCCTGTTTGAGCTCTGCCCCACTACACAGAGGTATGTTACACACAAGGGGGCCCAGAAAGATGCAAATAATTTAAAGAGTTGCCTTAAGGTGATGAATGAATGTGGTGAAAAACTGCCTAGATTCGTCTCTCATTACCTGGATGATTTGCCGCTGGTTACATTCTCCAGCCTGGACTGCTCAAGTCTACTGAGGAGAATGGAGCAGCTACGTGCAGAGGTTTGTGCCATGAAACAAACCATGCTGTTACAGACTAGCTCCAGTGAAGATCTACGCACGATAACCTCGGATATTGCCCGCCGTGTAAGTGGCCTGGAGCAGTCTGCCGCACGAGCCGTGGATAAGGAAGCGCCTGCCCTGGGAGGGCCTGCCAGCCCCGCTGATGTCGAAGCGGAGGAGGGGGCCTGCCTGACGATCGACTCAAGACCTGGAGACACACGGAAATCTCACTTGACCGCTGGAGAGAAGGCTCTGGATGTGAATTCGGAGCCGGTGGATCAGCTTATAACCGGAGAAAATTCTGGAACAGTAGCCTCTGAACCAGGATCTCAAACATGGAGTCAAGTTGTGAAAAAGGGACGAAGACGATCTGAGCGCGCTGTGGTTAAACCCAAGCCATCCTCTGCTTCAAACAGCCGCAGGAATAAAGGCAGCAACGCGGCCCCTGTTGTGGGTACGGGCTCTGGGAATATAAAAACAGTTCGGACCAAGACAGTGAGTGTGTTTGCTACCCGTTTTCATCGTGATTTGGAAGCTGACACTTTATCTGCATATCTTGAAGATAAGCTTGGACGAGAAGTTTTATGTCAGAAAATCATCACTGGGAACGGCAGGGTTGGCTCATTTAAAGTAACGGCGGAATGCTCTGAGGTGGGGGACATGTACCAGCCAGAGCTCTGGCCAGAGGGCGCATTGGTGCGGCGATATTATGAGCCCCGGGGGGCTGGGAGGACTGGAGCTAGTGGAGCGGCTGCTGTGGAGAATATGCGGGCACCCACGCATGATGGCGATCTTTCTTAACTCTTCCTCCTTTTTTGATGGGTATTAAGGTCATGTCTTACAACTGTCGTGGCCTTAAATTGGGGCAAAGTGCTGGGGAGAAAGCTCGCCGGTTAGTTATTGACAATCTATTGAACAATTGTGATATTTTGTGCCTTCAGGAGACGTTTCTTTCAGAACAAGACTTGGAACGTTTGAACTGTCTTAACCCTGATTTCCATGGTGCTGGGGAGTCTACTACTGACCTCAGCAAGGGGATTATCAGGGGGAGGATACCTGGAGGGGTGGCTATTCTCTGGAGAAAGAAGCTGGACTCCTTGATAAAAGTGGTCCGACTTGGTGTAGATTGGTGTATTGGTGTGCAGTTTAATTGTAATGATAAGGAATTCCTTATTATCAATGTATATACGCCATTTGAATGTCAACAGAATGAGGATGAATATTTAAATAAGCTTGCCTTTATCAATTCTTATATGCAAGACTATAATAATACCTGTATTTTTATTATGGGGGACTTGAATGCAGACATATCTGACACTGACTCCTTATTTGCAAAACATATGTATCATTTTTGCTATGAGAACAACTTAATCTTGTCAAGTAAGGTACTAATGCCTCCTGATAGTTATACCTATATAAGTGAGGCTTGGCACACTATGTCCTGGCTCGATCATTGCATCAGCACAGGTGATGCACATGCTTCTTTGGGTGGCATGAGTATTTATTATGGGTTAGCAATGTCTGATCATATACCGTTTGAGATGATAATTAATGTTGACTGTCTACCTGCACTTTATCAAAATGTCAGTCAGGATGAGGTGGCAAAATTAGACTGGGACACTCTTTCTGAGGAAGAAATTGTAGAATATTGTGGTCGTACAGATAAATCCTTGAGTAAAATATGTCTTCCTAGAGATGCTGTAATGTGCAGCGATGTGAACTGTAGCATTATTGAACATAAGAAGGACCTTTGTAGTCTGTACAATGCTATAGTTAACTCCCTGTATAAGGACAGCAAGCCTTATTATAAGAAAATATGTAAAACACATAAGGTTAGACCTGGCTGGAATGAGGCCGTAGCTGTGCCTTATTCTGAAGCTCGGGAAGCATATAAAGCATGGGTGGTGGCTGGGAGACCCAGACAAGGGCCAGAATTTGAGATGAAGAAATGTACAAATGCTAAGTTTAAGTATGCTATTCGTCATATCTCTAAAAATGAGCAGCTTATGAGAAGTAATTCCCTGGCCAAGAAATTGTTAGATAAGAATGTCACAGAATTTTGGAAGGAGCTTAGACGGATTAGTAACAGTAAAACGCCTTTGCCCTGTACTTTGGAAGGCATTTCAGGTACAGAAAATATTGTGGATCTTTGGCGGCAACACTTTTACTCATTATTTAATTCAACTAAGGATGAAACTTACAAGGTAGGGAAAGTAGAAAGGGACGATTCGCTCCTGATTGACACTCATGCAGTGATCAAAGCCATTAGAGAGCTATCAGATAACAAAGCGAGTGGTTTAGACTGTATTTCTGCTGAGCATCTTAAATACGCTAGCTCAAGAATTGCTCCTCTTCTTGCAATCTGTTTCACCAGCTTCATGATTCATGGGTTGTTACCAGAATCATTATTGTCTGTTGTGTTGGTACCAGTCATTAAAGATAAAGCTGGCAAGCTGTGTAGCCTGGATAATTACAGACCCATAGCTTTAGCCAATATAATATCTAAAGTACTGGAAAAAATCATGTTTGAAAAATTAAATGTATTCATCAAATCTACTGATCATCAATTTGGATTCAAACCCCATCATGGAACAGATCTGTGCATATATGCCTTAAAAGAAATTATAAATAAGTACAGAAATCAAAATTCTTCAGTTTTTCTGTGCTTTATTGACGCCTCCAAGGCGTTTGATCGTGTTAATCACAGGATACTGTTTAGGAAAATGATTGACAGGGGGGTGCCCAAGTACTTAGTACGTATCCTGATTTACTGGTACGCACATCAGAAGATGCTGGTGAAATGGGGGAAGAGTCATTCATCACCATTTGGTGTGAGCAGTGGTGTCAGACAGGGCAGTATACTGTCCCCTATTCTATTTAATCTTTACATGGATGAGTTGTCAAAGCAACTGAATGCCTGTAAAACTGGGTGTTTAATAGGGAATAAGTTAGTGAATCATTTTATGTATGCTGATGATCTAGTTATTCTCAGTCCAAGTAGTGCTGGTCTTCAGGAGTTATTAAGAGTGTGTAGTGCTTATGGAGAGGAAAATGACATAAAATATAATACAAATAAGAGTTGTGTACTGATCTGCCGCACTAAAGAAGATTTGTTAATGAAATTCCCTGTCTTTGAATTGGCAGGCAGGGAATTAATTGTCAGGGATAAAATTAAATATCTGGGACATGTTATTAATGATAGAATGACTGATGATGATGATATTTTCAGACAACGCTGCAAAATCTACATGCAAGCAAATATTCTTGCACGCAGATTTGGTTTTTGTTCAGATGAGGTGAAACTGGTTCTTTTTAAAACCTATTGTACACCTTTATACACTGCTCATTTATGGATAAATTATAGGAAACTAAGTATGCAGAAATTACAGGTTGCCTACAATGATGCCTTAAGAATTTTACTTAAAAAGCCTCGATGGTGCAGTGCTTCCGAGTTATTTGTCTCATCACGTGTAAATACTCTGCATGCAGTAATAAGGAATTTTATGTATAAATTCATCTGTCGGCTTGATGTATCTAGAAATGAAATCATTCAAGTCATGTCTAGCATTAAGCTCAGTTCTATTCGCTGTCAGTCACAGTTTAGAAGGCACTGGTACAGTAGTCTTTTTAAGTCTTTTTAAAGTCTGTACTGTCTTTGTACTTCTTTAAGCAGTTATGTCTTAGTGTTTCTTGTAACTTTTTTGATTGTTTCAACTGTCTTGTTTTTTTTTTTTTTTTTACTCTACTTGTTTATTTTTTCTCTTGATGGACCTTGAGTCTGGAATAAAGTCTTTGATTGATTGATTGATTGATTGATACAGATAATGCAAGATGAGCATAATGAATCTCAGCCACACACAATCCATAATAATTAAAAACCGTAAAGATAACCTGCAGACCTGCAAATAAAGACAAAGGTTAGAATGACATGATACAAATGATGCAAGTTGAGCATAAATGATTATTGAGAGTTTAGTGCAACAACAGCCTGAGGGAAGAAACTGTTCCTAAATCTGGATGTATGAGCTCTGATGGACCAATACTGTCTTCCTGATGGCATCAGTTGAAACAGTCTATTTCCAGGGTGTAGAGTCTTTTGAAATGATGGAGGCTCTTTTGAGGTAACAAGCGGTGGCAATGTCCTGTAAAGAGGGTAATGAGCAGCCGATGATCTTTTCTGCTGTATGAATGATCCGCTGCAGTCATTTCTTCTCTGCAGCTGTGTTGCCTGCATACCACACTGTAATGTAATAAGTTATGATTCATTGAGTAGCCGATTGATAAAAAGTCACAAGCAGCCTCTCCTCCAGTTTGTTTCTCTTCAGCAACCTGAGGAAATAGAGATGCCGCTGTGCCTTTTTTGTGATTTCTACAGTGTTGATAGTCCAGGTGATATTATTGGATATATGAAACCCCAGGTACTTGAAAGAGTGAACCTGTTCCACACATGCTCCCTTTATCCACAGCAGTGTTGGATCTTCTTTGTTTTTCCTTCTAAAATCCAGGATGAGGTCTTTTGTTTTGTTAATATTTAATTTCAGGTTATTTGTGTCAGACCACCTCAACAGTTTCTGAATCTCATCTCTGTAGTTGGACTTGTCTCCCTTTGTTATAAGTCCAATCACAACCGTATCATCTGCAAACTTGATGATGTTGTTAGGTGTGATGGAATGCAGTCATGTGTGTACGATAAATAAAGCAATGGACTTAGCACACACCCTTGAGGTGTGCCCGTGCTGAGCGAGATGGAAGAGGAGAGGTGTGAGCCAAGTCTAACAACTTGTATCTGGTTGGTGAGGAAGTCAGTAATCCACATGCAGATGGAAGAGAGGAAACTCAGATAAAGCAGCTTTTCTACCAAAATATCTGGGAGGACGGTATTGAAAGCAGAGCTGTAATCAACGACAAGTTTTGGGAGGGGTGAGCTCAAACCGGACAAAGAAGCTGTTAAGCTCCTCTGCTGGAGTGAGGCTGCTGTCTGGTGTTGGGGGGCCCTGGCCCCTGTAGTCAGTCAGGGCCTGGATGCCTCTCCACATCTGCCGGGGGTTTTTGTCTGTGAGGAAGCCCTCCACCTTTCTCCTATAAACGTTCTTAGCGAGTTTCAGTTCAGCAACTCTGATCAGAGCCTGGACTTCACTGGTCATCCAGGGTTTGCGGTTTGGAAAGACCCAGATATGTTTTGTGACTGTCACATTTTCTACACAGCATTTAATGAAGAAAAGGACAGACTCGGTCTAGGAGTCAAGACCCTGCTGGTCAAAGATGCTCCAATCTGTGCAGACAAAGCAGTCTTGTAGCTGGAAGAGAGGATTTTCAGGCCAGGTTTTAATTGTTTGTTTGGTTGGGGGGGGGACTCTTCTTCAGGGGGGTGTAAGCAGGTATTAGAAGCAGAGAAAGATTGTCTGAGTGTCCAAGGTGGGGGAGAGGGGTGGCTTTGTAGGCGTGCTTAATGTTGCTGTAAACATGATCCAGTGTTCTTTCCCCTCTTGTGGGACACTTAACATGTTGGTGGAATTTGGGGAGTACAGTCTTTAAGCAGTCTTTGTTAAAATCCCCTGCAATAATGTGGGCTGCATCAGGGTGATCTCTTTGCTGCCTGCTGACAATGTGCTGGAGGTGATTGAGTGCTAAGCTAAAGTTAGCATTTGGAGGAATGCAAACAGCTGTTACAATTACTGCCGTTAGCTTGTGTGAAAGATAAAAAGTCTGCACAGGAAGGACATGGCCTCCAAATCCGATGAACAGTGGCTTTGAATTATTCTGCTGTTATTACACAAAGTCTGAATCACAAACACAGAGCCCTCCACCCCTTCCTTTACCAGAATCAGTGGTGCGGTCGAAGTGGTGAGTAGTTCAGCTGGGTAATTCCACAGCGGCATCAGGAATACGTGGGTTCGGCCATGACTCAATCACAATCAGAATACAACAGTCCCGAACGTAGTGATTGTAGGCAGTCTCTGATCACAGCTCATCTATTTTGTTGGTGAGGGATCTGGCGTTGGTGAGAAAAATTGAAGGTAACAGTGTTTTGGTGGGTGACATAACGTTCGGCTCAGGAGACGCACACACACAGGCTCAGAGTAGTTCAAACTGTTTATTAACAACAGGGATGTTTGGGTGCGTGTCTGCGGAATGTTAATGTGTTGGTGGTGGCGTCTGCTTCGGACCCAGAGGCAGGAGACCGTTCAGCCGGCAACCCTATGGGAGAAATCAGACACAGGGAGATGAGCACACACCAACACAGGAGGAGAATAGGCGAGGGAGAGAAGCTTACTTGTTGGGACAGATGACTGGCGCTTCAAGGATGGAAGCCCGGGAGACAGCCACCTGCAGGGCTCGGTGCAGCAGCGAGGAGAGACGAGGGACGGGATTGTCCGCCACCGAGGAATCCACCTGTGCACAGGGGAGCAGACTGGAGAGATGAGGTAAGCGATTTTCTTACCGGTGACGAGGATGCTGAAGAGAATGTGGTAGAAGCCCATGGAAGGGAAATGAAGTCTACGGCTTCAGGCCGAAGCTCAGGGCGAGGCGGCTTTTATCCTTCGCCGCTGACGAGTAGCAGGTGCGTGAGCAGGTGGCGCCGCTGATGAATGGCGCGGCGTGACAGTACTCCCCCCCTCTAGCAAGGCCTCCTGGCGATGGCTTATCCGGGTGCGCTCGGTGGAAGTCCGCGATGAGCGATGGGTCCAACACAAACGACGGGGGCACCCACTGTCGATGCTCGGGCCCATAGCCCTCCCAGTCCACCAAGTATTGCAACCCACGACCCCGGCGCCGGGAGTCCAGGATGGAGGAGGCGGACCAGGCCGGATGGCCACCAATCATCCGGGGCGCGGGTTGCGCTGCAGGAGGAGGGCAAAGGGGGTCAGTAACTGCCAGTTTCACCTTCGACACGTGGAAAGTAGGATGAATGCGGAGGGAGGGGGGAATAGCCACGCGCACAGCCACCGGGTTGATGATCCGGGTGATGGGGTAGGGACCCATGAAGCGCTGTGCCAGCTTTCTCCTCTCGCCTTTTAGAGTGACGTCCTGGGTGGAAATGTAAACAAGCTGCCCAACTCTGTACGCCGGGGCAGGTCTTCTACGCCGGTCCGCCACAGTCCTGTTGCGCTCCGCTGTGCGTAATAGCGCATGGCGCGCGGCAGCCCAGGTGGAGCGGAACTGCCTGAGATGGGCCCTAACTGACGGGACAGTTACTTCACTCTCCTGCTCCGGAAACAGCGGGGGGTCGTAACCCAGGGACGCTTTGAAGGGGGACATCACTGTAGCAGAAGAGCGAGCGGTGTTGTGGGCAACCCAGGCAAGATGGTTGCTCCAGGACGTGGGTTTGGATCTGGACACACAGCGGAGCGCAGCCTCCAGCTCCTGGTTGGTCCTCTCACACTGCCCATTGGATTGGGGGTGATGGCCGGAGGAGAGGCTCACCTTGGCTCCGATGGCGTTGCAGAAAGACCTCCAAACCTCAGATGAAAACTGGGGGCCCCGGTCCGAGACCATGTCCACCGGAATCCCATGCAGCCTGACCACGTGTTGGACGAGGAGGTCCGCCGTCTCCAGGGCAGTAGGGAGGCCTCGCAGGGGGATGAAGTGCACGGCCTTGGAGAAGCGGTCCACGATGGTCAGGATGGTGTCATAGGAGTTGGAAACAGGGAGTCCGGTGACGAAATCCAGCGCGATGTGCGACCAGGGCCTGCCAGGGACGGGCAGGGGCTGGAGCAGACCCGCTGGAGGGGCATTTCCCGACTTGCAGGTGGCACAGATTGGGCAAGCCCGGGCGTAGCGGGCTGCATCCCTCCGCAGGCCTGGCCACCAAAAGGACCGTTGGAGGAGATCTATCATCCGGGAGGTGCCAGGGTGACAGGTGAGCTTGGAGGTGTGGAGCCAGTGGATGACCTCTCCTCGGACCGCGGATGGCACAAACAGCCTCCCCTCCGGTCCGCCGCCAGGGTCAGGTTCCACCTCCTGTGCCTTCCGGATCTTGCTCTCGATGTCCCACGAGATGGCTCCCACGACGCACGACCTGGGCAGGATGGAGTGGGGTGCCTCCTCCGACTCCACGGGGGCGAACTGCCTGGAGAGGGCGTCAGGCAGGACGTTCCTAGAGCCAGGCCTGAAGGTGATGGAAAATTGGAACCTGGCGAAGAACAGGGACCAGCGCGCCTGGCGGGCGTTCAGGCGCTTGGCAGATCGTAAGTATTCCAAGTTCTTGTGGTCCGTGAGGACCACAAACGGCAGGTTCGCCCCCTCTAACCAGTGGCGCCACTCCTGCAGGGCGAGCTTGATGGCCAAGAGCTCTCTGTCCCCCACATCGTAGTTTCTCTCCGCCGGGGACAAGCGCCGGGAGAAGAAGGCGCACGGTCGCTTGGCGCCATCGTCCGGTGACCGCTGGGACAGCACTGCTCCCACTCCCGTGTCCGAAGCGTCTACCTCTACAATGCACTGCAGCGCGGGGTCGACCTGGCGAAGGACCCGGGAGGAGGAGAATTCCGCCTTCAGCGCCTCAAAGGCGGCAGCGACCTCTTCGGTCCACCGGAACGGGACCTTCGGGGACGTGAGGCGGGTCAGTGGTCCAACGATGGCACTGAAGTTGGGGACAAAGCGGCGGTAGAAATTGGCGAAGCCAACAAATTGCTGCACCTGTTTCCGGGATGCAGGTGTGGGCCATTCCACCACCGCCTTTACCTTCTCTGGGTCGGGGAGCACCTTATCGTGGGCGATGATGAACCCCAGGAAGGACGTACTCCTGGCGTAAAATTCACACTTTTCTGCCTTAACGTACAGACGATTCTCCAGCAGCCTTTGGAGGACCCGCCTCACGTGGACCTGGTGCTCATCCCTGGACTTGGAGAAGATGAGAATATCGTCCAGGTAGACGAACACGAAAAGGCCAATGAAGTCCCGGATGACGTCATTAATGAGGCGCTGGAAGACTGCAGGAGCGTTGGTCAACCCGAACGGCATCACCAGGTATTCAAAGTGGCCGTTCGGGGTACGGAAGGCCGTTTTCCACTCATCTCCCTCCCAGATCCGGACGAGGTGGTAAGCGCTGCGTAGGTCCAGCTTGGTGAACCAGGTCGCCCCCTGGAGGGAGTGGAAAGCAGTGTCCATGAGAGGCAGGGTGTAACGGTCCTTCTCCGTGATATTATTGAGGGCCCGGTAGTCGATACAAGGGCGGAGGGACCCATCCTTCTTTCCCACGAAGAAGAACCCTGCCCCCACGGGTGACGATGATGGGCGGATAATCCCAGCACTTAATGACTCCTTCAGGTAGGCGTTCATCGTCTCCTTCTCCGGCGCAGACAGGCTGTAAAGGCGACCAGAAGGTAAGGGAGCCCCCTGGCGGAGGTTGATGGCGCAGTCATAGGGCCGATGAGGGGGGAGAGACATAGCTTTCGCTTTGCTGAACACCATACCCAGGTCGTGAAATTCTGGGGGCACCAGAGACAGGTCCGGGGGTGCAGCGTCCGTCGCAGGGGGGGGAGCGGACGGAGAGCAGGCAGCGGACTGAAGGCAGGTGCCCATACAGAACGTACTCCATGCCGATATCCCAGCTGATTTCCAATCCAGGACCGGATTGTGAAGGCGGAGCCAGGGATACCCCAGGATGACGGGCGACACAGAGTTGGGCAGGACGTAAAAGGTCATCTCCTCCCGGTGGTTTCCCGAGATGATGACCGGTAGGGGGACAGTTTGATGTGTCACTCTCCCAAGGGTGGCACGGGAGAGGTGGACTAGGGAGATGGGAGTGTTGAGTGCCTGGCAGCGGATGCCCAATCGGGTTGCCAGGCTTTGTGAAATGAAGCTGCCTTCTGCGCCCGAATCCACCAGTGCGTGGGTGAGGTGCCCAGTGGGGTTATGGCAGAAACGGATGGGCAGCTTCAATTGAGTGAGTGATCCTAACCGATTGACGTCCGCGAGGCTTCCAACAGTGACTCGCGGACCCCACCGACTGGCTTTCCATGGACAACGCTCCACGGTGTGTTGGTCGCCTCCGCAATACATGCAGAGGCCCAACTCACGGCGGCGTTGTTTCTCCACAGGGGAAAGTTTAGTCCAGCCCGTCACCATCGGCTCCGACTCCTCGGGGCGCAATGCTGGCGGCGCCGCCAGGGGGCGAGCTTGGAACAGGTGCGGCGAGGCTCCACGAGGGCGAGAAGAAGAAGACCTCCGCCCCGAGGAGCGCTCGCGCAGCCTGTTATCCAAACTTACCGCTAAGGACGTCAGCTCCGCTAGCGTCCCAGGGATATCCCGACCAGCCAGTTCATCCCTCAGATCACTATTGAGGCTGCGGAGGAACAGGCCACAGAGGGAGCGTTCCTCCCAGCCCAATTCCTCCGCCGCTACCCGGAAGTCGACCGAGTGGTCCGCTGCCGACCGGCTTCCCTGCTGGAGAGCGAGAAGCCGATCGACCTGGACCGTTTCGGTTTGAGAATGGTCAAAGACCTCCAGAAAGCGCCCCACGAATTGGTCATAGGTGAGGGTGGCATAACTGGGCCTCGCCATTACGGCGTAGGTCCAAGTTAACGCACGCCCCTCCAGAAGATTCCCTATGTAACCAATTCGACTGTGATCCGAGGGAAAATCTCCGGGCACACGGTGGAACACGGACTCACACTGCATAATGAACCCCCGCGCTCCGCCGAGCTTACCGCTAAAGCGGGCGGGGGTCGGAATCGGTGTGAGCCGAACCGGTGCCACTGGAGCCGGCTGGACGGCCGCTGGAACAGCAGGAGCCGCGCCACCCTGGCGAGTCGGGAGGAACGGCTGTTGGGGGTCCAAGTGGTTCAACCGGTTAGTTAATTCTAATAATTGATTAAGAACCACCTGTTGCTGATAAACAATCTGATCCACCCGAGCCTCGAGGATGGTTAACCGGTGTGCGAGCCCGCCGTCTGCCGAGCCACTCTGCTGAAGCCGTACTGACATAACGTTCGGCTCAGGAGACGCACACACACAGGCTCAGAGTAGTTCAAACTGTTTATTAACAACAGGGATGTTTGGGTGCGTGTCTGCGGAATGTTAATGTGTTGGTGGTGGCGTCTGCTTCGGACCCAGAGGCAGGAGACCGTTCAGCCGGCAACCCTATGGGAGAAATCAGACACAGGGAGATGAGCACACACCAACACAGGAGGAGAATAGGCGAGGGAGAGAAGCTTACTTGTTGGGACAGATGACTGGCGCTTCAAGGATGGAAGCCCGGGAGACAGCCACCTGCAGGGCTCGGTGCAGCAGCGAGGAGAGATGAGGGACGGGATTGTCTGCCGCCGAGGAATCCACCTGTGCACAGGGGAGCAGACTGGAGAGATGAGGTAAGCGATTTTCTTACCGGTGACGAGGATGCTGAAGAGAATGTGGTAGAAGCCCATGGAAGGGAAATGAAGTCTACGGCTTCAGGCCGAAGCTCAGGGCGAGGCGGCTTTTATCCTTCGCCGCTGACGAGTAGCAGGTGCGTGAGCAGGTGGCGCCGCTGATGAATGGCGCGGCGTGACAGTGGGTAGTTTGAGCAGCTGGGCACGGAGGCTAGCCCTGCAGCCTCATTTCTGCTTTCTCTCTTGTCGTCTATGCCAATTGCAGGGCCTGATAAACCACAGAGCACCCGGAGGTGTGGCGATCTCCTCAGGCATGTGTTGGTGATTACTGGAATAAGCGCTGGAGATGTTGGAGATAAGTTATACCAACCAATGCCTAGAAGTTCTGGGCCACTGTAGGTGATTAGTCCATCACAGAAGAAGCACAGAAAAAGGAAGAAAAAAAAAAGTGCAATAGTCCAGAGCGTCTAGCTGCAGCGTGTGAACACGCCTCTACCCATCTTTAAAGATGCATAAAGGACCTCAACTGGCTCCTTTCAATGTGGAGGCGCAGCGGTTCTACTCTGAGCCTCTCCGGGATGACTGATCTCCTCACCCTAACAGTGACTCCAGCAATTCTAGAGAAAGCTCATTTCAGCCACTTGTATCCACAAGCTCATTGTTTCGGTCATTACCCTAAGCTCATGACCATAGGTGAGGGTAGGAACGTAGATTGACCGGTAAATCGAAAGCTTTGCTTTAAAGCTCAGCTCCCTCTTCACCACAACAGACCGGTACAATGTCGGCATCACTGCAGATGCTGCTGCAATCCATCTGTCAATCTCCTGCTCCATTCTCCCCTAACTGGTGAATGAAACCCTGAGATAATTAAACTCCTCTACTTGGGGCAGAAACTTGTCCCCAACCCAGCGAGGCCAAACCTCCCTTTTCCAGCTGAGGACCATGGACTCGGACTTGGAGGTGCTGATTCTCATCACAGTCGCTTCACACTCAGTAGAAAACCATCCCGGTAAGACCTGTAGGTCATTGCTGGATGAAGCCAACAGGACAACATCATCTGCAAACAGCAGAGATGAGATCTTGTGGTCACTGAACATGACACCCTCCGTTTCTTAGCTGCGCCTAGAAATCATGTCCATAAAAATTATGAACAGGATCGGTGACAAAGGGCAGCCCTGGCAGAATCCAGCTCTCACTTTAAACGAGTTTGATTGAATGCTGGCAGTAGGAAACAAACTCTTGCAACAGTCGTATAGAGACCAGATAGCTCATCGCAACAAGCCCCATACCCCATACTCCTGCAGCACCCCCCACAAGAGACCAGGCGGGACTTAGTCAAATGCTTTCTTCAAGTCCACAAAACACATGTGGACTGGTAGTGCAAACTCTCACAAACCCTCGAGGATCCTCGAGTGGGTAAAGAGCTTGTCCAATGTGCCACGGCCAGAACAAAAACCACATTGCTCCTCCTGAATCTGACATTTGATCAAAGACTGGACTCTCCTCTCCTGTACCCTGGCACAGACCTTCCCAGGGAGGATGAGAAATGTGATCCCCTAAAGTTGGAACACACCCTCCAGTCCCCCTTTTTAAAAAGAGGAACCAACACCCCAGTTTGCCATGCCAACGGCACTGTCCCTGACCTCCACGCAATGTTGCAGAGGCATGTCAATCATGACAGCCCTACAACATCCAGGGCCTTGAGGTTCTCAGGGTGAATCTCATCCACCCCCGGGGCCCGACCACCAAAGAGTTTTTTAACCACTTTGGCGACCTCAGCCCCTGTAATGTGAAAGTTGTCCCCCTCATCCTCAAGCTCTGCTTCCTCTGTGGAAGGCGTGTCAGTAGCCATGTTTACATGTGCAAAATTTCTTCAATCTGATTACATATCAGATCAGAAGTTTACTGTTTACATCAGGCCTATTCAATTAGCTGCCCAGCCTCCAAGCGGCAAAGGCCACGCCAAGGAAATATAAAGTTAAGAAAAAAATATCAAGGAATGACGGTCCGCAAGCGTGCACACCAACGCACGTGACCATCATCTGCGAGGAGTTTAGAAGTGCCCCTCCCACATAAGTATTCCAGTGTGCAGGCAGAGTTGTTTTTTAGTGTTGCTGTCCGAGAGAAGCACGAGCATTTTAAAGTACTTTAAACGTGGAAAAAAGCAGAAGAGATATGTAAGCAGTGGAGGCATTTATGGTGGTTTTAACCCGCTGGTAACGGGAGCAATAAGAGTCACTCGGTTCCAAGGTTGGCATAGCCAGGAGCGGCACTGGGGTTAAGCTCCCAGTGTTTATAAAATGCTCCTTATGGTGTGCGTCTCAAAAAGTCTCCGACAACTAAGTCCAACTCCTAGCCTGCCCGTGTGGTTTATTTTCTAAGCCCGCCGGAACTGCTTTTACTAATAGGAGAAGGGTTGAAGGTGGATTTCTGGCACCTTAAAACCAGATGCTTTGGGTAGATGGTGGCCTGTTAACCTGGGAAGGTAGCCCATCTAGGGGAAGGTAAACCCTGATTTCAAACCTCCGCTGCCTTGCGGCACACCCGGTCACGGGAAAGGCTTCGGGAGTCAACCCTGAGGAAAAATCCGGAGTTGGAGTCCCTAAGGCAGTTCTCTGTTGTGCTCAACATCGTTCTGGCAGCTCCTGCGACGTCGCTGGTGCCAAACTGTAGCAGCTCTGCTGTTCCTTTGGATTCATCAGTGACGTGGAGAGGGGGGACATGCTGTATGGGCAACACCTTGTCCTCCATATCTTCCTGCCCAGGCTTGAATCCTACCAACGCCCAACGCTGGAAGGTAGAACACCGGATCACTGGAGAGGACACTCCAGCTTCGCCTACGGCGTAGACAAAACACGGGAAATGACAGTTACCGGTTATAAGCCACAGCTCAACTGGCGTAGAGCATGGCACCAGGGGTTGTTCCCGATGGTGGGAGGGATCATTTGATCTCACTGGACAGCTACCGCCCGCCTCAAGCTGGGCAGCCCCCAGCCAATAAGGTGTTGTCCCACCACAGCCTGCCTGAATCTGTTTTATCCTTTTCTTTAGTGTCATGGTTTGGTCAGATAAAACTGAAACAGAGGAAATCCTTGGATCAGGTAGTTAGATGGTCCAGTCATTTGCTTGGTGAGCCACAGCTGAGCATGACATCCCTGTACACCAGACAAGTACAGAGGATGGCTACCTCCATTTTAAATGATGACTCCCACCCTTTGCACTGCCACTTTCAGCTTCTTCCCTCAAGACGGAGGTTTGCTGTCCCAAAAAGTAGAACCCAGCGCTACAAAAACAGCTTTGTCCCTGCTGCTGTCAAAGAGTTGAACAAGCTGTAAAAATATATTGCACTTTGGAGAGTGCATAATGGTGTAGCATCTTAGACAAGAACAAAGAGCATTAGACTAGAACAAAGAGCAGAGTTTCCCAGAGTTTCCCTTGGAGATAACAGGGAGGTGTGAAGGACGAATGCAGTATGATCTTTTGTGTATCAGACGAATGCAGAGTGATCTTTTGTGTATCAGAGACTACTAGGGGGATGTTAAAGGATTAAGGAAGTGAATGCAATGTGACCTTTGATGTGTAGAAGCTGCTGGAAGAAGGCCTGAGTATTTAAGGGAAGAGTCTTGTCTGAGATGCCCTTTTTTCTGACTATGCTCATGTGTGAGAATGTGTAATAAACTGTCTGCTTCAAATCCGCCTCGTTATTGACACACTCCACACTGGTGACCCAAGACGAATCATGCAACACGACGAAAGATCCCCGGAGCCAGCCTCGTTGGGAGCCCCCAGCCAAGCATACGCTGTTACAATCCAGCTACCGGATTTTTGGCAGCACAATCCGTGCTCCTGGTTCCACCTAGTTGAGGCGCAGTTCGTCCTCCGGGGGATATCGGCGGATGACACAAAATTCTACCATGTGGTCGCAAAGCTCGACACCCACACGGCTCAGCATGTGGAGAGCCTGCTGGATCAGCCACCAACCAGCGACAAGTACGGCGCGTTGAAGGCTGCACTCATCCAGCACTACACACTCTCGGTTGAGGAGAGAGCAGAGAGACTCCTGACACGGACCAGGTTAGGAGATGGGTCGGCTATTGACCTGATGGAGAAGAAGCTGAGATTGAAGGGCTCGGACGACGACCACTTCATTTTTACCCACCTCTTCCTCCGGAACCTTCCGTCAGCGACGAGAGCGACCCTGGCCAATTCGCCATTCCTGGCCGAGCGGGACTATCGTGCGCTGGCCCGAGAAGCACACCGGATCATCATGGCTAGCAGAGAGCTCACGACCACGGCGGCAGCGACGGAGCTCGGCGTGACGGCCGGAGGAGGCGAGGAGCCATTGACCGCAGTAGCAGAACCACCGGCGACAGCGGCGACGGGGGCCAAAGAACGCGGAGGAGACCTCCTTTGTTTCTACCACCGCTGCTTTGCAGAGAAGGCACGCAAATGTATACCACCGTGTCAGTTCAAGCGCTCGGACCGGGGGTCGATAGCAGCTGCGGCCCACGGGGAAGAGAACAAGCTGCTCTACTTGACGGACGCACGCTCGGGGAGGCATTTCCTCGTGGACACCGGCGCCCAGTTGAGTTTCATCACACCTTCCTCCGCTGACCGGCTGGCGGTTTCCAGAGGTCCCGGGGTGTCAGCAGCGAACGGCTTGGAGATTAAAACCTTTGGTGAGAGGACTCTACTTCTGTCTCTACACGGCCGTGCATTTGAGTGGACTTTTGTCATAGCAGCATTGAATTTCAATATATTGGGGGCTGATTTTTTGTGCTCACATGGTTTGTTGGTTGATGTCGCTAACAGGCGCCTGGTTAATGCACTGTCTTTTGATTCTATCCCCTGTACAGCTCGAGCGTCCCGGCCAACAGCACAAGCCAACGTCACACTGCTCACTCAGTTCCCAGCACTCACGGTCCCCACATTTTCGGCAGCCGTCGCTAAACACAGGGTGGAGCATTTTATCACCACCACCGGGGCCGCCCATTTTTGCAAAACCTCGGCGCTTGGACGCAGCTAAACTGGCCATAGCGCACGAGGAGTTCGCCAACCTGGAGAGGTTGGGCATCATTAGGCGTTCAAACAGCCCATGGGCTTCCCCGCTACACATGACTAAAGCTGACGGTTCGTGGCGACCTTGCGGAGATTTCCGCAGGTTGAACAACGCCACAGCGCACGACCGCTACCCAATTCCTCACATCCAGGATTTTTCCGTTCACTTGGCAGGAGCGCGCGTTTTATCTAAAATAGACTTGGTCCGTGGTTACCACCAAGTCCCAGTGCGCGCTGAGGACATACCCAAAACAGCGGTGATAACTCCGTTTGGTTTATTCGAGTTTTTGCGCATGCCATTCGGGCTTAAAGGGGCTGCACAGATGTTCCAACGCATGATGGACGTAGTGCTGCGCGATCTCCCTTGCGTGTTCGTCTACTTGGACGATATTTTGGTAGCCAGCGCGTCTGAAGACGAACACGAAACCCACCTAACGGCAGTTTTCCGGAGGTTGGGAGAGCACGGTTTAATAATCAACCCAGCGAAGTGTCAGTTCGGGGTGACGCAGGTTGATTTTTTGGGGCACCGCGTCTCTCCCGAAGGAGCGGTTCCGCTGCCTGACAAAGTGCGCGCGGTAGCAGATTTTCCCCGGCCACAAACGGTCAGGGCTTTACAGGAGTTTTTGGGAATGGTGAATTTTTATAACCATTTTCTTCCCCGCGCAGCGCAGCTCATGCAGCCACTGTACGCCGTGCTCAAAAAACAGAAACCCGCGAATAAGATCGAATGGTCCCCGGAGCAACAGCGAGCATTCTCGGAAGTCAAAGCAGCCCTGGCAAACGCTGCGTTGCTGGCACATCCAGACCCAACGGCCCGCATAGCGCTCAGTACTGACGCGTCAGATGTGGCCATAGGGGCGGTCGTGGAACAGCGTGTAGCCGGGGCTTGGCAGCCGCTCGCCTTTTTCAGCAGGACTTTGCGTGATAGTGAACGTAAATACAGCGCATTCGACAGGGAGTTACTGGCTCTCCACTTGGCCATTCGCCATTTCCAGTTCTGGCTGGAAGGGCACTGTTTCACCGCGTTCGTTGACCACAAGCTGCTAACATTCGTGATGGCCAAGGTTTCAGAACCGTGGTCGGGGCGGCAGCAGAGACAGCTGGCCGCGATCTCGGAGTTTACTACCGATATTCAGCATGTGTCGGGTAAACTGAATGTAGTGGCAGACTGCCTCTCCCGCGCCGTGGCTGCCCCGGTCCGCGTGGGGATAGATTACACAACCATGGCCGCGGAGCAGGTTAGTGACGCGGATGTGCGCGCGCTCCAGTCTGGACCAACAGGGTTAAGGCTGGACAGCAGGGTGCTGCAAGACGGTATGCCCCCCCCCCCCCCCAATCTGTGATGTCTCCACAGGGCGACCACGTCTCGTGGCACCGGTCGCGTGGCGCCGCCGCGTTTTTGACTCGATTCATTCTTTGGCGCACCCGGGAGTGCGCACGTCGGTCAAAATGGTAGGAGAGAAATTTGTGTGGCCGAGCTTTCGCAAACAAGTGAAAGAGTGGGCAGCAGCCTGCATGGCGTGCCAACGAGCCAAAGTACACAGACACACGAAAGCTCCTTTGGAGCCGTTTCACATCCCGGCTAAGAGGTTCGACCATATTCACATGGACCTCATTGGCCCCCTCCCGCCATCACAGGGTGCACGCACCTTCTGACAATGGTGGACCGCACCACGCGCTGGCCGGAAGTGGTCCCACTGGCGGCAACCACGGCCGAGGAGGTGGCGCGCGTGTTCTTAACAGCATGGGTGGCGCGTTTTGGAGTCCCGTCGGACATTACGTCCGACAGAGGCCCTCAATTTGTTTCCGAACTTTGGTCAACAATGGCCCGCAGCCTGGGTGTCACAATTCACCGCACTACCACGTACAATCCACAGGCTAATGGGTTATGCGAACGTTTTCATAGGTCATTGAAAGCGGCTCTCAGGGCGTCACTGACGGATGCAAATTGGGTAGGCAAGCTACCGTGGGTTTTATTGGGGTTACGTTCTGCGCCTAAGGAGGATTTGGAAGCGTCCCCGGCTGAACTCGTTTTTGCGCAGCCACTTCGGCTGCCCGGGGAATTTCTCCCAGATAATCCCACGCCGGGCAGCTCCCCGTCTCAGCTGTTGCAGTGTAGCATAGACACAAGCACGCTGCCGGACCCTGTTCACCACAGTTTTCCGCGCGTTTTTGTGCCTAAAACTTTGAAAAACGCGGAGTTCGTTTTTGTCAGACACGATGCACATCGACCCCCACTGCACCCACCTTATGATGGACGTTCAGAGTGCTGGAAACAGGGGACAAGCATTTTTTGCTAGATTTGGGGGGTAGGAGGGAAAGAATTGGCATAGACAGACTCAAACCTGCTTTTGTTGTGGCGGACGAGCAAGTGCTGTTGGCGAGGGCCCCTCGGCGTGGAAGACCCCCGCGGGGAGCTTCCCAGAGAAAAGATTCCCCAGAGCACCCACAGGCACAGACTTTTACCCCTCAATCATCAACCCCAAGCATTCATCAGCCCCCCAGCATGACAGCACCGGGGAGGCAGTGAATCCTGGTTACAGCAGATACGGGAGAAGACTGAAGCCCAAGCAGCATGTGGATTGATGTTTAATGATTTTACCACAGCTTATGGACTGTCATTCTATTGTTCTATCCAAGACGCTCGGGGGGGGGGGGTGTTTGGAGAGTGCATAATGGTGTAGCATCTTAGACTAGAACAAAGAGCAGAGTTTCCCAGAGTTTCCATTGGAGATAACAGGGAGGTGTGAAGGACGAATGCAGTATGATCTTTTGTGTATCAGAGAAATGCAGAGTGATCTTTTGTGTATCAGAGACTGCTAGGGGGATGTTAAAGGATTAAGGAAGTGAATGCAATGTGACCTTTGATGTGTAGAAGCTGCTGGAAGAAGGCCTGAGTATTTAAGGGAAGAGTCTTGTCTGAGATGCCCTTTTTTCTGACTATGCTCATGTGTGAGAATGTGTAATAAACTGTCTGCTTCAAATCCGCCTCGTTATTGACACACTCCACAGCACATAATTTAGGTACCTATTTATTAACTCCATTTTATATTTACTTATTTTTGGAGGATGTCACTTGGGTTCTAAATATTTTACTGGGTTTTAGACCTCTGAGTTTTTAACCTCTTTGACTAGTTTTTAACTTTTAATATGACCCTTCTCTCTTACCTCTGGTTTTTCTCTCATCTCTTTGTCTTTTTATACCCTGATTGATGGAGCCTTGAGTATTTTTTATCATGTTTATAGTCAGCTTCATGTGTGCCTGTGTTTGTGTCTATGTTGAATGTAATTTGTGGCTTGTATATATGGATGTCACCAGACTGCAAAACAAATCTACCTACGGGTACAAATAAAGTAACCTGAACCTGAACCTGAACCTGAACCTTTCCTCATTGGGTGCATGGGGATGAGGTGAAGTCCGAACGGCAGGCTGAGAACCTTCGCACCAGGCAAGACAACAAAACAAAAGAGACCAACTCTAAAACTGGGAACTTGGAACGTCCGCACTATGATGACAGGACTCGCTGCTAACTTCAAGGATATCAGCGACACCAGGAAGACTGCCATCATCAATAATGAGCTGAAGAGACTGAAAGTGGATATCGCCACTCTCCAGGAAACACGATTGGCTGACGCAGGCACACTGAGAGAGAAGGACTACACGTTCTATTGGCAGGGAAAGGGCAGCGACGAACACAGGGAACACAGAGTGGGCTTCACAGTGAAGAACTCCTTGCTGAAGATGGTGGAACTGGGCAGCAATGGCTCTGCACGACTCCTCACCCTCCACCTTAACACCACTCAAGGCCCAGTCACCCTCGTCAGTGTGTATGCCCCAACACTGACAGCCACGCCAGTGGCAAAAGACGAGTTCTACGAGAATCTCGCAACAACTGTCAGGATCATCCCCAACTCTGAACAACTCATTCTCCTTGGAGATTTCAATGCCAGAGTGGGTGCTGACCACGACTCCTGGCCCTCCTGTCTTGGACCATTCGGCGTGGGCAGAATAAACGACAACGGACAGCGGCTGCTCGAGTTCTGCACACATCATGATCTGTGCATCACAAACTCGTTCTTCAAGACCAAACCCCAACACGAGGTTTCCTGGCGACATCCGCGCTCAAAGCACTGGCACCAGCTGGACTTGATCCTGACCAGGTGCACCTCACTGAAGAACGTGCTAATCACCCGCTCATTCCAGAGTGCAGATTGCGACACAGACTATTCATTGGTGTGTTGCAAGGTCAAGCTGCAGCTGAAGAAATTCCACCACGCCAGACAGCCTGGAAAGGCACGGATTGACACCAGCAAGATGGCCCAACCAGAACTTGTCGAGCAGTTTGCCTCCACCTTTGTGAAGGAACTTGGTGAACCACAAGAAGGAGAGTCCGCAAAGCAGAAGTGGGAAGAGCTGCGAAACATCATCCACCGCACAGCCTTGGCTATTTTTGGGAGGAAGACCTCGAAGTCACAGGACTGGTTTGATGCCAAGTTGTCCGTGATGACCCCTGTCATTGAAGCCAAGCACTCAGCACTTGCTGAGTACAAGAAGTACCCAAACGAGAAGAATCTCCAGATCCTCAGGGCTGCGAGAAGCAAAGTTCAGCAGACTGCTCGGCGCTGCACCAACGAGTACTGGACTCAGCTCAGCCAAGACATTCAAACCGCTGCCATAACAGGGAACATCCGTGGTATGTTTGACGGCATCAAGAAAGCACTTGGTCCGGCTCAGAGCAAGATGGCCCCCCTCAAATCCGCCACTGGGGAGATGATCACAGAAAAAAACAAGCAGATGGAGAGATGGGTGGAGCACTACTCTGACCTCTACTCCAGACAGAACACCGTGACACCGTCAGCCCTCGATGCCATCGATTGCCTGCGATCCATGAATGAACCTGACGCTGAGCCAACCATCAATGAACTCAGCAAGGTCATTGATAGCTTGGCTGCTGGCAAGGCACCTGGCAACGACGGCATACCCCCTGACCTGATCAAGCACTGCAAGACAGCCCTGCTGCTGCCATTGCATGACGTCCTATGCCAGTGCTGGAAGGAAGATGCTGTACCACAGGACATGAGGGATGCCAAGATCATCACCCTCTACAAAAATAAAGGGGAGAGAAGCGACTGCAACAACTACAGGGGAATCTTCCTCCTCAGCATTGTTGGCAAAGTCTATGCACGAGTTGTCCTCGTTCGTCTACAAAAGCTTGCCGAACGTGTCTACCCCGAGTCTCAGTGTGGCTTCCGCACTGGACGATCGACAGTGGACATGATATTCTCCATCCGCCAACTCCAGGAGAAGTGCAGAGAACAGAACATGCCCCTGTGCGTCGCCTTCATCGACCTCACCAAAATGTTCGATCTGGTCAGCAGAGAGGGCCTTTTCAAAATCCTGCCAAAGATAGGATGTCCACCAAAGTTGCAAAGCCTCATCGAATCATTTCACAACAACATGCAGGGGATGGTGCAGTACGACGGCAACGTCTCAGAGCAATTCAATATACACAGCGGAGTGAAACAGGGCTGTGTACTTGCGCCAACCCTCTTTGGGATTTTCTTTGCTATGCTCCTGAGGCATGCCTTCAGCACAGCAACAGAGGGAATCTACCTGCACAGAAGATCTGACGGCAGGCTTTTCAACCTCGCCCGCCTGAAAGCCAAAACCAAAGTATGTGAGGCTCTAATCAGAGATATGCTGTTCGCAGACGACGCTGCAGTCACAACCCACACACAGCAGGAGCTTCAGACCCTGATGGACAGCTTCTCCCAGGCATGCATGGACTTCGGGCTTACCATCAGCCTGAAGAAGACTAACGTCTTGGCGCAAGGCACGGAAGCACCACCAACCATCACCATCGACGACTACGAGCTGGAGGTTGTGAGTCAGTTCACGTACCTGGGGTCCACGATCAGCAGCAACCTCTCCCTTGATACAGAGATTGACAAGAGGATTGGAAAATCAGCCTCCACACTCGCTTGCCTCACCACACGAGTGTGGGAGAATCCCAAACTCTCTGTCAAGACGAAAATGGCAGTGTACAATGCCTGCGTCATCAGCACACTGCTCTATGGGAGTGAGACGTGGACAACATACGCCCAGCAGGAAAAGAGACTGAATTCTTTCCACTTGCGCTGCATTCGCCGCATCCTGGACATATCCTGGCAGGACAAAGTGCCCAACACAGAAGTCCTGTCTCACGCCGGCCTTCCCTCCATGTTCACTCTACTCAGGCAGCGCAGGCTCCGCTGGCTAGGCCATGTTCACCGTATGGAGGATGGCAGAATCCCCAAAGACGTCCTCTACGGAGAACTGGCGACTGGCAGGAGAGACGCTGGCCGCCCACAGCTGCGCTTCAGAGACGTCTGCAAGAGAGACATGAAGGCCCTGGAGATCAACACAGAGCGCTGGGAGGATCTCGCAACGGACCGCTCCAAATGGAGAGGCACCCTGACCAGACAGCTCAAGGCGGGTGAAGAGAAACTGACTGCTGCAGCAGATGAAAAAAGGACCCGCAGGGAGAACCGCCACAGACCCAGCAGCACGGAGACCATCCACAAGTGCGACCTGTGTGACAGAGACTGCCATTCGCCCATTGGCCTGTTCAGCCACAGGCGGTGCTGTTCCAGCAGAGTAGACATCTAGGATTCTCTTCCATGTCATCATAGACTGACGGAGGCCGACAAAGAGTCACTCAGCAAACAGGTGTGGTTAGGCTTCATACTGCATGCAGGGAAATACAAAAGTTACTGAATTGCTTAGGATTGACTTCACTAGCTACTTCACAATCCAGCCATACATCTTGGATATGTACTATGCAAGTTAAGATGACCAAAATTCACAAAGTCAGTGACTTTAATCCGTCCACAGCCTCTGTCATAAACCCCCCGTGCACCCTTCCATTGCGCACGGTGGAGAGAAGGACGAATGAGGATTTAAGTGCTAGGGTTACCACACACACATTTATTAGACACCAGTTCAGGGCAAACCATACAAATGGCTAGGCAGCTCGGGCTAACAAAGAGTTCACTAGTAATGCTAGGCTGCACAGGGGAAAAGCGTAGCAGTTGTGCTGCACAAGGAAACGCTACAGCGTGGCAACACAATCGCACAGAGAAACGCTACAGTACTCACAGCCTAGCAGTCCAGGTCCTCCAATTGAACAACGAGCATGGTCCTTCAGTGACTGACGGTCACATGACGAAGAACGACGGTGTGACTCGTACAATGATCCAGCGGTGTTTGTCCAGCAAAGAGCTGCTTATGAACAAACGCCACTGTTGTGGCAGATTGGGAACGCCTGGGCGAGGCGCGGGAAGGATGATTTCCGAGGTTGGAAACAACCGATGGAGTCAGAGGGAGAGTGAGGGGACGTGGCTGGACCGACAAGCTGTCAGCAGCGTGAGAGAAAGTAGGTCACAATGCTGACTAACAGCTGCCGGTCAGGCAGTGGCTGAGGAAATGGAATACAGTACAACAATACACAGAAATGCACAAAACCAGTAAAGCCAAGACCCCCAAAGAGATTGAGGCCGAGCCAGGGAAAGCCAAGCTGGCTCGGCTCGTGACAGCCTTCAGACAAACTAAACATGCCAACATTTGGATTTCAAAATAAGAGGGGCATTTCCTACTGTCTGAGTGGTGAGCAGAATTCTAAAAAAAACAAAAACAAAAACAAAAAAACTATAAATATATAGAATTATTTTAACAGAAATTACTGCTTCTTTGGTCATTTAAGTTAATTTATTTCATTAAAAATAATTTTAATATTTTTTTTCTTTGAAATGAAAGTTAAATTATTGTTCTGCTCTGGCTCTGCAAAATTATGGTCAAAAGTGTAAACTGTATAAGGAAAAAAAGTCCAAATTTTACCACAATCTGTTTCAAATTTATTAAAAAAACTGTAATTTCATTATTTTTTTAAAAAGCCATAAAAAATCCACAAATTTATAATAAAGTCTCAAATGTACAAGAAAAGTCAATTTTACAAGAAGAACAAATTTGAGGAAAATGGTTTCAAATTTAGATAAATTTACAGTTGTTATTGTTATAAATTTGTGAGGAAAAACCTCAAACCTTCAAGACTGAAGTCATTACTCAAGTTTTTAAGTGGGTGCTTTTTGCATCCTTAACTTTACTAGAAATTTTTGGTTGACTGGTATGTGTGTGTAACGGAATTTGTAGTTCTAAAAAGAGGTTCCTAGTCACACGTGGTGATTTAAAACAAAACAAACTGTAGAAGAGCTTGGAATAACGAGGCGATGTGATTTATAAACCAAAGTTTATTATCAGCTCCTCTAACAAGTCTCATCTAGGTGCAGCAGCAGAAGAAGTGAGAGAGCGAACACCTTCGGCTCTACGAACTTATACTCGCACATAACAAAAGACATGTATATCAAAAGCTGACATCCCTCATTATCTTAATCCCCTCTTTTGTCTTCGTACCCCTCCACCTGGCCCTGGGGGGTCAGGGCAACCTATCTGGTCTCCACCGCAGCGCCTCGGATGCTCTTTGATCTTCACTGGCGGTTGAGACCTTTTGTCCTGTTCTGAGGTGTGAAGTCGCTTTACATATGTAATCACCAAACATTCTCACATGCTTATACATATGTAGGTTATGGGATATATGATTAATATAGACCCCCCCCCAAACGACTAAGAACAGGACAATAGAAAAATTCACAGTTTAAGATAATTATTATGACATACTAACTGCTACAACTCTTGACACAGAAGAAACTTTCCAGCAGCCATGCTCCTAAGAGAGTTCAGTGGTAATCATAACAGCATAGTAAAATCACAAGTCAGTCCTAAACTGTTGCAGCACAATTAGTGAACAACTGTTGAGTAGTTTGCATCAGTCTCTGTGCCGTCTGGGTTTTAATCTTCTCCCGAATCTGCTGTGGGTCCGCTTGGGCGTCCTGCTGGGACCTTCCTGTTAGGAATCTGCAGCTAGGGGAGGAGAGTGATTATTTGTTCCCTGCAGGGGGGCTGAGTCTTTTCTCTTGGGGGTCTACCCCGCCGAGGTGCTCTCGCCAACCGTGCAGGCTCGTCTCTCAACAAGAAGGCAGGTTTAAGTCTGTCAATGCTGACTGTTTCTTTTCTATCCCCAAAATCAAGCACAAAATGTTTATCACCAGGTTCCAGCACTCTGAAGGGTCCATCGTATGGTGGGCGGAAAGTTGGTTTTAAAGCTTCATGCCTAACAAAAACGAATTCAGCGTTTTTTAAAGCTTGGGGGACAAAAACCCGTGGAAAAGAGTGATGTGCCGGTCCGGGGAGAGAGTCCGGTCCGTTGCTGCCTAAAAACCTCGGGGCTGGAAGATGCCCTGGCTCTGGGTTCTCTGGTAAAAATTCACCTGGGAGCCTGAGAGGTTGTGCAAAACCTAATTCTGCTGGGGAGGCGTCTAGATCCTCGTTAGGTGCAGCACGCAACCCCAATAAAACCCAGGAAAGTTTATTTACCCAATTTGTATCCGTTAGTGAGGCTCTGAGGGCGGCCTTTAAAGATCTGTGAAAACACTCGCATAACCCATTAGCCTGAGGGTGATAAGTGGTGGTGCGGTGAATTGTCGCCCCTAAGCTGCTGGCCATGGCTGACCAAAGCTCCGAGACAAATTGAGGCCCCCTATCGGACGTGATTTCCGATGGGACGCCGAAACGTGCCACCCAGTTTGTCAAAAAAACGCGAGCAACTTCCTCCGCTGTGGTTGACGCCAGAGGGACTGCCTCTGGCCAGCGCGTGGTGCCGTCTATAATTAACAGATGTGTGAAACCTTGGGAGGAAGGTAGTGGCCCCACGAGGTCGACATGAACGTGGTCGAACCTTCTAGCAGGGATTCGAAAAGGCTCTAGAGGGGCTTTTGTGTGTTTGTGTACTTTGGCGCGCTGACAAGAAATGCAAGTCTTTGCCCATTCTTTTATGTTTTTGCGCAGGCCAGGCCACACAAACTTTTCGGCGACCATTTTAACCGAAGCGCGCACACCTGGGTGCGCGAGGGAGTGAATAGAGTCGAAAATATGGCGGCGCCATGCAGCTGGGACTAACGGGCGAGGTCGGCCGGTTGAGATGTCGCATATTAGGGGGGGGCACACTGTCGCGTAAACCCCTTTCCTCCAGCCTTAACCCTGTTGGTCCAGACAGGAGTGCACGCACGTCCGCGTCACTACTTTGCTCCTCCGCCATGGCTGCATAATCTATCCCTGCGTGGATTGGGGCTGCGTATGTGTCCGCGTTGGCGAAGAGTTCTGCGGCTGAGGTAGTATAATCTGTCTCTTCGTGCTCTGGCGATGTCACAGCGCGAGAGAGGCAGTCTGCTACCACGTTAAGTTTGCCTGCCACATGTCAAATGTCTGTGGTGAACTCTGAAATCGCAGCTAGCTGTCTTTGTTGCCTGCCTGACCACGGTTCGGAAATTTTAGCCATCGCAAAGGTGAGCGGTTTGTGGTCTACAAAAGCCATGAAACGCCGCCCTTCCAACCAGAACTGGAAGTGGCGGATGGATAAATGAAGCGCTAGCAGCTCCCTGTCAAAAGTGCTGTATTTACACTCAGTTTGGTTTAGCGATTTGCTGAAAAATGCCAAAGGTTGCCAGATTCCGCTGACGTGTTGTTCTACAACCACCCCTATGGCCAGGTCTGAAGCGTCTGTGGTTAGCGTAATGCGGGCCAAGGGATCCAGGTGAACCAACAATGTGGCGTTAGCTAGGGCACTTTTTACTTCCGCGAAGGCGCGTTCGCGCTCCGGGGTCCATTCGACCGCGTTGGAAGGTTTTTGTTTTCTGAGCGCGTCATATAGGGGCTGCATGAGCTGAGCTGCGCGGGGGAGGAAACGGTTGTAAAAATTAACCATTCCCAAAAATTCTTGCAGCGATTTGACCGTTTGTGGCTGTGGGAAACTTTTTACTGCGTGAACTTTGCCTGGCAGTGGGACTGCCCCCTTCGGAGAAACTCTGTGTCCTAAAAAATCAATTTGTGACACGCCGAATTTGCATTTGGCTGGATTGATTATTAACCCGTGCTCTTCTAGTCCCTGAAAAACCATAGTGAGATGCTGCTCGTGTTCTTCCTCAGACGAGCTGGCTACCAGCATATCGTTGAGGTAGACGAACACGAAGGGGAGGTCGCATAATACCACGTCCATCATCCACTGAAAGGTTTGAGCGGCGCCTTTGAGGCCGAAAGGCATCCGCAAAAATTCAAAAAGACCGAAGGGGGTTATTACAGCTGTTTTAGGAATGTCCTCTGCTCGAACTGGGACTTGATGATAGCCACGGACCAGGTCTATTTTTGAAAAAATGCGCGCACCCGCCAGATGTAGTGAAAAATCTTGAATGTGAGGAATTGGGTAGCGGTCATGCGCTGTTGCATTGTTTAATCTGCGGTAATCGCCGCACGGTCTCCAAGAACCGTCGGATTTCGGAACCATGTGAAGTGGTGACGCCCAGGGGCTTTTCGAGCGCCTAATAATGCCTAATTTTTCAAGGGTGGTAAACTCGTCCCGAGCTATGGCGAGCTTGGTCGCGTCTAAGCGCCGAGCTTTGGTGACGATGTGATAGAACTTTGTATTGTCAGCCGTGATGCCCGCAAGTGCAAACTGGGCTTCAGCTTGCTGAAACCACGAGGCGGGGTCTTCCTGCCAGAAGTCCGGCAGCTTGACGGTGACGGCGTTTGTGTGGACCGTCACTGATGTGTCCGCAGGGTGAGAGTGCCTTCCTTCGGCTCTCTCAGCGGCGCTGGTGCTCGGTTGAGCCCTCTCTATCACTTCTGCCGTGGGGGAACGTCGTCCATCTGTTCCCCTGTCTGCATGGGTGCCGGCGTCTGCCTGGGTCGCCACAGATGAGTCGATCGCGGGGGAACGCCTCTGGTCCATCCTCGCGTCAGGGTCACCAGTGTAGAAGAGCTTGGAATAACGAGGCGATGTGATTTATAAACCAAAGTTTATTATCAGCTCCTCTAACAAGTCTCATCTAGGTGCAGCAGCAGAAGAAGTGAGAGAGCGAACACCTTCGGCTCTACGAACTTATACTCGCACATAACAAAAGACATGTATATCAAAAGCTGACATCCCTCATTATCTTAATCCCCTCTTTTGTCTTCGTACCCCTCCACCTGGCCCTGGGAGGTCAGGGCGATCTATCTGGTCTCCACCGCAGCGCCTCGGATGCTCTTTGATCTTCACTGGTGGTTGAGACCTTTTGTCCTGTTCTGAGGTGTGAAGTCGCTTTACATATGTAATCACCAAACATTCTCACATGCTTATACATATGTAGGTTATGGGATATATGATTAATATAGACCACACAAACCACAATAGTGAATGTGCAATGTTTGTTAATGTTATCAATCTTTTCTTGGGGGCTTTGCGCAGTGAAGTGTTTGACAGTTAATTTTTTATTCAGCTAAATGCACTTTGTGATGTGCAAAGGTCAGTTATGACCAGGATGTAGATTTTATTTCAAAAGGGAAACAAATGTTTATGCTACTAACAGTGCACATTGAGTTTTTGTGCACTTTAAGATATGCCTGATAAGATGTGACCAAAATGCTTTTTTAGATCCCCCCATTCTATTTATTTAATTGTTGTTCAAGAGGAAAAATATTTCTACAACTTCAAGACCTGCTCAACCCCAGCACTGTTATTGTGTTTTTATGCGGTTTTGATGTGCCTTTGTAATGTGCCAAGCGCAAATTTAAAACCAAGACAATGAATAAAAAGTACATATTTTTCATCATATTGATCTTTGTTGGTTTGAAATTTGTCATTCAACAGATCGCTGAACATGTGTGGCCCAGTTAAATGTCTTGATTTCAAATTGTGGCCCAACTAATTTTGTAATTGAATAGCCCTGGTTTACATGGACCCTGAAAAAGTTGATGAGATTATGATGTGCTTTTACATTTGTCACACGTTTGAACTGACTAAATCATTTTGACATACGCAGAATGGTCTGACATTCCCGAAATAGTAGAAGAAGCAGCTTCCAATGTAAACAAACACGCTTTGTGTGTCTCTTTTTGAAATAGACCTGTATTGGGTTATTCAGACTGTACTTTTGCTTCTGCTGGTCTTCATAATGAAGCTACAAGCCCAGCAGTACGTACTTCTAAATATGATGAAAAGAGGGAGACAGCAGGACGATACAGACCAGTTCTGTTTTACTCCCACCATGTCTTCCGCGAGCTACTAAGGCAGAAATATGCTACGTCGACATGTGGTTGATGTACAGACATGTGCAGTAAACATATAAAACATCTGCCCCTCCTCTCAGACATCTGTGGCTGTGGCACAGGTGTAGTGTGGCCGACTACTGATCGGAGGGTCAGGGGTTTGATTCCCATTCTGTCTGCAGTCTACATGTCGAAGTTCAATTCAATTCAATTCAATTCAACTTTATTTATATAGCGCCATTTCACAACAACAGTCATCTCATAGCACTATCAACTGTAGGGAGGACCCCCACAGTTGCAGAAAGACCCCAGCAATCAGGCGATCCCCTGTGAGCAAGCACTTGGCGACGGTGGAGAGGAAAAACTCCCTTTTAACAGGAAGAAACCTCCAGCAGAACCAGGCTCAGGGAGGGGCAGTCATCTGCTGCGACTGGCTGGGGGGTGAGGGGACAGAGAAGAAGAAAAGAACAGACATGTAGAGAGCAAACAGCACGATGGGGACTCAATCTATGGGAGAGAACAAACAAATGTTAATGACCAGCAAAAAAAAAATATTTCACAGAGAGTGAGGAAAGGAGTGAGGCCCAGTGCATTACTGGAGGTCCCCCGGCTGACTAAACCTATTAGCAGCATAACTAAGGGAGGGTTCAGAAACACATGATCCCTCCCTAATTGTAGGCTATATCAAAAAGGTAGGTTTTAGCCCTATTCTTAAAAACAGAGATCGAGTCTGACTCCCGAATCCAGATTGGCAGCTGATTCCACAGGAGAGGAGCTTGATAACTGAAGGCTCTGCCTCCCATTGTACTTTTGGAGATTCTAGGTATTACAAGTAAACCTGCATTTTGGGAGCGTAGTGCTCTGTTAGGATGATACGGTAGTATCAGATCTTTTAAATAAAAAGGAGCCTGATTGTTTAGAGCTTTGTAAGTAAGAAGAAGGATTTTAAACTTAATTCTAAACTCTATGGGAAGCCAATGAAGGGAGGCCAGAACCGGAGAGATATGATCTCTCATTCTAGTACCTGTTAAAACTCTTGCTGCAGCATTTTGGATCAGCTGAAGACTTTTTAAAGATGTTTTAGGACAGCCTGATAATAAAGAATTACAATAATCTAATCTCGAGCTAACAAAAGCGTGGATCAGCTTCTCAGCATCACTCTGAGACAAGATGCTCCTAATCTTGGCAATATTACGCAAATGATAGAAGGCAGTCTTAGAAACAAATTTAATATGTGAATTGAAGGACAAATCCTGATCAAAAATAACTCCAAGGTTCCTCACAGAGCTATTAAGAGAAAGAGTAACTGCATCCAAACTGAAAGTTTGATTTGGAAAGGAATTTCTAAGGTTTTTTGGACCAACAAGAATGACTTCAGTCTTATCTGAATTTAATAGCAGGAAATTACAAGTCATCCAAACTTTGATTTCCTTAAGACAGGCTTCTAACTTGGCTAATTGATTAGTATCATCTGGCTTCATTGACAGGTATAATTGTGTGTCATCTGCATAACAGTGAAAATGTATACAGTGCTTTCTAATAATGTTGCCTAACGGAAGCATATATAAACTAAAAAGAGTAGGGCCAAGCACAGATCCCTGTGGAACTCCATGACTAAGCTTTGAGCTGAGAGAAAACTCATCATTTACATGAACAAACTGGAACCTATCAGATAAATAAGATCTAAACCACTGCAACGAAGTTCCATTAAGTCCAACATAGTGTTCTAATCTATCAAGTAGAATATTATGATCAATAGTATCAAAAGCTGCACTAAGATCTAAAAGGACAAGTACAGAAACTAGTCCATTATCAGATGCAATGAGGAGGTCGTTAGTGACCTTCACTAAGGCTGTTTCAGTGCTATGATGGATTCTAAACCCAGATTGAAACTCCTCAAATAAACCATTTCCCTGCAGGTGGTCAAATAATTGCGTAGCAACAACTCTTTCTAAGATTTTTGAAATGAAAGGGAGATTAGAGATTGGTCTATAGTTAGCTAAAGCTCCTGGATCTAGCGTTGGCTTTTTGAGTAAGGGTTTAATTACAGCCGTTTTAAAAGCCTGCGGTACATGGCCTAAAGTTAATGAAGAATTGATTATATGAAGAATAAAGCTACCAATAAGTGGGAAGACTTCTTTAAATAACCTGGTAGGAATAGGGTCTAAAAGACAAGTTGAAGGTTTGGATGAGGAAACTATTTTGTCTAACTCACAAAGGTCGATTGGAGTAAACTCATCAAGACAGACATCAATAGAAGGAGTTGTGGTAGTTACAGTATTTAAGTTAACTGTGGGAAGAATCTGATTGATTTTATCTCTGATGGATGAAATTTTATTATTGAAAAAGTTCATAAAGTCCTGACTAGTAAGCTCTAAGGGGATGCTAGGATTGACAGAGTCCTGACTCTTTGTCAACCTGGCTACAGTACTGAAAAGAAACCTGGGATTATTCTTGTTCTCTTCTATTAATGCAGAGTAATAACTCGTTCTAGCTTTTCTAAGAGATTTTTTATAAATTAAAAGATGATTTCTCCAAGCTAAATAGATTTCATCTAAATTAGTAGAGCGCCATTTTCTTTCTAATTGACGAGTCTTCTGTTTTAAGCTACGAGTTTCTGTGTTGAACCAAGGAGTTAAAAATCTCTGATTAGACTTTTTCTTTTTTAAGGGGGCCACCAAGTCTAGAGCCTGATGCAGAGAAGCTGAAACACTATCCACCATGTTATCAATTACAGAAGGAGCAAGCTGTCTATAGCTTATTTCCGTTGTGTTGACACATGGCATAGAGGAAACAATCTGCATAAATTTGGAAACAGCATCATCTGAGAGGCATCTACTGTAATAATATTTTTCTTTAGGAGCCAAATAGTCAGAAATAGTAAAATCAAAGGTTAACAGACAATGGTCTGACAGTACAGGGTTATGAGGAGACACTACAAGATTTTCTATTTCTATGCCATATGTCAGAACAAGGTCCAATGTATGGTGGAGGTAATGAGTAGAATTTCCTACTTTCTGAGAAAACCCAATCGAGTCTAATATTGAATTAAAAGCCACATTAAGGCAGTCACTATCTACATCCACATGTATATTAAAGTCCCCTACTATAATTATTCTATCAGATTTCAGCACTAAATCAGCTAAGAAATCAGGAAATTCGGATAAAAATTCTGAATAGGTTGATGGGGGACGATAAACTATGGCAAATAAAATTGGGTTTAACCTGAAATTGCTAAAGTGCCCAATACTGAGGACCAGGCCCTCAAAGGAATTATAACATGTTTTTTGCTTTACATTAACTAGTAATTTGGAATGGTAAATTGTTGCTACTCCTCCTCCACGACCAGAACTTCTGGGATTTTGACAGTTTAAATAACCAGAGGGAGTTGATTCATTTAAACCAACATAATCCTCTTGTCCTAACCAAGTCTCTGTAAGGGAAATTAAATCAATCTGATGATCAATTAACAGATCATGGACTAACAGAGACTTGGGAGTTAGAGACCTAATATTTAATAAACCACATTTAATTTTTAAATTATGAGGAGGAACAGAGGCCAACTCATTCAATTTAGAGGCTTTATGTTTAATTTGAGTTTTACCAATATTTTGCTTTATCACTTTGGGATGCTTATACATTATATTTTTATTTACTTTGGAGGGAGCAGACAACGATTCTCTGATGGGGAAGTCAGGGGCTAAGCTGAGGGGTGGCGGATGAAGAGGAGCTGCAGAGAGGCGTGTAAGACTGAGACTCTGCTTCCTGGTCCCAACTCTGAGTAGTCATGGTTTTGGAAATTTGGATAAAAAAGATGCCAGATTGTTAGATAAATGAGAAGCACCATCCAAAGTGGGATGAATGCTGTCTCGTCTCATAAGACCAGGTTTTCCCCAAAAAGAGCTCCAATTGTCAATGTAGCCCACGTCATTTTTAGGACACCACACAGAAGTGTCCTTAAGTAAGACACTGAATCCCCAGTTGCTCCTGGTGGGTCAGGCCATCGCCTGTGTATGGCAGCTCTGCCACCATCAGTGTGTGAATGAGTGGATAGCAGGATCTGTAAAGCGCTTTGGTCATCCAGAGATGAGAAAAATTGCTATTTAAGTGAATGCCATTTACCACCTACCTTATCCGCCTCACCTGCAGAGCCATCAACATTGCAAGTGACACCTCCCACTCCTCCCACTCCCTCTTCAGCCTCTGCCCTCGGGGAAACGGTACCGGAGCCTCCAGGCCCGCTCCACAAGACTGCTAAACAACTTTGTTCATCGGGCCATCAGGACCCTGAATTCTGTCCACTCCCCCCCCCGCCCCCGACCGTAATGGTCTCACCCGCACAACAATTACCTCAGCTGTTGGCACAGAAAGACTGGCACACCAACAGCAATCCATCTGCTGCTGCATGTCTCTGCACTTTACTGCAACCATTTGCACAAATGCCATGTCAGCTGCTGTTTGTCATTTCAATATTAATCATGTGCAGTCCTGTCTGTCACTGTCTGCACCTACACTACTGCATTGAACTTGCAACTACAAGTAGTACTGCTCTACTTTCTGTATATAGGATTGCTGGGTTTCATTGTTTATTGTTTATCTTAATTTGCACTATGGGAGGTCTGGGTCTATCTCTTGTTGCCATTTGCACTACAGGTAGCATTACTGTACATAGACTGCTGTTGTTGTTTTTCCAGCCTTATTCCTTTTCTTTTTTATATTGTGCACACCACTGAAGAGAGAGAGAAAAACGCCATTTCAATTCTCCTGTATGTCCTGTACATATAGTAGTATTTGTTATGTATGAATATGGAGCCAAGGACGAGGCCAGGTGTCGAACTGAACACAGGTTTATTAAAGAGGCACTCTATAGCATAATACAACCGTCAGGTAGAAGAGGTGGCCAAGAGACCGCCCCTCCGGCCCACTGTCCTCTTATATCCCCAGGTGGTGGTGGAACCGGAAGATGGAGCCACAACCCATACCACACAAATAAAAGTCCAAACTATACACAACATCCCCCCCCTTCAGAAAAGTCCAAAACACCCACACAACTGAGACCCTCCCCAATTTAGAACCCAAATCACGCACTAAGCAAACTAAACTGAAGTTCCTAAAAGGGGCCTATCACAGTCACAGAAAACAACTAAAAACTAGGGGGGGGGGGGGGGGCAGGTGGACAGCCGTCCCACCCCCCCACATGGCAAGACGGATTATTCTGTTGTCTGTACTAAATAAAACAGTCCAACTAAAAGAAAATCACTGCCGTGTTCCAAAACTAAAAGAAAAAACACAAAATAATCCCAAGAAATATATACAATAAACAACAAAACAGACTATATACACAGAGCACAAGACAATTACCCCATGGGCCCTCTGGACTGTCCTGTCATTAGCCTGCCCCTGGAAGCGGACCCCATCCCAGGCTGCAGCAGGTTGCCTTGGCACCAGAGCGCCTCCTCTTCTTCACCCTTGAATGTCTCCCTCGTCCAGGCCCACCACCCACAGTCTCCTCCACCTGCCGTGGTTTCACCACCCCCCTAAGCCTGAATCCAATCTACGGCTTCCAGAGGGACTTTGTTCGGCTTCCAGTGCCTCTCCTTGGCACTCACTCCCTCAGTGCCAATCGGTCCTGTCCCGACCTCTTTTAACTCCACCGCTGCCATCGCCATTATGACCCCCTGTTCACCGATACCTTCCAGACGAAATCCGAGAACAGATGGAGCCAGCCACTCAGTGCCACCCGCCATCACAGGTGTCCCACCGTGCCACCCAGTTCCCTCATCTAGGGTTACTTGGGCTCTGGCACAGGAATCCTCCTGTGATGGCCTTGGATGGTATTGGTCTTGCTCAGTCTCCAGGGTGCCAGGCAGTTCCTCATCCCACACTGCGCCGTCCGCCATGCTCAGTATCGAATGGTCCCACATCTCGGCTGATTCACGCCGAGCCATCAGTTTCAACATTTCCACCATGGCCAGTCGTCCTCCTCCACAACCACAAAGCAGCGCCGGGTCCTTCTCAATTCTGACGTGTGGGGAAAAACATCTCACGGTCATCCAATCTGGCACGCGTCAGTCCACAACAACACTTCCATCCCGTCCAACTCCATGATACAGTCTGCGTGGTCGTTGGTGCTTGAAGACACAGCATGAACAGCAGTGAGGGCGCGAGAGTCCACTTTGTGACACAGACCTCCTTGCTCGGATCTGTGGCATGCCCTGGTGACATGAAGTAAGTAGCCATACGTGCCACAGCGCTCCACTCTTGCCGAACAACTCTTAGCCTTGAAACGGTGCTTCATGGACCCACAGCCCTCACCTTCGGACTTTCCTGGGGCGGACCTCACATTCACAGCTCTGGCGTCATCCTTCATGTTTCCCACGCTGACCAGGTCCACTGCATATGCGATCGATGGTGATCCCAGATACTGGTGTGACAAGCACTCACTCAGTTCCCGTGACAGTTCATCCACAGCTTCCAGCAGTTGAGCCAACTCGATGGTAGTGGGCAGCACCAATTCGCCTGAAAACATAAGCAGCTTTGACCCGATCGTAGCACCGTTGTTATAATCTGCCAACTGGTTGCGAATCACCCCTTTCTCCAATAATCCAAGCTGGCTCCAAGTCTGTCACGAACCGCTGAATACACCCACCTACCCGCTGGTGGTGCTGTCGGAACTGAATCGTGCCAACCATGACATTCTCCAGGGTGTGAAAATAGCGTACCATTAGCTCAATCCCTTCATCAAAACTCTCACAGTCACCCACTGTGCTTGGAACACACTGTTCCTTCACTGCAAAATTGTGCACCAACGACTCATGTGCCCTCCACTTTCCCAGCTTCCAAAGGTCCAGTGCCACCCTGCACGTCCAGAAAACGGCACACCACCCTGGCCACAGGGCAGGTGGCGTGTCAGGGAGCTCCAAAACCAGCCAATTTTCAAACCGGCAAGCTTCCATATCTTGTTGTAATCCACTTTTATCCTCATTGCCAAATGTTATGTATGAATATCGAGCCAAGGACGAGGACAGGTGTCAAACTGAACACAGGTTTATTAAAGAGGCTCTCTACAGCATAATACAACCGTCAGGCAGAACAGCTGGCCAAGAGACCCCCCCCCCCCCACGCCTACTGCCCTCTTATTGCTCCGGGTGGTGGTGGAACCGGAAGATGGAGCCACAACCCATACCACACAAATAAGAGTCCAAACTATACACAACAGTACTGACAAACAAAATATTTGAATCTTTATTTGCAAACCAATTGGATCAACAATTGGCATAACCCACCCGTGTCGATCGGAAGGAAATTTTGATCCGAAGGAATGTGATCGGGTCACAATCTTCAGATTGGCATGTTTACATAAAACATTTTTATTCCGATCAGGCAGTTAATCCAGTTACTTGTGTAGAGATAGATAGATAGATAGATCGATAGATAGACTTTACTGATCCCCAACTGGGAAATTACAGTGTAATGGCAGCATGACAGTAGACAACCAAATGACAGAAACACACACAGCATAATAGACAAAGGGATTTCCCATGGAGAGTAAAACTGCTAAAAAACTTATATACATCATAGATGAATAGATGATGACCCGTAAAGGTATATGAATCATACTCGCACGTCCCACCAGGGGGTGGAGGTAGGTGAGGAGCAGCCTCTCCAGGGTCTTCATCAGGTGTGATGTGAGGGCCACTGGTCTTTAGATATTCAGGACCATGAAGTGAGGGGTCTTCGGTATGGGTACCACACAGGATGTTTTCCACAGCTGTGGTACCCTCCCCATCTTCAGGCTCAGGCTGAAGATGTGCTCCACAATCCCACACAGCTGGTCTGCGCAGGACTTAGGAGCTTCAAGCTGATACCGTCCGGACCTGCAGCCTTCCTCAGCTCAGCTCTCAGCTGGGTCTTAGTGAGGGTCAGGTTTGGTCAGGTTACTAGGTGAAAGTGGGCAGAATGGAGGACAGTGAAGTATGGTTGAAATCACCAGAGATGAGCAGGAGAGCATATGGGTTCTGTGTCTGCAGCCTGCTGGTGACTGAGTGGATTACATCACACGCTGTCTCAACACTCGCAGAGGGGGGTACACAAATAACAATCCCAACGACATGTGAGAATTCTCTGGGGAGGTACAGTATGCTGGTTGCATACTAACAGCTGGCAGCTCAATGTCCTTGCTGCAGTGTTGTTCTTTAATCGTGATGTGCCCAGGACTACACCATCCGTTATTCACATACATTATCAGCTCCCTGCCTCTGCTCTTCCCGCTGACTGGTGGCCGATCTGCCCGTATTAACTGGAAACCCTCCAGTGTGATGTTAGCATCTGTTGCTAGTTTTGTTAGCCACATTTCAGTAAACAACATAACGCCAATCTCTCTGAAAATGTTCTCTTACCGGGACACAGCCGCCAGTTCATCCATCTTGTTAAGCAGCGATCTCACATTTCCCATAACAACAGATGGTAGGACAGGTCTGTACCTTATTCTCCTCATGCATTGCTTCACTCCAACTCTACATCCCTGTTGTTTTTGCCTGGTTTCTCGTGGGACATCGGGTCTTTGCGTTAGCACCGTGGGGCAGCTGAATGTTAACAGCTGGCTCCTACTGTAAACAATAGCTTCTCCGCTCACTTGGTCAGAAGTCATTGGTGATATGAGCAGAAAGATGGATAATATCAATGCTAGTGTGGTGATATACGTGTCCTTGGTGTCCGTGATGGATACGGAGTAACATGATCAGAATGTTGTGGCAAGAAATAAATGGATAGTAAATAAAAAATGAGAAAGAAACTCAGAATTGTGCCACTGCTGCAAAAAGGCAGCTGACTCATATGGCGCTGGCAGTAACTAGAAGTAAGAGAGAGAGACACGGAATTTCAGTTCTCCTGTATGTCCTGTACGTGTAGTATTGCCAAATAAAAATCTTTGAATCTGTGAAATCAAATACAAATCATGCTGTATATATTTACTGCAAAAGAAAGCCATTCACATTGTTTGTAACAAACCTTACCGACAATCCACAAATCCACTCTTTGTTTACCAAAATAGATTGAAATTCGAAGATTTAGCAGATCATTTCACCATGGAATTTATGTATAAAAGGAAAACTGGAAAATTACTGGTCTGGTAAGTACCCAGAAGTTGTTCAAGACGAGAGACACCAAATATCATCTGAGAGAAACATTTATTTTGAAAAAACCAAAGGCACGAACAAATGTTAAATGCCACTGTCTGTCTGTAAAAGGAGTGAACCTGTGGAACAACTGTCCTGAAAATATTCGAATGTATAATCCTTTAATGAAACTTAAAAAACTGTAGAGAAATTAATATTGGTGTGACAAAGTTGGTGAAAGCGCACAATTTGTCACTAGTTAACATCTTTCACAAACTAGGTTTACCATACTTGTATTGTTTGTTTTAACCAGTATACATTTTGTTCTGTAGTCAGCAGATACTTACTACCTCGGGTTTGTTTGTATTTTACTTTAAATTTGATTATAGTTTATATATTAATATCTTTGTTTAAAATAACACATAACAGTCAATGGGTTTAATTATAGTTTATTGGTTCATAATTGCTTTCATCATAATTTAATTTAGTCCTGTGTTACTTATGTACTTCTTCATGTCTTCCAGGGTCAAAAGGAGGAAGTGCTTCTTCTTCTTGATTGGCGGTTGGCAACCAGCTTACAGGTGCATTACCGCCATGTACTTCACTCTATATCATCACTCTATCTGGTCAGGAGCTGTAGTCCTTCTATCATCATTGCTGTGTTCAATCAAACCTCAACTCTATCTTCAGACATCACTCTTCTTCGTTTCCTCGTACTTTACTCTAGTGGTGGGAAGGCAGGCACCGGTGCTCTGAACGGTGATCTGATCATATCCAGGAAATATTTGGCGAGGCGTGACATATGTGTTGACGTTGGACCACGTGACTGGGTCAGGAGAAATAAACTGAGCAGTGCTACCAAATGGAAATCCCCGTCACTCACGTTTTGGTTTGACTGTGTAAGGGATTTGTCACAGCCAATTTTCAGATGGAGCCAACACTTAAGCTTGTTTCTCCCATTGATGTATTTTTAACAAATAGTGGCTTTTTATTGCAACTGAGTTGATGGCTAAATGATAGTATATCCATTTTGCAAGCGGGAGACCTGGGTTTGAATCCCAGCTGTATCATTCTTTTAAATTCATTTTTATTTGCAAGGTGAAGTGTCTCTTGTGTTTCAAAGAGCTTGGATCATTATTATGCATCATTATGCTGAGGCACTATTGCTATTGTGCCCTGCATGAGAATCAGGCCAGAATTATATATGCTGGGGCAGTATAAGACTCTTGAAAATTTATTATTTCTTAATAAAAATGGATAAGTAGTACAAGCACACCAAGTAACACAGACACATTCGCTGGAGTCACCCCAGTTTTATTATTTCTTTTTCCCTTACGATCATTGATATTTCTTAAAAGACAGCACATTTATTGAAATTAAAAAATACACATTGTAAAAATCTGCATGCTGTATACTTTGTCGACTACATGGCCTAGTAGAGCAAATGAAGTTCCACATGAGGCCTCGTCTATGTGAACCATTTTGATGAAAGGCTCAAGTGTTCAAGAAAGCCTCAACTACTCATGACTAAGTAGAAGTTTAGAGGTAAAATATTTGTCCTGCAGTTGGGAAGCTGGGGTTTAAGTCCCAGCTGGAGCATTCTAATAAGTTATCTTTATTTGCACAGTGAAGTGTCTGTTGTGTTTGAAAGAGCTTGGATCCAACAATAACACATCATTATGCCGAGGCACTATTGTGCCCTGCATGACAATAAGGACAGAGATGAATGTACCGAGAAAGACAGTATGACTGTTGAAAAGTTATTTCTTTAAAAAAATGGATAAGTAGCACAAGCATATTCACTGTAGTCACCTCAGTTTTATTATTTTTCTGCCATTTTTCTGCCTATGATTAATGCCCTTGTAAAAAATCAGCATGTTGAATACATTTTATCCACTAGATGGCCTGGTAGAGCAAATGAATTTAATGAAAGGCTTCAAGTCCTCCAGAAAGCCTCATTTGGCCATCACTACTTTATATCATCACTTTACTCTATATCATCTCTACACATAAATCAAGTTCACTTCCTCTATTTATAGTTTTCTGACCTCATTAGTGATGTCACTGGAAGAGACCATCTATGAGGGATTTGTTTAGTTTAATTAAAATTGATTATTTGATTTTCTTTAATGATTATCTGCAAATTGTCCTTAAGTATGACTGTGAGAGTGAATGATTGTCTGTCTCTCTGTGTTGGGCCTGCGATGGACTGGCCATCTGTCCAGGGTGTACCCTGCTTCTCGCCCAAAGATGCTGGGATAGGCTCCAGCCCCCCCGTGACCCGAAAAGGATTAAGCGGAAGAAGATGGATGGATGGATGGATGAAATATTATGATAATACTTGGTGTTAGTAATGGTTGATGGTGAAATGGAGTAACCATTATACATGTTTGGGTTCCTGTTAAAAGTGCCTTACTTACCTGCACAAATGAGAAGGTCCTGAAGCCGCCATTTTGTGGAGAGGACAGAAGGTGTTTAAGGAGTTGCTTTTAGTCTGCTAGAAGGATTGGTCAGTGTAGGAGGGTGGATGTGGCCTTCCATAGTGATGTTAAAACCAAGGCCTCATGAAACAATGAGCAACTTTGAGACGATTGCTTCATGAGTGACACAGTGCTATGAAACATCTAATAAAGACTGCCATCTGGTGACTGACTCTCAGAACTGCATCTGAGTTGATTGAAAAAGGGCAATGATCGATATCACAGGTTGCACTACACTTTTTGTTATGTCATTTTCTCATACAGGGTTGTAAAAATTCTGTCAGTTATCTGTCGTTTTAATTGACTTTAATTAGATCACTCTCCATATAATCTGTGAAATGATAGACAGCTTTCAGAATTTGTAGTCATTGCTGGAAAAATTGTGTGAAAGGACAATTTTCAGTGAACAAAACCTCTGAAATGTGTGTGTGTGTGTATATATATATATATATATATATACACTACCGTTCAAAAGTTTGGGGTCACTTAGAAATTTCCTTATTTTTGAAAGAAAAGCACTTTTTTCAATGAAGATAACTTTAAACTAATTGGAAATACACTCTAATATCTAATATACATTGCTAATGTGGTAAATGACTATTCTAGCTGCAAATGTCTGGTTTTTGGTGCAATATCTACATAGGCGTATAGAGGCCCATTTCCAGCAACTATCACTCCAGTGTTCTAATGGTACAATGTGTTTGCTCATTGCGTCAGAAGGCTAATGGATGATTAGAAAACCCTTGTGCAATCATGTTAGGTCTGCAATGCTGTAATTGCTGCAAATGGAGGATTCTTTGACGAAAGCCAAGTTTGAAGGAAAAAATTATTATTTCAAATACAAATCATTATTTCTAACCTTGTCAATGTCTTGACTATATTTTCCATTCATTTTACAACTCATGGTGGTAAATAAGTGTGACTTTTCATGGAAAACACAAAATAATTGTCTGGGTGACCCCAAACTTTTGATCGGTAGTGTATATATATATATATATATATATATATATATATATATATATATATATATATAGAGAGAGAGAGAGAGAGAGAGAGAGAGACAATGCAAGGCTTGACAGTAATGGCGGCCAATGGCTGATGAATTTCAGCAGTGGCGGGTAAGACAGCTACACTCTTCACCCACTTTGGTCCCTTATCCGCAGGGGTAGGGCTAGTGATGTTACGCTTGACACCACCCACTCAACACTGATCTGAGCAATATAAAGCGGAAGTGTCATGAACAGTTTTTTAAATTTAAAAGACTAAAATACGACATACAAACTCGATGAGGATAAAGGTTACAAGTGTTACAAAATCAGAACTTTCACAAAAAATATACAAACACTCAATCAAACTTCACCTTCCAATTAACAAGAGAAAAAGGGGTATATTAAAAGAGAGAGAAAGAGAGAGAGTAAAGAGCACAACAATTCTCTGATAGTCTTTTTTTTTATTATAGTAATAGGAGCTATCCAATGTCTCTTGCAATTTTTTTGCATCACGAGCAGTGCATCCAGCACTGTTTCAGGATGCTGTCATGTGTCTGGGGGCTAAAGTCACTCCAGACCCCAGACACCTGTGTGTTGTGTATTTTGTCTCCTTGGGCTGCACGGTGGCGCAGTGGTTAGCACTGCGGCAGCACAGTTTACCCTTGGCCGGGGGATTGTGGGGATCGTGGGATCGTGGGTTCGATCCCAGCCCCCGACCAACAGTGATCTGTGTGGAGTTTGCATGTTCTCCCCGTGTTGCGTGGGTTTACTCCGGGATTTCTCCGGTTTCCTCCCACATGCCAAAAACATGCATGTTAGGTTAATTGGCTGTTCTAAATTGTCCCTAGATATCTGTTTCCTATAGGCCCTTAGAATAGAGGGTTAGTATTAATGAAAGCGCTTTGAGTGGTCTTTGTGACTAGAAAAGCGCTATATAAGTGCAGGTTAGTTAGTAGTTAGTTAGTTTTGTTCACTTATTGTCTAGGATTATTCTGTGTTCTGTTCTGTCTCTCCCTCTTCCTCCAGGCTCTCCCCATTGGCTGCTCAGCCTGCCGCTGCAGTCAGCAGTCTGTAATCAGTACACCTGTTGCTGTTACTCACCTGTATTCACTCTGTGTCATTAGTTCACTGTGTTTTTATTCCCTATCAGTTCTTTCACTCATTGTCACAGCGTTTAGTTTGTATTCTGCATGCAGTCAGCTTCTTAGTTCGGTAAACTCTCCGTGTTTGGACTACTCTCTCTCAGGACTATGTTTGGTGTTGTTTTTCCCAGAGCCCAGCTGCGCTCCGACTCATTCATGTAAGTCCTCCTTTCCTTCTTGTTTCCCCCAGCGGTCAGCTTTCCCCTGGGGCGTGACGTGAACTTTTTCCCCGTAGCCAACCAACCTCAACTGAACTGTGCTCTTCTGCTGTGTTGCTTATGATTTGATTACTTATGTTGGACACATTTTTGTAGAATTGACTCTTTGTTAATAAAGCACACACTTCACCTGCAAGTGGGCTCATCTCCTTTCATTCGTGCATGTGTAAAAGCGCACATACATGACACACGCCCACAGTCTCGTGACCATAGCAAGCAAGGTCTTGTTATGTTGGTCACATCATGTGACTTGAGAGCTCGCGGGAACGTATGCAACACCTAGCCCTCTCAAATTTCTCACCAGGTCTCAAATCATGTGATGCAACAACAAGGCCTTGTTCGCTACAGTCACGTAACCGTGGCCATGTTGGCACAGTGCTTGACACTCTGCTTGCGACACTTCTGTGTTTTATTGCTTTAATCAGTGTCGAGTGGGCAGTGTCGAGCATGACATCACTGGTCTTACGTTTGCTCTTTTAAGTTCAGGTATGTTGAGGATCATCAAGTTAATGTTTCAGTTATGTTTTTTTTTTTTTTGATTTTGAATATCTTTTTGAACCTCCACTGATGTAAATAAAGACTGGTAATTTGGACAAAGTCTGTCTTCTGCCAATTCTTCAGCCACTCTGGTCAGACTACCTATTACAGCTGGGTTGTATTGACATGAACTGATTCAAGTAAATTTCTAACATTGAATATTATAAGTAAATATGGGTAGGCACCAGTTAAGCTCTATAGCTTCAGCCTACACCCTTTGGGTTATTTTGTCTGTATTTGTTTTTCTCTTTTGCCTGTTGTCTCCTGTGGAAGAATCAAATAAACTGAACTGAACAACACAGCTCTTGGGATCACTAGGCCATGCAACCCCCACCACGATGTGGTGGCAACCCATGGGGCGTACAAGGGTACACTGCTTTGCGCAGTGGCAGCATCGTAGCTTATGAGGTGTATCCAAGGCGCAGTTATTGCTTCAAGGAAATTTACCTGAAAAAAAGGTTGGAAATTTACAACAACAAAAACATCTTCCAATTCTCCAACGTACACTGGTATTAATATAGTTGTAAATGAGTTTGTGGTCTAATTATCAGCACTGATCAGAGTCTGACTCATTTTGGACAACTCTATTGTACAGTTATATGTAAAAATTATAATTCTGTGTAAATATACAAAAAACTGTAGTTTAAAACCCATCAAAGAAATGATGGAGGAACAGATTTGTCCACCCAGACGTGTGACCCAGCTTTTGTCAGAAGTCACATGACCTCTTCTCTTGATCTCGTTAGCTCCACAGCTCAGAGCGCTAATTACTGACATTTCTCCTGAGGGTGCTGAATGGTGGCGGCTCTTTCTGTAGCTTTCATTCCATCAGCAGGAGACTCACCAAATGTCACGCTCCACCGGCACACTGTAGAGGAATCAATGAGCCAGCCCATCTTCAGATGGACCAGTCAGCAGAGATCATCCACAGCTGATTAACAACCTTGAACAGGAACTGTGTTCACTTCATCAGGTGGTCCTAAATTAACCATTTACACCAGTTTAGATGGACCAAAAGCCCAGATTTGTTGAAATCCTTTCTCTCTGATAAAGCCTATAGTTAAAAATGTTGCCGCTGCCAGGCCTTCACCTGCATGTGGAGCCTAACCCAGCTTTATACTGGCAGGTCTGACTGTGAATGTTCATGCTGAATTGTATTTATGTTTGCTTTGAATGTAGCTACTGACATAATGCACGGCTCAGGAGACACACACGCAGGCTCAGGATAGATTCAACAGCTTTATTAACAAACAGGGATGTGTGGCTGCGTGTCTGTGGAATAAGAATGTGTTGGTGGTGGCGTCTGCGTCAGGCACGGGGGCAGGAGGCCGTACAGCCGGACAACCCTATGGGAGGAAGCAGAGGGAGAAGGGTAACGGGCACCACACCAATACAGAGGATAATAATGGTTTAGCTGGCTTACTTGGTTATGACAGGTGGCTGGCGTTGACAAGGGCGGAGCCCGGGAGACAGCGACCTGCAGTGCCTGTGGCAGCGGCGTAGAGACAGCGGCGAGATGAGGAAGTCCGCCGCCGGGGAAGTCCACCTGTGCACAGGGGAAGGCTAGAGGAGAGAGGTAAGGGGAGCTTACCTGTCACCATGGGTTGAGATGCCGTCTCGGCACTCAGCCCATGTTTTCCCTCATCCCTGCTTCCCATTGAGCAGCGTCTCAGCTGGCCCCCAGCTGGCAGCATTATGGTCGGCTGGGGCCAATTAGTCTTCATCAGCTGGGGCGCTGCCAATGAGGATAAATAGGAGCAGCCTCGATGACTCGGGGCTGCGACATAAACACATTGCTAAGCTGAAGCCCCTTCGTCTGGTGTCAGCTTATACTCCTCTTGCAGCATTCCTGTGTTTGTATCCCGCTGTGAGTATGTACGTCTTGCTACCCCCACGTCCGGTACGAGCTGCTTACCTCTGCGCTGTGCAACCTGTGAGTGTACCTCTGCATGAGTATCTGTGCTCTCCTCATCCCTTCCCCTTTACCCTGAATAAAATATCACGACTCACTGGCTTGCCCCTGGCTCTGATTGCCCGGCTCCCTAGAGCCGGATATGACATTACCCAGATAATCTTTGCTAGCAGGCTTGAGTTCCGTAGTAGCAAAAGGTGCCGAAGTTGAGAGACGGCTTCAGGCCGAAGCCCAGGGCAGAGTGGATTAAATACCTCGCCGCTGACGAGGAGCAGGTGTGCATGTGGCTGGCGCCGCTGATGAGCGGCGAGTCATGACAGCTACTGCCAGGCCTCCTACTTTTCTACATCTTCTTTCAACCCAGCCGGTCGAGGCGGATGGCAGTCCTCTATGAAATGTGGTTCCACTCAAGGTTTCTGCCTGTTAGGGAAGTTTTTCCTTAGCTGTGTTGCTGCAGTGCTGGCTCTTAAGGGTCTCTGCTGAGTTCTATAAATCTGAGAGTTTGGCTTAAACCCACCTTTTTGTAAAGTGCCTTGAGATGACCTGTGTTGTCATTTGGTGCAATATAAATAAAATTGAATTGAATTGACTTCCGGTTATGGCTGCCACATAGGACGGACGTGTCTCGCTCTGCTCTGCTCCTGGAAAAAAAAAAAATCGGCAAATAACTCTCTCATTTGGGACAGAACGTATCCCAGCATTTGGGCGAAGATATGTCGGCGAAGCCTAAGGCTGGAAAACCAGGAAAAGGAAAAAGCGAGCCGCCGAAACAGTCCAAATTAACGGACTTTCAGGTCTGTGACGCAGTAAACAAAACTCCATATATGGCGGAGGAGGCTGGCAACGCTGCGATATCTGCGGGGAATGGCGCAGATGCGCTGATGGCTGCCATGAGTTCAATGAGAGCGGACTTTTCCTCTAGATTTGATGGGATTATGACAGCGTTGGAAGGAATAAGAAAGGAATTGGGTGACTGTGTAGAACGAACGGCGCAGATGGAGCTCCGTCTCGCTAGTGCTGAAATGACGTCACCCGTCTTCAATTAAAGGTGCGCACTTTGGAAAAAAAAAATAAATCTCTGGAAGATAATATTTTGGATTTGGAATCTCGGTCGAGACAGAATAATTTGAGGCTGGTGGGTCTTCCAGAGGAATCAGAAGGTCGGGACGTATGTTCCTTTCTGGAAAAGTGGATTCCAGAGGTGCTGGGCAGCGAGGAGTTGCAATAAGATAAGATAAGATAAGATAAGCCTTTATTAGTCCCACAACGGGGAAATTCCAGGATTGCAACAGCACAGGGATAGCAACACTCAGAGCAACAATCAGAAGGCAAGAAAAAAAACAAGCAAGCAAGAGCAGCTAATAAACATATGTACGTATTACTATAAAATATATATATATACACACACACACAGACACACAGTGCAGAGCATTGTAGCTGGATGGAATAAATATATGAATATATGAACACACAGTGCAGAGCATTGTAGCTAGATGGAATAAATATGTAAATATATAAACACCCACAGTACGGAGCATTGCAGCTAGGTGGAATAAATATGCAAGTATATAAACACACACAGTGCGGAGCAATGTAGCTAGATGGAATAATATGTAGATATATAAATATATAAACACACCCAGTGCTGAGCATTGTAGCTAGATGGAATAAATATGCAAATATATAAACACACACAGTGCAGAGCATTGTTGCTAGATGGAATGAAACAGCATAACCGTCTACTTAGTTATCCTACATGGTATGATTATGTGCCCATACATATTCTCACCCTCCATAGCGACCGGTATGTTCCTAGTTGTATGCCGGAGGGGACCATTGGGTAAGTCTATTGCATCTTTTGCATTCAAAAAACTATTAGTTTGTTACGTCTTTTTGCTATCTCTGCGAGCAGCCCTGCTTAGGTTGTACAGTCTGACAGCCGTTGGTAGGAAGGACCTACGAAACCTCTCGGTTGTGCACCTGGGATGATGTAGTCTGCTGCTAAATGAGCTCCTCAGTGCATTCAGTATGTCCTGCATAGGGTGGAACTCGGACTCCAGCAGAGATGACAGTTTAGCCACCGTCCTTCTCTCTCCTATCTCCTCCATCGGATCAAGGCGCTGCCCCAGGACAGAGCTAGCTTTCTTAATCAGTTTGTTCAGTCTCTTCCTATCGGCTGCAGTAATGCCACTGCCCCAGCAGACCACTCCAAAAGTGATGGCTGATGCCACCACCGTGTCATAGAATGACTTCAGCAGCGCCCCTTGTACACCAAAAGACCTGAGTCTCCTCAGCAGGAACAGCCTGCGCTGTCCCTTCTTGTAGAGTGCATCAGTATTGTGTGACCAGTCTAGTTTATTGTTCAGATGAATACCCAGGTACTTATAGGATGTCACCATCTCGATGTCTGTTCCCTGTATATTTACTGGTACTGTGAGGGGCTGCCCATGCCTGCGGCAGTCCACCACCAGCTCCTTAGTTTTCCTCGCGTTGATCTGGAGGCAGTTCCGATGGCACCAGTCCACGAAGTCCTGGATAAGCCCTCTGTACTCAGCTTCATCTCCATTGGAGATGAGGCCAACGATCGCAGAGTCATCAGAGAACTTCTGTAGATGGCAGTGTGTTGTGTTGTGTGAGAAGTCCGCAGTATAAAGAGTGAACAGGAAGGGAGCCAGCACCGTTCCCTGGGGGGCCCCCGTGCTACTGATGATCGTGTCGGAAACACAGTCCCGGGTTCTCACAAACTGAGGCCGGTTCGTGAGGTAGTCCAGGATCCATGATGACAGGTGCTGGTCCACCCCTGCGCGCAGCAGCTTGTCCTTCAGGATCATTGGTTGGATGGTGTTGAAAGCACTGGAGAAGTCAAAGAACATGATCCTCACCATATTCCCGGGCTTCTCCAGGTGGGACAGAGAACGGTGAAGGAGGAAGATCACCGCATCCTCCACCCCAATGCCATGCTGGTAGGCGAACTGGAGTGGATCCATCGCTGGTTCCACCAGGGGGCGGAGGTGAGCAAGGAGCAGTCTCTCCAGGGTCTTCATCAAGTGGGACGTCAAGGCCACCGGTCTGTAGCTGTTCAGGTCTTTGGGGTGGGAAGTTTTTGGTACAGGTACCACACAAGATGTTTTCCACAGCTGTGGTACCCTCCCCAGTTTCAGGCTCATGTTGAAGATATACGTCACAATCCCACACAGCTGGTCTGCACAGGACTTGAGGAGCTTTGCGCTGATGCCGTCCGGTCCCGGCGCCTTCCTCGCCTTGATCTTCCTCAGCTCCGTCCTCACCTGGGTCCTGGTCAGGGTCAGGATGGGGGGCTGTGTGTTGGGAGTGGGGGGGTGTTGGTGGAGTGGGGAGTGGGCAGCAGGACTTGATTTCTTTAGAGGCAGCAGTGGTTGTTGTGCAGTCAGGGGGGAGGGCGGTTGGTCAAATCTATTGAAAAACAGATTCAGGTTGTTCGCCCACTCCCTGCCCCCTGTGGCCTGGGGGGAGGTATTCTGGAGCCCCGAGATGGTTTTGAGGTTTCTCCAGACCCCGCTGATGTCGCTCTGTTGCAGCTTGTCCTCCATCTTCTTCCTGAAGCTGTCCTTGCCTTCTCTGATCTTTCTCCTCAGCTCCCTCTGTACGGACTTCAGCATCTCCCTGTTCCCTAACCTGAAGATCCTCTTCTTCTCTCTCAGAAGTGTTTTTATCTCAGGGTTGATCCAGGGTTTGTTGTTTGAGTGACGCCGTATGGTCTTGGTGGGAACGGATTTGTCCACACAGAAGCTGAGGTAGCCCGTGAAGGTGTGAATGAGGCCATCGATGTCCTCACCATGTGGATCGCAGAGCTGCTTCCAGGCGGTGGCTTCAAAACAGCCCTTTAGGGTGTCCATTGTCTCCTCAGACCATAACTCCACAGTGTGCATGGCCGGAGGTTGTCTGTGCACTAGGGGTTTGTACACCGGCCGGAGATGAACCAAGTTGTGATCCGATCTCCCGAGTGGGGGGAGTTGTGATGAGGTGTACGCCTCCTTAGTGTTTGCGTAGAATAAATCCAGTGTTTTATTGTCTCTAGTGTGGCATGTGACATACTGGGTGAACGTGGGTAGAATGGGAGACAGTGAAACATGGTTGAAATCGCAATCAGTAGTGGTTCTGGAAAAAGCACATCGTATTGGCCCACGGAGAGATAAGGGACCGCCGAGGACCTTAATTATGAAGTTTCTTAGCAACAGAGACAGGATGAAGATCTTCAACGCTGCACGAGCTAAAAAAGGAGAGATTAAACACCAGGACCAGCAGGTGCGGTTCTACCCAGATTTGGCCACAGGAATCCAGCAATTGAGGAAGCAGTTTGATCCCGTACGTAAGGAGCTGCGCAACCTTGGGATTCGTCATGGTGTAATCTATCCTGCGAGACTGCTGACCACGTATGAGGGCAGAACCCACATCTTCAAGACCCCAGAGGAGGCGCAGGAGTTCATCAAGAAGATCAAAGAAGAAGAAGAGACTGGTGGGAGCTAAGCATGAACAAAATATAAGGTAGAATAATTAAGCATTTGCACAGGCATCTGACTGACTTGAAGTAAATAGTAAGTTTACAAAATATAGATTGTATTATATATTAAAAAAACAAAAAAAAAACAAAAAAAAAACAACAAAAAACTATGATGTACAAAGTTGTTAAAAATTTTGGAGTTAAGTTGGAAAACTACAGAGGAGAGTTAATGTTACGTCATTAAAAGCAGTAGAGTTAGGGTGATTGGGAGGATGAAGAAGGAGTGGCTTAGGCTGTTCCCCGTGGGTGTGGAATGGTCGATGGCTATATCGGGAGACAGAATTTTTCTTTTGATTTTGGGGGGTTTGCCACAAGTGTGGGAAGGGGAAATTTGTTTGTGTGTAGTTTGTAGGATGAATGTTCAACCACTCATGTTTTTGCTTCTCTGTATGAGCATGTTTACACTGCAAGGTAATCCCAAACTCTCTATTGATCATGGACCAAAGTGTTAATCTTAATTTAACTTCATGGAATTGCAGAGGTCTACAAAATTTAAAAAAACTTAAACAAGTTATGAATAAAATAAAGGACATGGGTGCAAGAATTGTGTTTTTACAAGAAACTCATCTGATAGAGGAGGATGTTAAAAGAATTAGGAGTAGATGGCAGGGAAGTGTATTCACCTCTTCATTTTCATCCCGAGCCAGGGGAGTTATGACTCTCATACATAAATCAGTTCCTTTTCAAGTGAAAAATGTAATTGGAGACAAATTTGGAAGATATGTAATCATTCAAGGTTCTTTGCTATTAGAAAATATAAATCTTGTGAACTTATATGGTCCCAATATAGATGATCAGAAGTTCTTTGCTAATTTATTTCTCATCTTATCATCACTTACAGGGCAACATATAATAGCAGGGGATTTTAATTGTACATTGAATCCAGGTGTGGATAGATCAACAGGACTGGATTGTACGCACATTGGATGTAGGATGACTATTAATCATTTTATGAAAGAATTGAGATTGTTAGATATATGGAGAGAAATGAAACCACAAGTTAAAGCCTATTCTTGTTATTCCAGTACCTACAAGACATTCTCACGTATTGATTATTTTTTGATTTCCACAGAATTAAGGTCCAAGATTCAAAACTGCTTTTATGATAACATCGTGATCTCTGATCATGCACCCTGTTGTCTAATATATGTAGATAAAAAATTGACAAAGGAATCAGGTAGATGGCAATTTCAGCATAAATGGCTTCAGGATGAGGAATTTGTCAAGTATATAGAAAAACAGATAGACGAGTTCTTTGACATCAATACTACACAAACATCAGCATGTGTAAAGTGGGAGGCTTTCAAAGCTTTTATTAGGGGACATATTATTAGTTATACAGGATCAAAATCTAAGAAGACTCGAGAGGAGAGAGCTAAATTGGAACATAAAATAAAAAGTCTTCAGGAAAAAGTGTATGCAGGAAGTGACCCAAGGTTGGAGAATGAATTACTAATTTTGAGAGCTGAATACGACAAAAAATCAGCGAATAGAGCTGCCTCGAGTCTTCTAAGATTGAAACAATCTTTTTATGAACAAGGTGAAAAATCAGGAAAATTATTAGCATGGCAGATTAAACAATTGGAAATTAAAACACCAATTACCAGTATTATAAGTAACGGACAGGTAGTTATAGATCCTTTAGAAATTAATAGAGCCTTTAGAGATTACTATGAAAAATTATATGATACCAAAAATGAACCTGATTTAACAAAACTAAATGGGTTTTTGAACGAACTATCTATACCGTGTATACCAAATGAAAACAGGGAGATATTGGAGTCTAAAATTAGTCAAGAAGAAGTTGGGCTAGCCATTGATAATATGAAATCAGGAAAAAGTGCAGGACCAGATGGTCTTCCAGTTGACCTTTATAAAAAATTTAAGAATAAATTAATAAAACCTTTTTTGGAAATGGTTTTAGAAGCATTTCAAAATAATAATTTACCATCATACATAAATAATGCCTTAATTATACTGCTGCCAAAACCAGGTAAGCCCTCTAATAAATGTGAAAATATGAGACCAATAAGCCTATTAAACGCCGACCTTAAGATAATCTGTAAAATTTTAGCAAGACGAATACAAGAAATTTTACCAAATATTATTAATCGAGATCAGAATGGCTTTATAAAGGGTAGACAAGCTTCCATAATGTAAGAAGACTATTTAATATTATTTATTTTAATAAAGAAGCACCGGATACAGCTCTCCTATCACTGGACGCCGAAAAGGCCTTTGATAGAGTTGAATGGCCCTTTCTTTTTGAAGTCCTACAAAGGTTTGGACTTGGAAATAATTTCATAAAATGGGTTCAAATAATATACAATAATGCTACAGCAGAAATCCTAACAAATAACAATATTTCAAAACCAATAAAAATCAATAGAGGATGTCGACAAGGCTGTCCACTTTCACCTTTACTGTTTACTATGGCAATTGAACCTTTAGCGATAGCGATACGTTTACATTCACAAATATATGGAATTAAAGTTGGACCAACAGAACATAAAATCTCCCTGTACGCCGATGATATAATTTTGTTTATGTCGAATCTAAAAAAATCAATTCCAACCTTGTTGAATTTAATAAAGAATTTTGGGGAAATATCAGGATATAAAATAAATAAAACTAAATCTTCAATATTAATGCTAAATGAGACCCAGAGAAATTACCCAGCCCCTGAGGCAAATCAATTCAATGTTGTAAATCAGTTTAAATATTTAGGAATCCAAATTATGCCTAAGCTAGAATCAGTCGCCAGCGTCAACTATGAAGCCTTAATGTCAGATATCAATGAATTAACTCAGAGATGGATGTCACTACCAATGTCGATGATCGGGAGAATCAATATACTTAAAAGTAATATTTTACCTAAAATACTTTATTTATTTCAATACATTCCCTTATCACCACCTTTAGATCTATTCTCAAGAATAAAAAAAAAGTTAGTGGAATTTATATGGAACAACAGGAGGGCTAGATTACGTCTGTCTTTATTATATTTACCATTTGATCGTGGAGGTCTGAAATGTCCAAATTTTATGTTGTATTATTGGTCGGCACAACTGAGGTCTATGACATATTATTTTTCATCAAATGATCTCCCTCACTGGACTGAAATGGAATCATACAATTTACCTTTACCTCTTCCCATATTCATATACTCAGATTCGGCAAAAAAATTACAAAAACAAGTTAAAAATCCATTTGTAAAGCATATGATCAAAATATGGTGTGAAGCTAAAAACTATTTAAAAGAACCACAGTTATTGTCACAATTTAGTCCAATATGGGGTAATCAATATTTTAAACCAGGGAGAGCGGACGCTGTATTTAAAGTATGGAATTTAAAAGGGATACAAAAGATTCAGGATTTATATTTGCCATGTGCAGATAACATAATGTCTTTTGAAGAGCTGAGGATCAAATTTAATCTCAATAGAACACATTTTTTTAAATATCTTCAACTTAGAAACTTTATTCGATCAAATCAAAATAAAGCTCTCACTCGACCTATTTATTCATCCTTGGAAAAAATGATGATGAAAGATAGTAAAAGAAAGGGTATTATTTCAGAGTTTTATAACTCATTGACACTATCTTCAAGTGAAAATTCACTGAAAAGATTAAACTACTGGAAAGAAGATCTGCAAATTGAAATTTCGGAGGAACAATGGGAATTGGCTTGTACAGAAGCTCAAACCAAATCAATAAATGCACGCCTTAAATTGATACATTTCAAATGGTTCATGCGGATGTATGTTACACCGGAGGAGTTAAATAGATATAACAAAAATATACCAGATACATGCACAAAATGCATGGAAAGTAAAGGAACCCTATTTCATTGTTTATGGGAATGTAGATTAATAAGAATGTTTTGGGAAGAGGTGAGGGTAACAATTGAAAAAATAATCTCAAAACAAATCATACTGAATCCTAAACTGTTTTTGTTGGGTCTGTACCCAGAAAAGCATAATTTTAATAAAAGTGAAAGAACATTCATAGACCTCAGTTTGCTTAATGCCAAAAAATGTATTGCACTATTATGGAAAAAGACTCATAGACCAGATGTGACTCAGTGGTTAAGACAGATGTTAACAAACCTTCCATTAGAAAGAATAACATATATACTGAAATCAAAGGAAATTGTGTTTGAGAATATATGGAGACCTTTTATTGATTATGTAAAAAATTTAAACATAACTCTTGAAGAAGAAGGTGAATGATGTGTGTGGACCTTGTAAATTCCAAACTGGTGAACATAATATGTATACTTATGTATTGGATTCTCTAGACTAAACAGAGGAGCATTGTTGAAGACTTGATTTTGCTGGTGGTTGTTGGTGTTTTTAGTGCATTTTTTTTTTTTTGTAGTACTTTAGCGTTAGTGTTTGATTGTTTGTATCATGTTTGTTAAAAAAAAAAAAAAGGTTCAATAAAGATATTGTGGAAAAAAAAATTGAATTGAATTTGGGAAGGGGGAGGGGGGTTGGCTATATCTCGAAAGATAAAGCAATATATGATGACTTTCATTTTTATCTTTGATGAATTAAATTGACCGATCTTAGTTTCTTTCTGTACATTTTTAAATTTGACTTTTAACAAACCTGTTTAATTATTATTGGAGTAGTCATTTATGTTCCACTGTTTTACATTATTCTTAGCTCCATTTGCTTTTAGATTTTCTTATTTTGATGTGTTTTTAGCTCAGTTTATAAGTATGGGTCTTTAGTTCCCTTTGTTTTGTGTTCTTAGTTTTATCTTGTGTTTTATGTGTTTTAGCTCCAGTGTTTCCTCAGTGGGGACCCTTATGCCGGATGTTGTTTGGCCCATCTGCAGGGGTGCTGGCCTCATGGATCACTATAGCTTGGGTGGGTGGGGGCTTCATGCTACTGCCTACAGCTGTGGTGTGAGCCTCGGCCTGTCCTGGTTGGGGTGGCCTCTGTGGCACACTCTGTGGTTATGGGCTGTGTGATCTCCTGGCACGGGGGGGGGGGGGGGTCCACAGGATTGTTGCTCCTTCACATGGTGCCGTGGTGCCAAGCAATGTCTCTTTTATTTTATATGTGTGTATGTGCCTCTGTGTGTGTGTGTGTTTAATTGATTGATTGAATAAAATCTGAGGATCCTACTGATTAGATTCATCTTTATTGTCATTACACATGTATGAATACAAGGTAACGAAACACAGTTTAGCATCCAATCAGAAGTGCAAAGGACAGCAGTGCAGTAAATAATCGACAGTATGTGCAATTTAAGCAAATATATGCAGATAGGTCAGTGCAGGAAGTTAAGAGTACTGTTATGTGCAAATAATGTACAATAAGTTAGGTGGGCAGTTAAGGTGAGGATGATAAGAGATGGGAATAAGCATAAATTACAGAAGAGCAAAGTACAGGTGAAGTGAGGTAAGTAGCAGACAATCTAACTATACAGAGTGGCAATATGCAGATATATAATGACAATATGCAGATATGATATATATGTGTATACAGTTTGAGGAAGCACGGGGTGGGGGGGGTGTTAAAGGGGAGAGAAGTGGAGGTTCAGCGGGGAACTAAGTTCAATAACGTGACAGCTGTTGGAAAGAAACTGTTCCTAAACCTGCTGGTTCTAGTCCGAAGGCTTCTGAAACGCCTTCCGGAGGGGAGAAGCTGGAACAGTCCATGAGCAGGATGGTTGGAGTCCCTAAGAATGCTGCGTGCCCGGCACAGACATCTTTTCCTGTAGACGTCCTCTATAACTGGAAGTGGAGTCCCTGTGATGCGTTGGGCGGTTTTCACTACCCGCTGCAGCGCCTTACGGTCAGCGACAGAGCAGCTCCCATACCAGACTGTGACACAGTTGGTCAGGGTGCTCTCTATCACGCAGCAGTAGAAGTTGCCCAGGATGTCAGTTGACAGATGGTTCTTCTTCAGTGTCCTCCAGAAGAAGAGGCACTGATGGGCCTTCTTGATCAGGCTGGTGGTGTTAACTGACCAGGACAGGTCCTCCGAGATGTGGGTCCCCAGGAATTTGAAGCTGGGGACACGTTCAACAGCTATGCCGTTGATATGGATGGGGTCATGTGTCTCTCCCCTCTCCTTCCTGTAGTCCACTATGAGCTCCTTGGTTTTGCTGGTGTTAAGGAGCAGGTTATTGTCAGCGCACCAAGTAGCCAAGTGCTCAACCTCTGCTCTGTAATCTGACTCGTCGTTGTCCCTGATGAGTCCGATCACCGTGGTGTCATCTGCGAACTTTATGATGGAATTGGATCCATGTTTTGTTACCCAAACACGACAAACACTCCACTGCATTTCCATCCATCCAAATAACTTTCATTTGAAGCTCTTCAGCTGATAGATAGATCTATCTATCTATCGCAGCACTTGGCATTGGAGGAGAGGAAAAACGCCCTTCTAGCAGAACCAGGCTCAGGGAGGGGCAGTCATCTGCTACTGGCTGGGGGGGCGAGGGGATAGAGATGAAGAAGAGATGAACAGCCATAGAGAGCAAACAGCACAACAGGGACTCAATCTATGGGAGAGAACAAGCAGATGTTAATCTGTCCATCCATCTTCTACCGCTTTTCCAGAGGTCTGGGTCACGGAGGCAGCAGTTCAAGCAGAGAAGCCCAGACATCTTTCTCCCCAGCCACCTGCTCCAGCTCTTCAGAGAGGATACCAAGGCATTCCCAGACCAGATGGGAGACATAGTCTCTCCAGCGAGTCCTGGGTCTGCCCCGGGGTCTCCTCCCAATGGGACGTTCCTGAAACACCTCAAGTGGGAGGCATCCTGGAGGCATCCTGGTCAGATGCCCATACCACCTCAACTGGCTCCTTTCAATGCGGAGGAGCAGCGGTTCTACTCTGAGCCTCTCCCGGATGACTGAGCTCCTCCTCCTATCTCTGAGGGTGAGTCCAATGATCCTATGGAGAAAGCTCATTTCATCCGCTTGTATCCACAATCTCGTTCTTTCGGTCATTACCCAAAGCTTGTGACCGTAGGTGAGAGTAGGAATGTAGGTTGACTGGTAAATTGGCAGTTTTGCCTTAGAACTCAACTCCCTCTTCACCACAACAAACCGGTACAATGTCGGCATCACTGCAGATGCTGCTGCAATCCATCTGTCAATCTCCTGCTCCATTCTCCCCTAACTGGTGAATGAAATCCTGAGATAATTGGGTGGGGGGTTTGTGTGCCCCAGTGATCCAAGAAGCTATGTTGTCCGTGTCAATTTGCCTCTGGTAGGGTCACCCAAGACAAACTGGTCCTGGGTGAAGGGCCAGACTAAGAATGATCCAACAGACTCTCATGATAGATACTAGAACAAGGATTCAGTGTACCCTGCCCGAAATGGGGTTACCAGGGCCCCACCCTGGAGCCTGGCCTGGGGGAGGGGCTCGATGGCTAGCGTCTGGTGGACGGGTTTCTGCCCATGGGACCCGGCCAGGCTCAGCCCAGAAGGAGTTACATGGGTCTGCCCTCCAGTGGGCTCACCACCTGCAGGAGGGCTCATGGTGGTCCTGTGCTATGTGGATCAGGTGGCGGTAAAAGTCTGAGACCTTGGCAGACCAAGCTTTGTAAACTGGCTTTTGGGACATGGAATGTTACCTCTCTGGTGGGGAAGGAGCCTGAGCTGGTGCAAGAGGTTGAGAGATACTGGCTAGATATAGTCGGCCTCACCTCAACACACAGCTCCGGTTCTAGAACCAGTCTCCTGGAGAGGGACTGGAGCATGGCCTACTCTGGAGTTGCCCTGGGCGAGAGGCAACGAGCAGGGGTGGGTATTCTTATATCCCCTGATCTTGCTGCCTCTATACTGGAGTTTTCCCCGGTGGATGAAAGGGTTGCTTCCCCGCGCCTTCGGGTTGGGAAACGGGTCCTGACCATCATTTGTGCCTATGCACCAAATGATGTTTCAGAGTACCCAACCTTTTTGGAGTCTGTGACTGGGGTGCTGGAGGGTGCTCCTCTTGGAGACTCCATTATCCTACTGGGGGACTTCAATGCGCATGTGGGCAACAACAGTAAAACCTGGAAGGAGGTGATTAGGAGGAACGGCGAGCCCGATCTGAACCCGAGTGGTGTTTAATTATTGGACTTCTGTGCTAACCCCAGTTTGTCCATAACGACCACCATGTTCAAGCATAAGGGTGTCCATATGTGCACCTGGCACCAGGACACCCTAGGTCACAGGTCGATCGATTTTGTTATCGTGTCATCAGACCTGCGACCGTATGTCTTGGACACTCGGGTAAAGAGAGGTGCAGAGCTGTCAACTGATCACCACCTGGTGGTGAGTTGGATCCGATGGCAGGGGAGGAAGCCATTCAGACCTGGTGGACCCAAACGTATAGTGAGGGTGTGCTGGGAACGTCTGGCTGAGGCCCCTGTCCGGGAGGTCTTCAACTCCCACCTCCGGAAGAACTTCAACCACATTCCGAGAGAGTCTGGAGACATGTAGTCTGAATGGGCCATGTTCTCCACCTCCATTGTTGAAGCGGTAGCCCAGAGCCGCGGCCGCAAGGTTGTCGGGGCATCTCGTGTTGGCAACCCCCAAACCAAGTGGTGGACACCAGTGGTGAGGGGGTCCATTAAGCTGAAGAAGGAGTCCTATCAAGCTTGGTTGGCATGTGGGACACTCAAAGCAGCTGAGGTGTACCGGAAGGCCAAGCAGAGTGCAGCTTGGGTAGTTGATGAAGAAAAAACCTGGGTATGGGAGGAGTTCAGTGAGGCCATGGAACAAGTCTTTCGGTCAGCCTTGAAGAAATTCTGGCAAACTGTCTGACGGCTCAGGATGGGGAAGCAGCTCCCTGTCCACACTGTGTATGGTGTGGATAGGGCGCTATTGACTTCGACTGGGGATATCATCGGGCGGTGGAAGGAATTCTTTGAGGATCTCCTCAATCCCACTGATACACCTTCCACAGAGGAAGCAGAGCTTGTGGATGAGGGGGACGACTCATCTATCACAGGGGCTGAGGTTGCCAAGGTGGTTAAAAATCTCTTTGGTGGCTGGGCCCCGGGGGTGGACAAGATTTGCCCTGAGGACCTCAAGGCCCTGGATGTTGTAGGGCTGTCATGGTTGACACACCTCTGCAACATTGCGTGGAGATCGGGGGCAGTGCCTTTGGCATGGCAAACCGGGGTGGTGGTTCCTTTCTTCAAAAAAGGGGACCGGAGGGTATGCTCCTACTTTAGAGGGATCACACTCCTCAGCCTCCCTGGGAAGGTCTATGCTAAGGTACTGGAGAGGAGAGTCTGGCCGTTGGTCAAACCTCGGATTAAGGAGGAGCAATGTGGTTTTCGTCCTGGCCGTGGCACATCGGACCAGCTCTTTACCCTCTTGAGAATTCTCGAGGGTTCGTGGGAGTTTGCCCAACCAGTTTACATGTGTTTTGTGGACTTGGAGAAAGCATTCAATCGTGTCCCTCGTAGTTTTTTGTGGGGGGTGCTTCGGGAGTATGGGGTATTGGGCTTGTTGTTATGAGCTATTAGGTCTCTGTACGACCGTTGTGAGAGTTTGGCTCATATTGCCAACACTAGGCTGGACTCATTTCCAGTGACAGATGTTAATGACCAGCAAAAATATTTCATTGAGAGTGAAGAAAGGAGTGAAGCCCAATGCATTGTTGGAGGTCCCCCAGCTGTGTAAACCTATTAGCAACATAACAAAGGGGGAGTTCAGTCCATCAGTCAGTCAGAGCAGCCTCAGCCAAGGTGCATGCCTAGCTGGACCGCTAGGTGTGCAGCTAATATGCTGTATGCTAGTCCATCATGGTCTAGCACAGAGGTGGCAAGCTTGCCAGTGTTGGCTGCCCCAGTGTCTCCCTTCAGAGTGTTCACAACTGATGTTAATGGCTGTCCTGGGCAATGAAAGCCATGCATTGGTTCCCAGAGTACCAGGTGACCTGCTGGGAGCTCTTGGTGATGGTAACTGTGCCCCGCAAGGCCAAGTCTTTTCCAAGCCACCTTGTCTGATATTGTGGGAAGGTGCCCATAGAGATCTGCATTGGAGACATGGTCTTGCCAGTTTACATTGAGGAAGGTGCGCAGCATCCAGGTGTAGGAGCCGTCCAATGACCTATGAAGGGAGATGTTTAATGGCCAGCACTTGCTTCCGTATAGCAGTATGAATTCCACTGTTGCACAGAAGAATTTAACTTTTAGCTTTCTTGAAATGTTTGAGTGCCATATCCTGTAGCTCACGTGTCATTGAGAGCACCCCATGTGACTGCCTTGAGTACCTTCATATCATGACTAGTAGATCCTGTCCAGGAGCCAAGGTACTTCAATTCAATTCAACTTTATTTATATAGCGCCATTTCACAACAACAGTCATCTCATAGCACTTTCAACTGTAGGGGAAACCCCACAATTGCAGAGAGACCCCAGCAATCAGGCGATCCCCTGTGAGCAAGTGCTTGGTGACGGTGAAGAGGAAAAAATTCCCTTTTAACAGGGAGAAACCTCCAGCAGAACCAGGCTCAGGGACTTGAAGTTGTTGACTACTTCCAGAGGGTTGCCAATACTCATCAACATTGGAGAAATAGCATTACAAGTATGCCCGGGCATCATCACTTCGGTCTTCTGGTCATCAGTGGTGAGAGCAATCCGAGAGCATTCCAACTCCACAAGTGACAACAATCTCTGTGCCTGTAAGATGTTGTTTGACAGCAAAACAATGTCATCTGCATAATCCAGGTCTGCTATTGCTTTCGCTGGTATTCTTCAGGATCAAAGAGGTGTTAACATTAGACCCAGTTCTTCTTCTCTCTCATCAATGGTTTTCCACAGAGCATAGTCTAGGATGATAACAAACAGGAACAGGACCAAAGTATTGCTCTGGAGTGCTCCTGAAGTGATCTCAAATTCATACGACTCACAGTCTATGGTGACAACCTTGGCATGTGTGATGGTATACCTCGCCCTAATAGTAATACACAGCATTGATGGAATACTGTAAGCTTTCAGTATCTCAAACATAATTTTACAGTTAATTGAATCAAAGGTTTTCCTAAAGTCAAGGAATGTCAGAACTGCAGGGAGATTTTTTTTCTTTCTGTACCTCTTCTAGAATCTGGCGCAGGGCAAGAATGTCACTCATGGTGGATCTGACCCCCCCCCCCCCAACTATAGGCTATATCAAAAAGGAAGGTTTTAACCCTATTCTTAAAAACAGAGATCAAGTCTGACTCCCAAATCCAGATTGGCAGCTGGTTCCAAAGGACAGGAGCCTGATAACTGAAAGCTCTTCATCCCATTGTACTTTTGGAGATTGTAGGTGTTACAGTAATCCTACATTTTGGGAGCATAGTGCTCTGTTAGGATGATAAGGTACTATCAGATCATTTAGGTAACAGGGGTTCTTATTATTTAGAGCTTTGTAAGTGAGGAGAAAGATTTTAAACTTCAATATTGTGGCAATATCAGAGACGTGGCTCAGTGAAGAGAAAGGAGTGGATTTTACCATGGATGGCTATGAACTAAATTATATAAATAGAAAAGTGAAAAAAGGAGGAGGAGTTGCAATTTTTGTTGACAAGAGCTTGAAATACAAGGTTGTTGAAAATCTGTCGGTAACTGTGGATGATTTATTTGAATGTATTACAATAGAAATCTGTCTGGACAATGTGAAGAATGTAGTAGTGAGCTGTGTATATAGAACACCTGGATCAAACATTGACTTATTTAAGGACTGGATGGAAAAAATGTATGCAAAACTAACTCATAAAGTTATGTTCATCTGTGGGGATTTCAATATAGATCTGATGAACTCAAAACAACATAGTTTGACAGAAGAATTTATCAACACAATGTACAGTATGGGTTTACATCCAACAATTACCGGACCTAGCAGAATAACGTCACACAGTGCCACACTAATAGATAACATATTCACAAACATTATGGAAAATAATATCAGGAGTGGGCTTTTATTGAATGATATCAGTGACCACCTGCCGATTTTTGTTGTCTATCAATGTGATTATAGGAAGAAAAAGTATACCAAAAATATTAAATATAAAAGAATAAGAACCGAAGAATCAATGCATTTATTGACAAAGGAATTATTAATACAAGATTGGAAGATAGTTTATGATGACAATGACATAAATAGAGCATATGATAAATTTTTACAAATATTTCAATCATTGTACAATAAATACTGTCCTATAAAACAATACAGTGACAGACAAAAAGAAAAAAAAAATTCCTTGGGTCACCAAGGGGTTAATAAATGCATGTAAAAAGAAGAATACATTATATAAACAATTCATTAAATGCAGAACAGTGGAAGCTGAGATCAAATATAAAAGATACAAAAATAAGCTTACTACTATAATGAGGACCTGTAAGAAAGAATATTACAACAGAATACTAGAGGATAACAAACATAACATAAAAGGAATATGGCAAGTACTCAATGGGATTATTAGTAATCGTCCTAAGAATGCAAATTATCCAGAATATTTTATCGAAAATGGCAATTTGATAAATAATATGGAAGATGTGGTCAGTGGTTTCAATAAATTTTTTGTAAACGTTGGTCCTGAATTAGCAAAATCAATAGTGACACCAGAAACAAACTACAGTGGTTCTGTGAATGAAATAGAAGATAGAAATCCAAACACAATCTTTTTGGGTGCAGTTACTGAAAAGGAAATTATCGAGACTGTGAGTAAATTTAAGAACAAAAAATCAACGGACTGGAATGAAATTGACATGACAATAGTGAAAAAAGTAATTGAAGGAATTGTTAAGCCAATCACCCACATCTGTAACCTGTCATTTCAAACTGGTACATTTCCAGACAAAATGAAAATAGCAAAAGTAATACCTCTTTACAAAACAGGAGACAGTCATCGCTTCACAAATTACAGGCCAGTCTCTTTACTCTCACAATTCTCCAAAATACTTGAAAAAATCTTCACTAAGAGACTGGATGATTTCACTGAAAAACACAACCTCCTTACAGACAGCCAGTATGGTTTTAGAGCAGATAAATCTACATCTTTGGCACTGATCGAACTTATAGAAGAAATTACTAGTTGTATAGATAAAAAAAATGTTGCTGTAGGAGTATTTATAGATTTAAAGAAAGCTTTTGACACCATTGACCACAGAATACTACTAAGGAAACTGGAAAGGTATGGGATAAGAGGGGTAGGACTGAGTTGGGTGGAAAGTTATTTAAGTAACAGACAACAATTTGTACAAATTGGAGAGCACAAATCACCCTTCATGGACATCACTTGTGGTGTGCCCCAGGGGTCAGTTTTGGGACCCAAACTCTTTATTTTATATACAGTATAAATGACATATGCCAAGTATCAAAAATTCTGAAATTTATTTTGGTTGCGGATGACACAAATATCCTCTGCACTGGTGAGAATTTGCAGCAGGTTTTAGAGGTGGTCACAACTGAAATGAAAAAATTAACGCAGTGGTTCAACAAAAATAAATTCTCTAAATCTAAAAAAAACAAAGATTATGTTGTTTGGAAATTATAAAATAAATCATGAAATAATGGTAACGATAGATGATACCAGAATAGAAACAGTACAGGAAAATAAGTTCCTGGGGGTGACGCTTGAAAATAAAATCTGCTGGAAACCTCACATCAGTCACGTCCGGGCCAAATTAGCAAAATGTATAGGCATACTGGGGAAGACAAGACACATCTTGGACTATAAATCATTGGTCTTATTGTACAATTCACTGTTTTTACCTTATCTTAACTACTGTGTAGAAGTCTGGGGAAACACCTACAAAACCAACCTACAGTCAATATGCACATTACAAAAAAGAGCTATAAGGATAATAAACAATGCAGGATATAGAGACCATACCAATGCGTTGTTCTTAAAGTCACATGTCATAAAGTTCATCGATTTAGTTAAATTTAAGACAGCACAAGTAATGTACAGGGCAATTAATAATCAACTACCAACTAATATACAAAAAATATTTAAAAAAAGAGACAATGATCATAATTTGAGGGGAGACTTAAACTTTACAAAACCTAAGATACGTACAACCAAGAAAAGTCTGTGCATATCTGTCTGTGGGGTGGATTTGTGGAACAGTCTGGAGCCGGAACTGAAACTATGTACAAACAGAAATCAATTCAAAAAGAGGTATAAGCATCATTTGCTGAAAGGGTATATGTTAGAAGGGTAGCAGTTATATGTATGATTCATTATGTTCACTCTGGGATATTATGGGACACTATGGAATGGTGGGTAGGACAGCACTGTGTGTATCTGTCGTTTGAGATTGGTTTTGTTGTATGGACATCATTGTATGTTAGAATGGATGGGTGTTAATGTTGATTTGTAAAAAATACAGTAAATTGTTTACTTGGGGTCTTAAAGGTGGTAATTTGTATAAAATTCACATGGGTGTATCTATGGAAAAGAGGAGATGGAATTAATAAGTGTTCACTTCTTCCTTCTCCCTTTCGAACAGTGTATAATGTTACTTTATTGCATTTGCCATTTGCTTGTATTTGTTATATTTTTGTGTTCGAAATAAACTATCTATCTATCTATCTAAACTTAATTCTAAATTCTATGGGAAGCCAGTGAAGGGAGGCCAGAACTAGAGAGATGTGATCTCTCTTTTTGGTACCTGTTAAAACTCTTGCTGCAGCATTTTGGATCAGCTGAAGACTTTTTAAAGATGTTTTAGCACAGCCTGATAATAATGAGTTACAATAATCTAATCTAGAGCTACCAAAAGTGTGGTTATAGTTTCTCAGCATCACTCTGAGACAAGATGCTCCTAATCTTGGCAATATTACACACATGTCAGAAGGCAGTCTTAGAAACAAGTTTAATATGTGAATTAAAGAACAGATTTTGATCACAAATAACTCGAAAGTTCCTCACAGAACTATTAAGAGAAAGGAAAAACCCCATCAAGACTAAGCGTTTGATTTGGAAAGGTATTTTGACCAACTGGAATGACATCAGTCTTATCTGAATTTAATAGCAAGAAATTACAAGTCATCCAAGCTCTTATTTCCTCAAGACAAGCCTTTAATTTGGCTAATTTATTACTGTCATCTGCTTTCACTGACAAATATAACTGTGTCATCTGCATGACAAATGAAAATGTATGCAGTGCTTTCTAATAATATTGCCTAGTGGAAGCATATATAAACTAAAAAGAATTGGGCCTAGCACAGATCCCTGTGTTCACACAGAATGAATGAAACCGACCATTGTTCTGTTTTCTGCTTGGTGACCTGAACCGGTCTATGCTTGTGTGTTCAATGAATCTAATGCACACATACCAGCCCATCAGAAAAGAGTATTCAGCCATGTAGTTATGATGCCACAACAGACCAATCTGACCAAATAACGGAAGTAAAGAAGCTCCTGTTACTTTGGTGCTGTCATAACAATGTGCCTACAGCAGATGAGGTTAAAGAATTGAACCCAAAGGTGCAGGCAGGCGTAAGATGCAAGATAATGATTTATTAACTAAGAACACAGAAGCAAACAAAGGTGAAGCACAGGGGCTGGAATTACTATAACTAGAAAACATACATCAAATCAAACTGATGGAAGACACTCTGGGACACACTGGGAGCATGACAAGAGGAAACAATGCAATGACCCAACAATGAACTGAGAACATGGAGCAACATATATAGGGAGGAAACTAATCAGGGGAAAATGGGACAGCTGTGAGACAATCAAGGGCTAAACAGGGGCACACATGAGGAAATGGCTATGGGTACAGAAAACATGAGGAGCTGGAAACAATAGGTTACAAATATACACACAGACTACGATATTGACAATATAGACAATCAGGGGATGAGCAAAGTGGACCAGGGGAAGCCCAGAGGACCCACAATACAAATAATAATGATAATAACCAAATTGGAACAGACAATCAAAGAACAACAATAGAGGATGAGCACAAGACTACATGCAATGACTAACGACTGTTGAGCTCAAAGGACACTTAAAAATAATAATACTGATAATAAGGAGAACAAAGATCAAAAGGAACACAAAGCATGGGCACGGTCGCTGGCCATGCCCCGATCATGACAGCTGTTGTTTGACATCAAGCTATCCTTACAACTAGAAATCCAAAGTAACTTAGTGTAAACCAACAATAACTGAGTAAATGTTGTATCACTGCCACATATTTAATTGCATTGCCCCTTTTATGGAGAGAATGGTAGCCACATAAAAGGAGGCTTGAGGTATCTTAATTGAAATGATGCAATATTTATAATGCTCCTTTTCTTGTTTGTGCCTCGTGACAGTCATGGTCTATGTTCTGAATGTATGCATGTGAAAACCTAACTTACCCGTGATTACATCAGCTGGTACGTGAGTGGCCATCAGCTGATTGCTAGCAGAGGAAGGCGGAAGTCGCCGCGAAACATTCTTTCTGTGGGGCAACTTGAATAACGAAACCGAATTGTCTTTCATTTCAGTTTATTCAAGAAATCATTCCACTGTCTGCTCTTATTCTTGAGCAGCGAACAAAGAGAGTGAACACACCAAAGTTCTCTCATTTAAACCTTCTCACATCAAACCATTTCCCTCGCGGGGGAAATCACACATCTATATCAAAGTCTCTTTATTCACATTCGTTAGCCTTTTATTTACATAACTCCCCCTTCTCTCTTCCCGAGCCTCAGTGGTCAGGAAGTCTTCTGTCCCCTGTCCTCCGCAGGGGGTCCAGGCTCTGTGGCTCCGCACCGCAGGGGGCTGGCTCTCCTTCATCGTGGTTAAATCACATATGCAGTGTCCAACATATACATGTCTCACAACACAGCCATATAACCCCCCCCCAAACGATGAAGAACAGACTAATTCCCAAAATTTAATAGCACCTTACTCACTACTGAATAATCAACACCAACATTCAGTCTGTGCGCCGCTTGGGCTTCAGCCGTCTGCCGAATCTGCTGTGCGTTGGCCCCGCCTTGCCTGCGGTGCTGTTCTGCTTCGGCTCTGTTGACTGAGGAAGAGAGTGGTTAATTGCCCTCTGCGGGGGCCTGCCTCGTCGAGGCGCCACCGCGACCGGTACAGACACGTCCTTCATGACAAAAGCAGGTTTTAGTCTGTCAATACTGACTGTCTCTTTTCTTGAGCAGCGAACAAAGAGAGTGAACACACCAAAGTTCTCTCATTTAAACCTTCTCACATCAAACCATTTCCCTCGCGGGGGAAATCACACATCTATATCAAAGTCTCTTTATTCACATTCGTTAGCCTTTTATTTACATAACTCCCCCTTCTCTCTTCCCGAGCCTCAGTGGTCAGGAAGTCTTCTGTCCCCTGTCCTCCGCAGGGGGTCCAGGCTCTGTGGCTCCGCACCGCAGGGGGCTGGCTCTCCTTCATCGTGGTTAAATCACATATGCAGTGTCCAACATATACATGTCTCACAACACAGCCATACTTTCTCTCATTCATCCCAGACTGACAGACTGAAAGGCCCGCTGTGAGTAGGAGCAGCCGTCATATGGACATCTGAAATAAAGGCCTTTCATTGAGACTATTGGAGCAGCCAGGAGGAGCATCATACCGCTGGGAGTCTATGTGGGACCGGCGGCTGACGGTGCTTTCCTTGTCATGAACTGGCAGGTTGGTTGGCCCGGGAGGAGGATGCTGGATTGGGGGAATTTGTTGTGTAACCGGAGGGAAGGGCAGCGGACCCAAAGCAGGTGAGAATGTTCCGTTTTGTTTCGCAATCATTATTTTTTCCTCATCTCCATTTTGACTGAGCTCAGGGTTTTTTTTTTTTTTTTTTTTTTTTGGCAATTCTACAGTGACGTCCTGTTTGGTTTTGGGTGACTTTGGTGGGACACTTTAGTCTTCTCATTTTTTTTTTTTTATTTTTGCTGGCGAAGATTGGGAACACTAATGAACAGCTGAACACTAAATTGAATTGTGATTCAATTATATCATATAGCCGACACCCACCCACCATGTTCTGTGCGGGGGGAGGGGGTGGGGGTCTTCCCCCACCCCTGTTGCCCTGCTCTTACTGGGGGCGTGGGAGTCTGGTGGGGAGCCTGGGACCTATCATGTTGTCAAAATCCCTGGGTGCTACTGAATATATAGATACAACCAAGGAAGTGATGGGGGGCTGAACATGAGTCTAAGTGTGAGTGAGGGGGTGATGAATGGAGGTGGTGATGATGGGTCGGTTTTGTGCGGCGCTTTGCATGCCGGGTGGCATCTTGGGGCGCCTGCGGTGGTCTGCTGATTGTTCGCTCTGATGGGTGCCGGGGGGTGGGGGTCTGCTTCTGTGGCCTGCGCTGGTGGCCTCCCTGGTCACTGCCTGGCGCTGGTGCATGTTCAGGATCGCTGCATCTGCTTCGCAGCCGCCTTTTGATATAAAGGTGAATGAGGGGTGAATTTGAGTGGGTACTGGAGTGAGAGAGAATGGGTCGGTCTTATACAGTACACAGTTAGGTACTGTATAAGCTCCTCTTGGCAAAGTAAATCTGTTTTGGCACAATAAGGGTGACAGATCCCTGTTCTGCTTGCTGAGCTGCCTGACAGGACAAGGGGATAAAAAAAAATGAATTGTGATTTGTGTGAATATAAATTGTGTAAATACATTGTGGGTGTGGTAAATAAGGGATAAATAGAACTGTTGTATAATCACTGTTTTACTAACTAACCTGCACTTATATAGCGCTTTTCTAGTCACAAAGACCACTCAAAGCGCTTCACTAATACTAACCCTCTATTCTAAGGGCCTATAGGAGACAGATATCTAGGGACAATTTAGAACAGCCAATTAACCTAACATGCATGTCTCTGGATTGTGGGAGAAAACCGGAGCCCCCGGAGTAAACCCACGCAGCACAAAGAGAACATGCAAACTCCACACAGAAAGATTCCAACCCCTGCCAGCCTGGGGATTCGAACCAGGAACCTTCTAGCTGTAAGGCAACAGTGCTAACCACTGCACCACTGTGCTGCCCGGTTTTGTGCACTATTGAACCATAATAACCCACAAAACCATACGAGCCTGTCCAGAGTGAAATCATTTCATCCCTCGTTTTTAGTAATATTCTCTATATTATAGAAGAGTGTTACAAAGTATTATTTTTCATCAGAAATGTAATCATGCTACTCAGTAAAGTACAATTTTGTGAAAAAGTTTCCTGAGTTTACTTCAAATATTATTACAAGGTGCATCTAGAGGCCTTGTGCTACCGCGACGTCACAGCGTGCTGACAGGGTGGCACTTCCTCTCCTGTTGCTCATTTGATCGGAATCCGTCCCTGCTGAGGTCCTCTTTAACTGTTCACCTTCAGCAGCTCCTGTAAACGCTCACGTCCAATCACACAGCTCTAACTGGACCAGAGCAGGCTTTACAGACGTCAGTAAGACAAAGGCTGACCACATCACCTATCTGCAGGTACCCCTGTCTGTTCTTTTAGCCTAATCACACTGTGCTGCTCAATAATGGATTCTCAGGTGAAGATCAGGTCATTCTATGATGAATCAATTCGGAAACATCACCACTTCCTGTTTGTCCACAGATCTGACCTTTCATGGATTCAGACTTTTGCTAAGCATGATTAATCACCAGAAAATGACCACATCCTCCTCCCTGCTCAGCCTCATTCTCATTCCCACATCTGTGCAGGAACGGAGCGTTTCCTTGCTGCCAAATTTACTGCTCCGCTCCATCTACTGTAAGCAGAGCAGCAGTTTGTGCCTTTGAAGCGTGAATGCAGATTGAGAGTCAGAAATAATCAGGACGGCATTGGCAGCCTCCTCTAAGTCCCCCTCCCTCTCTGTTGGTCCGTGAGTCTCGGGGACAGATGGTGCGTGTCAGCAGTGTGCCAGTCCTCATTTCTCACCCGGGGATTCTGCAGCAGAGAGGGAGACGGGTGCTGGATGGGTCCTTTAATCCACAGAGAGGTGGGGAAGGGAGGAGGAAGACACGGGGGGAGGGGGGGCATGGTTCATGCAACAATACAATAGATTTATCATCACTGCATGACCATGTAAAGAATCCACCATACAAAAGCAGAAATAACATCACAGAAGGAATCATGATACGTCTGAAGACTGCCAACACCATCTTCACTTCTTTATCAAAATACTGTTTATACTTATGTACTAAACTATAATACAGCATCAAATTACACACTAAGTATTGAGGGAAAACACAGAATACAGGGCAAGTACTGAAGAAAAAACAAGGTAAGGAAGAGTAAGTCCTGGGCCAAGAGTTCACGTTCAAATAAGATAATTACTCCATTAGTCATGGAAAAAACCTGGGGAACATAGGTACGCATGTATGGCATAGTTCTGGGACTAACAGGATAAAAAAACATTAGAAAAAGCAAAAATAGTGAAAAAACAGGGAATGCATCGTATCCTTCCATCATACATAATTACCATGAAGGAGTGATGTTTACTGAGTGAAGTACATGGCGGGAAGGACAGCAGCTCCTGACCAGATAGTGATGATTTAGAGTGAAGTACGTGGAGGTAATGCACCTGTAAGCTGGTTGCCAACCACCAAGCAAATCTAAAAGAAGAAGAAGGTACTGAAAACAACAGGACAAAACAAGATAAAAACCAGAGAAAAACTGAGAAAAAATTAGTAATAAGAGGATAAGTACAGAGTAAGTCCTCAAAAAGGCATAAAAGCATGAAAGAAAAACTGTAAAAAGGTTTTGCTGAGGCTGTTGACACAACTTTCATCTGACTTGCTGTAACTACCCTGTATGTACCAGGAACAAGGTAATATGGTGTAAGTACAGGGTAATAACTGGAAAAAATAGTTGTGCTCCATCACACTGACTTTCATCTGACAAAATTATCCATCATGTATCTGGAAAAACAGGGTAAGAACAGGATAAGAACAAGGTACTAAGTACAGGAAAAAAAACGGATAGAGACCCTGTTCAAACTGCCCCAGTATTCACCTTGGTTTAGTTCTGTTTCTTTGGTACTCTGAACTGTCATCTCTGCTGGAGTCCGAGTTCCACCCTATGCAGGACATACTGAATGCACTGAGGAGCTCATTTAGCAGCAGACTACATCATCCTAGGTGCACAACCGACAGGTTTCGCAGGTCCTTCCTACCTACGGCTGTCAGACTGTATAACCTAAGCAGGGCTGCTTGCAGAGATAGCAAAAAGACGTGACAACCTAATAGTATTGAATGCTGTGTGGACAAATCCGTTCCCACCAAGACCATACGGCGTCACTCAAACAACAAACCCTGGATCAACCCTGAGATAAAAACACTTCTGAGAGAGAAGAAGAGGATCTTCAGGTCGGGGAACAGGGAGATGCTGAAGTCCGTACAGAGGGAGCTGAGGAGGAAGATCAGAGAAGGCAAGGACAGCTTCAGGAAGAAGATGGAGGACAAGCTGCAACAGAGCGACATCAGCGGGGTCTGGAGAAACCTCAAAACCATCTCGGGGCTCCAGAATACCTCCCCCCAGGCCACGGGGGGCAGGGAGTGGGCGAACAACCTGAATCTGTTTTTCAATAGATTTGACCAACCGCCCTCCCCCCTGTCTGCACAACAACCACTGCTGCCTCTAAGAAATCAAGTCCTGCTACCCACTCCCCACTCCACCGACACCCCCCCCCCCCACTCCCAACACACAGCCCCCCATCCTGACCCTGACCAAGACCCAGGTGAGGACGGAGCTGAGGAAGATCAAGGCGAGGAAGGCGTCGGGACCGGACGGCATCAGCGCAAAGCTCCTCAAGTCCTGTGCAGACCAGCTGTGTGGGATTGTGACGTATATCTTCAACATGAGCCTGAAACTGGGGAGGGTACCACAGCTGTGGAAAACATCTTGTGTGGTACCTGTACCAAAAACTTCCCACCCCAAAGACCTGAACAGCTTCAGACCGGTGGCCTTGACGTCCCACTTGATGAAGACCCTGGAGAGACTGCTCCTTGCTCATCTCCGCCCCCTGGTGGAACCAGCGATGGATCCACTCCAGTTCGCCTACCAGCATGGCATTGGGGTGGAGGATGTGGTGATCTTCCTCCTTCACCGTTCTCTGTCCCACCTGGAGAAGCCCGGGAATATGGTGAGGATCGTGTTCTTTGACTTCTCCAGTGCTTTCAACACCATCCAACCGATGATCCTGAAGGACAAGCTGCTGCGTGCAGGGGTGGACCAGCACCTGTCATCATGGATCCTGGACTACCTCACGAACCGGCCTCAGTTTGTGAGAACCCGGGACTGTGTTTCCGACACGATCATCAGTAGCACGGGGGCCCCCCAGGGAACAGTGCTGGCTCCCTTCCTGTTCACTCTTTATACTGCGGACTTCTCACACAACACAACACATTGCCATCTACAGAAGTTCTCTGATGACTCTGCGATCGTTGGTCTCATCTCCAGCGGAGATGAAGCTGAGTACAGAGGGCTTATCCAGGACTTTGTGGACTGGTGCCATCGGAACTGCCTCCAGATCAACGCGAGGAAAACTAAGGAGCTGGTGGTGGACTGCCGCAGGCATGGGCAGCCCCTCACAGCACCAGTAAATATACAGGGAACAGACATCGAGATGGTGACATCCTACAAGTACCTGGGTATTCATCTGAACAATAAACTAGACTGGTCACACAATACTGACGCACTCTACAAGAAGGGACAGCGCAGGCTGTTCCTGCTGAGGAGACTCAGGTCTTTTGGTGTACAAGGGGCGCTGCTGAAGTCATTCTATGACACGGTGGTGGCATCAGCCATCACTTTTGGAGTGGTCTGCTGGGGCAGTGGCATTACTGCAGCCGATAGGAAGAGACTGAACAAACTGATTAAGAAAGCTAGCTCTGTCCTGGGGCAGCGCCTTGATCCGATGGAGGAGATAGGAGAGAGAAGGACGGTGGCTAAACTGTCATCTCTGCTGGAGTCCGAGTTCCACCCTATGCAGGACATACTGGATGCACTGAGGAGCTCATTTAGCAGCAGACTACATCATCCCAGGTGCACAACCGAGAGGTTTCGTAGGTCCTTCCTACCAACGGCTGTCAGACTGTACAACCTAAGCAGGGCTGCTCGCAGAGATAGCAAAAAGACGTAACAAACTAATAGTTTTTTTTTGTTTTTTTTTTTTTTTTGAATGCAAAAGATGCAATAGACTTACACAATGGTCCTCTCCGGCATACAACTAGGAACATACCGGTCGCTATGGAGGGTGAGAATATGTATGGGCACATAATCATACCATGTAGGATAACTAAATAGACGGTTATGCTGTTTCATCCCACCTAGCAACAATGCTCTGCACTGTGTGTGTTTATATATTTACATATTTATTCCATCTAGCTACAATGCTCAGCACTGTGTTTTTATATATCTACATATTATTCCATCTAGCTACATTGCTCCATACTGTGGGTGTTTATATATTTACATATTTATTCCATCCAGCTACAATGCTCTGCACTGTGTGTCTCTGTGTGTGTGTGTGTGTGTATATATATATTTTATAGTAATATGTACATATGTATATTAGCTGCTCTTGCTTGCTTGTTTTTTCTTGCCTTCTGATTGTTGCTCTGAGTGTTGCTATCCCTGTGCTGTTGCAATCCTGGAATTTCCCCGTTGTGGGACTAATAAAGGCTTATCTTATCTTATCTTATCTTAAAAGACGCAATAGACTTACACAATGGTCCCCTCCAGTATACAACTAGGAAAATACCGGTAGCTACGGAGGGTCAGAATCAGAATCAGAATCAGCTTTATTGGCCAAGTATGCACAACACATACAAGGAATTTGACTTTGGCTAAAAACTTGCTCTCGTTGTTCAGGTGGAGGATTTAAATAACATTTAAATAAGGATTCAATGACAACAGAGTATGTACAGTAAATTACAGTCTGTCCACGTTTCTATAAAAGGATGCAAATATATACAGGAATATATTCAGTTATTTACTCAGACTATCCACACTTTGCAGAAATATATGAAAAAAAATATACAGTCACACAGTATTTCAATGTGAACTCAGATTCAGTGATATAATGTGAATGAAGTAAAAAGCAGTGTGAGAGTTATGTGCAATGTAAGAATGGATGAAAAGTCATGAGTACAGCAACAGGTAGGACTAGGTGAATGTTAGGAGTTCATCAGAGTGATGGCTTGAGGAAAGAAACTGTTCCTGTGACGGGTGGTTTTGACCTTCAGTGATCTGTAACGACGACCAGAAGATAGAAGTTCAAACAGTTTGTGGCCGGGGTGTGACAGGTCAGCACAGATGTTTGCCGCCCGTTTCCTGGTTATGGACCGATATAAGTTCTCAATGGAGGGTAGGTCGGTACCAATGATCCTCTCCGCAGACTTTAATGATCCGCTGCAGTCTGGTCTTGTCCTGTTTAGCGGCAGATCCAAACCAGACAGTGATGGAAAAGCAGAGGACAGATTGGATGATGGCAGTGTAGAAGACAACCAGCAGCTCCTGAGGCAAATCAAACATCTTGAGCTGACGCTGAAAAAACAACCTCTGCTGGGCCTTTTTCCGGACAGTGTCATACCATGTAGGATAACTAAGTAGACGGTTATGCTGTTTCATTCCATCTAGCTACAATGCTCCGCACTGTGTGTCTATATATTTATGTTTATATGTACATATGTATACTCGCTGCTCTTGTTTTTTTTCTTGCCTTCTGATTGTTGCTCTGAGTGTTGCTATCCCTGTGCTGTTGCAATCCTGGAATTTCCCCGTTGTGGGACTAATAAAGGCTTATCTTATCTTAATTGTTATTTCCAGCTTTAGTTCCAATTTGTGACTTTTGTCTTAAATTTGTGACAGTCTTCTTCTTCTTCTTCTTCAAGATTCAAAGATTTTATTTGTCAATACTACTATACGTACAGGACATACAGGAGAACTGAAATGGTGTTTCTCTCTCTCTTCAGTGATGTGTGCAATATAAAAAAAGGAATAAGGCTGGAAAGACAACAGCAGTAGTCTATTCACAGTAATGCTACCTGTAGTGCAAATAATGGTAAAAGATAAAATTCAATTCAATTCAACTTTATTTATATAGCGCCATTTCACAACAACAGTCATCTCATAGCACTATCAACTGTAGGGGGGAACCCCCACAGTTGCAGAAAGATCCCAGCAATCAGGTGATCCCCTGTGAGCAGCGCTTGGCGACGGTGGAGAGGAAAAACTCCCTTTTAACAGGAAGAAACCTCCAGCAGAACCAGGCTCAGGGAGGGGCAGTCATCTGCTGCAACTGGCTGGGGGGTGAGGGGACAGAGAAGATGAAAAGAACAGACATGTAGAGAGCAAACAGCACGATGGGGACTCAATCTATGGGAGAGAACAAACAAATGTTAATGACCAGCAAAAAAAAAAAAAAGTATTTAATTGAGAGTGAAGAAAGGAGTGAAGCCCAGCGCACTGCTGGAGGTCCCCCGGCTGACTAAACCTATTAGCAGCATAACTAAGGGAGGGTTCAGAAACGCATGATCCCTCCCTAATTGTAGGCTATATCAAAAAGGAAGGTTTTATCCCTATTCTTAAAAACAGAGATGGAGTCTGACTCCCGAATCCAGATTGGCAGCTGGTTCCACAGGAGAGGAGCTTGATAACTGAAGGCTCTGCCTCCCATTGTACTTTTGGAGATTCTAGGTATTACAAATAATCCAGCATTTTGGGAGCGTAGTGCTCTGTTAGGCCAATAGGGTAATATCAGATCTTTTAAATAAAAAGGGGCCTGATTGTTTAGAGCCTTGAAAGTGAGAAGAAGGATTTTAAACTTAATTCTAAACTCTATGGGAAGCCAACGGAGGGAGGCCAGAACCGGAGAGATAAGATATATGATATGATATATGATATGATATATAAAACCCAGACCTCCCATAGTGCAAATAAAAATAAACAATAAAACCCAGCAATCCTATATACAGAAAAAGTAGAGCAGTAATACCCATAATTGCAAGTTCAGGGCGGTAGTGTAGGTGCAGACAGTGATAGACAGGACTGCACATGATCAATGTTTCAATAACAGACAGCAGCAGATATGGCATTTGTGCAAATGGTTGCAGTAAAGTGCAGAGACATAAAGCAGCAGATGTATTACTGTTGGTGTGTCAGTCTTTCTGTGCCAACAGCTGAGGTAGTTATTGTGCGGGTGAGAGCGTTACGGTCCATAGGTGGGGGAAGGGGGTGTGGGGGTGTGGGCAGAGTTCAGGGTCCTGATGGCCTAGTGAACAAAGCTGTCTAGCAGTCTTGTGGGGCGGGCCCGGAGTCTCTGGTACCTTTTTCCGAAGGGCAGAGGGCTGAAGAGGGAGTGTGAGCAGTGGGAGGTGTTGCCTGCAATGTTGATGGCTCTGTGGGTGAGGTGGGTGAGGTAGATCTCCGGGAAGGGGGGGTGTAGAGGGAAACCAATGATATTGCTGGCTACTTTCACTGTGTGTTGTAGTGTCTTCCGGCATGAGGAGGTGCAGCTTCCGTACCACACTGTGATGCAGCTGGTGAGGATGCCCTCAATGGTGCCCCAATAGAATGAGCACATGATGGGGGGGGGGGATTCGTGCTGTCCTCAGTTTGTGGAGGAAATGGAGGTCACTTTGAGCCTTCTTGGCAAGTGATGTGGTGTTGTTGGACCAGGAGAGGTACTCAGAGATGTGCACCCATAGGAACTTGGTGCTGATCACCCTCTCCACAGCTGCTCCGTTGATGATCAGAGGGGGTGCTGTGTATGACCCCTCCTGAAGTCGACCTCAAGCTCCTTGGTTTTTCCCACGTTCAGGAAGAGATTGTTGCCTTTACACCACTGGACCAGTTGGCTCACCTCATTTCTGTAGTTGGCTTCATCATTGTGGGTGATGAGGCCCACCACCATCATGCCGTCTGCAAACTTGTTGATGTGGTTGGTGCTGTAGGCTGGTACACAGTCATGGGTCAGCAGGGTGAAGATCAGCGGGATGAGCACGCACCCTTGTGGGGCTGCTGTGGTCTTGGAGGTGTTGCTGCTGACCTGAACATTCTGTGGCCTCCCTATGAGAAAGTCCAGTACTCGGTTACAGAGAGAGGTTTTGAGTCCCAAGTGTCTGAGTTTTTGTATCAGGTGCTGGGGGATGATTGTGTTGAATGTTGAACTGAAGTCCAAGAACAGCATTCACACGTAGGAGTTCTTTGAGTCCAGGTGGGTGAGGGCTGGATGGAGAGCAGCAGAGATGGCATCTTCTGTGGATCTGTTTGACCTGTATGCAAACTGAGATGGGTCATGGGAGGGAGGGAGAATGGACTTAATGTCCTGCATGACCAGTCACTTGAAATACTTATAATAATAATAATAATGATAATGATAATGATAATAATAATGATGATGATAATGATGATGGATACATTCCTACCCTCCCCTATGGTCATGAGTTATGGGTAATGACCGAAAGAATAGATGCAAGCGGTTGAAATGAGCTTTTTCCGTAGGATTGCTGGACTCACCCTCAGAGATAGGGTGAGGAGCTCACCCAGGAGAGGCTCAGAGTAGAACTGCTGTTCCCCCATATCGAAAGGAGTCAGATGAGGTGGTTTGGGCATCTGATCAGGATGCCTCCAGGATGTCTCCCACTTAAGGAGTCTTGGACACATCCAAAAGAGAGGAGACCCCGGGGCAGACCCAGTACATGCTGGAGAGACTACGTCTCCCAGCTGGCCTGGGAGCATCTTGGTATCCTCTCTGAAGAGCTGGAGCAGGTGGCTGGGGAGAGGGAAGTCTGGGCTTCTCTGCTTGTGCTGCTGCCTCCACAACCCAGACCTCCGGGAAGGCGATAGAAAATGGATAGATGGATGGATGCTCTGTGCCAGATTATAGCATTCTCACTAATTTCAATCTGTAGTCCCTGAGTCAAGCAGGAAGTTATTAAAAGAAAAACAGCACATATAGAAAACAATTCAGGTCGGGTTTCAGAAACTATTGACCCTGAAACAAGCAGGGAGTAAGTTTAAAGGTAAAAAGATAAGAGACGGCACACATAAAAACAAATTAAAAGTGCAATTTCAAATCCCATTTAAGGGGAAGAGTCAATGCTAGCAGGCTTGATTACTTAAAATCCATTTTTTAGTGTATGTGGAAAAGTCTCTGTAATTTGTTCTGGTCTTCAAAGCAGTGGGGAGCTTGTTCTGTTCTGTTATAGCTTTGTATAAGAAGGCAGATTGTCTAAAAGCAGTTTTACGTAGGGGGATGCAACAATGCCACCAAGAGGAGGTCCTTGTTACCTCCGCCAAGGAGGTAATGTTTTTGCCGGGGTTTGTCTGTCTGTCTGTCTGTCTGTCTGTCTGTCTGTTTGTCTGTTTGTTTGTCTGTTTGTCTGTTGGTTAGCAAGATAACTCAAAAAGTTTTGGAAGGATTTTGATGAAACTTTCAGGCATTCTTGGAAATGGTACAAGGAAGAACTGATTAAATTTTGGTGGTGATCCGGATCACCGTCCAGGAGAAAACCACCATTACGGAAAATGCCATTTTCGTGAATAACTACTGAAACACTAATCCTATCATTGTCAATCCAATTGCTAGTCATATGTTTTTGTGGTCAAGGAATCTGAAAACGTACACACAAACACTGTATGGGCGGAACTGTGGCCACCATTACGGAAAATGTCATTTTCGTGAATAACTACTGAACCACTAATCCTATCATTGTCAATCCAATTGCTAGTCATATGTTTTCGTGGTCAAGGAATCTAAAAACATACACACAAACACTGTATGGGGGGAACTGTGGCCGCCATTACGGAAAATGTCATTTTCGTGAATAACTACTCAACCAATAATCCTATCATTGTCAATCCAATTGCTAGTCATATGTTTTCATGGTCAAGGAATCTAAAAACGTACACACAAACACTGTATGGGGGGAACTGTAGCGCTTGGTGGAGGTCTGCGCTCTCCGAGTGCTTTTCTAGTTATTCTGGTTTCTGTTCAGAAGTCAGGTACACAAAAGTTTAAAGGAGTGGGGGTTCAGAACCATGGATAATTTTAAAGACCAACCTTATATTTGCATACGTGATCATATTTTCACAGCTTAATATCTTGTGTTTGGCAAGTATACCATAATGGTGATACTGTTGTGTCTTCTTATCCAGAATTTTGACGGAATGTTTATACAAGGATTCCAAGGGTTTCAGAGTCATACTGTTGGCTTGTGACCAGCAAGAAATGCGATAGGAGATGCTAGATGTGACGGGCTTCTTTGTGACTGGTATTATGGTAGCAGTTTTGAAACATGTGCGGACAACAGCTTGACTCAGGGAGATGCTGAAGATGTTGTCAGGACATTCTTGAGCTCCTCCGCACAGTTCTTGAGAACATGACCTGTTATGATGTCTGGTCCAGCTGCTTTGTGTGGGTTGATCCTGGAGAGAGTCCTCTTCACACTAGCTGGATCTAGACTTAATGCCTGCTTGTCTGGAAGAGGAGTGGTCTTCTGTGCTGATGAGCTATTTTGTGTTTCAAAGCAGCCAGAGAAGTCATTTAAGTTGTTAAGCAGTGTGATGTCGCTTGCAGAGGTCTGAGGTGGAGGTTTGTAGTTGGTGAGTCTGTATGCCACGCCAGTGGGAACATGCATCTCTGGTGTTGCTGAAGTGTCTGGATATTTTGCTGTACTGTCATTTTGCCTCCTTGATACCACGGGAAAGGTTGGCCCTAGCTGTTGTTAGTCCTGCAGTGTCGCCAGCCCTGAAGGCTGTGTCCCGAGCCGTCAGGAGGCTGTGGACCTCTGCTGTCATCCATGGCTTTTGGTTGGCACCAACAGTGATGGTTCTGCAGTGAGTGACATCATCAGTGCATTTAGCTGTGTATGCTACAGCAACCTCAGTGTACTCCTCTAGGTTTGTGTGTTCATCCATGGCTGCATGCTTGAAAGTGTCCCACTCTGTAGTGCTGAAGCAGTCTTTCAGAGCATCAGAGGCTCCCTTTGGCCACACACGTACCTGCTTTTTTTTGTTGGTCTGATGGCTTTCACTCTGGGTCTGTATGCAGGCCTTAACAAGATGGTGATGTGATCAGAGAGACCCAGGTGGGGGAGGGGGGAGGATCTGTATGCTTTCTTGTGAGTTGTGTACACCAGAGCCTCATGTACAAAGGGTACTTATGCACAAAAACACGGCGTATGCCCTTTTCACAGAAAATTTCAGATTTAACAAGAATGAAATTACCCTGGAAATATGTGGAGCCCCACCGCAACTTCATGGCTGGCGTACGTACATTTCTACTGTTATTGGTCTGTTGGCCACACTTGGAGGTGATGTTGGGAGACTGATAATGACGTGAAAATTGTTGTACACACCAAAGACACATGATGGACAGACATCCACATGTGCACAATTAGATGAGGGGATATAAAAACAAGCACAAAAAAGTGCAAGAAATGCCTCTAACAACAATGGTGTTAGCATTATTAGAGGATATTGCAAATCACACAGTGAGAAGAGAAAGGGTATTTAGAGACAGAAGATTTTCTGGCTCAGGATAATGACTGGCTTTACAGCTGGTTTAGGTTTCCACAGGCAGTCCTTGTGGAACTGTGCTCACAGCTACGGCCGCTCTTGGAGTGCGACACGGCGAGAAGCAGTGCGCTGCCCATCCCAGTGCAGGTGCTGACAACACTGGGGTTCCTGAAAACAGGGGCATTCCAGAGGGAGCTGGCAAACCCCAGCTGACCCTGAGCTGAGCTATGCCAGCTGTGTGGGATGGCATTATCTGGCTGTCACCCAGGTACATCATATTCCCATGCAATGCAGTTGAACAGCCCAACATCAAAGAGCAATTTGCAGCGAGAGCCGGTTTTCCTAATGTAATCAGAGCTATGGACTGCACACACTTCTTCTTCTTCTTGGAGTATCAGGTCTGTTTGCAGACATCGATGATCAAAGCTCTCCAGTGCTCTCTGTCGTCTGCTCTGTGGATGAGTTCTGCTGTATGTTGCTGATGTTTCTGCCTATGAAATCTCTTAGGCTGATGATGTATGTTACATGTTGCATGCCACGATCTTTCTTTCCTTCTTTTTTCCCAGCTAGCATTACTTTTACCAAGTTGTCTTTTCTGATCACGTGACCAAGAAATTTGAGTTGCTTCTTTCTAATTGTTGTGATGAGTGATCTTTTTGTTTTTGCCAACTTCAACACTTCTTCATTTGTTTTCTTTTCTGTCCATGATATACCTAACATTCTTCTTGTGAACCACATTGCAGTAGTCTCTAATTTTTTTAGCAACTGTTTATTTAAAGTCCAGCATTCACAGCCATAGATTAAAACTGACCATACATACTGTATGTCTTGAGGACTTGGGGTTTGGTGCCAAGGGAGACATTTCTATTTTTGAGAAAAGGACTAATTTTACTGAAACTGATCTTTTGACGTGGCCATGCTCTTACTTAGTTCTTTCCCACATCTTCTGTCTAATGTTATTGGGAAACCAAGGTATTGGAACTGGTTCACTTGTTTGATTTTCTTATTGTTGCATGTGATGTTACACACTGGGGGATGTGGTTTCTTGGAAACTGTCATGCATTCTGTTTTGTTGATGTTTAGAGAAAGTCCATATGCTTCACTGTAGGCTACTGCAATGTTTAGGATGTTCTGCACCTTTCTTTCAGAGTCAGCAATTAGTACAGCGTCATCTGCATATCTGAGATTACTTATGTTTGTTCCTCCTACTTTTATTCCTTCTTGATCATCGATGTTGTGTAAAATCCTCTCACTGTAAATGTTGAACAGATCTGGAGATAGAACACAACCCTGTCAAACCCCTCTTTGAATTAGCTTTAATTCACGGCATTCTCCATCTATTCTGATTGCTGCCTCTTGTTCCCAATATAAATTTTTGATAATCCTCAAGTCTTTCCCATCAATATCTTTTTCACTTAAGATTTTAAACAAATTTTCATGTTTTACTTTATCAAATGCTTTGGAATAGTCTATAAAAATAGGTACAGATCACGTTGTACTTCTATTGATCTTTCCATCAACATAGAGGGTGTAAATATGACATTTCTGGAGCCCTTGTCAGGGAGAAATCCAAATTGGGTTGCTTAGAGTTCTGAATGTATTCTGTCTCTTGCCCTTGCCATCAACACTCTGAGAAGAATTTTGGTGGTATGACTTATAAGGCTTATTATTCTATGTTGGTCACATATTTCCATAGCTCCAGACTTTTCTTTTTTTTTGTAAGGTTATAAATATAGATTTTTTTTTTAATATCAGATGGATTTTTTCCGTCATCATAGATAATATTCAGTAATTTTAATAGTTCTTTTATTCCAATTTCCTCCTGTGCTGCTAAGACTTCTATTGGTATCATATATGGCCCAGCTGCCTTTCCATGTTTCATTTTGGAGAGGGCATTTTTTACTTCGTCTACCCATTATGGGTGGGCCTTTCATGTTCTTTATAATAGGTAGTGGGCCTCAGTCATCATGAAATAGATCTTCACTGTATTCAGACCATCTTGACAGTATGTCCTTGTCCATTAAGAGGTTGCCTTCCTTTGATTTGATGCATCCTGATTTTGTGGCCACTTGCTTTCCGCTGACTTCTTTGATCTTTTGGTGCATGTACTTGCTGTCAGTGTCTTTGTGCTGTTCTATTTCATCACATTGTGTGTTAATACTGTCATGATGCTGAGCACAGTACAGACCCATGCTCGGGTCTTTTGGTTATTATGCTTTTTCTGAATATGTATTTAGTTCTGGTTTCTGTCATTATTATTTTGTGCTTTTATTTTGACAGCGTTGTGACATGACTTCCACCTGTCAAGTCTGTTTGCTGCTTGTCACAGCTGTTTAGTGTCTTTGATTACATTCTCACTCATGCATCCACACCTGATTCACATTTTTGTTTATCTCTTGTATTATTTAAGCTTGCTGGCGAGGTTTATTCCTCGCTGTGACCTCACCCTGTGTAGACAGGAATCCCTATGTCAGATTCCTGTCTAAATCTCTGCTTCGTGAATTTATTGTAAGTAACCTTTCATGGTTTTTCATTATTGTATCTTCCTGTAGTCACCCCTCGTGGTCCATGTTTATTGCCTTTTTTGTAATCGCCCTTCGTTGCCAGTATTGTGTTCCTTATTATTCTTTATTAAATGAGCAAACTCACTGCAGGCAAATGGTGCCTTATTTCTGCCCTAAAGGGCCAATTATGACAGTAGGTCTCAGTCAGTAGGTGCCAACGGCTGTGAGATTGCCTTTTTCCCTTTTTCTACTGTTCTATTTTTTCCCCTCTTTTGGGTGCCTGCTTTTTTGGAATGGCATCATTTGGGAGTGGGTACCCAATGAGCCTGGGGTTTGAACTTTGCCAGGCTCTCATGGAAATTGATGACCTCCTAGCCATAGCTCGACAATATTTCACTCCAAAAGACGATGTGTGGTACCTGGACTTTGCGGAGGCAGCTATGCGGCGACATCCTCGCCTCTTGGAGCATGCTGAGGGAAGGGAGAGGATATCCCTGATGGCAGCTCTACAACAGCAGAACCATGAGTTGGAAAGGAATCCCTCCAGGAAGCCAAGAATGGAGCCAACAGGGAGGAACTCCCAGGTTTCGGTCCAATCGACTCCTTACCAGGTTCCTGCTCCGACTCAGCTCCCGCTTCACCTGCTCCAAGGTGCCGGTTCCCGGCGCAGACCTCCACTCCTCCCCGTAATACGGCTGTACCGAATTGGATGGAGGAGAGTCACCGGGTGAAAATGCTGCAAACCCCCCACCACTGGCCGGTTACGGGCCGCTGGAGGATATCCTCCATCTCTCAGGCAGCTGCATCCGTTTCACCGTGCCTAGAAGGAACCACAACAGCTTCTGCCTCTAGGTTGTCCTCACTGGCTGTCTTGTCACCTCCCTCTTCTAGGGCCGTTGTTGTCCCTTTCTCCACCACGGCGTCTCCTCCTGCTGCTGAGATTCCAGTCTTCTCCTCCCCGGCTGCCCCCGCCATCATGCCTGCAGGAGCGGCTCCTCAATGTTCCTCAGAGGAGCCCATTACAACTATGGTCACGGAGAGGGCTTATTCCAAACCGGCTGGAGCAGAAGACATCGGGTCCCAAGAACACAGGCAAGTGTTTTTTCGTTCTCCTACATTGCTACATGAATTATCTCGGCTGAATCCCAGGGGTGGGGCTCAGTTATTGCATTCCACTGAGCCTTTACTGCCTGTTGTAGCCACAAGAACCTCACCTGCTCTCTCTGTGTATCCTCCAAAGCCCCCTGACTGTCTGCCAGTTCCGGGGTAAAGTCGCCGGACGAAGGAGAGGTCTGCGGCCCTGGGAAACCTGGTTCCAGCCCCGCAGCCAAGGTCTGGATGGAGAAGGAGGGCTGCCTGCAATCTGGAGCCTGTGCCAATAAGGAAGCATCCCCGGGTTCCAACTATTCAGGATTCAGCACCTATTGACAGCAGATCTCCTGTTACCATGCTGGGCGAGCCTCCTGCGTGGGTCACATCACCAGGGAGTTCCGGGACTGCAGTGACCATCATGCCTGCTGTTGGGGCTGCTGCAGTAGAGTCTGAGCTGGACCTTCAGAGGGCCGGGCCCGAGACATCGTCATCTGGACCAACGGAGTCCTGGACAGCGGTGGAACTTGAGCTCAGGCGAGTACTTGCCTTTGTTTTTGTTGTTTCTGTATTGGAGAGATCTTGCCTGGCTCTTGGCGGGGGGGGGGGGAAGCTGGGTGCAGTCGTCAGCTGCACCTGAGCTTGCCTCGCCAGATTTCACTGCCGCCGGTGACCCTGACCCTGTTTCTGTTCCTCTTCTATCCGAGTCTTCTCTCAGGGTCACCAAGAATCATCCAGCTATGCCAGAGGTCTCCGTGGGTCAGGTTTGTCACCTGAGATCTTCGGGGATCCAGCTCCTCTGACCGAGATCGTCATGGAGGCTCCGTCCCAGTCCAAGTCCGAGACCTCCGTGGGTTCTGCTCCCCCTCCTGCTGAGGTCATTGCAGAGGCTCCGTCCCAGCCCGGGACCTCTGAGGGTGCAGTTCCTCCTCAGTCTGGGTTTCCGTGGGTGCTGCGTTCCAACTTGAATCCTATGTGGGTGCGGCGCTCCAGTGTCTGCCCATTGTGGGTGCTACATTCCAGCCCAGGGGCCATTGTGGGTGCAGCTCTGTCCCAGTCCGAGTCCACCGAGGGTGCAGCTCTGTCCCAGTCCGGGGCCACCGAGGGTGCAGCTCTGTCCCAGTCCGGGGCCACCAAGGGTGCCACAACACCTCAGTCCGGGGCCACCAAGGGTGCCACAACACCTCAGTCCGGGGCCACCAAGGGTGCCACAACACCTCAGTCCGGGGCCACCAAGGGTGCCACAACACCTCAGTCCGGGGCCACCGAGGGTGCCACAACACCTCAGTCCGGGGCCACCGAGGGTGCTGCAACCCCTCAGTCCAGGACCACCGAGAGTGCCACAATGCCTCAGTCCGAGGTCACCGCAGGTGCTGCTTCTCCCCAGTTCGGGGTCACCGAGGTTGTGGCGCCTATGTCCAAGGCTGTAGCGGGCCCTTGGTCCCATCTTTTTCCTTCCTTGGCCTGTCATGTTTTTCCCACTGCCATCACCTTTATTGGGTGTCCATCTCCTGGGTCCGGGTGGCCCTCGGTAAGCACTGGTTCCATCTGCCGCCTCCAGGGGGAGGTGTGTGGTGCACTGCAACCCATTGGCCCAGAGATGCAGGGAGACCAAATGAACTCTCTTGTTTACTGGGGTGGCTTCCAAGTCCTGGTAGACCACCCGATGGACTCTTTCATCCTGGTTGGGGGCTCTGGAGACCTGGAAGGCCGCCTGACCTTTTCCACCTGGTGGTCGGGTGGAGCCGGGACTCTGGAAGGCCACCAGAACAGTTTTCTTATTTATCTTGTATTGCTTAGTTTTCTTAGCTCTTTGTTTTGCCAGTGTGTGGATCATATGTTTTTCGGGTTGTTTTTATTTTTGTGTCTCTCCCTGCAGGCCTGGATGCCCCCCACCCTCCCGGGGTCGGTTTTTGAAGTTATTTCTGTTGGGAGGGGGTGTACCTTCGTTCCTTTTGATGTTACTGCGGGGTGTCTTGGTTCCACCCCTTAAGGGAGGGGCACTGTCATGATGCCGAGCATGGGTCTGTACTGTGCTCAGGTCTTTTGGTTATTATCCTTTTTTCTGTATATGTATTTAGTCCTGGTTTCTGACATTATTTTGTGCTTTTATTTTGACAGCGTTGTGACATGACTTCCACCTGTCTTTATTAACTTATCCATCTTATTGTATTCCTCTACATGTTGTTTTGATAATCTCCATTAAATCAAGAATTTCTTCTGTCTTCCTTTTTTTGTGTCCTTTGCATTCAGAGGTGGGTCCTAATTTTTCTGTGGTCTGTAAATACATTCCTGCATCTTTTGCCACCTTTCTTCTATATTTGTGAGACTGTCATTGGCTTCAAATCTGTTTGACACTGTGATAGAAAAATTCTGTTGGAGTTCCTGCTGTTGTTTAAAAATCTCATACTGCAGTTTTGGAGTTCTTTTACCTTTGTGGATTGTTTTTAGTTTCATTTTCATGATTGCTCTATCTGGGATGTGATCACTGCCACTGTCTGCCCCAGGCATGGACTTTGAATCCAGAATAGAGTTTTTGAAGCGTTCTTCAAAAAGTATAAAATCTATCTGGTTTCCAACTCTATCCCCAGGGCTTTTCCATGTCTAACATTTCTTTGGACATGGAAAAGGATATTTTCATGTTTCATTGATTATTCTATATGATTTTTATGCTGTATTATTCTATTTTATATTATAATTGTATCTTGTGCATATAATGAGCCAATGTCTGATTCTCTGTGTTTTCCCACTGCCTTAGAGCCTGAAAAGAATGTCTGTTTTTTACTGTGAGATAAGGCTGAGCAAGGTTGTAAATAATGACAAAGGTTTTATTGTTTTATCTTACCAAGCTGTTCTGTTCAGGATGTCTGAAGTTAGGGTGACTTAGGTTGACCAGGTCATGTAAAGATCAAAGCAGAATGTTCAGTACTGTCTATAGATTGGAGCAGTCTCAGAGGAGATGACTCCAGCTGTCTTCAGGCTTAGATACAATCAAGGACTGTATAAGAAGCAACATCTTTGAATGCATGTTAGGGAGTTGGTGTGAGCAGGCTCTGAGACACGTTATGCTGTGACTGATTGCCTCCTTTTTCTGATCAGAAAGAGAATAAATGGCTCAGAACTTGGAAACCGCCTATTGATTATTGATTCAGTCTCAATCAATTCATTTTTGATCTAACAGTTTTGAAACCAAGTATTGGTGATGATGATCTTGTTCTCATGGCACCAGTCTATCAGTCTTTCACCGCGTTCATTGATCTCTCCTATTCCATGTGGGCAAACAATGTTTTGGTTGCATTCTTGACCAACTTTTGCATTAAAGTCACCCATTATAATCTTCATATCTTGGGATTTTAGTTGTTTTTTTCACCCTCTCTAGGTCCTCCTAGAATTTCTCAATCTCTGTTTCTTCTTGATCTGCTGTCGGAGCATAAACTTGAATAAAACCAATGTCAAAAGGCTTTCCACTAAGTTTTATGACTATTATTCTGTCTGTAACACCACAGAACCCTTTCTTTGCTTTTGCACATTCAGAATCCAAAATGACTCCAACACCTCTTTGGTGTTCGTCTCCTCCTGAATATAGTATTGAATATTTATCTACTGTTATTTCACCAGCACCTTTCCATCTTACTTCTGATAGTCTAAGAATATTGATCTTTATTCTAATCATTTCTTGTTTTAATGCTGTCTAATTTCCCTTTCTGGTACATAGTCCTAACATTCCATGTAGCGATCTTGACAGTTTGTTTGCAGATGCATACAATTGTAGGATGATGGTCTGGTGTCACTGACGCACATGACATTCCCTACCAAGTGAGGGATGTCTAGCATGACCAGAGAACCCTGTAATGCTGTTACTTGACAAAGGTGAAGACTTTTGAGCCATGATTTTCATTGCAAAATTACTTATAGTTGGTTGCAATTGCTTTCTATAAGAGCAGTGCCCATAGTGAGCGGGTTGTCCCAGCCATTGTACCAGACCACAGTATCCTCTACCTGGTACATTAAAATGTCGGCCAGTTCCAAATATTATTTGGCTGCTTGGCATTTTCATCCATCACCTGCCTGCCATGACTTCACATGACCCTGATCGGGAGGCTAAGTGGGTACTTCACCTTGCCCAAGGGTGTCCCACAGGCTAACGGAGGGAAGGAGACACTTTACTGCTCCTGTTGATAGAGGATACCTCGATCCCACTACCTGGACTGCACACACATTGCTATAAAATCACCTTCACAAGATGAATATTGTCATGGTTGTTGAGCGTGCGCCCCCTCCTTCCCGTTGTTTTTCCCCAGGTCATCAATGCACCTGGGTGAGGAGATGCACCTGCTACTTCTCATCAACCATCATTTAAAAGGATCAACTCTTCAGTGCGCTAACGTTGGCTCGTCTGGATATACTGCCTTAGCAGACTGGATCTCAGCAAGCTCAATTGTACATTCAGGTGTATTGTTTCTCACCTGTTCTTTTCCTCTTCTCTCCTCAGGTTGCTGCCATCGTGCGAGTGCTTCTCTGGGGACTGTGTGCACTCATTTCCCCGTCATCACCATTCAGTTGCAACTATTCTCCACCCGATCAGACACCACCGACTCCATTCCCCTTCACCCTGCTGGTTCGTCTCTTCCCGAGTTTGGTGTTCTACCGGTTCTCCCTTATCTCCCACGTAAGTGGTTATTTGGCTAGTCCATTTCCCATGTCTCCATTCCTCAGCTCACGGCTCTCGTATTCTCTCCACAGGCTGTTTCTCTAACGAGTGACGTTTTCTTTAGCTGTGCTGTGGTTCTTGAAATTTAATAAAATTCCCAAACGTGTTCCTGTGTCTAAGTGTTCCTTTGCTGTTGTACCGTGCGTGTGGGCTGTTCTGGGTTTAAATCATGACAGAACGAGCCAGCCAGAACCTCAGCCCAGCTGGTGCGGCCGCATCGGGGCCATCTCTGTTGGAGCGCTTATATTTCTATATATTTTATCTATAGGATATGAAATATGTAGATCATGCAACAAAACCTACATTGGAGAAACTGGAAGATCATTCACCACAAGGAAAAAAGAACACCAGAAGGAATGTGAGAAGAAAACACAAGGACAACTCACAAGATCACAAAAAGAATAGGCAGAACAAGAAACATTAAACTCAGCAATATCCGATCACTACAAAAGAAATAATCACATCATGGACTGGGACAGCACAAAAAATATTGGATCGGAGAGCAACAGACACAAATGCTGGATCAAGGAGGCCACAGAAATCAGGAAGTGGGGAAAAGATACCATGAACTGGGATGAGGGGGCCTTTATGCTTTCCCACACCTGGGACCACATTCTCCACAGACCATCGGACGGCGGAAAGCGGGGCCAGCTCGGTGGATCTGACAGGTCTGCTCGGCTGGCCCCGCCTATGAAAGTCAGCTGATAAAATGACACCTCGCAGCAATCAGCTGACACTTCTGATGAAGGCTGCAGTGAACAGTCGAAACATGTAAAGAAGGTAAAAACATCTCCTTTCTATTTTTGTCTTTAATAAGAACAAAAGGTAAATTAAAAAAGAAGACAAAATGAACCTACTTGAACTATTACTGGAAGGAACTCATGTTCCTAGTTCTCCCAAATTCATCTTCCCCGATGGTTTTAGGTCATCCATGGCTCCGGAGGCATAATCCCATTATTAATTGGGAACGTAATTCCATCTCCTCCTTGAGCCTGTTTTGTTTGGCCCACTATCTACAGTTAGGCCCAGAAATATTTGGACAGTGAAACAATCTTCATGATTTGGACTCTGCATGCCACCACATTGGATTTGAAATGAAACAACTACAACGGAATTGAAGTGCAGACTTAAAAGTTTAATTCAAGGGGTTGAACAAAAATATATGATTAAACATGTAGGAACTGTAGCTATTTTTATACAAACGCTCCTCATTTCAGGGGCTCAAAAGTAATTGGACAAATAAACATAACCCTAAGTAAAATGTTACTTTTCAATATTTTGTTGAGAATCCTTTGCAGGCAATGACTGCCTGAAGTCTGGAACCCATGGACATCACCAAACGTTGGGTTTCCTCCTTTGTGATGCTTTGCCAGGCCTTTACTGCAGCTGTCTTCGGTTGTTGCTTGTTTGTGGGTCTTTCTGCCTTAAGTTTTGTCTTGAGCAAGTGAAATGCATGCTCGATTGAGTTGAGATCTGGTGATTGACTCGGCCATTGCAGAATATTCCACTTCTTTGCTTTAAAAAAACTCCTGGGTTGCTTTTGCAGTATGTTTTGGATCATTGTCCATCTGTACTGTGAAACGCCGTCCAATCAACTTTGCTGCATTTGGCTGAATCTGAGCAGAAAGTATATCCCTATACACTTCAGAATTCATCCGGCTGCTTCTGTCTTTTGTCACATCATCAATAAACACAAGTGACCCAGTGCCATTGGAAGCCATGCGTGCCCATGCCATCACACTGCCTCCACCATGTTTTACAGAAGATGTAGTGCTTTGGATCATGAGCTGTTCCAATTCTTCTCCAAACTTTCTTCTTCCCATCATTCTGGTACAGGTTGATCTTAGTCTCATCTGTCCAAAGAATGCTGTTCCAGAACTGGGCTGGCTTCTTCAGGTGTTTTTTGGCAAAGTCAATTCTGGCCTTTCTATTTTTAGGCTGATTTCATGGTTTGCACCTTGTGGTGAATCCTTTGTATTTACTCTCATGAAGTCTTCTCTTTATGGTAGACTTAGATACTGATACACCTACTTCCTGGAGAGTGTTCTTCACTTGAGTGGATGTTGTGAAGGGTTGTTCTTCACCATGGAAAGGATTCTGTGATCATCCACCACTGTTGTCTTCTGTGGACGTCCAGGCCTTTTTGAGTTCCCAAGCTCACCAGTGCACTCTTTTTTTCTCAGAATGTACCAAACTGTTGATTTGGCCACTCCTAACATTTCTGCTGTCTCTCTGATGGATTTCTTCTTTTTTTTCAGCCTCAGGATGGTCTGTTTCACCTCCATTGAGAGCTCCTTTGACCGCATGTTGTGTGTTCACAGCAACAGCTTCCAAATGCAAACGCCACACCTGGAATCAACTCCAGACCTTTTAACTGCTTAACTGATGACAGGTTAATGAGGGAAGAGCCCATGCAGCCTTGTTATTTTTTTTGCAGCCTTCTGAGTCAATTGTCCAATTACTTTTGGTCCCTTGAAAAAGAGGCGGCTACGTATTAAAGAGCTGTAATTCCTAAACCCTTGCTCCAATTTGAATGTGAATACTCTCAAATTACAGCTGAGAGTCTGCACTTTAAGCCCATATTGATTATATAATTGTATCCTGAATATGTTTTCGTAAACAGCTAAAATAACAAAACTTGTGTCACTGTCCAAATATTTTTGGGCCTAACTGTATGTTTGTCCGAGTGCTCGCCATCGCTCCCCGTTTCCTTTGATTGGTTGAGGTTGAGGTTTTCAGCAAGAACAGAGTGCTGTCGCTTCCGCCTCACCGCTCTCATGACTGTGGTGTGGACCTCATCCCGGGGGCGAGGCTGCCCTCCAGCCGGCTTTATAACATTTCTGGCCTGGAGAGGGAGGCTATGGAGAGTTATATAAAAGACTTGCTTAATGCCGGCCTTATTCAGCCATCTTCGGCTCCTCTTGGAGCCGGGTTCTTTTTTGTTGAAAAGAAGGATGGTTCTCTGCGCCCGTGTATTGACTACCGGGAGATGAACGCTATTACCATTAAGGATAAATATCCTCTGCCCTTGATGAGCTCCGCATTTGAACTCCTTCAGCACTCACGGGTATTCACCAAATTAGATCTTAGGAACGCATACCACCTGATTTGCATTCGTGAGGGAGATGAGTGGAAGATGGCTTTTAGAACACATCTGGGGCAATATGAATATTTGGTCATGCCGTTTGGGCTCACTAATACCCCCGCCGTCTTCCAGTGGCTCATCAATGACGTCCTTTGCGATATGCTGAATCCGTTTGTTTTTGTCTATTTGGATGACATCTTAATTTTCTCCCACTCACCAGAGGAACATGAGGTCCATGTTAGAGCCATCCTACAGAGGCTCTTGGAGAACCAGCTCTATACGTTAAGGCTGAGAAGTGTGAGTTCTCCACCAGTTCTACCACCTTCTTGGGCTTCATAGTGACTGAAGGGAGACTGATTGCCGACCCGGCCAAGGTAAGGGCAGTGTTTAATTGGTCAACTCCCCATTCCCGTAGGGAGCTCCAATGCTTCCTCGGGTTTATGAATTTCTACCGCAGGTTCATAAGGAACTATAGTGGGATAGCACTGCCCCTTATACAGCCGACCTCTGTTAAGGTCCCCTTCCGCTGGACCGAGGCAGCAGAACAGGCTTTTATTAAATTAAAGGGTCTGTTCTCTGAAACTCCTATCTTGGCTCAGGTCAACACCCAGCTCCAATTTGTCCTTGAGGTGGATGCTTCTTATTCGGGGGTGGGTGCTGTCCTTTCACAGCACACACCCTCCAACCAGAAGCTCCACCCGTTTGCATATTTCTCTCGACAGCTCTCGCCGGCTGAGTGGAATTACGGCGTAGTGGACAGAGAGCTCCTTGTCATTAAGCTGGCATTAGAGGAATGGCGACATTGGTTAGAAGGAGTTACTCCCCCCATAGTTGTGTGGACCAACCAGAAGAACTTGGAGTACTTGCGGTCGGCCCACCAACTCAATGCCAGGCAGGCTCGTTGGGCCTTATTCTTTCAAAGGTTCAACTTTACTATCACCTACCGGCCTGGCATCCGGAATAATAAACCGGACGTGTTATCGTGCCAGTTTGATTCTGGGCAGGTAGCGCCCCCATCCCACCTCCAGCCTATTCTTCCCTCTTCTTGTATCCTCAGAGCCCTTACCTGGGATATCAAGCGGAGGGTCAGCCAGGCCGAGTCCTGGGAGCCCGAACCAGCGGGGTGCCCCCGGAACCACCTGTGCGTCCCTGCCTCCCTCCGTAATGATGTAATTTAGTGGGGTCACACCAGCCACTTTGCCTGCCACCCTGGGATCACCTGCACCACCGACCTCATTCGGTGGGTGTTCTGGTGGCCCAGGCGAGATGTGCAGGAGTATGTGTGGGCCTGCCAAACCTGTGCACGGGGGAAGTCCGATTCCTCTCCCCCTGCTGGACTTATCCACCTCTTACCCATCCCAGGTCGTCCATGGTCACACATCGCCTTGGACTTCATCACCGGCCATCCCCCCTCCCACGGGAAGTCGGTCATCTTGACAATTGTCGACCACTTCTCGATGGCCATCCACTTGGTTGCCCTTCCCAAACTTCCCTCCGCCATGGAGACCACCGACATTTTCTCCACTCATGTCATCCATCTCCATGGCATCCCTTTGGACATTGTGTCTGACTGGGGTCCCCAATTCACGTCCACGTCCTTGGTGTGGAGGGCTTTCTGCCGTACGCTCGGGACCACAGTCAGCCTCTCCTCCAGCAACTATCCACAGAGCAACGGGCAGGCTGAGCACACCAATCAGTCCTTGGAGGCCACTCTCTGGTGCATAGCAGCCAAAAACCCCTCCTCCTGGAGCACACATTTGACTTGGGTGGAGGATGCTCTGAATTCAGCTATCTCCACTGGGTTACCAGTGGTTACTGAAGCCTCAAAAGGTTACCCCTTTTGAGGCTTTCAGAATCAGAATCAGAAAAAGATTTATTGCCAAGTACATTAACAGATCACTGATAACATACGAGAGAATTTGACTTGACACAGAAAATGAACCTGCATTTCCAGTGACACGGCTGCATCTGGAACGCGCCTGCCAACAGGATGGTTCAGATAAGAAATCATACAATGGGAAGGAGCAAAAAAATCATTGAATTCAGAATATTGACCATAAGTAATCGATATTATGATTACAAAGACAAAAAAAGCCCACAATGCACATTCAAGACCAGAGATCACAGGACACAAGGAGAGCAGTGAATGTTATCTTGTTGTCAGTTTCTGGGTCAGTGTGGATGTAGTGTTGAAGCAGTGTTGTATCAATAAGAGCACAAGGACACTTTGGCAGAAGATGTTTTGTCTGGCTGCAGCAATTGTCCTTGGCAATTGTCCCAAGCAGCTGCTGTCCGGAGGCCGTGTGCTCAGTGTTTTGAAAAACAAAGACTGGGGATTATCAGGAGGATTTTTGTAAGGGAAATTGAGCCAAATAGAACTGATCACAGAGAAAGAACTTTATTTTCTTCTGCAGATTCAGTGCTTAATCCTTCATTGCGGGGCTTTGAGTCCGTCGTGGATAGACTTAAGCGTAACCATGATGTAATCCACCTTCCGAGACAGTTCTCCATTTGTCGCTATCAAAGTCTTCTCCATTTTTTCAATTTGATGGATGCACCTCGCGTGGCCAGCATTTTGATAGGTTGTATCCATCTTCAGCAATTTGCGGTACACCAGGACAATCCCAGTTCCAATCAGAACGATCCCAGTCACCATTATTACGAAGATATACAAATCTTCAATATCTTCGATAGAGAGATTACTCAGGCACAAGATCCTCCAAGCACTTGTCACCCGTAAATAGCCCGCTGGAGCCGTCCCTGCGGGGCAAACAGCTTCCCCTGGAGCACTATTCCTTGTTGAAAAAATAGTGTCAATTGCGTTCAAAGCCCAGCTTATCAATTCCATAATTTCTTTCGATAATCAGCAGTAGACGCAGACAGACGACAGCAAGCTGGGATCCAGTTAGTTAGGGAAGTGGGGAGCTAGAGCAGAGAGAAAAGAGAGAAGCGTCTACTCTCCTTGAAGAGCGGAAGTGAGTGGGGTATACCCGCCTCACCCCCACCATTACCTATGGCCAAGAGGGAGGTCGCGTTGCCATCTGTGGGGGCTCATGCTCGCCATTGCCGACGGGTCTGGAGGTCCACCTGTGCCGCCCTCACCCACTCATCTGAGCGTAATCGCCTGAGGGCCGACAGGAAGTGGGTTCCTGCACCTTAGTATACTGTGGGTCAACAGGTCTGGCTGGCAGCAGACCAGATTCCATTGAAAATTGACTCCAAGAAGCTGTTGCCCCGCTTCCAGGGACCTTATCCCATCTCCAGGCTGGTCAATGACATCACGGTCTGGCTGAAGCTTCCTCCGTCCCTACGGGTTAACCTGACTTTTCACGTCTCCCACATCAAGCCCCTCTTGGTAAGCCCCCTCTGTCCTCCCCCGAAGCTGCCTCCTCCCCCTCGGATGATCGACAGCCACGCCGCCTACACAGTTAAACACATCCCAGATGTTCGCCGTTGGGGCCGGGGGCTACAGTATCTGGTCCACTGGCAGGGTTCCGGTCTGGAGGAGCGTTCATGGACCCCCCAGATCTCTTGTCCTTGACAAGAGGATGATCCGGGCCTACCGCCGAGCCCATCCTGAGAAGCCTAATGGACTGCCAGGAGGTGTTCCTTGAGGGGGAGGCACTGTCATGGTTCGTGAGTACACACCCTCTCCTTCCCGTTGTTTTTCCCTAGGTCATCAACGCACCTGGGTGAGGAGACGCACCTGCTACTTCTCATCAGCCAGTGTTTAAAAGGATCAACTCTTCAGTGTGCTAACGCTGGTTCGTCTGGGTATACTACCTTAGCAAACTGGATCTCAGCAAGCTCAATTGTACATTCAGGTGTATTGTTACTCACCTGTTCTTTTCCTCTTCTCTCCTCAGGTTGCTGCCATCGTGCAGGTGCATCTCTGGGGACTGCGTGCGCTCACTGCCCCATCATCACCGCTCAGTTGCAACTATTTTCCACCCGGTCAGACACCACCGACTCAATTCCCCTTCACCCTGCTGGTTCGTCTCTTCCTGAGTTTGGGGTTCTGCCGGTTCTCCCTTATCTCCCACGTAAGTGGTTATTTGGCTAGTCCATTTCCCATGTCTCCATTCCTCAGCTCACAGCTCTCGTATTCTCTCCACAGGCTGTTCCTCTGGCGAGTGATGTTTTCTCTAGCCGTGCTGTGGTTCTTGAAATTTAATAAAAATCCCAAATGTGTTCCTGTGTCCAAGTGTTCCTTTGCTGTTGTACCGTGCTTGTGGGTTGTTCTGGGTTTAATTCATGACAAATATGTGTATGTTTACCCTTAAGCTGTGTGATTTCGTGTGCCCTTAGTGGCAGAGTGCAGCACTGCACCTGTCAACTCATAATAATGTGCCAAACACTCCCCAGCTGTACTGAGGATTTGTACTGATCATGTCAGTTCACGATGTGGCAGGCACGCGTTGGAGGACTCATGGATGACACGTAATACACCAAAGAGGAAGAAGTACTTCCTTCTTCTTGTACTGTGGGATTAGACCAAAAAAAATATGGCCGCTACTGATCGTTGTAGAGAGGAAAATCACTCCACTTTTGTGCAGTTTTATAAGATAAATAGCACCAGAATAAAAGCAAAATTAAGGTGGAATAATCAACAATAGTTTGTGGATGTAGGAGAGAAAGCTAAAATGACTGCGAGAGGACAAAATAGTGACCAAAATGCGGCAAAAGGATGCCAGTAAGTGACGAATGTCTTTGTTTGTTTGTATGCAAATTAGATGCATAAATTTACTGCTGTCTGAAAATTTGGATCATATTCTACATCTTTCTAATTGACAGTAAGTCATTATTTCTTACCACTTTCAAGTTATAACCTTGGAAAGTTGTGACATCTGATCTGAATATTTTCTTGAAAAAATCTTTACCACTGTTGTCCACTAGGGGTTATGTCGCAGTTTGGTGACATTCTATCAATGTACAAATTATATGTGATGTGCAAATGTGACTAACCAACATTGTTGCCAGGTGGGCTGGTTCAACGCACGATTCATTCAGTCTAATGAACAGCATTGTTAGGAACAAACTACCAGCTGGCACTGTGTGGATGAGTGGCTTCTTGGTGAGTAAATTCATGTAATTATCCTAAATCATCCACCTCATGGGCAACGTGCCTGCATGCCCCCAAATATCACCCTGTCTTCAAGGCTTCATTACAAGTCAGTGGTTTGAGTAAGTGACTTCCTTTTTTGGCTGATTAAACTACAGTTTCACAGCATTCCACCAAGCCCCAAATTGCCTCTGTGTAGTAGTTATGTCAATAAACACATGTGTAAAGTTTAAAATGCAACAGTCTCACCCTTTCCCCGGCACACTTCATTCATTTAGTAGTGTGTGTAATCCATGTGAGTTGTATATAACTATAAAGAATGAGATTTGCATTTTGGACATAAAATATATACTTGTGGAGTCTAATATGATCTGCTTTCAACTGACAGGTGACCATGACTACCCACTAAATAGGTTCATATGGTCTTCTTTTTCATTACTGTTTTCTTTTATTCAACAAGCTGATCCACCTGGCTGGTCACAAATCACAGCAATCAGCTGACGCTTCTGAGGATGACTGCAGACGTCAGAGGAAACATGTCAAGGCCCCACTGGGGGGGTAGGGGGCTGGTGGGTCCGGGGGTATGGGCTTGCTGCGCCGACCACCTGGTGACCTGGCCTCCCTCAATCGTCCCTCTTGGGGCGGATGCCTGGCATTCCTGGGGCTTGCTGACCTCAGATGTTTGTGCCCTATGGGGGTTGGTGGCGCTGCCTTGCCTGCTCAGGGGTCCCGGGGGGAGAGCTGCTGCGACTGGCCCCCTGCTTCGTATGTTTCCTGACAAACCACTCACATGCACACACTTATTTTGCGCGCGCTCTCATATATACGCATGCAGACGTAGACGCACAAGTGTCTCTCCTTTAACAGGTGTGGAAACCAGACTCATGTTGAGACATCTTTGGTGGAAGAAGCAGTTTGTCTTCTGTTTGTTTTAGTTGTTGGTTTGTTTGTCTTTTTGTCTGTTCCCCTCCCTTTTCTTTCCCCCTCCACACACTTCCTTTTCCTCTTCCCCATCTGCCGGGTCTTCCATGGGTAAAATAATTAAAATAAAGTATTAAAAGTTATTACAGGAGGAGTTTACAACAATATTCAATACATAGTTAGGTACTGTATAAGCTCCACTTGGTAAAGTAAATCTGTTTTAGCACAATAAGGGTGACAGATCCCTGTTCTGCTTGCCTAGCTGTCTGACAGGACAAGGGGAAAAAAAGAGGAAGCATGTCAAGGTAAAATAAACATCTCTCTCTTATCCCTGTTTGAATAAAGGAAACATTTGAGTTATAAAAATAAGTGTTTATTTACTTTGATAGAAATCTGAATCCCAACATGTTGTGCCACCACCCCTGTGAGGGCAGTGTCACCCACAGGACTGGCGACTCTCTGCTCAAATGGACTGAGTTCAGCTTCTCCTCTCCCCCTTCCTGTTTTGGCCACGCTTTGGCGTTGGACAGCCATCCTCCACTTCACTTCCCCCTGTATGTCTGATCATTTCCTTTTTTATTTTTGTGGGTGTGAGCTGCTCCAACCTCACAGCACTGACAGCTACACACACACTGTCCCATTCACTCTTCTTGCGTTTGGCACTAATGCTGGAGGACAGCGTGCCAAACAAAATGTTTTTATGTGCCTCTACCTCATTCAGGAGTGCCACCAACTCACACTCTGTGAAATCCAACTAAATTCATTATTTTTGATTGTGGATACAGGAGAATCAAACGTGCAGCACTTGTATATATCTATTTGCATGTAATTGCATATTTGTTTTTTAAATATTTAAAGGTCGTTTTGAATGTACTAAATGTAACAACCTTGCACAACAGAAATCATCCCCTTCAATACACAACTAGGACAGTAACAATCATTACTGAGGGTGGCAACAACACTGTGATTCAAATATGAAATCTACTATGTGGGTACATATTCATATTCTGCAGGGTAATTTTACAAACCATAATGCTGTTTATTCCATCTAACTGCAATGCTCCTGCACTGTGTTTATAATTGTGTACATATGGATATTCATTTACTGCTTTGGCTAACCAGTTCTTATTATCTTATTAACTATTGCTCTGAGTGCTGCTATCCCTTTGCTGCTGGAATCCTGGAATTTGAGATGAGATGATGAGATGAGATTCAACTTTATTGTCATTACACATGTATGAATACAAGGTAACGAAACGTGACTTGGCATTTGGGCACGCTCTGCAGAGCGCATCTAAGGCCGGGGCAGCCGCTAGGCGCCAGTCAAATTGTTGACATTTCCAAATTGTCTTCACCCCCAATTGCTCCTGGTGGGTCTGGAAGCGCCATGCTGGGTAGCGTGCCGCCATCAGTGTGTAAATGGGTGGATTGCAGGATCTGTAAAGCACTTTTTGTCTTCAACAGATGAGAATAAAAGTGTTATATACGTGAATGCCGTTTACCATTTACCATTGTGGGACTAATAAAGGCTTATTTTATCTTATCTTATCTAAATGGAGGGGTGTCACAGCTGGAGTCTGGTATTTCCTTACGTGTGTTCAATTTCAAATAGATTCGGATGTACAAAGGAAATGTGCTTGGAATCCTGCGTACAGACTGCTACATACATCTTTTGCTTACAGCGTTTTCTTGATTTAAATGTATGTCATCTTTCAGAACAAAATCCAAGCAAGTCTTTGTACATGAGACCCTGGTCCAGCAAGCTGTCTCCTCTTGTTTGAAAGTCCATATGTTGGTGCAGTTTTGGTAGGAGGGCCTTTAAATCTGCATGGTTGAAGTCTCCTGCTGAGATGAGGAATCTCAGCGTTACGGCGTCTCCATTTGGGATGAGACACAGCAGTCAAGTCTGGGGGTGTGGAGGCCTGGTTGAGGAGACCTAGGCCTCGGAGTTCCTCTGTAACGATCTGGTCCAAGATGTAATTTTTGGTCATATTCCTTATCTCCAGAAGGCTGTGGCGACTGTAACTTGTACGCAGCATCATATACAGACATTAAACACATGAATATACACTTAGGCATAATTTAAACAACACTAATTGGTACAAAAACACAAAGGAGAAAAAGAGGCTTCTTCTTCTTCTTCTTCTTCTTCCTCCTCCTGCTCCCTTCAGGGGTCTCCACAGTGGATCATCTGCCTCCATCTCACCCTATCCCTTCATCTTCCTCTGTAACATCAACCCTCTCCATGTCCTCCTTCACTACATCCATCAATCTTCTCTGTGGTCTTCTTCTTTTCCTCCTGTCTGGCAGCTCCATCTTCAATATCCATCCATCCATCTTCTACCACTTTTCCGGAGGTCCGGGTCGCGGAGGCAGCAGTTCAAGCAGAGAAGCCAAGACTTCCCTCTCCCCAGCCACCTGCTCCAGCTCTTCAGAGAGGATACCAAGGCGTTCTCAGACCAGATGGGAGACATAGTCTCTCCACCGAGTCCTGGGTCTGCCCCGGGGTCTCCTCCTAGTGGGGCGTGCCCGGAACACCTCAAGTGGGAGGCGTCCAGGAGGCATCCTGATCAGATGCCCAAACCACCTCAACTGACTCCTTTCAATGTGGAGGAGCAGCGGTTCTACTCTGAGCCTCTCCCGGATGACTGAGCTTCTCACCCTATCTCTGAGGGTGAGTCCAGCAATCCTACGGAGAAAGCTCATTTCATCCGCTTGTATCCGTGATCTTGTTCTTTCGGTCATTACCCAAAGCTCGTGACCATAGGTGAGAGTAGGAACGTAGATTGACTGGTAAATCGACAGCTTTGCCTTAGAACTCAGCTCCCTCTTCACCACAACAGAACAGTACAATGTCCGCATCACTGCAGATGCTGCTCCAATCCGTCTGTCAATCTCTCGCTCCACTTTCCCCTCACTCGTGAACAAGACCCCAAGATACTTAAACTCCTCCACTTGGGGCAGGAGCCTGTCCCCAGCCCAGAGAGGACAGTCCACCTTTTTCCGGCTGAGGACCATGAACTCGGACTTGGAGGTGCTGATTTTCATCCCAGCCGCTTCACACTCAGCGGCAAACCGTCCCAGCAATAGCTGTAGGTCAGTGAATTCAATTCAATTCAACTTTATTTATATAGCGCCATTTCACAACAACAGTCATCTCATAGCACTATCAACTGTAGGGGGGAACCCCCACAGTTGCAGAAAGACCCCAGCAATCAGGCGATCCCCTGTGAGCAAGCACTTGGCGACGGTGGAGAGGAAAAACTCCCTTTTAACAGGAAGAAACCTCCAGCAGAACCAGGCTCAGGGAGGGGCAGTCATCTGCTGCGACTGGCTGGGGGGGTGAGGGGATAGAGAAGAAGAAAAGAACAGACATGTAGACAGCAAACAGCACGATGGGGACTCAATCTATGGGAGAGAACAAACAGATGTTAATGACCAGCAAAAAAAAAATATTTCATAGAGAGTGAGGAAAGGAGTGAGGCCCAGTGCATTACTGGAGGTCCCCCGGCTGACTAAACCTATTAGCAGCATAACTAAGGGAGGGTTCAGAAACACATGATCCCTCCCTAATTGTAGGCTAGATCAAAAAGGTAGGTTTTAGCCCTGTTCTTAAAAACAGAGATAGAGTCTGACTCCCGAATCCAGATTGGCAGCTGATTCCACAGGAGAGGAGCTTGATAACTGAAGGCTCTGCCTCCCATTGTACTTTTGGAGATTCTAGGTATTACAAGTAATCCTGCATTTTGGGAGCGTAGTGCTCTGTTAGGATAATACGGTAGTATCCGATCTTTTAAATAAAAAGGAGCCTGATTGTTTAGAGCTTTGTAAGTAAGAAGAAGGATTTTAAACTTAATTCTAAACTCTATGGGAAGCCAATGAAGGGAGGCCAGAACCGGAGAGATATGATCTCTCTTCATTGCTGGATGAAGCCAACAGGACATCATCTGCAAACAACAGAGATGAGATCCTTTGGTCACCAAGCATGACACCCTCCATTCCCTGGCTGCACCTAGAAATCCTGTCCATAAAAATTATGAACAGGATTGGTGACGAAGGGAAGCCCTGGCGAAGTCCAACTCTCACTGGGAATGAGTCCGACCGAGTGTTGGCAATACGAACCAAACTCTCACAATGGTCGTACAGAGACCGAATAGCTCGTAACAACAAGCCCGATACCCCATACTCCCGAAGTACCCCCCACAAAAAAACACGAGGGACGTGGTCAAATGCCTTCTCCAAGTTCACAAAACATATGTAAACTGGTTGGGCAAACTCCCACGAACCCTTGAGAATTCTCGAGAGGGTAAAGAGCTGGTCCGATGTGCCACAGCCAGGTTGAAAACCACATTGCTCCTCCTGAATCCGAGGTTCGACCAACGGCCGGACTCTTCTCTCCAGTACCTTGGCATAGACCTTCCCAGGGAAGCTGAGGAGTGTGATCCCTCTAAAGTTGGAGCACACCCTCCGGTCCCCTTTTTTGAAGAGAGGAACCACCACCCCGGTTTGCCATGGCAAAGGCACTGCCCTTGACCTCCACGCAATGTTGCAGAGGTGTGTCAACCATGACAGCCCAACAACATCCAGGGCCTTGAGGTACTCAGGGCGAATCTCGTCCACCCCCGGGACCCAGCCACCAAGGAGATTTTTTACCACCTTGGCGACCTCAGCCCCTGTGATAGGCGAGTCATCCCCCTCGTCCACAAAGCCTGCTTCCTCTGTGGAAGGCATATCAATGGGATTGAGGAGATCCTCGAAGTATTCCTTCCACCACCAGACAATATCCCCAGTCGAAGTCAACAGTGCCCCATCCGCACCATACACAGTGTGGACAGGGAGCTGTTTTTCCCCTCCTGAGTCACCGGACAGTTTGCCAGAATCACTTCGAGGCCGACCGAAAGTCTTGTTCCATGGCCTTACTGAACTCCTCCCATACCTGGGTTTTTGCTTCAGCAACCACCCGAGCTGCACTCCGCTTGGCCTGCCGGTACACCTCAGCTGCTTCGGGAGTCCCGCAAGCCAACCAAGCCTGATAGGACTCCTTCTTCAGCTTAATGGCCCCCCTCACCACTGGTGTCCACCACTTGGTTCGGGGGTTGCCACCACGAGATGCACCGACCACCTTGCAGCCGCAGCTCTGGGCCGCCGCTTCAACAACAGAGGTGGAGAACATGGCCCATTCAGACTCCATGTCTCCAAACTCCCTCGGAATATGGTTGAAGTTCTTCCGGAGGTGGGAGTTGAAGACCTCCCGGACAGGGGCCTCAGCCAGACGTTCCCAATACACTCTCACTATTTGTTTGGGTCTACCAGGTCTGAATGGCTTCCTCCCCTGCCATCGGATCCAACTCACCACCAGGTGGTGATCAGTTGACAGCTCTGCACCTCTCTTTACCCGGGTGCCCAAGACATACGGTCTCAGGTCTGATGACACAATAACAAAATCGATCATCGACCTTCGACCTAGGGTGTCCTGGTGCCAGGTGCACATATGGACACCCTTATGCTTGAACATGGTGTTCGTAACGGACAAATTGTGGTTAGCACAGAAGTCCAATAACTGAACACCACTCAGGTTCAGATCGGGCAGGCCGTTCCTCCAAATCACCCCCCTCCAGGTTTCACTGTCGTTTCCCACGTCCGCATTGAAGTCTCCCAGTAGGACAATGGAGTCTCCAAGAGGCGCACCCTCCAGCACCCCAGTCACAGACTCCAAAAAGGGTGGGTGCTCTAAAACATCATTTTGTGCATAGGCACAAGTGATGCTCAGGACCCGTTTCCCAACCCGAAGGCGCAGGGAAGCAACCCTTTCGTCCACCGGGGAAAACTCCAATATAGAGGCAGCAAGGTGGGGGGATACAAGAATACCCACCCCTGCTCGTTGCCTCTCACCTGGGGCAACTCCAGAAAAGGCCAAGCTCCAGCCCCTCTCCAGGAGACTGGTTCTGGAACCGGAGCTGTGTGTTGAGGTGAGGCCGACTATATCTAGCCGGTATCTCTCAACCTCGTACACCAGCTCAGGCTCCTTCCCCACCAGAGAGGTGACATTCCATGTGCCAAAAGCCAGTTTAGAAAGCTTGGGATCAGTCCGCCAAGGTCTCCGCCTTTGACTGCCACCTAATCCACATACCACTGGACCCCCATCTTCAACATCCTTTGTCCAATATCTCCACTATCCCTCCTCTGCACATGCCCAAAAAATCTAAGCCTTGCCTCTCTTACTTTGTCTCAAAACTGCTTAACCTGAGCTGTCCCTCTGATATACTCATTTATAATCTTGTCCCTCCTAGTCACTCCCAATGAAAATCTTAGCATCTTCAACTCTGCCACCTCCAGCTCCGCTTCTTGTCGTTTTGTCAGTGCCACTGTCTCCAAACCATACATCATAGCAGGTCTCATTCCTGTCTTGTAAATCTTCCCTTTCACTCTTGTTGCTACCCTTCTGTCACAAATCACCCCTGACACTCATCTCCACCCACTCCACCCTGCCTGCACCCTCTTCTTCACCTCTCTTGTGCATTTTCCATTGCTTTGGATGGTTGATCCCAGGTAACTAAACTCATCTACTTTCACTACCTCTACTCCTTCCATCTTCACCGTTGCACCTGCCTCCCTCTCATTCGCACTCATGTATTCTGTCTTGCTTCTACTGACTTTCATTCCTCTTCTCTCCAGAGCATACCTCCACCTCTCCAGGTTCTTTTCCACCTGCTTCTTACTCTCACTACAGATCACAGTGTCGTCTGTAAACATCATGGTCCACAGAGACTCTAGACCAAACCAGTTAAGTGTGAAAGCATCCTTCATTGTCCTAAATTTCCAACTTTTTAAAATAAAATTATAGCTTTTGTTGTAAGAAATTAGCATTTTTCTCTCGAGTTTGTGACTTTGTCTTGTAAATTTTTAAAAAGTTTTCACTGACTTTATTTTTCCTATGTTAAAAAAATATATCATTTTGATATTTTCCCTCTCCCCCGTGGTGTCAGTGTGAAGTATCAGATATTTTCCTCAGGGTTAACATACAATTTAAAGCCTAGTAGTTCCTGCACATTTAAATCAACATCAGTCCTGTGTGTGTCATGGCGATGGAAATGGAATAATTGGGTTTAAGTGAGCTCAGTTGAGTAATGAGTGCTGATGAGAAATGCCTTTTGGTCTGGAAGTGTGAGATTTCAAAGCTCTCCAGCTCCTTTAGTTAGGGGAGAACTAACGCAGGAGGAAGAGCTGGATGAGAGGGACAAAGATAGGAGGAGGAGGAGGAGACAGAGAGACAGAAAGGAGGAGGTGAGGAGGTGAAAATGAGGAGAGAGATAAAAATGAAAGAAGAAATGGTGTGAAGTGGAGAGGATGAAGGGGAGAGGAATAGACTAGAGCAGACACAAGAGAAAGAGGAGGAGGAGGAGGAGGGATGTTCTTAGTCTTTCAGCTCGGCCTCATCTGGCATATTCGGGGAGGCTGATTGGTCCGGTTGCCATGGCAATGCAGTGGGCTTGGGAAGAAAGAGGGAGGGAGACTTTAGAGATTTGGTAACTTCAATAAAACATCACGTCTCTGAAACCAGAAACTCCCCGCCAACTAACCGTCACACGCTGAGGACAAAAAAACAGACAACGCTGGCACATCTCTCTCTCTCTCTCTCTCTCTCTCTCTCTCATTCTCTCTCTCTCTCTCCCCCCCTCTCTCTCTCTCTCTCTCGCTCTCACACACACACACACACACACACACACACACACACACACACACACACACACACACACACACACACAGGCACATGGAGCAACAAATCTGTGAGGAGCTCCAGGCCGACATGACAACTCGTTTCTCCTCACTGATCTCCATCAGCATTAAAACAGTGGGACTGACTCCACTCATAATTTTACAGCCTGATTCCAGTGCTGTGGCTTTAAAACGCTGCTGCTGCTACTGCTACTGCTATTACTGCTGCTGCTTCTTCTTCTTCTTTTAGATTTGATTGGTGGTTGGCAACCAGTTTACAGGTGCATTACCGCCACGTACTTCACTCTATATCATCACTGTATATCTTTGTATCAGGAGCTCTTATAAGGAGTTCTGAACAACTCCCTATGTGTTGTTCGAGTACCCCACGACATGACCCCAGTCACCGCAAAAAGGCTGAAAGCAGCCAACCCTCCCAATCATACCAACATATCCCTTATGAAAGGAAAATGGGGAATCCTGCTTCAAGTAGCCCAAGAATACAGAAAACATCACAGGGAGGTCAGCAGGGGTCACGAAATTATCAGAAGGCCCACATTCCTGTGGTCAGAAAAGATGGGAGCAGACATGGCTGGTGAATCATAGAACTGAATGCAAATCAATATCAATAGCATATGCTATGGAATGTAATATTCTGTGTAATCAGTAAAGTAAATGTATGCTCATTGATTAAGATGCACGTAATCAACAGAAATAATGAATGGAATCAAACTGTGTGATTGTACGTACATTTTAACTGCACAAAAGAAGGTTTATGTGGGGACAGATTGTGAAATGTTGGAAAAGCTTATTGACTGGAAAAGCATGTGACAAGGAGGAAGTGAAAGGTAGCTGAAACAACAACTTGAGGTATTTTGGTGATGGAAAATGATGAGATAGGCAAGCCAGACAGCCATGAGCTGAGCGCATGAACAAGCACATGGCTTTACTGGAACTGGGGGGGTGAAACATGTGCAGAATGAGGTAATTGTTATATAAAAGCTAACATTAAGCCAATTATAAGAGGCCAAGAGGCCTATGGTGAGAATGTGGGCCAATCACAACTGAGTGTTGAAAAAGTATAAAGACCAAGCCCGAAAGCCCCAGAATGTTCATTTTTGGCGGACTCCAAGACCTCCATCATCCCACGGCAGGAGACTGAAGAAAAGGAGACCATCACAAGAAGATGAATCAACTACCATCTTATCTCTTCAGTTTTTAACAGCTATAAATCTTCTGCAGCAAGAAGGGAAAATAGCACCTTGGGTGAACCAAAAAAGGGAAGTGAAGACACCACAACTGGCTGCGCTCCCAGCCTGCCGCCTTACATCATCCCCACAGAGGAGTGAGAGGAAGCTGGGGCTGCAAGATTTCTCCGGATTGAGGTCTGCGCTTCAAAGGCTCTCCTCACCTTCCTCTCCCCGGCAGATGGCTTCGCAGACCACGGGTCCAGCGGATGGAAGAAAGAAGACGGGGCCTCGAGAGTCAGCTACCCCGCATCGCCCGCTTCTTCCCTTTTCCCCATGAAAGGGTAGCCTCGACGGAGAAGACCAGCTATTAATCATCTCTTTTCCCCAATCTCACCATCAAGGCTTTTTAGACATTTATCCACAAATTAATTAAATGTTTTTACCAGGTTTTATTATTCAAAGGGTTTATTTTATTTTGGACTCTTTCAGATTTTTCATATTTTTAATTGATTTTACATTTTGATTTAATTGTGGTGATTTTTGGACTTTTTATGTTTTTGAAACTTTGGTTTTTGATCAAATAACTGAATTTACGGTTTTCAACTTTTTGAATCAAGGTTTTTCAATCAGTTTTTGGTTTGATTTTTAATTTTCATCATTTTGATTTAATTGACTGTTTCCACACAAGTATATCCTGTTTTGGCTGAGCTTTGCGGACTTTCAATAAATACTACCATACAGACAGTATGGGAGTTTGTGAGATCACTGATTCAGTGTCTACTTTTCTTGGGTGATTTTGCAAGAAGGTATTTCTCTACAAGCGGTGTTACATTTTTATGAGTTTTTAAAGGTTACTCTTTAAGGTGTTTTTAAAACAGACCTCCTATAGATCAATTTTCCTGATCTTAAATATTTACCCAGGTTTACCAAGAGCAATGCAAGACCATGAGAGGCTGTCGTTAATACCAGGGGTGTATACCAGGTGTCTGACTGGATAGGTCACTCAGCCGGGGGTCTGGTATACAGGCAGTGGAGGTCCCCTGCTAGATAGTAGACAGTGTAGCTGGGTTATCTCTCAACGTCACCAAGCACACAGACACATTTGACAGAATTTCCTATGAGGAAAATTCCTCTAGGAACTGCAAACTGGTGAACCTAACCTCAAACTTGAGGTAGAAGGTCAAAGGGTCTTCGACACGGTGGCATTCCTGGGTAGGCCCCAAAGGAGCACCGGGGTCCACAAAGCTGTTGGGTTCGAGGAGACGTAGCAGCCTAAGAAGAGTCCAGCAATCAAGAGCGACTGCTGTGCTGTTCAAGAGACCCTGATCTGAGGCGCAGGTAGGCGGCATCCTGCCTGGGTCCTGCTACAGTGGCAGCCTACGAGGGAACACCCCGACAGGTACCAACCTATCAAGAAACTGATAGGCAACGTAGGTGCTTCAGGCTACAGAGTCCTGCCAAGAAGCTGACAGGGCTAGGAGCATCGACTTGGCCGGGCCTGACGAGGTCTGGGAGGAGGTGCAGTGACCTGGGTCTATCCCCTCATCCCTGTGCCCCGGCGCACTAAGGGGAGGCTTTGAAGGGAAGACACAATGCGACCTACAAGGAAGATGGAAGAAGAGTTCGGCATGCAGTGGGGCAGGGGGAGCCCTGACCCTGCCACACAGAAGACGCAAGGTATGCAAGACGGTGCCTCTGGGGATTCTGTGTCAGCAGAGCTCTCCAGGGAATTTGAAGATGAAGTGGGTCCCTCTGGGGAAGATCAAGAGCTGAAGTCCCTAGAGGGAGCGTTGGGTGAGAGAGAAGAACCGACAACAAAGAAGCAAGCTCCAAGAATCTATTTTAAAGTAGGGGTTATGCTGCATACAGGTGACCCGCTCACCTGGAGCAGTAAAGTCCTGAAAGAAATGAGTCAAGACTACAGTCAAGCTGGCATCAACATCACCCCTGAAAAATTAGGGGAAGACATCAGTGCTGAGATAAAGAGCAAAGGTCAGCTTCTCCTGCTATCAAGTTATCGGGGCATCCCTCTGCTGGTGGTGAAGTGCCCGCCAGTTGCTGCCCATAAAAAGGAGGTCAGGCAGTGGCTGGAATGGTGGGTGAAACGGCTGAGGCAACTGGAGGAAGAACAGTACGAGGTGGTGAAGCTGTACAGCTCTAATCAAGATCTCGACCCCCTGGTCAAAATGGTGGCCAGGGAAATGCAAGTGTATACAGGTCTCTTCAGGGAAGAGACTTCAGCAGCGAAAAGGTTTGAAGACTACGCTGCCCAATTGGAAGCGCTTCGGCAGCATGACGAGAGGTGTAAGGCTCACCGACAACCACAACTTCTCCCACGTCCGGAGAACAGCGACAGTGACACAAATTATTCAAGTTTGGTAAGGTTGAACCAACGCTACCTCTCAAGGGCGAATGAAGAAGAAGATGAGCAGTCAGAAAACCAACCATCCCCATCAGACAGTGACGAAGACAAACAGGAGATGCCAAGAGCGACCTCTGCGGACGAAGCGGGCGCAATAGAAACATTGGTAAGAACAACTGAGCAGTTAGCTGTCTCACTGGAAACACTAAAGAAGCAGCTCACTCCACAGAACAGTTGAATGGAGGAAGAGGTGGAAAGACATCAAAGATCCAGAGCAGACTGGCAGGGGGAGCAAAACCCCCAACCTCCATCAGTGAAGAAAAGGTCAGCACCAGACCCAGAACTCCTAGAGAGATTCAAGGCCCTGGTAAGAAGCAAAAAACAGCAGCGCCCCGGTCCTACAAGCCCAGTGCCGTATCCAGCAGCAACACTGAGTACACCAGCAACAGTGGTAAGAGGTAAGGAAAATGCACAAGCACTAAGTGGGGCTCAGTCATCAAAGTTTCCTAGCAAGCCTCACCCCCTTCAAGCTCAGAACCCTGTCCCTAATGACGGCGCAAGCAGAAGGTTTGAGAGAGACCCCCACACAAAAGTTGCATCTTATTTAGATACCCTGAAGCCTCCGCTCTCCCCACTCCCCCGCGAAGTTCGTCTGATCCTGCCCAAAGGGAAGACCCGGGCTTATCGCTTGGTGGCCAGGCCCTGGTGGGTGGAGGCAGATGCATTAGTGGTATTCACTGACCATGAGCTGAAAATAAGAAATACCCCCTTCAGAAAAGATCTACATGTAAGAGTTAGTGATGATTATCAAACAGAACTCCAGAAGGTCAGAAAAGATCGGTTTGCTGAAAGGCGAGAAGAAACGGACATAGAAGTGGTGAGTGGGGGCGACCTTCCCTACCACATGATCCTGCTGGTACCCATTGAAGAATACAAGAAAGGGAAAAAGGTTGAAGTTCATCGAACACACATGGCTTCAAGAATAGTTGAAGCCCTCGACCGAGCCTCCCAACTTGAGCAAAGAAGAGTAGTGATGGCACTGCGTGGGTTGATAACGGGCCCTCACCACTGGGGTGAGGCAGAGAAGGCAGTAACAGCAGCAGTGAAAGACTATATGACCTGGATGGGAGACTGGGGCTTGGTAAATGAAATAGTCATGGTAATTTGGGGCTGCACGGTGGCGCAGTGGTTAGCACTGTGGCAGCACAGTTTACCCTTGGCCGGGGGATCGTGGGGATTGTAGGATCGTGGGTTTGATCCCAGCCCCCAACCAACAGTGATCTGTGTGGAGTTTGCATGTTCTCCCTGTGTATGCGTGGGTTTACCCCGGGATTTCTCCGGTTTCCTCCCACATGCCAAAAACATGCAGGTTAGGTTAATTGGAGACTCTAAAGTGGCCCTAGGTGTGAATGTGTGTGTGAATGGTTAAGGGATAGTGCCGTATCGTGGCTGCTTCATCCATCCAGGTGGTGGATGACCCTCAATTTCCCCTCTGGGGATCAATAAAGTATACTAAATCTAAAAATAAATCTAAAAAAATTTCACCCGAACAAGACAAGGAGCTGTGCCTGAGAGAGGAAGCTGCTTGTAAGGTGAAGAGGGAGAAGAACTCTGACTGCCAAGAAGTGCAGCTGGCCCAGGCTCAAATGAATGAAGGTATGGGAAATGTGCGAAAAGGTGGGGTAGAGGGTCAACGAAGTGACACATCACACCAAAGAGTCACCACCCGCTCACCGCAAGTAAGGCCATCAGTCTCAAGAGGTAGAGAGCCATAAAGAGCAACAGACAGACCCCGTCGACGGAACGCAGTTAGGGTGTGGACAGAACACAGTCCAGAAAGCAATCTTGAAGAATCCCAAGACAGCCCCGACAGGTATTATGATGAAGAGGTACACAGAAGGGGCAGAAGACAGCCACTCGAAGACTCTGAAGAAAGATCCTGACTCCCTGGAAAGGGAGCAGGAACAACTCGGACAAAACAACCCCGAAAGTGATGACGAAAGTGTGCTATCCGTAGAACAACCACTGCGACCCATACGGCATTTAAGAATTGGCAGCCGCAGGTGGGAGAAGAAAGAAGACCCATGGGTAGATATCGAAAAAGTCTCAGCTAAAATTGCCCGTGACCTTAATATTTGCCCCATTGCAACAAAAGATTAGCGCAAGGCATACATGCCAGAAGTTGGACAAGCTGAATTTGAGGTCCCAGCAAGTTGGGGTCAGCAACAAGACATGTTCAAAACCCTGCCAGTAACAGCTACAAATGGTGAGTGGGCAAATCTGTTAATGATGCAATCCTATGCCAAGGTAGACAAAGCAAAAGAACTCACCAAACCATTCAGAAAAGCTTTCTTTGAAATAACACATGATGTCATGTTGAGAAGAATGAAAAAAGCTGCAAGAAAACATGAAAAAGAAGTATTAGAGGAAGAAGAAGTCTCTGCAGATGATGAGGAGGAACAGCCCCCTCAAAGGCGAACATGGCAGGTAAAAGAAAAGTTGCAAAGCACAAACCCAACAGTTATAACAGTGTCACAACTGCAAAGAGAAGGGGCCTATAGAGACATTAAGGTTCTAAACACAATAGTACCCCCACCAAAGGCCAATCAAGCAGTGGTAGACTACCTTAAAAGTGTTTGGGAGGTGGTGGAAGGTAGTACACACAATGAGTTAGCCAAAAAACTCTGGCTTAGCCGTGTGACCAACAGTAGGGTGCCCTTAGATGACTCAGAACCAGCCAAAACTTATTATTTGAGAATGGTGCTAGAAGATGATAAAGATGAAGAGAGCATGGTGGCAAAGATGAAGCAACAGCTAGATGCAGGCGGCACGCTCACACATGTCTGGCACCTGGTCAAAAGAGATGCACCACCCATGAGGTGGGTACAGGTTTTGAGGAAGATCACCGAAGGCAGGAGAGGAGAGGTGACATTCCACAAACTCTTGCCCTCCTCTGTTAATGAGAAACAGCTGGATGAGAAGGTGTCTCAATGGGATTTGGAAGGCAAGTTCTACGAGAAGAAAAGAAAACATGGTGAACTGCAATAAAAACCCAAAAACAAACCACCTGAAATAACTCCCCCGCCCCAACAATCCCTAGGGCCAAGGCCCAAGCCACTGTCATCAACTGCACAAACTGCTTCAGCTACAGGCCCCAAAGGTGAGGTCAAGAAGAAAAGTAATTATTTGCCACCAGAAGAGTATCAGAAATTGACCCCAGAACAGAAGAGAGCCCACTGAGAGGAGCATCAGAAGACCCTCTCGGGGGCCATAAAGTAATGGCAACTCGGGGGCAGGTCATTTTAAACAACGTCTACCAAGATGAAGAAATGTTTTACACCAACATCAATGGGGTCCGCTACTTGGTAGATACAGGAGCAGAGGTGTCGATGACCTGCCAACCCCTACAAATAAAAAGGCACCTAACAGTGATACTTGCAGATGGGCGGACTACAAGAATGCCATATGGGATATGGAATGACATTGTGTTTGTGAGAGGTCCCCACAACTTGATCTCATATAAAGACCTAAAGGATCTGCAGGATCCTGAAGGCAGGAAGAAAAGATTGAGAGCGAGAATACAGCACCTGCAGTCAATTAAGGTTAAAATAGACTTCAGTAATCTCTTGCTGTATCTGAGTAATATGACAGACAAAAAATGGTACAAGCCAGTAAATGTGCCTGCAGTAAGGGAGCAAAAAGTGGAAGAGAGTGATCTCTCCCTGCAAGGTAAAGAAGAATTAAAGCAGATCCTTCAACCTGCAAATGTGGCCTATTTCAAAAATGATTGTGGGGACATGGGCGCAAAATACACCCACACAATCGAAGGGGGGATTCACCCTGCAGTAAAACAGTATCCCCTGAACCCTGCAGCTGTCAAAGAAATGGACAAAATAGTGAGGGAATTAAATGCCTTGGCAGAATTAAGAAAGAGTCAAATCCCCCAACCAACAGTCCTTTTCAAGCAGTAAAAAAAAAAAAAAAAAACAGATTCAGCTGGGGGAGGCTGGTGGCCAAGTTATTAACTTCAAAGCCCTCAACAGAAGAACAGTGGCCAATAAAGCAAGTTTGATAAATCCACAAGGCACCCTGAAGACTCTACAGGTGAGAAAATACAAATCCTGCATTGATTTGGCAAACGGGTTCTTCTCACTGAGATTAACTAAAGAATCACAAGGTAAAACAGCATTCACCTACAAAGGCCAATCTTATGTATGGCAGCGCCTCACCCAGGGATACAAGAATTTACCAAATGTGTTCCAGGCAGCAGTGATGGATATACTGCAAGGTTTGGAGGCCACAATCTACATTGATGATGTGTTCATTGCAGACGACACAGAAGAAGAGCACCTAAGAAAACTACAAACTGTCATTGACAGACTCACAACAGCAGGGTTAAAACTTAACCTCACAAAGCGTCAGTGTTCCCGCTTCCAAGTAGATTACCTGGGGTTCCAAATCTCATCTGAACTGGGGCTCTCGGGTGGTTACAGGGATAAGTTGGAAAAAACCAGGCCCCCCACAACAGAAAATGAGTTGCAGAAGATTTTGGGGCTCTGTAATTATGTTAGGGATCATGTTCCTGGCTATCAGAAATTTGCTATGCCTCTCTACGCCAAGCTTAAGAAAACTGACAAGTTTTCAAATGCAAAGAAGAAATGGGACTGGTCAGCATCAGATCAACAACACCTGGAAGGGTTGAAGAAGGCCATTCAAAATGCAGTAACCCTGGAGCCTCGAAGCCTCACCACTCGCTTGGTGGCCGAAGCAAGTTGTGATGAAGATGATGTGATAGTCACTGTGGCCAATGAAAATGGTGGGCTAGTGGCCCTCTGGAGCTATACTCTGTCATCAGTGGAAAAGAAATATCCACTAGAAGAGAAAGAACTGGCAGTTATAGCCAAATACTGGAGTCATCTTAAAGAGTTAGCCCAGGGGCAAGGTATCAAGGTAGTCACACAAAGTCAGGTGCACAGGTACCTGACAAAAGCCACAGTAGAAAGCACAAAAGCCACGAATGCAAGGTGGGGGCGATGGGAAGACCTGCTGCAAGACCCAGACCTAGAAGTAGGTCCTGCACGACCAGTCAGTAAGAAGACAGCAAAACTTGACAAAGACAAAGAGTAGCTGTCAAAATGGAGACTCTACACAGATGGGTCTAGAAAAGGGACAGATGACAAAACATACTGGGGCTTTATCCTAAAAGAGGAAGAGAAAGAGAGATGGAGAAAAAAAGGTAAAGTACTCAGTACAGCACAAACAGCAGAAGTTACAGCAGTCCTGGAAGGACTGTTGGAGTTGGAAAAGAGGAAGGTAAAAAAGGCAACGCTAATCACAGATAGTGATTATTGTGCACGGGCATTGCAAGAAGATTTAACCATATGGCAAGAAAATGGATTTGAGGGAGCAAAAGGAAAGCCGGTGGTGTATCAAGATCTGTGGAAGAAGATTGCAGAAATCAGATTGAATATGGAGCTAGAGGTAGTACACCAGAAGGCTCACAAGAAGACAGGTCCTCACTGGCAAGGTAACGATGAGGTTGATCATTATGTGCAGATGAGGAGAATCATCCTTGTAGGTCAGGAGAACTGGGAAGACACACCCAAAGGAAGGGTGATCCCAGAGGGTTCCGTGCAGGGAGTCGTGGCTGCAGTGCATGAGTCACTGGGTCACGCAGGTACAATCCCTACACGAAGAGAGTTGATGAAACTGCAGCTCTGGGTCCCTACACATCGCATCCATCAGATCCTCAAAAACTGCGAAGTATGTGGAAAATACAACGCAGGTAGAAGAGGACAGAGGGTGGATGGGTTGACAATAAAGAGTACTGTGCCATGGGGTTCAGTGTGCATGGACGTGGCTGGGCCAATGGGGGTAAACGGCAAGAAGGGTGAAAAATACATCCTAGTCTTGGTTGACTCCATGTCTGGTTATATGATTGCAAAAGCCATGCGAAAAGCCAACGGCAACAGTGTGGTTACAATGTTGGAAGAAACCTGTAAATGCTTGGGGGTGCCATAAGAACTGAGAACAGACAACGGCACTCACTTTCGCAATGCACAGGTGGATCAGTGGTGTCAGCGGTTTGGGGTAATAAGAGTTTATTCCCCCCATACACCCCACAAGCGAATGGGGTGGTGGAAAGAACAATAGGACTGATGAAGAGTTGGATTGGAAAGAATGAAAACTCCAAAGATTGGAGCACAAAGCTGTTGGAAATGCCTCAACAACTGAATGACAGACACCGCACAGGTAGGCCCCCTCCATCTCAAGAGCTAAACCAATGCTCCTTCACATCCCAGGAAGTGGGGCAGAGCCCTGAAGATAAAAAGGAGTCACAGCAAACTAAGGTGCCTTTTCAGGTGGGTCAACGAGTGTGGATCAGAGCACACCAGCCTACAACCGCTGCAGTTAAACTGAAGTACGACTGAGCTGACATTGTTAAGCAACTTTTGGACAGTAACACTGTTCTTTTGGAAGAGCACGGGATCCAAGGAGTGGAGCAGTTGAAACCAATCTCTATTTAAGAGAAAACCAGAAGCTGAAAATGTCCAACAACACCTCTACAATACCTCCCTTCGTCAAACTGGCAACGGTGAAGGGCTTGATTATTATGAGAAGAACATCATATACTTTTTGGATGGCCAGAGCCCTGGATTTGCTGCAATATGCTAAAAAAGGTTACTTATCACCAGAAACAGAAACCCTAACCTGGACCCAAGCAAAGAATTTGTGTGTGATACTGTATGTCTGAAGCCCTCCCTTCTTGAAATATTGTGGGAAGGCCAAGCTTACAGAAAACCAACGAAGGTTTCCGTCTGCACCGCTGGGCTTCATGGTATGACTTGGAAGCCAGTTAAAGTTCTGGATGGCCATGTTTGTGGCCAGTGTCGCCTGGAAACCTTACCCAGTGTGGTGTTCATGATGCAATGGGGTCATCGAGATGGCGCCAGTATATCACCTCATGGGTGCACCTGTCAGTGGGATGGACGATATCTTCAACTGTGCATCGTCTGTAAGAGCGCCATGGGTCGAGGGAATCTTCTGATGGCTGCAAGGGCAGAGGGTTGGCAAATAAGGAAGATGGTGAGTCCAGTGGTGAGTCCATCTTCCGGTTCCGGCGCCACACGAGTTGGCTGCCTTTTTTTTTTTTATCTTCCTTCTTCTTTCTACACCTTTCACTCTATATATATCACGGACACACAGATCACCCCAAAGGTCTTCCGAGTCAGCGGACGGAGCCACTGTTTACAGCAGGAGACGATACAGCAGGGAAGAGCTAGCTAGCACTCAACCGCCACCCGGTGCTAACGGAGAAACTCGACATACCGGGAGAACTGAAGCGAAAACGACGCTGGTACCGGGCTGGAGTTTAGGCGGCGTGCAAGAAATATAAGACAGAATAATAAAGAGCGATGGCAAGAACCAAGCAGACTGCCCGTAAATCTACTGGAGGAAAAGCCCCCAGGAAGCAGCTGGCCACCAAGCTGCTCGGAAAAGCGCTCCGGCCACTGGCGGAGTGAAGAAGCCTCACCGTTACAGGCCCGGTACCGTGGCTCTGAGAGAGATCCGTCGCTACCAGAAATCCACGGAGCTGCTCATCCTTAAGCTGCCCTTCCAGCGCCTGGTGAGGGAGATCGCTCAGGACTTCAAGGCCGACCTGCGCTTCCAGAGCTCCGCCGTCATGGCTCTGCAGGAGGCCAGCGAGGCCTACCTGGTGGGTCTCTTCGAGGACACCAACCTGTGCGCCATCCATGCCAAGAGGGTCACCATCATGCCCAAAGACATCCAGCTGGCCCGCCGCATCCGCGGAGAGAGAGCTTAGACTTTCTGCTGCACATCCACCAACCACAATGCTCCGCACTGTGTGTCTATATATATATATATATATATATACAGTATATATATAGTAATATGTACATATGTATACTAGCTGTTCTTGTTTTTTCTTGCCTTCTGATTGTTGCTCTGAGTGTTGCTATCCCTGTGCTGTTGCAATCCTGGAATTTCCCCATTGTGGGACTAATAAAGGCTTATCTTATCTTATCTTGTCTTATCTTAAAGCTAAAAATATGGCACCTACACAGCTATGCTTATCTAAAAAGGACTTCATTTTTTCTATAAACAGGGTTATTGGTGATTCTGTTGAATGTGGGCATGGAAACTAAACTGTGCGTGATGTAGGGGGGTGTCCCCGTTTTTCAGATGTTCATATAACAATTTAACCACCCATTTTTTAATCATTTTGGAGGTCATGGGTAATAATTTACACTTCAGATCTACTTTTTAAATGCTTCACTAAACATACAGTATGAGGAGTTTAGCTGGTATAAATGTAGACAGCTACTTTTAATTCTCTGAGTGAATGCAGCTACAAGGGCTGACTGGAAATGTCAGAAAACAACAATTTTGTTGTGACCCGAGCACTGTTTTTTGTGCTCGGGCTATTCCTGTCAGGGCTTGACAGCGGCGTTGTTATCCTGGCTCTCCGAGCTCTTATTGTGACAGCGCTCGGGGAGGCTTCCGCTCAGCTGTCAAGTCCTGAACAGCTGTTCTGCATTTGCGGTCATTAGCGGTGGACTTCTTAAACCAACGCTAGCGGCCGCATCCTTGCAGCAGTGTCCGTCGCTGATCGTCGGAGCTAACGTATGCTTTGGACTTTCTTCACTTTGCCTGTCTGTGGTATGACCGTCGCCTCCTGTGGACCCGTAAGTGAGCTGTTAGCCTTACGCCTCCTGGTGTGTGTAGACTTGTGTGTGTCATTGCCTCAGCAGCGTGTATTATTATTACTTTGTGGGCGACCCCCACAGCCTACGGGTCAAGCAGAGCGCTCAGCTGGAGCAATTAGCAGAACAGTGAGATGCATGGACTGATATCAATAGGCAGCCTCTCTTTGTCTAATTCCGGCCCCAGTAATCCTGCCATTGATATGTGTGACTCTAATGCAAATGTCCATGCCTTCCTGCTGTTTACTGTGATGCTAATGTGCCATGCATGCATTGTCTAGCTGGGTATATAAGTCAACCATATTGCTTGCTCTAGCTCTTATTCTCTCTTGCTGATCACACGCATTGCCTGTTTGCTGACTAGAGACACAGGGCTCGCTCCAGCGCGCTCCCACAGCGCTGGGGTGAACTCTTGTGATGGAGGATGAATAAAACACCCTTTTAAACTTCAGTTCGCCGTGTCCTGCCTGCACTTATTCTGTGCCTCCACACTGGGTTCCCTTATTTCATCCGCCACACTGGTGACCCCGAATACAAGAACACGCTGACCATGAACGAACGCAGCCCCTGGCGGTGACTCTGACGACAAGCGAACGCAGCTGTCTGACGCAAATGGACTGCCCTCCCTTCTGCCACACGGGAGACCTCGATGCAGAACCGACACCAGGCAAACTCCCCGGAGATCATCCACGACTGGGAAAGCTGCAGAAAGCGTCATTGTGCGACCCTCGCCTGAGATCTGGACATCCACGCTGGGACCGGCCGAGGGACACAGAACGTCTACTCCCTCTCACCGCTCCTCCGCATCCACACGAGCGTGCACGCACCTCGTCCTCTCTCCACGAAGGCGACCTCCAGGGCCGGACGGAGAATGCAGCGCGTGGACCAGAACGCACCATGACCCGGCACGAGCGAACGACAGCAACAGCCCGAACAGGGAAGACCATCGGCGCCAATGACACTGATCTCCATCAAGCTCCCTGACCCTGACTCGCCTCGTGACAGCGGACCTGCCATGCATCGAACCCCTGCATGCACATTGGGGGGTTACGAGGACAGAGAGAAACACGGCCGATCGCCATCCTCGGACCCTTCAGGGCTGCTCACACACCTGAAGCAGACACGCAGCACACAGGACTTTGTATGGGTCTCAGCCACGGCGCACAATGGGAATTCAGCTGTCAGCTGTCCCCGAGGGCTTTAGGGCTGCATGCGCACCTAAAGCCAACACGCCAAGTCCCTCACACAGCTTCAGCTCCTGTTTTTCTTCATGGCCGCTACGCATCCTCGCAGGACTTAACCGCGAGAGGAGTCAGAGACAAACGTTTCTTCTCACAGCCGCTGTGGATCTCCGCCACGTTCAATGGGAAGCCCCTCACCATCGCGGATCCACACGCAATTTTTGCGTGGCCTGGACAACTTTGCCGTCCCGGGCCGGCACTTGCTACCCCCACCCCCTCCCTCCCCCTCCTCCGGCACAGAGCTTTTCCCGCAGCTCGCTTCCAAAGCCGGACGATCGACGCCTCAGCCCCCTGCTGAGCCCTCTGGGGGAGAGTGGTATGGGCGACCCCCACAGCCTATGGGTCAAGCAGAGCGCTCAGCTGGAGCAATTAGCAGAACAGTGAGATGTATGGACTGATATCAATAGGCAGCCTCTCTTTGTCTAATCCTTGCGCCAGTAATCCTGCTATTGATATGTGTGAGTCTAATGCAAATGTCCATGCTTTACTGCTGTTTACTGTGATGCTAATGTGCCATGCATGCATTGTCTAGCTGGGTATATAAGTCAACTGAATATCGCTTGCTCTAGCTCTTATTCTCTCTTGCTGATTACACGCATTGCCTGTTTGCTGACTAGAGACACAACACTCGCTCCAGCGCGCTCCCACAGCGCTGGGGTGAACTCTCGTGATGGAGGATGAATAAAACACCCTTTTAAACTTCAGTTCGCCGTGTCCTGCCTGCACTTAGTCTGTGCCTCCACACTGGGTTCCCTTATTTCATCCACCACAACTTCACCGTTAATAAAGACTCTTGCACAACTCTCTGGTGACGGTGTGGCGTCTTATGGTGGCTCGCGAGTGCCACCGCATGACAGTACACTGCTGCCAAAAGACGGCATTTACGGTGATGCCAACCCGAGACGCCTTTCACCAGTGAGTTGGTGTTTTTGGACATTTGCTTTTCCTGTCTGGGTATGATGTGTGTGAGGAATGCCGTCGCGGAGGGGCCGCGCTCATAGCCCGAGCCACGAGCTGACGGGTGTCCTTAAATTCGTGGATGAGATGCTCATCTCCGCTTCCCTCCTGGATTACAATCACGGCATACACTGGTACCTGGACTCCACTGAGGACGCTCTTCGTCATCTCTCTCCCCGCTACGCCGACCACCCGGAAGTCGACGCGAAGAGGGTTGATATCGCCACACAACGTGAGATATTCCTTATGCTGGAGGAGGAGTACGGCAAGAAGCAGAGGAGGAGGCGCTCCTGCTCTTCGCCTAGGGATCCCGATCCTGTCCTCGATCCATTCCTGGAGTTCGCACCATCTGGGGGCCGGCGTAGACGTCGGCGCCGCGGCCGAGCACATCTTCAGCAAGCTCCTGTTCCAGATCCAGTTCCGGGCCGCCGGAATGACCCAGTCAACCAGTCAGCTGTCTCTTTGGCGTCACATCAGGAGGGAATTCCTGCAGCCCCTTTCTCGGTCCACCACCCCCTGCTGTACGGTCAGCATGTTGTGCCCGGCCCGCTTTGGCTGCCGCTCCCTCGTCCTCGACGCCCTCTCCAGCTGCTGTGAGTGATCAGAGTAATGTCCTCTACAGCTGGCACCATCCTTCCTCCGGGAGACAGGCAAGTTCAAATTCACTCCCCTACTTATCATGGTGATCTGTCTTGTCTGACTCCTGGGGGTGAAGCTTGGGGTTTGCAGCCCCCCGAGTTTCCTCCTCCAGCTGTAGTTACCTGTACTGAACCTGCTGCCTCTGTGTTTCATCCTGCTGAGCGGACCTCGGCGTTAGGTCCATGCCGTCGAACGAGGGGGAGGCCTGCGGCTCTGGGAATTATCCCGGCCCTGCAGCCTTGTTTTGGACAGAGGAGGAGAGCGGACTGCGGTGTGGAGCCTGAGCCAATGAGCAAGCGTCCCCAGGTCTCCACAGAGGAGCAGCCCGAGCCAGCGGGTCGAGGGTCCCCTGCCACCACGCTGTGCGGGTTATCGGTGTGGACATCAGCTCGAGAGGACCCCGCTGCAGAGACCATCAGGCCGGCTGTGGAACCCGACGCAGCTGAGTGGAAGCCCGACGACGAGCTTCTACCTGAACCTGGATCGACGAAGTCCTGGATGGCTCCAGAGCCCGAGTGCAGGCAAGTGCTCTTCTTTGTTTTTCTTTGTGGTGTGTTAGAGCATTTTTTCCTGCCTCGCGGGGAGACGAGCGAGGGGTAGCCGTCTGCTGCACCCGAGCTCGTCTCGCTGGGCTCTGGAGCTGCCGGTGATACTGATCCCGGTCCTCTCCTGTCCTCTGAGCCTCTCTACAGCGTAACCGGCTTGGAGTCTGTCGAGGTCGCGGGGCTGGAGGTCCCAAGTTCGGGGATGGAGGTCATCGCCGGTGCAGTACCGACCCAGTCGGGGTCCGACGTGTGGGCTGAGGTGACCCAATTGGGGTCCGACGCGGGTGCAGCGGTGACCCAATCAGGGCCTGCCGAGATCCAGTGGGGGTCCAACGCAGGTGCTGCTGTGATCCAATTGGGGTCCGATGTGGGTGCAGTGGTGACCCAATCAGGGCCTGACGAGATCCAGCGGGGGTCCAGCGCAGGTTCGGCTGCGACCCAATCGGGGTCCGATGAGGTCCAATTGGGGTCCAACGCAGGTGCAGCTGCGACCCAATCGGGGTCCGACGAGGTCCAGTGGGGGTCCAACGCAGGTGCAGCTGCGACCCAATCGGAGTCCGACGAGGTCCAATCGGGGTCTGACGCAGGTGCGGCTGTGACCCAATCGGGGTCTGACGAGGTCCAATCGGGGTCTGACGCAGGTACGGCTGTGACCCAATTGGGGTCCGACGAGGTCCAGTGGGGGTCCAACACAGGTGCAGCTGCGACCCAATCGGGGTCCGACGAGGTCCGGTGGGGGTCCAATGCAGGTGCAGCTGCGACCGGATCCAGGTTCGAGGAGGTCCAGTCGGGGTCTGACACTGGTGCGGCAGGGACCTAATCGGGGTCCGGCGAGGTCCAGTGGGGGTCCGACGTCGGCGCTGCTGTGAGCCAATCGGGGTCCGATGTGGGTGCAGCTGTGATCCAATCGGGATCCGATACAGGCGGAGCTGCGATGATCGCATCGGTTTGGACCGAGATCGGTGGAGGAGCCGCAGACCATTCGCCGCCTGATGTGATGTGGACCCATTGTCTTGATTATTCCCCTCTCAGGAGCCACCAGCTGGGGTCGTTAGTGCTGGGGGCCGTTGGAGGTTTTTGTCTTGCAGGCTGGCGCTCTCATGTAGTTTCTCCGTCTGGCAGGCCGCTGCACGCTATTCCTCCATGGTTCTGGTGGCGGAGGGATGCGGGTCGGCCACCCGAGGAACTGCTCCGCTGGTTTGGCGCCTTGGGTCGGTCACCCGATAAACTGTGTTTGCTACTGGGTGGCCTGGTACGGCCACCGGAGGACTTGTCTCTTGGGGCCTGGGACTGGGGCAGGCCGCCTGACCATGTACTGTTTTTTGTGACTATCCGTGGGCCATCGGATGCAGGGAGGTCGCCAGAGCTCTGCCTGGGGCGTTTGACCTCCGCCGATCATCTTCTGTTTGGGACCATACGGTGTAAGGTTATTTGGAACAATTAGGATTGCCTCGTGTATGTTTGCAGCATGCTTTTGGGGTTTTTTTGTTTTCCTCTCCTCTTCTACTTGAGGGGCTATAGCATGTATTTCTTGTTTTTTCATAGATACCGTAGTGTTTGAGGCTGTTGTTTTTGGGTTTAATTGTGGCTGGGTTTCATGTACTTGGGTGATTTGGGAGTATAATTGTGGCATTTCAAAGTTTGTGTGTGAACAGTGTGAAAAGATCTTTGCTCTGATGAGTTCTAAACCATGTGGGGTTATGTACTCTCGAGTTAGACAGGTTGTCCGTAGTCACTGTGGGAAAGCTTTCGGTGTCAGGTAATTATGCTCTGTATGGTTTGTACCCCTTGTATTGTAATTGTTGCCTTGTGTTTTTTTTTTTTTTTCTTCATTGTTCTGGGGGAATTTGATGGATATGTCAGGGGATGTGTTCCTCTTTTTCCTTTTTGTCTGGGGCCTTGTTGGGTTTTGTTTGACTCCCTCCTTGCCTGTTCCTCCATTCACTAGCCCTGTGGTTGGGGTGGGGGTGGGGGGCTGGGTGTTACAAGACGTTCGGAGCCCGCCTTTTGAGGGAGGGCTACTGTTGTGACCTGAGCACTATGTTATATCAGGGCTTGACAGTGGTGTTGTTATCCTGGCTCTCCGAGCTCTTATTGTGACAGCGCTCGGGGAGGCTTCCGCTCAGCTGTCAAGCCCTGAACAGCTGTTCTGCATTTGCGGTCGTTAGCGACGGACTTCTTAAACCAACGCTAGCGGCCGCATCCTTGCAGCAGTGTCCGTCGCTGATCGTCGGAGTTAACGTATGCTTTGGACTTTCTTCACTTTGCCTGTCTGTGGTATGACCGTCGCCTCCTGTGGACCCGTAAGTGAGCTGTTAGCCTTACGCCTCCTGGTGTGTGTAGACTTGTGTGTGTCATTGCCTCAGCAGTGTGTATTATTATTACTTCACCATTAATAAAGACTCTTGCACAACTCTCTGGTGACGGTGTGGCGTCTTATGGTGGCTCACGAGAGCCACCGCATGACAATTTTTTTTTCCTGAGTAGACTGCCAGTTTATGGCATATTACCACTGTGCATACAGTCATGTAAAAAAAATTAGGACACCCTGTATGAGCCTGTGTGTGTGTGTTTTTTTTAGCATATTTGGACATATGGATATTTAATATCAATGTTAAAAATACTGGGAGATCTATGTAATACAACTAAACAATTAAAAATGAATTAAATACTTTTCAAATTTTCTGTACAATGTGCACTACCGTTCAAAAGTTTGGGGTCACTTAGAAATTTCCTTATTTTTGAAAGAAAATCACTTTTTTTTCAATGAAGATAACTTTAAACTAATCAGAAATACACTCTATACATTGCTAATGTGGTAAATGACTATTCTAGCTGCAAATGTCTGGTTTTTGGTGCAATATCTACATACAGTAGGTGTATAGAGGCCCATTTCCAGCAACTATCACTCCAGTGTTCTAATGGTACAATGTGTTTGCTCATTGCGTCAGAAGGCTAATGGATGATTAGAAAACCCTTGTGCAATCATGTTAGGTCTGCAATGCTGTAATTGCTGCAAATGGAGGATTCTTTGACGAAAGCAAAGTTTGAAGGAAAAAATTATTTCAAATACAAATCATTATTTCTATCCTTGTCAATGTCTTGACTAGATTTTCTATTCATTTTACAACTCATGGTGGTAAATAAAAGTGTGACTTTTCATGGAAAACACAAAATTGTCTGAGGTGACCCCAAACTTTTTTAACGGTAGTGTAATTCTAATCAAATAGTGAGGAATAAATTAGGACACCCCCCCCCCCCATCTTTTTTAGGACACCCCCGTATTCATTCCAAGTTACAATGGCTAAAATAAATTTTAAAAAATGCAATAAAAACAAAAACCAGGTTAGACATAGACATGTGAACATTTCTTAATAAAGAACTGAATATTTAAAGGGGTGTCCAAATTTCTTCACATGACTGTATGTCAAAGTGGTTTCTGTTGGGATGTTTTTAACTTTTATCTTTGTCTCCACTATTCGTGTCCATGGTATGGTGGGGACTGACCAGCTGTTGTTGTAGTGGTGTGAGACAGACATCGCCCCCATTGAAATGTTAGTGATTGTCTAAGTTGAGAACAAAAATGCATCTCTGCTTCAGATGTATTTTGTTCATTTGTGTAGAATGAAATGGAGGGGACTGTGATGATCTGAGGGGGAGACAATTCTCCCTTCTTTCCAGGTTTGGTGGCATGTTGCTCCCCCCCATCCTTTATTTGGATTGTACACATGGCATGCTGAGAGCATCCAGGTCACCAAGCTGTCTGTGCCGTGGGAGGAACTGAGTGAATAAAACAACTTTTTTATGGAGTCTGTGCTCTCAGATCAGAAGCAAATGCTCTTGACTTTATGACTGAAATTTACATCCATACATTCAGCCTCATTCAGCAGCAGCACAGCAGGGCAGTTTGGGGTGGTGGGAGAAGTGGCGTTGTTGGTTTGTAGCCAGTGCATTGGACGGTGTACCCTGTCTCTCGCCAAAGATGCTGGGATAGGCTCCAGCACCCCCCCCCAGACCTGAAAAGGATTAAGTGGTAAAAGATGGATGGATGGATGGATGGATTGGTGGGTGGATGAATGGATTGATGGATGGGTGGGTTGGTGGGTGGATGGATGACAGATGGATGGATTGGTGGGAGGATAGATGAATGGATGGGTGGATAGATGGATGGGTGGATGTATGTATGGATGGATGGATGCATGCATGGGTGGATGGATGGCTGGGTGGATGATAGATGGATGGATAGATTGATGGGTGGGCGGATGGATGGAAAGCAGCTGTCAACCAAACAGAGACCAGGCAAACCATCATTTCTTGAGGTCTTGCGGCTGTGTGTGATGGGCACGCTCGTGCACAAGCTACAGTGTCACTTGGTGCATCCGCAAAACTGACATGTTTGGTTGCTTTGGCAGCGCAGGAAAGCTGGTGGGCCCAGCGAGTCACATATGTGGTGCACATTCAGGTCTGGGCTGATTTGCAATCAACCTATAAGCATCTCAAGATGGACTAGCATGGCAATGGACTGGTTGGACATCCCTGGCCTGTTATGTCCAAAATAAGGCAGGTTGGGTTGGTTCAAAGGTTTTCTGTGGGTAGACCCTCCAGCTAGATGACCAAAGACACAAGAACACTGACCATCAAAGTGGCCCTTTAAAAGTGAAAACAAAACTTTTCTAGATTCAGTCTGCATTGAAAATCGGACTTTATTCATCTACAAAGAAGCTGGATTCCATCAGCAGCAGTGAACTAAACAGATCAGAGTCCTCTGGAAAATCCAGAGACATATTGGGGGGGGGGGGGCTGAAAATTCATAGTGGTCAGATTTAACCAAATGTGGTTTATTTTTCAACCGCAGGGATCCAAGTGCTGCAATACTGATGGAAGAAGTGTGTGGACCAAAGGGGAGACTATGGTGAAAAATTAACTACATTTAGTTACATTTGACCACTATGAACTTTTCAGCCCCCCCTCGTACAGTTGATCCAGGCTGAAGCTAACTGACAAATGATCAGAGTTCCAGGGTAATTACTGGGATAATCAGTGGGATAAATGAATAATTGTGATGTTCAGAAGTTCAGGATCTCAGAGATGGAATAAACTCGGAAACTAAACTGAGCTGCTGGTTTTCATTAACCACCTCAGAATCCTCATCAACCACCTGAAGGCCAGCCTGTAAAACAGGAAAATGTTCTCATACTAACACCAGGCTTCTCTTCTTTGGTGGTTCCTGAATGGAAACACAAATCTGTCCTCCGATTGCTCCCTGTTGTCCTCTTTCCACTGTCCCTCCGTCCCACCTCTCTGCCCTCTGCTTCCGTCCAAAAGCAGATTATGGTGCATTCCAAACAATCTTCCAGGAGTCAGAGCACCTAAATCCAGATCTGAGCGGAGCCAGCAGGCCACCCGTCACTCAGTCAGAGCAGATGATAGAGGCGTCTTTCCAATTTTCACGCAGATTGTCCTCCTGTTCATCGTAGAAAGGAAAAAAAAAATATCGGCACCACAGTGGGACTCAGAGCCTCAGACTGCAGCTCCACGTCTCATCTGTCTGTTTGTTTCTTGGAAAGATTAGAAACCGTGCTCCTTTGTTCCCGACTGAAACCTGCAGATCTGGAGAGGAAAATTACTGGGACAATTCACAGGAAAAATGTCATTTATTAAAATAAGAAATAAACTCATTTGTGTAGAAAAAAAGCAAATGCATCAGAACAAAGCCACAAATGTAAATGAAAACCCTGCACGCAGAAGAAAAAACTACATTATAAAACAACCCCCCCCCCCTGTTAATTCAGGGTTTTAACTTCATATTTATGAGAGAAAAATGCTTAAATTTTATGAAAAAAAATTGGTAAAATTTAAAAGAAATTGTTAATTTTCCTGGACCGTTGTGAGAGTTTGGTTCGTATTGCCAACACTCGGTCGGATTCATTCCCAGTGAGAGTTGGACTCCGCCAGGGCTGCCCTTTGTCACCGATCCTGTTCATAATTTTTATGGACAGGATTTCTAGACGCAGCCAGGGAATGGAGGGTGTCATGCTTGGTGACCACAGGATCTCATCTGCTGTTTGCAGATGATGTTGTCCTGCTGGCTTCATCCAGCAATGACCTACAGGTCTTACTGGGACAGTATGCTACTGAGTGTGAAGCAGCTGGGATGAGAATCAGCACCTCCAAGTCCGAGTCCATGGTCCTCAGTCAGAGAAGGATGGATTGTCCTCTCCAGGTTGGGGACAAGCTCCTGCCCCAAGGCGAGGAGTTTAAGTATCTCGGGGTCTCATTCACGAGTGAGTCATGGGTCTGCCTTCCTGGCAGGAATTGGTTGTAGTGAGAACCCAAGGAGCTGACTGAGCTCCAGAGCATGTTTTAATTAATGAAGAAAACCTCAGAACAAAATGTAAAATAAATAAATGGCTGCACAGGGCAGAAAACAATACAGGAAAACCAGGAGTGAACAACGATGAGGCCAGACAGAGCACATGTACAAACTAACATCAAAAGGGTAACTGATAATAACAAACGTGAGACAGCTGGGCAACAATCAAGGGCTGAACAGGAGCACACACGAGGGAAAGTGGCTATGGATACAGAAACATGAGGGACTGGAGACAATAGGTAGACAATTATACAACAGGACCAAAATAAAGACACTAAAGACAAACATGGTTGATGGAGCAGACCAGGGGAGACACAGGAGACAATAACTATTAATAATAATAATTAATAATAATAACAACAACAACAACAGTGGAACAGAAATGAGCAAAAGGCGTGTACATGGTCCCAGACCATGCCCAGAACTTGACAAAATCCCACCTTTAAGGGGTGAATTCCAGAAACCCCTAAACAAAAACAAAACAAAAAAACCTTAATACACCAAAATGTCTGCTGTGGTGAATTTACCTGGTGATAATTCTCTCTCACTCACCAGATAAGCTTGTTGGAGCGTTCTATATTTATTCTTTATTTCCTGCTTACCACTAAGTTTGATGGAGCACTTTGTGTTTATTCTTTTCTGTAATAAATTGCACTGACACAATCCAGCGTTTGGGTCTGTCCTTCTGCCCCATAGGGGCAAACATGACAGAAACAAAGTAACTGAGATCTATCAGTCTGGAAAAGGTTGTAAAGCCATTTCTAAAGCTTTGGGACTCCAGTGAACCACAGTGAGAGCCATTATCCACAAATTGCAAAAACATGGAACAGTGGTGAACCTTCCCAGGAGTGGCCGGCTGACCATAATTACCCCAAGAGCGCAGAGATAACTCATTCAAGAGGTCACAAAAGACCCCACAACACACATCCAAAGAACTGCAGGCCTCACTTGCCTCAGTTAAGGTCAGTGTTCATGACTCCACCATAAGAAAGAGACTGGGCAAAAATAGCCTGCATGGAAAAGTTCCAAGATGAAAACCACTGCTGAGCAAAAAGAACATAAAGGCTCATCCCAGTTTTGCAAGAAAATATCTTGATGATTCCCAAGACTTTTGGGGAAATACTCTGTGGACTGACAAGACAAAAGTTGAACTTTTTGGAAGGTGTGTGTCCCATTACATTGGGTGTAAAAGTAACAGAGCATTTCAGAAAAGGAACATCATACCAACAGTAAAATATGGTGGTGGTAGTGTGATGGTCTGGGGCTGTTTTGCTGCTTCAGGACCTGGAAGACCTGCTGTGGTAAATGGAACCATGAATTCTGCTGTCTACCAAAAGATCCTGAAGGAGAATGTCTGGCCATCTGTTCATGACCTCAAGCTGAAGCACACTTTGGTTCTGCAGCAGGACAATGATCCAAAACACACCAGCAAGTCCACCTCTGAATGGCTTAAGAAAAATAAAATGAAGACTTTGGAGTGTCCTAGTCAAAGTCCTGACCTGAATCCAATTGAGATGCTGTGGCATGACCTTTAAAAGGCGGTTCATGCAGGAAAACCCTCCAGTGTGGCTGAATTACAACAATTCTGCAAAGATGAGTGGGCCAGAATTCCTCCACAGCGCTGGAAATGACTCATTGCCAGTTATCACAAACGCTTGATTGTAGTTGTTGCTGCTAAGGGTGGCCCAACCAGTTATTAGGTTTAGGGGGCAATCACTTTTTCCACAGAGGGCCATGTAGGTTTGGATTTTTTTACCCTTAATAATAATCACCTGCATTTAAAAACTGCATTTTGTGTTTACTTGTGTTATCTTTGTCTAATATTTAAATTTGTTTGATGATCTGAAACATTTAAGTGTGACAAACATACAAAAAATGAGAAATTAGGAAGGGGGCAAACACTTTGTCACACCACTGTAAGTATTGATTTCTTTAAATGATCTCCTCCCCAGTATCACCCTGTTGATCTCTAAACTTCTCCTCAATCTGTTGTCTGGAAACAGTCTCAGTTTGCTCACAACTCTGCAGCAGATCTGGTAAATCAGACTTGTCATTCAGCAGAATCTCTGCCAGCTGACTAAACCCATAATGGGATGAATATGATCCTTCATATAAATAAATGAGGGAGAACAACTCAATCATATTGAGCAGCAGCAGCGAAGGGGGGCCGTGCCGTCTCTGCTCAGGTTTCCTCCCACATCTTGTTTTAACACAGGAAGATTAAGGGAAAGCTGAAACATAATCATTGTGATATTAGACTGTAAAGGCTCTGTCCATGCAGTTTTACAGTCACATCTTCTACAGCCAAACACACAGCAGCGTTACACTGTGAACTGCCGTGTGAACACTAATGTCTCCATGCCTTCATCATATCGACTGTGTTCATCACTCTGTTGTTCTTAAGGTATGTGTGTAACCAAGCGTGAAATTGGTTTCCACTGACTTTAAGTGCTTCTTGTCTGCTTGGAGTCAATTTTCTCATTTGAAAAATAGACCTAAAGCATTAAAACGTGCTGCCTCATGGTACATTCCACGTCAACGTGTGGAGGTTTAAGAGTTTCCGCAACCCTGAGAGCTGGGAAAAAAGAAGATCCTGTTAGGGTCATCCAGGTCAAAGTGGATGTCCACCCTACCTGAGGGAAAATGGGTTTCCTCGGTCTAACACCTGTACCTACAGAAGAGTTGTAGTCATGACCAGATAGAAACCACACCAAGACTGCAGCAAACCGCAAGATCATTCCAAGACCAGACTAAGACCGCAACAAGATCGTATGAAGACCAAACCAAGACCACACAAAAACCAGATCAAGACTACAACAAGACCACAAAAAGACCTGACCAACATCACACCAAGTCAAGTTAAGCCAAGATTATCTGTATAGCACATTTCATGTACAAGACAATTCAAAATGCTTTATATAAAACATTAAAGCATTAAGCAAGTGGCAAAAGAAATACATAAGAATTTAAAAGCAAACTAAAAAATAAATTAAAGAGAAACAAGCTAAAATTGAATAAGACAGATTCAGTTCAGGTGCATTATGGGAGACAGTTGTTCTCCTGAAAGACAGCAGCAAATAGGAAAGTTTTTAACCTGGATTTAAAGCAGCTGAGAGTTTCAGCAGTCCTGATGCTTTCTGGGAGTTTGTTCCACATGCGAGAAGCATAAAAGCTGAACACTGCCTCACCATGTTTGGTTCTAACTCTGGGTACAGATAATAGGCCTGACCCTGACCACCTGAGGGCTCTAGGTGGTTCATTAAGGAAAAGGAGATCTGAAATGTATTTTGGCCATAAACCAAAACACATTTCAGATCTTCTGGTCCATTTTGAACCAAGATCACAACAAGACCAGATCAAGATCACACCAAGATCACAAGATCAGAACAACACAAGAGTGTACCAAGACCAAAACAGACAGAGACCATCACCACTGAGTCTGGACGTCTTGGGCTTAATTTGGTCATGACCACTTAAAGCAGGGGTGTCCAATCATGTGCAATGAAGGGCCAAGACTCTCCAGGCTTTACCTCCAGTCAGTGTTTTCAAAAGCAGATTCCACTGAATTTCATCCCACTGATTGCTGATAAGTGAAAACACCTGCTGAATAGACTGTGTAGAAGAGAGAACCTGCAGTGTCTTGGCCCTACATGGCACATGATTGGACACCCCTGACTTAAAGTCTTGGGCAGTCATTTATCAAAAGTGTGTAGAACTCATCCCACGTATAGGTGTAGAAATGACCATAGGATGAATTCCAAATACTCATATGTTTACAAGATTAAAGACACTAAAACGGTCATGATTCAGTGCAAGTGAAGCTCAAATGCAGAGCTGCCTGAGCGAACACTCAGACACGGAAGTAAAAGTCACCAGTTTATTGTAAAATAAAACACAGCACCAAATAAAGGTGCACAACTGAGGAAAAACGCAACACAAAAACACACACTGAAATAGACATAAAACTGGTGCCCCCTGGAGCACACATAGTCTACAGGAAAGAGCAGAGATTATAAGGGACAAGATCTCCCAAAGGGGAGAATAATAGTGGGATGCCGCTCTTACTCAGTGAGCAGAAGAGCCCAGCAGGGAACTCCTGCGTGGACCAGAGGGACAGGGGGGAAGGCGGTGACCTGGGTGGACATCCAGTGTCTTCTTTTTCAGGCGAGCGTGATCAGCTTCGGAGGACACACCGATGGGTGGGAGCAACCTGAGAGACAGAGGGATGGAGGAGTGAGAACACAGATCAAGCCGAAAGCTAATAAAAAACAAGGCTTAGACGTTTTACTATGGTAGCAAACCCTAATGATCAAGTGATGGGCTCTCCACACGCTGGCTGTTAAACATGCTGGGTCATCAGGACGCAGCAGGAGTGTAATCACGCAGGCGTGGCTGATCCTCTGGAGCCAAGAAGACAGGAACAGGAGGGGAGGGGGAGCATCCTCATGCCAAAATACCTAAAACTGCAAATTTACAAGAATGAAGTCATTAATACACATGGAAAAAAACAGCAAATTTAGAGTGAAAATAAAGTGAAATAAACAAACATGAAACTAAAACATGTAAACATTATGTAAAGGGAGAGCCTGAGCAGGGCAGAAGAGAGGATCCAAACACAGAAGCGACAGACAGACAGACAGACAGACAGACAGACAGATAGATGTACTTTATCAATCCCAAACTGGGAAATTACAGTGTAGCAGCAGCATGACAGTAGATGACCAAAAAAACAGAAACACACAGCATAAAAGACAATGGAATAACCGAGGAAAGTAAAACTGCCTAGATAACTTTATATACATCGCAGATGATGACCTGTATAGATAGATACATCATACTTGCTGTACAATACAGGACAATCAGATGCACCTGATGTACCTAGCCGGTTGGCAGTAAAGCTGTAGCAGTTTGCTGGAGAAAGTGATCTGCTGTCTGTCCAGTGTGTGGTGGAGGGGGTGATCAGGATTGTCCATGATGGATCACAGTTTGTTCAGTGTCCACCTCTCCACCACTGTCTCAAAGGTCTCCGGTCTGAGACCAATCACAGAGCCAGCCCTCTTGACAATCTTGTCAAGACTGTTGGTGTTGCTGGCTCTGATACTGCTACCCCAACAGACAGCAGCAAACAAGATGGCGCTGGCGACAACGGTCTGGTAGAAAAGCTCCAGCATCCTGTGGCACACGCTGAAGGATCTCAGCTTCCTCAGGAAGTAGAGTCTGCTCATCCCCTTCTTGTATGCAGCATCGGTGTTAGATTTCCAGTTCAGTCCACTGCTGATAACGACACCCAAGGTATCTGTAGTGCTCCACTATCTCCAAATCCTCCCCCCTAATCCTCAATGGCTGTGAAGGCGTCCTCTTGCTCCTGAAGTCAGTGGCCATCTCTTTGGTCTTGCTGACGTTCAGCCACAGGTGATTCTGCTTGATCCAGTCCATAACAGATGTAAACACAGAAGTAAAAGATGTAAACACACAAGTCAAATATGTAAACAAATAAGTAAAAGATGTAAACCTACAAATAAAATATGTAAATATAAAACTAAAAGACGTAAACACACAAGTAAAAGATGAAACCTACAAGTAAAATCTGTAAACGTAAGTAAAATATATAAACATAAAACTAAAAAATGTAAACACACAAGCAAAATATGTGAACACACAAGTAAAAGATGTAAACATATAGGTAAAAAATGTAAACCCACAAAAAATACGTAAATATGTAAGTAAAATATGTAAACCTACAAATAAAATATGTATACATAAACTAAAAAATGTAAGCACAAGAGTCAAATATGTAAACATACAAGTAAACAAGTAAAAGATGTAAACATACAAGTTAAAAATGTAAACCTTCAAGTAAAATATGTAAACATAAAAAAGATGTAAATACATAAGTAAAATATGTAAACATATACTGTATAAAACATATGTAAGTAAAAGATCCAAACCTACAAAGATTTGACCCATGCTGGCAAAATGAATCACTTTGAGGAAATTAACAAAACTGAAGTAACGTTATTTCCATATTCTGTATTGAAAGACCTTCAAAATGATATTTAATTTTTTGGAAGTGCGCAAAAAGTTGATAGTGGTATGAGATGACTGTTGTTGTGAAATGGCGCTATATAAATAAAGTTGAATTGAATTGAAAAACAGAATCGGAAAAAGACAATTTGGTTATATTTTGGCTAGGTTGAAAACCCACGCTTGATCGGTCGGGAGTTACGTCTTCCACAAAAACAAATGCATTTTTTAGAAAGTACAATTTCTAAGCTTTCCAATGATATCAGGCACTCATGGGATTTTTCCTGGGACTTGCCGCTGGCGAACAAAGAGAGTCATGATTTATGAGTTCTCGTGCCTGTTGCTCGGAACAACGCGGTGCACATTCTGGCTCATTTTGCCAGCACGGGTCACAAATATATAAACATTTAAGTAAAGTATGCAAACATATAAATAAAAGATGTAGACCTACAAATAAAATATGTATACATAAAACTAAAAGATGTAAACACACAAGTAAAATATATAAACACATAAGTAAACGATGTAAACCAACAAGTAAAATTTGTGGGGGGCAATGGATCAGCGTTCTCGTCGCGCCCTCCGCCAGTACCCGGGCTCGCCTGGGGAAGCTAATGATCCTACCAGCAGACTAAATTCGAAGAGACGACGCCTCTGTGCCAAGTCAAAGAAGAATCCTAGTCACAGTCCTAAAGCCGAAAGCAAACAGCCCCAAGAGCACTTTGTGGTAGGATCTGCCCTTCGCATATTACAACTAAACGTTGAAGGCCTATCTGCAGCCAAGCGAAGCCTTATCGAAGTCCTCGCCTTCCAACATTCGAATGATGTAATCTGCCTCCAAGAGACTCATATTGGCACAGAGGAAGCTGGCCGCTTCACCATCAAAGGCTTTGACCTCCTGTGCTATGTTCTACATGCTAAACATGGACGTGCCACCTATGTGCGTTCTGACATAGTTGAAGCAAATCACCTGATAACAACACATTTCTCAGACACCATAATCATTGGTGGCTTCCATATTGTCAATGTGTACAAGCCCCCTAATGCCAACTGGGATCTGCAGGTCTTACCCACCCTACCCCACCCTGCCATCTATGTGGGGGACTTTAACAGCCATCACCCTGACTGGGGGTACCCAGCAGTGGACAGTGATGGGGAGGCACTTTCAGACTGGGCATCCAGAAATGACCTCGCTTTGATATACGACCCCAAACAAAGAGGAACCTTCCACTCTGCTAGGTGGAAGAAGGACTATTCTCCTGACCTGTGTTGGGTCAGCTCTTTGAATGGGGAGCCATATCCTACACAGATCCTCATTCTTGATGATTTTCCACACAGCCAACATCGGCCCCTGCTTGTACACATTGGCCTACAACTTCCAGTCATATACAGCCCAAGGAAGATGCGCTGGAACTTCCGCAAAGCCAACTGGAAGAAATTCAGTGAAACTCTGGACCGGAGCGTTGTTACCATCCCACTCCACACCATCACTGTAGATGAAGCATACAACCGCTTCTGCAGTGCAATCTTCAAGGCTGCCCATACTGCAATCCCACGAGGCTACCGACCCCTCTATGTCCCATGTTTGGACGGAGAAAGTGCTGCCCTCCTACAATCCTATCAAACATCAGGGGACCCAGAGATAGCAGACCATCTCATTGAATCGCTAAATACAGCCCGGCGAAAGAAATGGGAGGAGACAGTTGCTGACCGGAGCTTTACCCACTCTAGCAGGAAATGTTGGAGCCTCATCCGTCGCCTAGGAGCTGCACAGAAGCCCCCTAGCCAAAGCCGAGCATCCGTCACACCCAACCAAGTTGCATCCCACCTACTGACTATCGCCAAAGCACCCCAAGACAAAGACACCAGAAGAGCAGTTACAACTGAGCTAAAAAAACACCAAAAAATGCCTGTAGAGGAAACGAACCCTGAACCCTTCGAGGCTGCTGAACTGGAGAAAGTCCTACAGGGCCTGAAATGTGGAAAGGCAGCAGGATACGATAACATCTTCCCAGAATTCATGAAAAATCTTGGCCCCCGAGCCCTAACCTGGTTGACACAATTCTACACAAGGATCACACAAACAAACTCGATCCCAAAGAAATGGTGGACAGCAAAGGTCATTGCCATCCCAAAACCTGGCAAAGACCACAAACTACCAGCAAGCTACCGCCCAATCTCCCTACTCAGCGTTCCTTACAAAATCATGGAGCGCCTAATACTGCAACGCATTTCCCCAGAAATAGAGGATATTCTAAGTGTGGATCAAGCAGGTTTCCGCAAGGACCGCAGTACAGGAGAACAAGTACTGGCCCTAACCACCTTCATTGAAAATGGCTTCGAGAGCAGACTGAAGACAGGGGCTGTGTTTCTCAATCTTACAGCCGCCTATGATACGGTCTGGCACAAAGGCCTCCTCCTGAAACTTAAAAAGGCGATCCCTGCTTGGGCAACAGCAATTATAAAAACCCTGCTGACCAACCGAAGGTTCAGAGTCCACCACAGTCAGAGCACAAGTGCATGGAGAATGCAGAAAAACGGACTCCCACAAGGCTCAGTTCTAGCTCCAACTCTGTTCAACCTCTACATAAACGACCTGCCTATTACAAAATCCCGCAAATTCATCTATGCAGACGACATCTGTTTGGCATTCCAAGCACCAGACTTTGAACCACTGGAACGGGTGCTCACGGAAGATCTTGCTAAACTGGACCAGTTCTGCAAAATCTGGCGCCTAAAACCAAGCCCAGCAAAAACCGTCTCCAGTGTATTTCATCTCCACAATGCAAAAGCTGCCAGAGAACTAAACATCCACCTGAGCGGACTCAAGCTTAAGCATGCCCCAAATCCAACTTATCTTGGAGTGACCCTTGATAGGACCTTATCCTTCAAGGAACATCTAAAGGGGACGGCTGCTAAGGTGAAAGTACGAAACAACCTGCTCTGCAAGCTCGCTGGTGCAAAATGGGGGGCGGCAGTCTCCACCCTGCGCACCTCAGCACTGGCCCTTTCATACTCTGTAGCAGAATATTGTGCCCCTGTCTGGTCCAGGTCATCTTACACACACTATGTAGACACCCAGCTCAACTCAACCATGAGAACTATAACTGGAACAATCCGCTCAACACCACTCCCCTGGCTCTCTGTACTGTCAAACATAGCCCCTCCACACATCCGGCGAGCAGCATTAACTCAAAGGATGCTCCAAAAAGTTAAAGATTTTCCTCACTTACCAATCCATGCAGATATCTACACCCCACCCACTGCCCGACTTTCATCCAGACGGCCGATTTGGAAAAACCCTCCCCCAGCTGACTTTACCATCCAGACAGCTTGGCAAGAGGAATGGGAGACCAAGGAGGTCCCAAACAAACAGCTGGTGATAAACCCCAACCAACAGGTCCCGGGCACCAACCTCCCAAGGAGACAGTGGTCTACACTCAATCGCTTCAGGACTGGACATGGCCCCTGCTTGGCCAGCCTTCACAGATGGGGCAGTAGCCCTAGCCCACTGTGCGCATGTGGAGAGGAGCAAACTATGGAACACATCATAGAGACTTGCCCGCTCCAAAGACTGGAAGGAGGATTACACACCCTCCATACAGCAAACCAGGAGGCAACTGCTTGGCTTAAGGACTTTGCATTCGCTAAATAAATAAATAATAGTAAAATTTGTAAACATATGTAAAAGATGTAAACACAGAAGTAAAATATGTAAACATATTGTCATGAATTGCCCTCCTTGTAATGAATAGAGACCCAGGTGCTGAACTGTGAGTTTGCAAAGTTTAATCCATAACATAAAGTCCAAACAGTGCATGAACAAAAACTTACAAATGAGGAGATACAGTAAAACAGGCAGGATGGATGTGGGATTCACATCTGGACTGGATTAGACCGCAGCGAGGAATGAGCTATGCCGCAGAGTTTAAATAGGGAAGAAGCAAAAATCAACAGGTGTGGGTAGATGAGTGAGGAAATAATCAAGTGAACTGGTGACAGCTGTCAAAGCCCATGAACTGGCTTTGACAGCAGGAAGTGAGCACACGGTGCGGATACAACAAAGGCACAGAGTGATATGGCACAAGAAGCTAGCTAAGAATATGAAACAATATAAAATGAGAAACAAACCAAACGATACAACAAGAGATCTAAGGTGAGAACAAGATAACAGTTGAAAAAATAAAGAATACAAGGGAACTCATAAATAAACAGAAACAAATAACAACCCAGAGAAAAAATGCAGCTGTCACGGGCAGCGAGAACGCGCCCCTCCAATGCTGCCTCACATTCACCAACTCATCACGGCACCTGAGGCAGAGAACACACCTGCACTCGCTCATCAGCCAGGGTACTTAAGAAGGATCTCTCTGTGCAGCCAACGCTGGCTCATCTGGGTATACTGTCCACAAGTAGGCAAGCAAGTCTAAGTTATAAGTGTGAACACGCTGTCTCACCTTATTTCTCCTCTCTCCTCAGGTTGCTGCCACCGTGCAGGTGTGTCTCTTGGACTGCACGTGCTCTCCTGCCACATCTCACCGTCCTCAGCATCCTACTCCACCCGGTCAGGCACCATCAGCTCATCTTTCCCCTTACCCTACTGAATCAGAATCAGAATCAGAATCAGGTTTATTGCCATTGTTCATGTAGTACACAAACTAGGAATTTGTCTCGGTACAATGCTGCAACATTAAACATGATAAGATAAGAAATAAACTATACATGTAATAAAGTGTAGAATAAGAGTGAGTAATTCTAGTCAGCAGTTTAAATATATTAGCGAGCAGCAGATAATGGAGAACCATATAGTGCAGTCGGTAATGCAGGAAGAAAACAGTGATGATTGACATGAGTCTGGTTGAGCTGCTGTACATGGTGCACGAGAGTCACTTAGTGTTCAGCAGTCTAATGGCAGAGGGGAAGAAGCTGTTCATGTGACGGGAGGTTTTAGTCTGGATGGACCGAAGTCTTCTACCAGAGGGGAGGGGGGCAAACAGTACGTGACCAGGGTGTGAGGGATCGGCTATGATCCGGCCAGCACGCCTCCGGGTCCTGGAGATGTACAGATCCAGGAGAGATGGGAGCTTGCAGCCGATCACCTTCTCAGCAGTGCGCACGACGCGCTGCAGCCTTAGTCTGTCCCTGGCAGTGGCTCCTGCGTACCACACGGTTATGGAGGTGGTGAGGATGGACTCGATGATGGCTGTGTAGAACTGCACTAACATCTTGGTGGGTAGCTTGAGTTCATCTATTCCTCAGTGGGTCCTGCCGGTTCTCCCTGGAATTCCCAAGTAAGTGGCAATTTGGCTCACCCATTTCCCCTTACTCCATTCCTCTGCTCACATCTCTTGTTTTCTCTCTACAGGTCCATTCCTCTGGCGAGTGACTATTTCTGCAGCTGTGCGCTTTGGTTTTTGATATTTAATAAAACTTTCAAACGTGCCCCTCTGTGTGGTTCCTCCTGTGCTTTGGCATCGTGCACATGTGCTGTCAAGCTTTAATATCACAGGCTTGTGACGCAGGAGGCTGTCAAGCTTTAATAATCATGACAGCAGCAATGCACATAAACCCCCAAACTAAAACCACCATAGTCAATACAAAATAAACAGATGCACAACACAGAAGATAACTAAAATAACTTAGAGACTGAGCATGGCTCCCTACCCATGCTCAGAGCCATTACGCATATAAGTAAAAGATGTAAACCTACAAATAAAATATGTAAACATACAAGTAAAAGATGTAAATACACAAGTAAAATAGTATGTAAATATTCAAGTAAAAGATGTAAACCTACAATTCAATTCAACTTTATTTATATAGCGCCATTTCACAACAACAGTCATCTCATAGCACTATCAACTGTAGGGGGGAACCCCCACAGTTGCAGAAAGACCCCAGCAATCAGGCGATCCCCTGTGAGCAGCACTTGGCGACGGTGGAGAGGAAAAACTCCCTTTTAACAGGAAGAAACCTCCAGCAGAACCAGGCTCAGGGAGGGGCAGTCATCTGCTGCGACTGGCTGGGGGGTGAGGGGATAGAGAAGATGAAAAGAACAGACATTCAGAGAGCAAACAGCATGATGGGGACTCAATCTATGAGAGAGAACAAACAGATGTTAATGACCGGCAAAAAAAATATTTCATAGAGAGTGAAGAAAGGAGTGAGGCCCAATGCATTATTGGAGGTTCCCCGGCTGACTAAACCTATTAGCAGCATAACTAAGGGAGGGTTCAGAAACACATAATCCCTCCCTAATTGTAGGCTATATCAAAAAGGTAGGTTTTAGCCCTATTCTTAAAAACAGAGATTGAGTCTGACTCCCGAATCCAGATTGGCAGCTGGTTCCACAGGAGAGGAGCTTGATAACTGAAGGCTCTGCCTCCCATTGTACTTTTGGAGATTCTAGGTATTACAAGTATTCCTGCATTTTGGGAGCGTAGTGCTCTGTTAGGATAATACGGTAGTATCAGATCTTTTAAATAAAAAGGAGCCTGATTGTTTAGAGCTTTGTAAGTAAGAAGAAGGATTTTAAACTTAATTCTAAACTCTATGGGAAGCCAATGAAGGGAGGCCAGAACCGGAGAGATATGATCTCTTTTTCTAGTACCTGTTAGAACTCTTGCTGCAGCATTTTGGATCAGCTGAAGACTTTTTAAAGATGTTTTAGGACAGCCTGATAATAAAGAATTACAATAATCTAATCTCGAGCTAACAAAATCGTGGATCAGTTTCTTAGCATCACTCTGAGACAAGATGCTCCTAATCTTGGCAATATTACGCAAATGATAGAAGGCAGTCTTAGAAACAAATTTAATATGTGAATTGAAGGACAGATCTTGATCAAAAATAACTCCAAGGTTCCTCACAGAGCTATTAAGAGAAAGAGTAACTGCATCCAAACTGAAAGTTTGATTTGGAAAGGTATTTCTAAGGTTTTTTGGACCAACAAGAATGACTTCAGTCTTATCTGAATTTAATAGCAGGAAATTACAAGTCATCCAAGCTTTGATTTCTTTAAGACAGGCTTCTAACTTAGCTAATTGATTACTATCATCTGGCTTCATTGACAGGTATAATTGTGTGTCATCTGCATAACAATGAAAATGTATACAGTGCTTTCTAATAATGTTGCCTAACGGAAGCGTATATAAACTAAAAAGAGTAGGGCCAAGCACAGATCCCTGTGGAACTCCATGACTAAGCTTTGAGTTGAAAGAAAACTCATTATTTACATGAACAAACTGGAACCTATCAGATAAATAAGATCTAAACCACTGCAACGAAGTTCCATTAAGTCCAACATAGTGTTCTAATCTATCAAGTAGAATATTATGATCGAAAGTATCAAAAGCTGCACTAAGGTCTAAAAGGACAAGTACAGAAACCAGTCCATTATCAGATGCGATGAGGAGGTCGTTAGTGACCTCCGCTAAGGCTGTTTCAGTACTATGATGGATTCTAAACCCAGATTGAAACTCTTCAAGTAAACCATTTCCCTGCAGGTGGTCAAATAATTGCGTAGCAACAACTCTTTCTAAGATTGTTGAAATGAAAGGGAGATTAGAGATTCGTCTATAGTTAGCTAAAGCTCCTGGATCTAGCGTTGGCTTTTTGAGTAAGGGTTTAATTACAGCCGTTTTAAAAGCCTGCGGTACATGGCCTAAAGTTAATGAAGAATTGATTATATGATGAATAAAGCTACCAATAAGTGGGAAGACTTCTTTAAATAACCTGGTAGGAATAGGGTCTAAAAGACAAGTTGAAGGTTTGGATGAGGAAACTATTGTGTCTAACTCCAAAAGGTCAATTGGAGTAAACTCATCAAGACAGACATCAATTGAAGAAGTTGTAGTAGTTACAGTATTTAAGTTAACTGTGGGAAGAATCTGATTGATTTTATCTCTGATGGATGAAATTTTATTATTGAAAAAGTTCATAAAGTCCTGACTAGTAAGCTCTAAGGGAATGCTAGGATTGACAGAGTCCTGACTCTTTGTCAACCTGGCTACAGTGCTGAAAATAAACCTGGGATTATTCTTGTTCTCTTCTATTAATGCAGAATAATAACTCGTTCTAGCTTTTCTAAGAGATTTTTTATAAATTAAAAGATGATTTCTCCAAACTAAATAGATTTCATCTAAATTAGTAGAGCGCCATTTTCTTTCTAATTGACGAGTCTTCTGTTTTAAGCTACGAGTTTCTGTGTTGAACCAAGGAGTTAGAAATCTTTGATTAGACTTTTTCTTTTTTAAGGGGGCCACCAAGTCTAGAGTCTGATGCAGAGAAGCTGTAACACTATCTACCATGTTATCAATTACAGAAGGAGCAAGCTGTCTATAGCTTATTTCCGTTGTGTTGACACATGGCATAGAGGAAACAATCTGCATAAATTTGGTAACAGCATCATCTGAGAGGCATCTACTGTAATAATATTTTTCTTTAGGAGCCAAAAAGTCAGAAATAGTAAAATCAAAGGTTAACAGACAATGGTCTGACAGTACAGATTTATGAGGAGACACTACAAGATTTTCTATTTCTATGCCATATGTCAGAACAAGGTCCAATGTATGGTGGAGGTAATGAGTAGAATTTCCTACTTTCTGAGAAAACACAATTGAGTCTAATATTGAATTAAATGCCACATTAAGGCAGTCACTATCTACATCCACATGTATATTAAAGTCCCCTACTATAATTATTCTATCAGATTTCAGCACTAAATCAGCTAAGAAATCAGCAAATTCGGATAAAAATTCTGAGTAGGTTGATGGGGGACGATAAACTATGGCAAATAAAATTGGGTTTAGCCTAAAATTGCTAAAGTGCCCAATACTGAGGACCAGGCCCTCAAAGGAATTATAACATGTTTTTTGCTTTACATTAACTAGTAATTTGGAATGGTAAATTGTTGCTACTCCTCCTCCATGACCAGAACTTCTGGGATTTTGACAGTTTAAATAACCAGAGGGAGTTGATTCATTTAAACCAACATAATCCTCTTGCCCTAACCAAGTCTCTGTAAGGGAAATTAAATCAATCTGATGATCAATTAACAGATCATGGACTAACAGAGACTTGGGAGTTAGAGACCTAATATTTAATAAACCACATTTAATTTTTAAATTATGAGGAGGAACAGAGGCCAAATCATTCAATTCAGAGGCTTCATGTTTAATTTGAGTTTTACCAATATTTTGCTTAATCACTTTGGGATGCTTATATATTATATTTTTATTTACTTTGGAGGGAGCAGACAACGATTCTCTGATGGGGAAGACAGGGGCTAAGCTGAGGGGTGGCGGATGAAGAGGAGCTGCAGAGAGGCGTGTAAGACTGAGACTCTGCTTCCTGGTCCCAACTCTGAGTAGTCATGGTTTTGGAAATTTGGATAAAAAAGATGCCAGATTGTTAGATAAATGAGAAGCACCATCCAAAGTGGGATGAATGCTGTCTCATCTCATAAGACCAGGTTTTCCCCAAAAAGAGCTCCAATTGTCAATGTAGCCCACGTCATTTTTAGGACACCACACAGACAGACAGCAGTTCAAGGATGACGAGCGACTAAACATGTCATCACTGGTCAGATTGGGGAAATTTGAAAACATACAAGTAAAAGATGTAAATAAACAAGTAAAAGATGTAAACACAGAAGTAAAATAGTATGTTAACATACAAGTAAACAATGTAAACACAAAAGTAAAATATGTAAACATAAAAGTAAAAGATGTAAACCTAGAAATAAAATATGTAAACATGCAAGTAAAAGATGTAAACACACAAGTAAAATAGTATGTAAATACTCAAGTAAAAGATATAGACCTAAAAGTGAAATTTGAAAACATACAAGTAAAAGATGTAAACCTACAAATAAAATATGTAAACACACAAGTAAATGATGTAAACACACAAGTAAAATATGTAAATACAAAAGTAAAATAGTATGTAAATATGCAAGTAAAAGATGTAAACCTACAAGTCAAATTTGAAAACATACAAGTTCAAGATGTAAACCTTCAAATAAAATATGTAAACATCCAAGTAAATGATGTAAACACACAAGTAAAATATGTAAACATGCAAGTAAAAGATGTAAACACACAAGTAAAATAGTATGTAAATACTCAAGTAAAAGATATAGACCTAAAAGTGAAATTTGAAAACATACAAGTAAAAGATGTAAACCTACAAATAAAATATGTAAACACACAAGTAAATGATGTAAACACACAAGTAAAATATGTAAATACAAAAGTAAAATAGTATGTAAATATGCAAGTAAAAGATGTAAACCTACAAGTCAAATTTGAAAACATACAAGTTCAAGATGTAAACCTTCAAATAAAATATGTAAACATCCAAGTAAATGATGTAAACACACAAGTAAAATATGTAAACATACAAGTAAATGATGTAAACACACAAGTAAAATATGTAAATACAAAAGTAAAATAGTCTGTAAATATGCAAGTAAAAGATGTAAACACACAAGGAAAATATGAAAACATATAAGTAAAAGATGTAAACTGTCACATCCTGGCTCAAGGCTGGATAAAAAGGGAGACCACACCGAGGCGCTAATTAACTAAAAGTTTGTTTAAAAAAAATAAAAGTGTCTGTAATTGTCAGTGGTGTGTGTGTGTGTGTGTGTGTTTTGGATGCATGGAACAAATACATACCAGTCACTAGCCAAACCAGTGACTGACACCTCAGTCTGGAGTGGCAGCGGCAGTGGCAAGTCTAAACTGGCACCCGCAGGCCACAGACAGCACAGGCAGAAGCCACCAATACAGCCCCAACCAAGCACACCAGAACCAAGAGCAATGGGCAGAGCGTGAACACAGCAGAAAGGCAACCAGCCTCTCCGAGAGTCAAAACTGCTGACAGATGCACAGGTGTGGCTTATATAGGAAACCCCCTTGGCTAGGGGCGGTCCGCCAGAGCTCTGTTATGGCCTGAGCGCCGATTCTGTCCGCGCTAAGGTTGTCCTGCATTTTCCCCGTTCTTATCTCTGGTTTTGTCATACGGCCTTCCAGGGCTTTTATTTTGACAGCGTCATGGCGGGAGTTCCAGCTGTCAGAGCCGAGCTGCGTCGTGACAGCTGACGTCTCTTAACACTTAATCTCAGTTTCTCCAATAGCGGCCATGCTAATTGTAATTCCAGCAGTAACAATCTTTCCCGCTGTTCAAACGTTACCCTGGCAACATTCCCAACTAAGACCGCTTCAAACATCATAAACATCATCTATTCATCTATGACGTAGCCGTGGACAAAATTGTTGGTACCCCTCTGTTAATGAAAGAAAAACCCACAATGGTCACAGAAATAACTTGAATCTGACAAAAGTGGTAATAAACAAAAAATTCTATGAAAATTAACCAATGAAAATCAGACAATGCTTTTGAATTGTGGTTCAACAGAATTATTTTTATTCATGAGTTTGTTTTTTAAAATAATTCTGTTGAACCACAGTTTAAAAGCATTGTCTGATTTTCATTGGTTAATTTTCATAGAATTTTTATTTATTACCACTTTTGTCAGATTCAAGTTATTTCTGTGACCATTGTGGGTTTTTCTTTCAATAACAGAGGGGTACCAACAATTTTGTCCACGTGTGTAATCCCTTTGTCTATTATGCTGTGTGTGTTTCTGTCGTTTTGGTCATCTACTGTCACACTGCTGATACACTGTAATTTTCCAGTTTGGGATCAGTAAAGTACATCCATCCATCCATCTATCACAGGTGTTATGCAAACACCAGCACATACAAACAAATCCAACCGATGCACAAAATTAATTATCACAGATGCAACACTCTGACCAACAACCCAAAACAATGAACCTATGTCCTCAAACGCAACAAAACACCACAAACAGATTTACAAATTAACCCAAACACTCACCAACCTCCATGTCTCCCCAATAGGTGCGCGTTCACTCGGAAAACGCTCCACAATAACGGGTACTGATGCCACGTGGACACCACAACCCCTTGCCATTCACAAAAATGCCATCAACACCTTTAATCACACACGTGAGTAGATTGCACACCCGGACCAAACTGAACTGGACAAACAAACAGATAAAGGTGTTTCCAAAAAATTACACACTGAAACTGCCCACCCTGACTACCGAGTCAAAAAAACCTATCTACATAACGTAGACCCTAGTCTATGAACAAAGGAGTCCCCATGCTTTCACAAATGGGCCAAAGCTCAAACAGACAGGTCCTGGATTCAAATGGCTGGACAAGCACCCATTTTGTCACAACCCAGCTCAAGGCTGGACAAAAAGGGACACCACATGGAGGTGCCAATTAACCAAAAGTTTATTTAGAGAAAATAAAAATGTCTGTAATTTTCAGCGTGTGTGTGTTGAATGCATGGAACAAAAACAGACCAGTTACTAACCAACGCAGTGACTGAAGCCTCTGTCTGGAGTGTCAGCGGCAGCAATGGCAGCGGCAAACCTAAACAGGCCGCAGGCAGCACAAGCACAAGCCGCCAATACAGCCTCGACCAAGCACACCACAACCAGGAGCAGTGGGCAGAGCGCGAACACAACAGAAAGACAACCAGCCTCCACAGGAGCCAAAAGCGGCTGACAGATGCGCAGGTGTGGCTTATTTAGGAAACCCCCTTGGCCGGGGGGGTCTTCCACAGCTCCATCTACAACACAGAAAAAAGGAAAACCCAGGACTTAGTCCAGAAGGAGTGGGGCCGTAACAAAACACACAAGTAAAGGATGTAAACATACAAGTTTAGGTTTAAGTTTATTCATTTATAAAAGGGACAGTGCATATTAATGAAGATAGGACATGTAAATATGCAGCATAAAAGATTATAGCTGAAGCTAATTTCCATCTCATGTCCCCTGGCCAGCCAACACCAGCCACATAAAACAAATAACACAATACAACAGCAATAAACAACACAACAATAATAAAGCAAATAACACAATACAACAATAAACAACACAACAATAATAAAGCAAATAATAATACAACAACAATAACAATAGCAGTAAGACTGCACATTGATACGAGAGGAATAAACGAACAAAGTTAAGATGAATATTGTTGATCTCAGACAAGTAAAAAGCACCACAATGACCAAGGTGTTACTCGAGATGTTTAAGTGTAAAGTGCTGAGGTGCATCATGTAATTTAATAAAGTACGTTTGTAGAATTATACGATGCATTAATTTAAAGTGTTTAGTGAATTGCACACAGCTCTATTGTACATGTTTCAGCACATACAGAAGTGTGTGTGCTAATGATACTGCACCAGGTTTGCATACAATTACATAACATTGCATAAGAGTGCATAAAATTTAATGCTTAAAAAATTATATTATAATTTTGCTGTGATTATGTAGGTCTAAAGCAGGCTATTCAATTACAAAATTAGTTGGGCCACAATTTGAAATCAAGACATGTAACTGGGCTGCACATGTTCAGCGATCCGTTCAATATGACAAATTTCAAACCAACACAGATCAATATGGCGAAAAATATGCACTTTTTATTCATTGTCTTGGCTTTAAATCTGCACTTGGCACATGACAAAGGCACATCAAATGTGCATAAAAACACAATAACAGTGCTGGAGTTGAGCAGAACTTAAAGTAGTAGAATTTTTTTTTCTCTTGCATCGTCAGCCTCCGTCGGTCTATGATGACCATGGAAGAGAATCCTAAACGTCTACTCTGCTGGAACAGCACCGCCTGTGGCTGAACAGGCCGATGCGCACCGGTGTTCTACCTTCCAGCGTTGGGCATTGGTAGGATTCAAGCCTGGGCAGGAAGATATGGAGGACAAGATGTTACCCATGCAGCATGTCCCCCCTCTCCACATCACTGATGAATCCAAAGGAGCAGCAGAGCTGCTATAGTTTGGCACCAGCGCCGTCGCAGGAGCTGCCAGAACGATGTTGAGCACAACAAAGAACTGCCTTAGGGGCTCCGACTCCAAATTTTTCCTCAGGGTTGACTCCCGAAGCCTTTCCCGTGACCGGGTGTGCCGCAAGGCAGCGGAAGTTTGAAATCAGGGTTTACCTTCCCCTAGATGGGCTACCTTCCCAGGTTGACAAGCCACCATCTACCCGAAGCATCTGGTTTTAAGGCGCCAGAGATCCGCCCTCGCCCCTTCTCCTATTAGTAAAAGCAGTTCCGCCGGGCTTAGAGACTAAACCACACGGGCAGGCTAGGAGTTGGACTTAGTTGTCAGAGGCTTTTCGAGACGCACGCTGTAAGGAGTATTTTATGAGCACTGGGAGCTTAACCCCAGTGCCGCTCCTGGCTATGACAACCTTGGAACCATTTTTCTCTTGAACAACAAATAAATAGAATGAAAACAGAAAATTCTGTAAATAACCATTTTTGTCACTGTGATGTTGTGTTCCGGCACCTTATTGTGAAGTGTGGTGTAGTGATGTGCACTTCCTGTCCCGTCATTGCACCGCCCTTTAAATACCAGATAGTATCCATATTGCGGCTTCTTTGACCGGTGCCCTCTGCCTGGTGCCTACCGTGTTACCGCTATTCTACATCTACCAATAAAGCTGTGTCCATCCAGCCATCTTGCCTCATCCTTCATCCAAGGTATTTTACCATACATAACAGTCACATCTTACTCAGGCATATCTCAATGTGCATAAAAACTAAATGTGCACTGTGAGTAGCATTAACATTTATTTAATTTTTGAAATAAAATATACTACATCCTGGTCATAACTGACCCTGACACATCACAAAGTGCATTTAGCTGAGTAAAAAATGAACTGTCAAGCACTTCATTGCACAACCCCCCCCCCCCCCAAGAAAAGACTGATAACATTAACAAACATTGCACATCCACTATTGTGGTTTGTTTTGTTTTAAATCACCACGTGTGAGTAGGAACCTCTTTTTATAAGTACATATTCAATTACACACACATATCACTCAACCAAAATTTTTGGTAGAGTTAAAAATGTAAAAAGCACCCACTTAAAAACTTGAGTAATGACTTTAGTTTTGAAAGCTCGAGGTTTTTCTTCAACATTTATAACAATTTTCTTTAGTTTTCCATTTTTTTTCTGTAAATTTATCTAAATTTGGAACAATTTTCCTCAAATTTGTAATTTCTTCTTGTAAAATTGACTTTTCTTGTACATTTGAGACTTTATTATAAATTTGTGGGTTATTTAATGGCTAACTAACTAACTACTAACTAACCTGCACTTATATAGCGCTTTTCTAGTCACAAAGACCACTCAAAGCGCTAATATTTGTGTTTTTTTTAATAAAATTACTTTTTTTTTTTTAAATTTGAAACAGCATGAGAAAAATTTGCCTTTTTTTCCTTATGCAATTTCCACTTTTGACCATAATTTCGCAGAGCCAGAAAAGAACAATAATTTAACTCTGATTTCAAAGAAAAAATATTTATAAAATGTCATTTAATGAAATAAGTTAAGATCAGATAAGCCTTTATTAGTCCCACAAAGGGGGAATTCCAGGATTGCAACAGCACAGGGATAGCAACACTCAGACCAATAATTTAGAAGATAAGAAAATAAGAACAGTGAATATACATACTATGTACACATAAATATATATACACAGCGCGGAGCATTGTTGCTAGATGGAATAAACAGCATAGCGGTCTATTTAGTTACCCCACATAGTGTGAATATGTACCCATACAGCATATTATGTATTTGAATCAGCCTAGTTGTCACCCTCTGCAGCGATTGATATTGTCCTAGTTGTATAATGGAGGGGACCATTATTGTGCAAGTTTGTTGTGTCTTTTGCATTCAATACTATTAGGTCATAAAAAATTTTTTACGATCTCTGTGAGCAGCCCTGCTTAGGTTATAAAGTCTGACAGCTGTAGGTAGGAAGGACCTGCGAAACCTCTCGGTCGCGCACCTAGAATGATGTAGTCTACTGCTAAATGAGCTCCTCAGTGCGTTCAGTATGTCCTGCATAGGGTGGGACTCAGACTCCAACAGAGGTGACAGCTTAACCACCATCCTTCTCTCTCCTATCTCCTCCACTGGGTCAAGGCGTTGCTCCAGGACAGAGCTAGCTTTCTTGATCAGTTTATTCAGTCTCTTCCTATCGGCTGCTGTAATGCCACTGCCCCAGCAGACCACTCCAAAAGTGATGGCTGATGCCACTACCATGCCGTAGAATGTCTTCAGCAGCGCCCCTTGTACACCAGAAGACCTGAGTCTCCTCAGTAGAACAGCTTGCGCTGTCCCTTCTTGTGGAATGCGTCAGTATTGTGTGACCAGTCTAGTTTATTGTTCAGATGAACACCCAGGTACTTGTTGGATGTCACCATCTCAATGTCTGTTCCCTGTATGTTTACTGGTGCTGTGAAGGGTTGTCCTTGCCTGCGGTAGTCCACCACCAGCTCCTTAGTTTTCCTCACGTTGATCTGGAGGGAGTTCCGATGGAACCAGTCCACTAAGTCCTGGATAAGTCCTCTGTACTCAGCTTCATCTCCGTTGGAGATGAGGCCGACGATCGCAGAGTCGTCAGAGAACTTCTGTAGATGGCAGTGTGTTGTGTTGTGTGAGAAGTCTGCAGTATAAAGGGTGAACAGAGCTTTTCCTGCACCTCACTCCCAAAGCCAGCCGATCGCCCTTCTTGTTCCATTACGCAGGACTGCACACCGGCCCGTGCGCCCAAGATCCATGGTCGTTCAACATGCTGCAACTTGGAGCGGAGCACACTGCCCTTTCCACCCCTCCCCCATCCCCCTCACGGACTGACATGCCTTCAGACAGTTCTACCGGAGCTGGAGCCAAACTATGGGGGGGGGGGGGGTCACAACCCCTTCTGACCGTTCTAGAGGGAGCAGTGTGGGAACCCACCACATGTGTGGGCACCCAGCACAATGCAGACTGATAATATTCACGCTCAGCAGGGATTTGCATACAACCAGAAGAACCACAGGAGACAGTCAGATGGGACTGAATGCTTGCATCTTCTGTGCATCTTCTGTGCCAACCAATGTCATGCTAATCATGTGTATTGACCGATGTGTATTGGATGACAATTGATATGCTAATGTGCCTTGCTTTCTCTTCTGTCCTATTGTTATACATCTCCGGAGTAAGGAGAGGAGTCTGGCACCAGTAATCAAGCAATTGATATGTATTGACTGTTATGTATATCAATATGTAAATGTGCCATGCATTCTCTCTTGTCTGTATAAATGTGCTGACTTGACATGCCTTAAGAACTCACTCACAACGCACTCAGAACACACACACAGCACACGGTGCTGCAGTGTGTCTCATGATGGAGGAATAAAAACTTTTAAACCTTCAGCATCGCCGTGTCCGCCTGCACTTATTTTATACCTCCACACAATTGTGGGGTTTTCCGCTACAGTGGTAAGTGCTATGAGATGACTGTTATTTTGAAATGGTGCTATATAAATAAAGTTGAATTGAATTAATTTGGGGACTGCCAGCAAAGAACACCGATGTTGGAGAAGCAGCAGGCAGAACACAATCCTTTGCAGTAGATCGTGGGCCAGGATGCTCTATCTATCTATGCTCTATCACATATAAAACTGCTCTCAGAAGAGGCAAGGTGGAGACCAGAGACATTGATGTGTGGACAGAGGATTCAGTGCACTGCCTCCAGGAATGCTTTAACTGTACAGACTGGGAGATGTTCACACTGTCCTGCGGGGATGATTTGGACTCTTTGGTGGACGTCACATGCTCATACATGGCTTTCTGTAAAAATAAGATCGTTCCACGTAAACGTGTCAAAATATATCCCAACAACAAGCCATGGGTTACTAAATCAGTTAAATCCTGCTTACAGAGGAAAGCACTTGCCTTTAAACAGGGGTCTGTTTCTGAGCTACAGGTTGCCACAAAAGAGCTGAAGGCTGAAATTTTAAGAGCAAAACAGAATTATAAATCAGAGTTGGAAAGCAAGATGGCAACAAAGAAACTTGAGGGCCTTTTCCACTAGCACGCTTTAGCGCGACACGGGACGGCTCAGCACGCTTTGTACGCTTTTCCACAAGCCCCAACACGGTTTAACAGCCGTGATTCTCAGCCCCGCTGAAGGGCAGGGTACAGCAGTGCTGAGCTGTGCCGTGTTGTGACGTTAACAGACTGGTCGCCGCTGATTGGTCAGGTCGTAACCGGCGCTGATTGGTCAGGTTGTAACCGCCCCTCTCCTCCTCCTCTTCTTCCAAATCTTCACGACCTTCTCAATAAAGTTTTTGAAAAAAAAAAAAGAATCTTCACAACCTACTCAGCACGCAACCACTATTGGCGGTTCCTTTTCAGTGTATTGCTGTGCTATTTTTCATTTATTCTCTATCAAAAATGGCTTCGCGTAATAAGGGTGTTCCATGGACCAGTAAGGAGCTGCAGTGTCTGTTCACTGCACTGTCAGACGAACGTATTCAGCGCGAGTTAGACGGAGCCGCCCGGAATGAAAAAATATACCGGGAGGTCTCGACATCGGAGTCCTTTAACGGTGAGTTTTAATTTTTTTTATTGTGCGTTTTTTCGCAAATATATTCGGTAAGACGCTCAGTTTATTTATGCAATAAAAAAGCTGTTTATTTGTGGATGATGATCGCTGCTTTATTGCAGCACAATGCGGACTAAAGCTTTTATTGTAATTATTCATGTGAACAATACGCTGAAATAAGCTTATGTATTCTTGTTAAAAACTATTGTCTTTTCTGTATATATTTCGTGCTGTATTTTATTGTGTGCATTTTCCTTGTAGAATCATCCCACGCGTCCGCCGCGACAGCCCGCACGGATTATTCAACCGAGCCTTCCTGACCCACAGCTGGCAGAGACGGATTAATTCTACCGAGCCTCAGCACTCAGTGGTCGGCGTGTATAAAATGTCGATTAACCTTCATGTTGTGTTGCAAAGTTTTTTTTAATTTTAATATTTTGTATATAATAAAATGGAATTGTTTTGGAAAGTGTGGTTTGTCTGTTATAACACTGAATTATAAAACAGTATAATTACATAGAAATTCCATTGCCTAGTCTGATCAAAATGATACTGAGGGTCAACCATTGTAAAGTTAATGTAATTTTTAACTAGACCAAAAAAGAAATCTTTTTGTACGCTTTCTGTTCTTTTTATTGAAATATCATAAAAAATTAGCACCAAGTCAAAGGTACAAGTATATGTAAATTGAATGTTCTATCGGCATTCCAAATTCAGAGATTTACAATACTTTAGAAGGAGTGTAGCATCATCTAAACAGAAAATAATAATACTGTTGTTCCAAACGTTGACCTGAAGGTGAAAAACATGAATTTTTTTAATTCAGTACATCCAAAATGCCCTGGGATGTGGTGTAGTCCAGTGTGCCACCGTCTCATTATTTAATACGAATAAAAACAAGTTTCAGCTCATTATTTCTAGATCATTTGGCAGTTAATTCAAAACAAAAGTGACTTGTGTTGTTGCAGCTTAATTATGAGATAAAATTAATTGTGAGATAAAACCACAGAGCGTGCAAGGCAATAATCCTTGGATCCTCCATTTTTTGTCTGGTGTAAATAAGGACTCAGTCCGGTGCATAACATCACGGGAGTGTGGCCCCGCCTCGCTGAAAATCTGCTGCTGCCCCGCAACACTGTGCTAATGGAGACAGAAGCGTTCCGAGCTGTACTGAAGTGAATCGAGCCGTACCGAGGTGTGCTGGGCTAGTGGAAAACAGGCTTTGGTTCAGCCTGGGCCAGTATGAAAACTATTGCAGGCCTTCAGAGCACAGAGCACAGTAATCGTGTGTTTTTAGATGGTTTTAATTCAGACACAGAGCTGGCTAATGCTCTTAATTGTTTTTATGGTCGTTTTGACTCCTTTGATTTCAGCACAGAAACCCAAGATTTGAAACATAAACTCAAAGACAATCAGCACTTTAATATTGAGGTGCAGGATATTAAAATAGAGTTCTGCGCTGTAAAAGTGAACAAAAGTCAGGGCCCTGATAATATATGTGGGTGCTTGGTAAAGTCCTGTGCACATGAACTGAGTCCTATATTTCATTACATTTTCAATAAGTCCTTACAGACACAACATGTGCCTAAGATCTGGAAAAATGCTGTGGTTGTTCCCGTTCCAAAATCCAGCTGTCCTAAAATGGTAAACGACTTTAGACCAGTTGCTTTGACTTCAATTTTAATGAAAATTTTTGAAAAACTGGTAAGATGTGAGGTCCTAAAGCAGACTGAGCATGCATTGGATCCTCTGCAGTTTGCCTATAGGCCTCACAGAGGAGTGGAGGATGCCACTGTCACTCTGTTTAACATGCTTTTTAAACATCTGGATTTTAATGGGACACACGCCAGGCTTTTATTTGTAGACTTTTCCTCCGCCTTTAATACAATCCAACCTCATATTTTAGTTGAAAGGCTCCTGCAACAATTTGATTTGAGCAAAAATCTGGTGGGTTGGATTCTGGATTTCTTAACCAACAGGACGCAGAGAGTAAGGGTCAATGGTACATTGTCTGACCTAAAGTGCTCTTCTACTGGCTCTCCTCAGGGGTGTGTGTTGTCACCACTACTCTTCATCCTGTACACAAACATGTGTCGGAGCAGACATGACAACAGACACATTATAAAGTATGCTGATGACTCAGTTATTGTCAGTCTCCTCCAGGATGGTGAGAGTGGCCACGGCCCAGTAGTTGATGACTTTGTTCACTGGTGTGAGGATTCCTACCTGCAGCTGAATACAACAAAAACTAAAGACATGATTATTGACTTTAGGAGGAAAACTCCCAGGCACAAAGTCACTGTACTAAAAGGCCAGACCACCGAATGTGTACAATCGTACAAATATCTTGGGACGATTATTGATAGTAATTTAAACTTTAAAGAGAACTGTGAAAGGGTGTGCAAAAAGGGTCAGCAACATTTGCATTGCTTGAGGAAACTTGCACGCTTCCAAACTGACCGAACCATAATGACAATGTTTTATCAGGCTTTTATTGAATCTGTTTTATCCTTTTCTTTAGTGTCATGGTTTGGGCTGCACGGTGGCGCAGTGGTTTAGCACTGTGGCAGCACAGTTTTACCCTCGGCCGGGGGATCGCGGGGATCATGAGATCGTGGGTTCGATCCCAGCCCCCGACCAACAGTGAGCTGTGTGGAGTTTGCATGTTCTCCCCATGTTGCGTGGGTTTACTCCGGGATTTCTCCGGTTTCCTCCCGCATACCAAAAACATGTAGGTTTAGGGGGCTCGCGCACGCAGCGACCGGCAGCCGGTGGCTTGTCACCAGACTGCAAACCAAATCTACCTACGGGTACAAATAAGTAACAAAAAAAAATGGTTTGGTCAGATAAAACTGAAACAGAGGAAATCCTTGGATCAGGTAGTTAGATGGTCCAGTCGTTTGCTTGGTGAGTCACAGCTGAGCCTGACATCCCTGTACACCAGACAAGTACAGAGGATGGCTACCTCCATTTTAAATGATGACTCCCACCCTTTGCACTGCCACTTTCAGCTTCTTCCCTCAAGACGGAGGTTTGCTGTCCCAAAAAGTAAAACCCAGCGCTACAAAAACAGCTTTGTTCCTGCTGCTGTCAAAGAGTTGAACAAGTTGTAACAATATATTGCACATAATTTAGTTATCTATTTATTAACTCCATTTTATATTTACTAATTTTTGTAGGATTTTATTTGGGTTCTAAATATTTTATTGGGTTTTAGATCTTTGAGTTTTTAACCTCTTTGACTAGTTTTTAACTTTTTAATTTGACCCTTCTCTCTTACCTCTGGTTTTTCTCTCATCTCTTTGTCTTTTTATACCCTGTTTGATGGAGCCTTGAGTATTTTTATCATGTTTATAGTCAGCTTCATGTGTGCCTGTGTTTGTGTCTATGTTGAATGTAATTGTGGCTTGTAAATATGGATGTCACCAGACTGCAAAACAAATCTACCTACGGGTACAAATAAAGTAACCTGAACCTGAACCTGCTTTAGTTTTTGAGTTGATTGATCCACGTCCATAGAGTAGCTGAGTTTCACAAGTATGCTAACGCATATTTTTCAAAACATGAATCTGTTTGTCCCCGATGGCACTTCTCCCGGTGTGCTCGCATAGCTATCTAAAAATTAGAAGTCAATAATAATACCACCATGACTGTGGAGCAGAATACCCAGATCAATTATCATATGCACGGTTTGACTTAAATAACGACGTCCACAAACTGGACACAAAAACGGACAAATAATGAAATAAATTATTTTAATTTAAATATTTGTTGCTGTTCGTCCATCGTTCTTGACGATGACCAAGGACATCACAGGGAAGAGGACTGGGTGCAGTGTGTCTGGCTGTGGCTGATCAGTCTGATGGGGGCACAGGCGGCTCTGCCACAAGTCGGACACAGGAGGTCTGTGCAGGAAGAAGTTACAGGAGTGACTCTGGACTTGCAAAGCTAACATTTTCTCTGAGCTTTGGAAATCCTGTTCAGCTCAAAAGAGGCAGCACCTTTGCTAGTATGGCTACGCCAGTCTGGTTGGTCTAGTGCTAGGGTCTCCCAGGTGTCAGGACTGATGTCAAAGCTCTTCAGGGAGGCCTTAAGAGTGTCTCTGTAGCACTTCTTCTGACCACCTTGTGAGCGCTTGCCCTCTGCTAGTTCACAGTAGAACAGTCTCTTTGGTAGGTGTGAGTCAGGCATACGAGCAAGGTGAAAGCCCATCTAATCTGGGCTCTCTTGAGCAGGGTGTGGATGCTAAGCAGCTCAGTCCAGGAGAGGACCTCTGAGTCAGGGATTTTGTCCTGCAATGTGTAGCGTAAAATGGAAATATTAATAAATAATAAATATGATCAGGTATGAATTATTTAATTTATATTGATGTATTGGAATCTGAGATCAAATCTCATTTCATATACATCAGAAAAGTTAATAACACTCGTAAGGGGCACCAGCTTCTATCTTTAAGAAGCAATTTAATCTTTAATTTCACTTTATACCTGTTTGATCACTCAATAAATTAATCAATAATCAGTCTCAAAATTTTTCGTGAATTTGATACCTGTGCTTGAACAGACTCAGAATGAAATAAATTCTCAACGACTCCTCTCATTTTCAAATATTTATTAAATGAAATGATTAACAGACATTGCAGTAATTTCATTAATCATAAAATCAATCTTGTAAATGATAGATTAACAATGTCAATATTTTCGGAACCAGGGTTAACTTGAGAAACCAATTTCTATCAGTTTGAGTTAACAGATTATTGAAACAACGCAAATTTATGGAGAAAGTTTACTAATTTGTTGTACGGTTGAATGACAATAAGGGTGATTTAATTTAATTTAATTTAATTTAATTTAATTATATGAAAAGTCCTTGATTGATCTTAAGAAAATAACAGAATTTTTCTGAATCGTCACTTCCTTGTGGTAACGTATCGTCACTTCCTGTTTTGCTGTCTGCCTGTGTGGTTTGCTCTCCAGCTCTCTAGCCACTAGCTATGGCTACTACCTCTCTTTCCTCTCCTCTGGTGTGCTCTCTCTGTCAGATGTTTAGCTACACCTCTGCCTCGTTTAGCGATAACGGTAAATGTAATAAATGTTGTCTTTTTGAGGCGCTCGAGGCGAGGTTGTCTGATTTGGAATCCCGGCTCCGCTGCATTGAAACACCGTCTGCGCCAGTTAATCTCGACGGACGCCCATTAGCTGCAGCGGAGCTAGCTAGCTTAGGTCCCACTGTCAGCGGTTCCCCGGCTCTCCTCAGCAGCGAGGAGACTGGGTGGGTGACGGTGAGAAGGAAGCCTAGTCGGAAAGCCTCGGTACACCACCAACCTGTTCACGTTTCTAATCGTTTTTCCACCCTCAGCGACACACCCGCTGAGGAAAAAACTCTGATCATTGGCGACTCTGTAGTCAGAAACGTGAACCTAGAGACTCCAGCGGTCATAGTCCAATGTATTCCTGGGGCCAGAGCAGGCGACATCGAGTCAAATTTGAAAATGCTGGCTAAAAGTAACTGTAAATATTCCACAATTGTTATTCACGCCGGCATTAATGACATCCGTCTCCGGCAGTCGGAAGTCACGAAACTTAATGTAGAATCGGTGTGTGAGTTTGCAAAAACGATGTCTGCCACTGTAGTATTCTCTGGGCCCCTCCCCAATCTGACCAGTGATGACATGTTTAGTCGCTCGTCATCCTTGAACCGCTGGCTGTCTGTGTGGTGTCCTAAAAATGACGTGGGCTACATTGACAATTGGAGCTCTTTTTGGGGAAAACCTGGTCTTATGAGACGAGACAGCATTCATCCCACTTTGGATGGTGCTTCTCATTTATCTAACAATCTGGCATCTTTTTTATCCAAATTTCCAAAACCGTGACTACTCAGAGTTGGGACCAGGAAGCAGAGTCACAGTCTTACACGCCTCTCTGCAGCTCCTCTTCATCCGCCACCCCTCAGCTTAGCCCCTGTCTTCCCCATCAGAGAATCGTTGTCTGCTCCCTCCAAAGTGAATAAAAATATAATGTATAAGCATCCCAAAGTGATAAAGCAAAATATTGGTAAAACTCAAATTAAACATAAAGCCTCTAAATTGAATGATTTGGCCTCTGTTCCTCCTCATAATTTAAAAATTAAATGTGGTTTGTTAAATATTAGGTCTCTAACTCCCAAGTCTCTGTTAGTCCATGATCTGTTAATTGATCATCAGATTGATTTAATTTCCCTTACAGAGACTTGGTTAGGACAAGAGGATTATGTTGGTTTAAATGAATCAACCCCCTCTGGTTATTTAAACTGTCAAAATCCCAGAAGTTCTGGTCATGGAGGAGGAGTAGCAACAATTTACCATTCCAAATTACTAGTCAATGTAAAGCAAAAAACATGTTATAATTCCTTTGAGGGTCTGGTCCTCAGTATTGGGCACTTTAGCAATTTCAGGTTAAACCCAATTTTATTTGCCATTGTTTATCGTCCCCCATCAACCTATTCAGAATTTTTATCCGAATTTCCTGATTTCTTAGCTGATTTAGTGTTGAAATCTGATAGAATAATTATAGTAGGGGACTTTAATATACATGTGGATGTAGATAGTGACTGCCTTAATGTGGCTTTTAATTCAATATTAGACTCGATTGGGTTTTCTCAGAAAGTAGGAAATTCTACTCATTACCTCCACCATACATTGGACCTTGTTCTGACATATGGCATAGAAATAGAAAATCTTGTAGTGTCTCCTCATAACCCTGTACTGTCAGACCATTGTCTGTTAACCTTTGATTTTACTATTTCTGATTATTTGGCTCCTAAAGAAAAATATTATCACAGTAGATGCCTCTCAGATGATGCTGTTTCCAAATTTATGCAGATTGTTTCCTCTATGCCATGTGTCAACACAACGGAAATAAGCTATAGACAGCTTGCTCCTTCTGTAATTGATAACATGGTGGTTAGTGTTTCAGCTTCTCTGCATCAGGCTCTAGACTTGGTGGCCCCCTTAAAAAAGAAAAAGTCTAATCAGAGATTTTTAACTCCTTGGTTCAACACAGAAACTCGTAGCTTAAAACAGAAGACTCGTCAATTAGAAAGAAAATGGCGTTCTACTAATTTAGATGAAATCTATTTAGCTTGGAGAAATCATCTTTTAATTTATAAAAAATCTCTTAGAAAAGCTAGAACGAGTTATTACTCTGCATTAATAGAAGAGAACAAGAATAATCCCAGGTTTCTTTTCAGTACTGTAGCCAGGTTGACAAAGAGTCAGGACTCTGTCAATCCTAGCATCCCCTTAGAGCTTACTAGTCAGGACTTTATGAACTTTTTCAATAATAAAATTTCATCCATCAGAGATAAAATCAATCAGATTCTTCCCACAGTTAACTTAAATACTGTAACTACTACAACTCCTTCTGTTGATGTCTGTCTTGATGAGTTTACTCCAATCGACCTTTGTGAGTTAGACAAAGTAGTTTCCTCATCCAAACCTTCAACTTGTCTTTTAGATCCTATTCCTACTAGGTTATTTAAAGAAGTCTTCCCACTTATTGGTAGCTTTATTCTTCATATAATCAATTCTTCACTAACTTTAGGCCATGTACCGCAGGCTTTTAAAACGGCTGTAATTAAACCCTTACTCAAAAAGCCAACGCTAGATCCAGGAGCTTTAGCTAACTATAGACCAATCTCTAATCTCCCTTTCATTTCAAAAATCTTAGAAAGAGTTGTTGCTACGCAATTATTTGACCACCTGCAGGGAAATGGTTTACTTGAAGAGTTTCAATCTGGGTTTAGAATCCATCATAGTACTGAAACAGCCTTAGCGAAGGTCACTAACGACCTCCTCATTGCATCTGATAATGGACTAGTTTCTGTACTTGTCCTTTTAGATCTTAGTGCAGCTTTTGATACTATTGATCATAATATTCTACTTGATAGATTAGAACACTATGTTGGACTTAATGGAACTTCGTTGCAGTGGTTTAGATCTTATTTATCTGATAGGTTCCAGTTTGTTCATGTAAATGATGAGTTTTCTTTCAGCTCAAAGCTTAGTCATGGAGTTCCACAGGGATCTGTGCTAGGCCCTACTCTTTTTAGTTTATATATGCTTCCGTTAGGCAACATTATTAGAAAGCACTGTATACATTTTCATTGTTATGCAGATGACACACAATTATACCTGTCAATGAAGCCAGATGATACTAATCAATTAGCCAAGTTAGAAGCCTGTCTTAAGGAAATCAAAGCTTGGATGACTTGTAATTTCCTGCTATTAAATTCAGATAAGACTGAAGTCATTCTTGTTGGTCCAAAAAACCTTAGAAATTCCTTTCCAAATCAAACTTTCAGTTTCGACGCAGTTACTCTTTCTCTTAATAGCTCTGTGAGGAACCTTGGAGTTATTTTTGATCAGGATTTGTCCTTCAATTCACATATTAAATTTGTTTCTAAGACTGCCTTCTATCATTTGCGTAATATTGCCAAGATTAGGAGCATCTTGTCTCAGAGTGATGCTGAGAAGCTGATCCACGCTTTTGTTAGCTCGAGATTAGATTATTGTAATTCTTTATTATCAGGCTGTCCTAAAACATCTTTAAAAAGTCTTCAGCTGATCCAAAATGCTGCAGCAAGAGTTTTAACAGGTACTAGAAAGAGAGATCATATCTCTCCGGTTCTGGCCTCCCTTCATTGGCTTCCCATAGAGTTTAGAATTAAGTTTAAAATCCTTCTTCTCACTTACAAAGCTCTAAACAATCCGGCTCCTTTTTATTTAAAAGATCTGATACTACCGTATTATCCTAACAGAGCACTACGCTCCCAAAATGCAGGATTACTTGTAATACCTAGAATCTCCAAAAGTACAATGGGAGGCAGAGCCTTCAGTTATCAAGCCCCTCTCCTGTGGAATCAGCTGCCAATCTGGATTCAGGAGTCAGACTCGATCTCTGTTTTTAAGAATAGGGCTAAAACCTACCTTTTTGATCTAGCCTACAATTAGGGAGGGATCATGTGTTTCTGAACCCTCCCTTAGTTATGCTGCTAATAGGTTTAGTCAGCCGGGGGACCTCCAGTAATGCACTGGGCCTCGCTCCTTTCCTCACTCTCTATGAAATATTTTTTTTTGCTGGTCATTAACATTTGTTTGTTCTCTCCCATAGATTGAGTCCCCATCGTGCTGTTTGCTCTCTACATGTCTGTTCTTTTCTTCTTCTCTATCCCCTCACCCCCCAGCCAGTCGCAGCAGATGACTGCCCCTCCCTGAGCCTGGTTCTGCTGGAGGTTTCCTCCTGTTAAAAGGGAGTTTTTCCTCTCCACCGTCGCCAAGTGCTTGCTCACAGGGGATCGCCTGATTGCTGGGGTCTTTCTGCAACTGTGGGAGTCCCCCCTACAGTTGATAGTGCTATGAGATGACTGTTGTTGTGAAATGGCACTATATAAATAAAGTTGAATAAGAGTTATGTTAAGGGCTTCTTAATTTGCATCTGATTAGATACACAAATTATTACCGAACCTCAGACGTTTAATTCAGCAGATGAATTAAAGTTTGGCAGCTCACGTGATCCTCGGTGATGATGGTTCTGGCATCGTCCTCAGCCCAAGATTTCGTGGATGTTAGAGGAAATATCTGCCCGCAGATATTTCAGCATCCACAGTTCGACCTTTAAAAGTCAAGCGGTCGAAGAGGCTGGATTTTGGCTGTATGACCCAGAGTTGAAACTGGGCTAGATGATGACGACTTTTCTTCAGCGTGTGATGAACAGCCTTGATTCCTCAGCTGCACGTGATGTGGGAGCTGTGTCTTCTCAAGAGGCCTTCAATAATAATTAAAAGATATCTAATCCAATCTCAAATTAAAAAGGCTTCGGACTTTAGATAAAAATAGTAGCTTCTGGTGGGTGCTTGGTCAAGAAAAATATTATAAAATAAAGTCAAGACTAAAGTTTACATTAAAATTAAACAAACGGTGGTTTTACAGAAAGTTTAACAAAGAAAAAGTGATGAATAAAAATTGGAGTTTAACTCCGATTAAGAATTGAGCTCAAAGAAATAGGAATTCCTAGGTATTTAAGAGAAAAAGAAAAAAGGCATTAAAAGTACAGAGTTACATAAACGAATTACGAGTTATCTGCTCTGTGTTCAGAAAAGCGACACGTGGTCGAGTCTTTGTTCAGACGGTCCTTTGTTCTTCCTTGCTGTGTGTAGACAATAGACTTCAAAGAGAAAAAGATCGGTGGGGAAGGGCGAGCCGAAAGAGAGAAGACGATCCGGGAGAAGAGAGTGAAGCAGGGGTCTCTCTGCTATTTATACAAGTTCTGTTGAGCTTAGCGGGCTTCCGGGATCTCAGCCAATGAGTGTCCTTCGTGGGCGGGCTCGATGAACCTTTAGTCCAACAACAGGCCTTGTCTGTGAGAGACCAATAGGATGAAGAAGCTGGGGTTCTATGAAGACTGGTGACACGTGATATCAGTCCACCAGAATACACACAATTTTAAATACATTGGAATATACTGTTACACACTTATGTATAACTAAACTGACCTTAGTGTATCTTATAAGCAGTGCTTCTAAATCAACATGCAGGAATAAACATTCATTTAAACATTTTTAACATGCATATAGTATATATATATATATATATATATATATATATATATATATATATATATATATATATATATATATATATATATATAAAATCACAGATTAATGCATTTCACACATATTATTGATTTTCCACATTAAAGACATCAGAGTCCATCTGCATTTTCATAGTTTTGAAAAGAATGAAGGTTTAGAATTGAGTTTATAATAATGTACTTTAAAGTTCACTGGTTAAATCCAGCATGTCCAGAGTTTAAGGAAGTTAACTGAGTTGTGGATCTGTTGCATGTTTTATGGGGGCAATAAAAGTGAAGCCGGACATTGGGGACATTCCTTAGGTTGGTTTTAACAAAAGAAGGGGGATTTCAGCTGTGGCCTGGAGGAAGAAAATCCATTTTTTTGTCTTACTCCTGAGTGAAACAAAAATGTCTTTAAGCAGAAGAATAATTATTGCTGAGCCAAAGTGAGATGATGCTACACAGGTGATCTTCAGGAGCTTTCTGAGGCAGTTCAGGTGGAAGCGATTTAGCTTTCTGGCATAGCGCTCGTAGACTGTCCAGGTCTCGTAGGCATACAGTAGGGAAGGCAGGACAACTATCTTGTACACCTTCACTTTTGTGGTCAGACTGATGCCTCTCCTTTCCCACACTGTTGCACGTAGCCGTCCAAATGCTGAGCTTGCCTTGGCAATGCGCAAATCGACTTCGTCGTCGATGTTGACAGACCTGGAGAGTGTGCCGCTGAGGTATGTGAACTTGTCGACAGTCTTGAGAGAGTTTCCCCATTGACAGTGATGGCTGGTTCCATGTAAGTCTTCTGCAGTGCAGGTTGGTGCAGGACCTCGGTTTTCCTCGTACTGATTGTGAGCCCAAAGTTGTCGCAAGCAGTGGAGAAGCAGTTCATGCTCTGCTGCATCTGGGCCTCTGTAGCGGCGTTGAGTGCGCAGTCATCTGCAACCAGGAAGTCATGCACTGAGTCCCCTTCCACCTTGGTTTTGGCTTTGAGCCTCTGCAGGTTGAAGAGCCTACCGTCCATCCTGTACCTGATCCTGGTGGCGCTTTCTTCATCACTGCAGAAGGCATCAGAAAGCATGGGTGTGAACATCATATTGAAAAGTGTGGGTGCAAGTACACAGCCCTGCTTGACCCTGTTGGTGACTGGGAAGGCTTCGGAGGAGTCTCCATCATCCAGTACTCGAGCAAGCATGCCATCGTGGAACTGGAGGACCATGCTGATGAACTTATCCGGGCAGTCGAACTTTGCCATGATCTTCCACAGCTCCTCATGACTGACGGTATCAAAAGCCTTTGTCAGATCTACAAATGTTGTGTAGAGGTCCCTGTTCTTCTCTTGACACTTCTCCTGAAGTTGGTGTGCGGCAAAGATCATGTCAGCAGTTCCACGACCCTCTCTGAAGCCACACTGGCTCTCTGGCAGGTGACCCCCTTCCCTGTGCTGAATGAAGCAGTTGAGAAGAACTCTTGCGAGGATCTTGCTGGTGATGGCGGGGAGAGAGATCCAACGGTGGTTGTCACAGGACTGCCTGTTTCCTTTTCTCTTGTAGAGATGGACAATGGAGGCATCCTTGAGCTCCTGGGGGAAAAATTCCTGCTGCCACATGGTCTGAAAGAGCTTGGTGAGTTTCGGTATTAGAACTGGTCCTCCTGCCTTGTAGAGTTCAGCTGGAATGGAGTCAGAGCCTGGTGCTTTGCCATTCAAAAGGAGTTTGATCACTTTTTGGACTTCTGATTCCGTTGGAGGTTCTGCCAGAGATGTGTTCATCTCTACTTGGGGCATGCGAGTGATGGCATCTGCATTGATGGACGAAGGTTGGTTCAGGACACTGCTGAAATGTTCTGCCCATCTTTCCAGGATTGCGTTCTTGTCGGTGAGGAGAGTTGACCCGTCAGCACTGAGCAGTGGTGATGTTCCAGAAGACTGAGGCCCGTAGATTGTCTTAAGGGCATCATAGAAGTGTTTGGAGTTGTTGCTGTCAGCGTACTGCTGTATTTCATCTGCCTTTTTGCTGACCCAGAAGTCCTGCATCTCTCTGAGCTTTGCCTGCACCTTTCTTTTGATTGAGTTGAAGGTTGCCTTCTTAGAGGCAGATCTGCTGTGTTGCTGGTAAGCTCTTTGGGCTTCATGCTTCTCGTCAAGCAGCTTTTAGATGTCCTCATCATTTTCGAACCAGTCTTGGTGTTTGTGCGTGTTCTGGCCCAGATGAGTGAGTGAAGTGTCATACACCACGTCTCTGAAAGCAGCCCAGTTTTTTCTGCTCCTTACACCCCGAGGTCGAGCTGACTAAGCTCACTTTCCATGTCCTCACTGAGGCTTTATCGCACAGAGTGTTGTTCCATCTTGTGACATTGAGTCCCTTATTTGCCTTTTTCCCCTATGGACACCGTTTGGGCTGGATGTGACATAACGCACGGCTCAGGAGACGCACACACACAGGCTCAGAGTAGTTCAAACAGTTTATTATCAACAGGCGTGTATGAGTGTGTGTCTGCGGGATGTAAATGTGTTGGTGGCGGCGTCTGCTTCGGGCACAGAGGCAGGAGACCGTACAGCCGGACAACCCTATGGAAAAAACACAAGGAGAAGGGTGACGGGCACACACCAACACAGGAGATGAATGAGCAAGAGAGAGGAGCTTACTTGGAGAGGACAGATGACTGGTACAACAAGGGACGAGACCCGGTAGACAGCCACCTGCAGGGCCCGGTGCAGCAGCGAGGAATAGGCGTTGGAGAGGCGCTGTCCGCCGCCGAGGAATCCACCTGTGCACAGGGGAGCAGACTGGGAAGAGAAAGGAGGTAAGATCTTCTTACCCGAGTAACACGCTGAGGGTGAAGGAACTCACAGCGATCCATGAAGAAGTCTGACGGCTTCAGGCCGAAGCTCAGGGCGAGGCGGCTTATATCCCTCGCCGCTGATGACGAGCAGGTGTGCGAGCAGGTGGCGTGACAGTACTCCCCCCTCTAGCAGCGCCTCCTGGCGATGGCTTCTCTGGGTGCGCTCGGTGGAAATCAGCGATGAGCGACGGGTCCAACACAAACGACGAGGGTACCCACTGTCGATGTTCAAGCCCATAGTCCTCCCAGTCCACCAAGTACTGCAACCCACGACCCCGGCGCCGGGAGTCTAGGATGGAGGCGACGGACCAGGCCGGATGGCCATCAATCATCCGGGGCACGGGTTGCGCAGCAGGAGGAGGGCAAAGGGGATCGGAGACTGCCAGCTTCACCTTGGACACATGGAAGGTGGGATGGATGCGGAGGGAGGGGGGAATAGCCACACGCACAGCCACCGGGTTGATGATCCTGGTGATGGGGTAGGGTCCCATAAAGCGCTGTGCCAGCTTCCTCCTCTCGTCTTTTAATGTCACGTCCTGGGTCGACACGTAGACTTGTTGCCCAACTCTGTACGCTGGGGCAGGTCTTCTGTGCCGGTCCGCCATGGCTCTGTTGCGCTCCGCCATGCGTAAAAGCGCATTACGCGCTGATGCCCAGATGGAGCGGAACTGCCTGAGATGCGCCCTTACTGAGGGGACAGTTACCTCACTCTCCTGCACCGGGAACAGCGGGGGGTCGTAACCCAGGGACGCCTTAAAGGGAGACATCCCTGCAGCAGAAGAGCAAGCGGTGTTATGGGCGTATTCAACCCAGGCAAGATGGTTACTCCAGGACGTGGGTTTGGATGCCGTTACACAGCGGAGCGCAGCCTCCAGCTCCTGGTTGGTCCACTCACACTGCCCGTTGGATTGGGGGTGATGGCCGGAGGAGAGGCTCACCTTGGCTCCTATGGCGTTGCAAAACGATCTCCAAACCTCAGAGGAAAATTGGGGCCCCCGGTCCAAGACCACGTCCACCGGAATCCCGTGCAGCCTGACCACGTGTTGGATGAGGAGGTCCGCCGTCTCCAGGGCAGTTGGGAGACCTCGTAGGGGGACGAAGTGCACAGCCTTGGAGAAGCGGTCAACGATGGTCAGGATGGTGTCATAGGTGTTCGAGACAGGGAGTCCGGTGACGAAGTCCAGGGCGATATGCGACCAGGGCCTGCCAGGGACGGGCAGAGGCTGGAGCAAACCCGCTGGAGGGGCATTACCCGACTTGTTGGTGGCACACACTGGACAGGCCCGGGCGTAGCGGGCAGCATCCCTCCGCAGGCTTGGCCACCAGAAGGACCGCTGGAGGAGGTCAATCATCCGGGAGGAGCCAGGGTGACAGGTGAGCTTGGAAGTGTGTAACCAGTGGATGACCTCTCCTCGAACCGTGGATGGCACGAACAGCCTCCCCTCCGGTCCGCCGCCAGGGTCAGGCTCCACTTCCTGCGCCTTCCAGATCTTGCTCTCGATGTCCCATGTGACGGCTCCCACGACGCACGACCTGGGTAGGATGGTGTGAACCGTGTCCTCCGACTCCTCAGGGGCGAATTGCCTAGAGAGGGCGTCGGGCAGGCCGTTCTTGGAGCCAGGCCTGAAGGTGATGGTGAACTGGAACCTGGCGAAGAACAAGGACCAGCGCACCTGGCGGGCGTTCAGGCGCCTGGCAGATCTGAGGTATTCCAAGCTCTCGTGGTCCGTCAGGACCACAAATGGCAGGTCCGCCCCCTCTAGCCAGTGACGCCACTCCTGTAGCGCGAGCTTGATGGCGAGGAGCTCTCTGTCACCCACGTCGTAATTTCTCTCCGCCGGGGACAAGCGCCGGGAGAAGAAGGCGCAGGGCCGCTTGATACCGTCATCTGGCGACCGCTGGGATAGCACCGCCCCCACTCCTGTATCCGAAGCGTCCACTTCCACGATGCACTGCAGCACGGGGTTGACTTGGCTCAGGACCCGGGAGGAGGAGAACTCCGCCTTCAGCACCTGAAAAGCAGCTGCGGCCTCTTCGGTCCACCGGAACGGAACCTTAGGGGACGTGAGGCGGGTCAGCGGGCCGACGATGGTGCCAAAGTTTGGGACGAAGCGGCGGTAGAAGTTCGCAAATCCAACGAACTGTTGCACCTGCTTCCGTGATGCAGGTGTAGGCCATTCCACCACTGCCTTCACCTTCTCTGGGTCCGGAAGCACCTGGTCATGAGAGATGATGAACCCCAGGAAAGATGTTGTTCTGGCGTAAAATTCACACTTCTCAGCCTTCACGTACAGCCGATTCTCCAGCAGTCTTTGGAGGACCCGCCTCACGTGGACCTGGTGCTCGTCCCTGGACTTGGAGAAGATGAGTATATCATCCAGGTAGACGAACACAAAGAGGCCGATGAAATCCCGGAGGACGTCGTTGATGAGGCGCTGAAAGACGGCTGGAGCGTTGGTCAGCCCGAACGGCATAACTAGGTATTCGAAGTGGTCGTTCGGGGTACGGAAGGCTGTTTTCCACTCATCTCCCTCCTGGATCCAGACGAGGTGGTACGCACTGCGTAAATCCAGCTTGGTGAACCAAGTCGCCCCCTGGAGGGAGTGGAAAGCGGTGTCCATGAGGGGCAGGGTGTAACGATCCTTCTCCGTGATGTCATTAAGAGCACGGTAGTCAATGCAAGGACGAAGGGATCCGTCCTTCTTGCCAACAAAGAAGAATCCCGCCCCCACGGGTGATGACGATGGGCGGATTATCCCAGCACTCAGCGACTCCTTAAGGTATGTGTTCATCGTCTCCTTCTCTGGCGCCGACAGACTGTAGAGCCGTCCAGAAGGTAAGGGCGCCCCCTGGCGGAGATTGATGGCGCAGTCGTAAGGCCGATGAGGAGGGAGAGACATCGCCTTGGATTTGCTGAATACCATACCCAGGTCGTGAAATTCATGGTCATGTATCATGTCATGGTCAAGGTCATGTACTGTTTGCCCCCCTCCCCTCTGGTAGAAGACTTCGGTCCATCCAGACTAAAACCTCCCGTCACATGAACAGCTTCTTCCCCTCTACCATTAGACTGCTGAACACTAAGTGACTCTCGTGCACCATGTACAGCAGCTCAACCAGACTCATGTCAATCATCACTGTTTTCTTCCTGCATTACCGACTGCACTATATAGTTCTCCACAGTATCTGCTGCTGGCTAATATATATTTTAACTGTTGACCAGTATCACTTAATCTTATCCTACACTTTATTACATGTATAGTTTATTTCTCTTATCTTATCATGTTTAATGTTGCAGCATTGTACCGAGACAAATTCCTAGTTTGTGTACTACATGAACAATGGCAATAAACCTGATTCTGATTCTGATTCTGATTCTGAAATTCTGGTGGCACCAGGGACAGGTCCGGGGGTGCAGCGTCCGTTGGAGGGGGAGAAGCGGACGGAGAGCAGGCAGCGGACTGAAGACAGGTGCCCATGCAGAACGTGCTCCATGCCGACACCCCGGCGGACTTCCAATCCAGAACAGGGTTATGGAGGCACAGCCAGGGATACCCCAGGATGACGGGCGACACAGAGTTGGGCAGGACGTAAAAGGTCATCTCCTCCCGGTGGTTTCCTGAGATAATTACCGGAACGGGGATGGTCTGGTGTGTAACTCTCCCAAGGGAGGCACGAGAGAGATTGACCAGGGAGATGGGGTTCCTGAGTGCCTGACAGCGGATGCCCAATCGGGTTGCCAGGCTTTGTGAAATAAAGCTGCCTTCTGCGCCCGAATCCACCAGTGCGTGGGTGAGATGCCCAGTGGGGTTGTGGCAGAAACGGATGGGCAGCTTCAACTGAGTGAGGGAATTTAACCGATTGACATCCGCGAGGCCCCCTACAGTGACTCGCGGACCCCGCCGACTGGCTTTCCGTGGGTAAAGCTTCACCGTGTGTTGGTCATCTCCGCAATACATGCAGAGATTCAACTCACGGCGGCGTTGTTTCTCCGCAGGGGAAAGCTTTGTCCAGCCCGTCACCATCGGCTCCGACTCCTCGGGGCACGATGGTGGCGGCGCCGCCAGGGGGCGAGCTTGGAACAGGCGCGGCGAGACTCCACGAGGGCGAGAAGAAGACGACTTCCTCCCCGAGGAGCGCTCGCGCAGCCTGTTGTCCAAACTAATCGCTAAGGATGTTAGCTCCGCTAGCGTCTCAGGAATATCCCGCCCAGCCAGTTCATCCCTCAGATCATCATTGAGACTGCGGAGGAAAAGGCCGCAGAGGGAACGTTCCTCCCAGCCTAATTCCTCCGCCGCTACCCGGAAGTCGACCGCGTAGTCCGCTGCCAACCGGCTTCCCTGCTGGAGGGCGAGGAGCCGATCGACCTGGACCGTCTCGGTAGGAGAATGGTCAAAGACCTCCAGGAAGCGTCTCACGAATTGGTCATAAGTGAGGGTGGCATAACTGGGCCTTGCCATTACGGCGTAGGTCCATGTTAATGCTCGCCCCTCCAGGAGATTCCCGATATAACCAATTCGGCTATGATCTGAGGGAAAGTCCCCGGGCACACGGTGGAAAACGGACTCACACTGCATAATAAACCCCCGCGCCCCGCCGAGCTTACCGCTAAAGCGGGCGGGGGTTGGAATGGGCGTGAGCCGAACCGGTGCACCCGGAGCCTGCTGGACGGCCACTGGAGCAGCAGGAGCCGCGCCACCCTGACGAACCGGGGGGAACGGCTGTTGGGGGTCCAAGCGGCCCAACCGGTTAGTTAAATTTAACAACTGATTAAAAATCACCTGTTGCTGATAGGCTATCTGATCCACTCGAGCCTCGAGAGTGGAAAACCGGTGTGCGAGCCCGCCGTCTGCCGAGCCGCTCTGCTGAAGCCGTACTGACATAACGCACGACTCAGGAGACACACACACACAGGCTCAGAGTAGTTCAAACAGTTTATTAACAACAGGCGTGTATGAGTGTGTGTCTGCGGGATGTAAATGTGTTGGTGGCGGCGTCTGCTTCGGGCACAGAGGCAGGAGACCGTACAGCCGGACAACCCTATGGAAAAAACACAAGGAGAAGGGTGACGGGCACACACCAACACAGGAGATGAATGAGCGAGAGAGAGGAGCTTACTTGGAGAGGACAGATGACTGGCACAACAAGGGACGAGACCCGGTAGACAGCCACCTGCAGGGCCCGGTGCAGCAGCAAGGAATAGGCGTTGGAGAGGCGCTGTCCGCCGCCGAGGAATCCACCTGTGCACAGGGGAGCAGACTGGGAAGAGAAAGGAGGTAAGATCTTCTTACCCGAGTAACACGCTGAGGGTGAAGGAATTCACAGCGATCCATGAAGAAGTCTGACGGCTTCAGGCCGAAGCTCAGGGCGAGGCGGCTTATATCCCTCGCCGCTGATGATGAGCAGGTGTGCGAGCAGGTGGCGCCGCTGATGAGCGGCGCGGCGTGACAAGATGTGCATGTTGAGCTTTGAGAGAATGGGTCTGTGATCCATCCAGCAGTCTGCGCCACACATCACCCTTATCACTCTAATGTCCTGCCTGTCTCTCCTTCTCACAATGATGTAATCGATCAGATGCCAATGCTTGCAGCGTGGATAGACAGTATTAGTGATCAGAAGGTCATGAGAGGCTCACGTCTTCAACAGGAGAAGACCATTGCTGTTGCACTTTCCAACTCCATTTCTCCCAAGGACTCCCTCCCATGTCTGGTAGTCTGTACCAACTCTGGCGTTAAAGTCTCAAAGAACAATGAGTTTGTCCTCTTTTGGTACGCCTTCAATGAGAGCCTCTAAGTCCTTGTAAAACTTGTCATTGATCTCATCTGGGTTCGTCATGGTGGGGGCATATGCACTGATGAATGTGGCATGATGTTTTCCTCAGAGGGGTAGCTGCAGGGTCATGAGGCGGTCATTGATTCCTTTGGGGAAACTTGTAAGCTTACTGATCAGATTGGATCTGATCGCAAAACCCACTTCTGCTTCACAGCATTCTTCGCTGCCTCGGCCGCTCCAAATAAAGGTGTAGCTGTCTGCAAACCTTGTCTCGCTCAGAGCTGCGATGTGGATGTTGTACCTGCTGAGTTCTCTTGTGACAACTGCTGTTCGTCTCTCAGGTCTGTCCGCTTTGGTGCTGTCCATGAGCGTTTGTACATTCCAAGTGCCAGTGGTGAGTGATGTCACCTTAGTTGATTTCTTATGAGAATTTTGACCACTAGGGTGGGATCCCTGCCAGCCGCGGCTTGCTGGCCAGGGTGTAGTAAAGCTGGCTATGTTTAGAGCACCTTTTCGAGCCCCTTCCTCAGGCCATGGAGGTGAGCAGAGCAAATCCTAAAGAGGGCTGCTCAGATATCCAGGGGGCTGCCAACCTCCACTGCTTGGTTTGGTCCAGTAGAGAACGACCCAAATGCCCTGGGCCGCCTGTGTGTGGGATTGTGGCTACAGCTTCCAGTGTATCCACACCTGCTGCTTCGTCACTTGGCCAATGCCACAGGACTTGGAGGGAGAGGGGGGGAATGAGAAGGAAATTGGAGAGGGGGGGTGATGTGTTGTCTTGCACGTGAATTTTAATTTAAGTGAGGGAGAGTTGTGCAGGATCATCAGCCTCACGCTCTCGTCCCAGCCTATCTGGATCCTGTGGCAAGATGTAGTCAAGACGGCTAGAGATAGGTTAGGATGTAGAGGATGGCCAGCAGTGTCCTACATGTTTCACTGTGCCCTAGTTGCGCTCCACATCACTTTGCTATGTCTGCCTTCCTGCCCATTGAGCCAATCTGGTGGTTTTCTCCGCTCAGACTGCCAGGTCCAGTCTACGCATGCGTAGGTAGACAAGCCCTACCTCACCGAGGGTTTCAAACCTGTCGGCTACCCTTACCTGGTTTCGCCCACCTGTCAAAGGTTTTTACTGGGATGTGGCCGCTGTTGCATGCAAACAGCTACATGGAGCTGCAGGTGAAAGTTGAGTGCCAAGAGGGAACCAAAGCAGACCGACCACCTGGAGGTGCGACTGTTGCCCCGTCAGGGGTACTATCCCTCCCTGAAACTCCATACACCCCAATTTAAATATTTACTGACAAATGGGCAACACTGATGCAGCCAAATGGGTAATTCTGCTGTGTATAATAATGTTGGGTGTTTTATACTTATAATACTGTGACTGCCTACATATAGGCTGCACTCTTTCTATTCCACTTTCAAACACAGCCTACATTGGGGCCTGTAAAGCCTAATTGGGCTACCTGTTTCATTGGTTGCTGAAAACATCCACTAAACTGCACTAAAAATATATCAAATGCATTTTTCCTTTCAAATCTTTCAACCACCCTCAGTTCTGATCAAAAGTACCTAATAAGGAAAAATGCAACATTTTCTGTCTACCTGTTTTTGGTGAGCGAAACACACACACACACACACACACACACACACACACTTCACCAATGACTTTCAATATAAAAACTGATTGGATCCTAGAGATTTTGTTTTACATCTTATCAGTCTTGATGTCTCAAAAATTAGTAATACTGACTTTGGATTTTTAGTTTTTGTGCAGTGTCACTTTTACATCTATTTCAAATTTCTAGGCTCCAATCAGTTTTTAAATTGAAAACAAGGCATTTTGTGTGATTTTTTTTCACAAAAAACAGGTAATCCTTTTTTAGAAATGGTTTTTAATATATTTAAAAATTAAGAAATTGTTCCATATTTAGTAGGTTTGATCAGAACTGAGGGTGATTGAAAGAGCTGAATTTTTCTTTCTTCTCATTTTTCAGCCACCACCAACAGTAAATAAGGACCATTTTGTCAGACGTTTTTTGCAACATTACTGTAATTGTAGAATATTTAGTGTGTTCCTAAGACAAGGTGTGCTGCCATATGTATACATATACATTACCGTTCAAAAGTTCGGGGTCAATTAGAAATGTCCTTATTTTTGAAAGAAAAGCACTTTTTTCAATGAAGATAACTTTAAACTAATCAGAAATACACTCTATACATTGCTAATGTGGTAAATGACTATTCTAGCTGCAAATGTCTGGTTTTTGGTGCAATATCTACATAGGTGTATAGAGGCCCATTTCCAGCAACTATCACTCCAGTGTTCTAATGGTACAATGTGTTTGCTCATTGCGTCAGAAGGCTAATGGATGATTAGAAAACCCTCGTGCAATCATGTTAGGTCTGCAATGCTGTAATTGCTGCAAATGGAGGATTTTTGATGAAAGCAAAGTTTGAAGGAAAAAATTATTATTTCAAATACAAATCATTATTTCTAACCTTGTCAATGTCTTGACTATATTTTCTATTCATTTTACAACTCATGGTGGTAAATAAGTGTAACTTTTCATGGAAAACACAAAATAATTGTCTGGGTGACCCCAAACTTTTGAACGGTAGTGTAGGTGTTGAAACTTACAAGATATTCCTTGATTAGATTACCTGCATTTTCTCCCAAAAAGATGATCACAGCTGTCAGGACACACTCCCGTCAAAGATGAATGTGTTGTGTCGGAGGTTGGAGCCGACAAGACCAAGTGGTGAACTGAACACACGTTAATTAATATGATGGTGCTACTAAACCACACCCAACTGCTAGGCAGAGAAGATGGCCAAGAACCCTTAAATCCTGCAATCGACAGGCTCAGTGCATCAGGGAATTATCGAAACTGGCAGGCTACTGATTCTCAAACAATACATTAATAATTTTGGTCTTTGCAATGAACGGCGTTCTCTTCACCCAGTTCTTCGGGAATACAGTTTTTTCATCAGTTCATAGTTCACATTCACGTTTAGACTTCTTTTTAGCCAGTAACTCTATTGTGAGGGACATCACAGACACTGAAATATGTTCAAATCAAGCTATTAGCGATCAGCATCCAGTATCTCTTACACTAGTAAATAGGAAAGCTGTAAGGAAAACTAGGAGCTGGAAATTTAATACATCACTACTAAAAGACAAAGACTTCATTACATACTTTAATAAAGAGTGGGAATCATATCTGGAATATAATGAAGTGCCAGAAATATCCACTTGTGTTTTTTGGGAAGCAGCAAAAGTGGTCATGCAAGGTAAAATCATCTCTTACTGTTCGTATAAGAATAAAAAAGAGACAGCACTGGTACTGGAGTTAGAACAGAAAATTAAATCACTGGGGACGACCTGTGCCATTTCCCCACAGGAACAGACACTTAACTATCAGAAAATTAAAGCTGGAATTAAAAGAAATTACAAACAAAAGAACACAGTTTTTTACACAAAGACTGCATCTTGAGACGTTTGAACACAGTAATAAATGAGGGCGATATCTCTCGAGCCAGCTTAGATTGAACAAAGAAAAAACAACTATCCACTCTATTAAGGAAATGACTGGAAATATTACCCATGAGCCTTGAGAAATAAATAACTCCTTCAGAAAGTTTTATGAAAACCTCTACTTATCTCAAATTAACCCATCTGACTCAGAGATAAATAAATTTTTCGATGATATTAACTTACCACAATTAACTAATGAACAGACTGCAGTTCTGGATGCACCTCTTTTGATGTCCAAACTCCAGGAGGCACTTAAGCACATCCCAAACAACAAAGCTCTGGGGCCAGATGGTTTTACAGTGGAATTTTATAAAGAATTCTGGCCTGTGATGGCACCTACTTTCTTTAAAATGGTGAACCAAATTAAAGAAGATAATGTAATCCCTCCAAATATGAATTTGACTAGTATTATCCTTCTTCTGTTAGATTTGATTGGTGGTTGGCAACCAGCTCAAAGGTGCATTACCGCCACTAACTTGATTATGTTTTCCTCATAGCTTTGTGATGTTGTCCTCATAGCCTTGTGACGATTTCCTCATAGCTTTGTGATGTTTTCCTTATAGCTTCCTGACGTAATCCTCATAGCTTTGTGGCCTGCTCCTTAAACCCGGAAAAGAACCTATGCTTCCATCTAGCTACCATCCCATCTCACTTATGAATGTCGATCTTAAAATAATTTGCAAAGCTCTAGCCAAAGGCTGGAAAGGATAATTCTGATTATTATACATCCAGATCAAACAGGTTTCATCAAGGGTAGGCACTCGGCTAATAATACACACAGGTGACTTAATTTAATAGACTATTGTAAGATCAATAACTTGGAAAGTGCAGTTTTATCTCTGGATGCAGAGAAAGCCTTTGACCGTGTTAAGTGGAAATTTCTTTTTATGGTGTTAAATAAGTTTGGGTTTGGTTCACCTTTCATAAACTGGATTAAAACACTGTATAGCTGTCCAGCTACATCTTTCCAAACAAATGATCAGACTTCCCAAAGTTTTAATCTCCAGAGAGGTACTAGGCAGGGCTGTTCACTCTCTCCCTCACTTTTTACCATCTATATTGAACCATTAGCAGCAGCCATACGACAAAATGTTGATGTCAGAGGTATCCAAGCTGGAGAAAAAGAACACAAGATAAGTCTTTATGCTGGTGATGTACTGATTTTCCTTGAAAACTACAAAGATCTCTTCTTCAGACAGTGGCGCTCATTGACCAATTTTCATCATTATCAGACTACTCTATTAACTGGGGTAAATCAACAGTTTTACCTATAAATTGTAATTTCTCAAATACATCCATTATTCCAATACAATCAGGTAATATTAAATACTTAGGAATAGATATCTCCCCCAGGCTCTCTGAGTTAATACGACTAAATCACATTCCCCTTTTAAAAACAATACAAGACGACCTTACATGCTGGAGAACACTACCCATGTTGCCGTCGGGCTGCTCCGGGATGGCTGTGGCTGCAGGGTGGCCTGCTGCTGTCAGTGTGCATCTGGGGTGGGTGGTCGGTGGGCTTAGGGTGGGTGCTTGGGGGTGTTGCTTGGCATGAGGGGCACCATGTGGGTCCAGTCTATTGTTCACTATTGTGACTATTGTTGCTGTGCATGTTTGTGTGTACAAAATGAGTGGGAATGGGTGTAGCTGCTCCATCATGTTTGTGGTGGGAGCGCCAGGGCGTGATGCTGGTGGGTCCTAGGCAGCTTGGCGTAGCGGCCCTCACCCTGAGTTGGGATTTGGATGCAGTTGGTGGCTTCATGAACCAGTTTGCGAACTGGCTTCTGGAAAGGCCGGGGGGGGGGGTCGCTTTTGTAGCACCTCCCTCCTCAGTCTTATTTCCTGACCCCCTTCCCCTTATTCTGGGTGGAATATACATGGGATGGGGGCCCCACTGCCTATCGCAGTGGCTAGTGGTGCTCAAACCACCATCCCCCCAATTTTAACTGTACTATGGTAGTCCACACATTTACACACAATCACATCAACATACAACCGACATACATCTACCATGTTTTGTGCAAGGGGGAGGGGGGTGGGGGTCTTCCCCTACCCCTGTTGCCCTCCTCCTGCTGGGGGCCTGGAACCCATCATGTTATCAAAATCCCTGGGTGCCTCTGACTGTATAGATACAAGCAAGGGAGTGAGAGAGGGACTGATTAAGAGAGTAAGCGAGAGTGAGGGAGTGATGAATGGAGATGGTGATGGTGGGTTGGTTTTGTGTGGTGCTTTGCGTGTCGGGGGCATCTTGGGGCACCTGTGGTGATCTGCTGATCAGTTGCTCAGGTGGGTGCTGGGGTGGGGGTCTGCTTCTTTGGCCACCCTGGGGTGGGTCAGTGGGGGGGTGGCCGCTGGCCTGTGCCGGCAGTCTCTCCGGCCGCTGCTGGGCGCTGGTGCATGTTCAGGTTCGCTGCATCTGCTTCACAGTCGCCCTAAGAAATAAGGCTGAATGACGGTCTGTGAGTGTGAGGGGGAGAGCACAAATGGATGTGAGTAGGTCAGCGTGTGAGTGAGAATGCATGTGTGGGTGAACGTGAGTGGCTGTGGGTGCCCCTGAGGGCCAGTGGGAGTGAGTGTGAATGGGTACAGGAGTTAGAGAGAATGGGTGGGTCCAGGGGTGTGGGGATGGGTGTGCTTGCGAGTCGGGAGATGCTGGATTGAGGAGGGTAGTGCTTCTCGGCTATGTGGGCTCCCGGGGGGGGGGGGGGCATCTTTGTGCATGGGGATCCCCGGGGTGTGCAGCGGTGGTACTGGGGGGGGGGGGCGCTGTGGGGGTGCCTGGGTGGGCTCGTGCTGGTGGGTGTGGGAAGGTCTCTGGCCTGGGTAGGAGCGCTGGCCTCCTTGTGCCTGGGGCCGGGGACTGGTGTTGGCCCCACTGGGGGGGTGGGGGGTTGGTGGGCCCGGGGGTGTGGGCCGGCAGTGTCCCTTGATCGTCCCTCCGGAAACAGATACCTGGCTTTCCTGGGCCTTGCTGGCCTTGGGCCTTTGTGCCCTGTGTGGGTTGATAGTGCTGCCTTGCCTGCTCGGGCTTCCCGGGGGAAGGGGGGGGGGGTTGCTGCGACCGGCCCCCCTCTTCATATATTTCCTGACAAGCCACTCACATGCACACACTTATTTTGCAGGCGGTCTCATATATATATGCACACAGATGCACACGCACACATGTCTCTCCTTTAACAGGTGCAGATATCAGACTTGTGTTGAGACATCTTCAGTGGAAATAGCAGTTTGTCTTCTGTTTGTTTTAGTTGTTGGTTTGTTTGACTTTTTGTCTGTTTCCCTCCCTTTTCTTTCCCCCACACACTTCCTTTCTCCATTCCCCATCCTGTCGGGTCCTCTATACTGTAGGTAGAATAATTTAAATAAAGTATTAAAAGTTATTACAGGAGGAGTTTACAACAATATACAGTGCAATCTGTTTTGGCACAATAAGCATAACAGACCTCTGTTCTGCTTACCTAGCTGCCTGGCAGGACAAGGGGGAAAAGAAGAAAAGTTAATGGCCAAGAGACAGTCCCTCCTGCATGCAGCCCTTTTATAGACATGGGTGGTGGCAGAACCAGAACCCAGAGCCACCACCCCATGCCTCACAAATAAGAACATAAAACATAAATGTGACTTGAACCACGTAAATAAATATATATATATATATATATATATACAGTATAACATTTCCTTTCCCCCTTACAAAAATCCAAAACACACACACACAATTCAGACCCACCCCAATCTAGGATGCAAATCGTGCACCAAGATAACATAAAACAATGTAGTAAAATTGGCCCAACATATTCACAACCAAAACAACTAAAACTAGGGGGGACGAGTGGACTTCCTGCCCACCCCACATGGCAAAGCAGATTATTCTGCCGCTTATCCTACACAAAACAGTCTGTCTACAATATGAAACTCGAATTGAATTTTATATAGAGGGTATGTGTATGATGTCACCAAACGGAACTCATGACAGTTAAAAAACACTGAGAGGCAAAAATGAGTGGCAGCATTAAGGTGTACATGTAGTAAAACACAAAAATACACACGATATTCAGTCACAGCAGTACACAGAGTACCTGTTTCTAATGTGAAGAGTTAATATTATCATTCCATCTTGTATTAATTGGTAAAAAATTTGATAAATAATTAAAGGCTTTGAATCAGTTCCGCACCATGTGCTCCTTGGTCTTTACCCACACATCACTACAGTCAAGTGAATGGTGTGGTATTAACATCTAAAGTAAAAAAAAAAAAAGGTACTCTGCACACTGCAGTGACTAAATATTTGGTGTGATTTTTATTTTTTGCTGTATACAAAATAGAGCTTTCACATGTGATTGCCACTCAGTGCTGTGTTGCTATGGTGACTGTCCTATAACTGCCAAGAATTCTGATCCAATGCATCCCGTCTATAAATGAAGAGTGCTACTGCTGTCTAGTGGTAAAGGATAGTCATAGCTCCTGAGCACGGTCTAAGGTAGAAAGGAGCAAAGCCCAGCAGGCAGCCTGTAAGCCTGAGCTCAGGGGTGCAAAAACCCAGCTTACTGGCATTTGTAGATTTGTAGATTGGTCTACACATTTGCGGATCCAGACACACCAGAACTGTTGCAAAAGTCACATGTACTTTGAAAGCCAATTGAAACACAGCTGTGGCCTTTTCAAGCCGTTTTTAACTAAGTACACAATTATAAAATCTTTTTACACATTTCTCAATCTTTTTACATTTTTGTGAATCTGTGTACACATTTGCAATTTTTTTTAAAATATTTTTGCATCAGTGCATGCATTTGTGGAACTGTGCATGTATTTGTACATCTGCGCACGCATTTGCAAATATTTTTTACACATTTGTGTAAGAAAAACACAAGAAAAACAAAAAGCTGATAACTGAAGAGGAAGAAAAGATTAACCTGCTTTAGCTACAAGGAGGTGGCTCTGGAGGTGGCAGAGTTGAAGATGCTAAGATTCTCACTGGGAGTGACTAGGAAGGACAGGATTCGAAATGAGAATATCAGAGGGACAGCTCAGGTTGAGTGGTATGGAGACCAAGTAAGAGAGTCAAGGCTGAGATGGTTTGGACATGCGCAGAGGAGGGATAGTGGAGATATTGGACAAAGGATGTTGAAGATGGAGCTGCCAGGCAGGAGGAAAAGAGGAAGACCTCAGAAGATTCATGGATGTAGTGAAGGAGGACATGGAGAGGATTGGTGTTGCAGAGGAAGATGAAGGGATAGAGTTAGATGGAGACAGATGATCCACTGTGGAGACTCCTGAAGCGAGCAGCCGAAAGATGAAGAAGAAGATTTTTCCTTAAGGGGTTTTTGTATTTGGCTGCACTGGAGATCTGGGCAGTTGTATTGCTACAAGTAAAACATGTAAACATACAAATAAATTAAGTCACAAATTTGCAATAAGATAGTTGTGGTTTTAAAAGATTAGAGATACATTTACATCTAAAAGTTTTAAATTGAAAATAAGAACAAAAACTGCAGTATTAAGAGTAAAAAAATGTGCTTCTTGTGAATGCAAACTTATTTAGTTTATCTTAACTAAAGTTTTGATGACAAACCAACAGTTTTACCTTCATGCTAATGTAACAAATCTTTTGTGCTCTGTATTGTAGCGGAGATGACCAGCTGCTGTTGCCGTACGGTAGGGGTTAGCGCTGATATGCAGGAAGTGTTGTGAAAGTGGCAGAGAATAAAAAGAAGCCAGAGAAAGGCTGTATGTGTTCTACCTCGTCGCCCATGTCATTATTCCTCCCTACCGGAGCAGTATTACGAACTCTGAAAGCTCGGTAACACTGGTGGCAGCGGTGGGGTAAAAAATGTTTTTCGCCATGGATTGCTGAACATTAATAGTGTGTCAGTTACAGTGTAGCGTGAGTGCTGATGTGCGGCTAAGTTTAGCTTTGCTTTGTCAGTATAGCTAGCTAGTGACGCATGGATCATTGAGTCCTTGAAAAGTGAACATGTGGTGTGGAGATGAGGACGCATTTAAACCCAGCAGACGGGGATACTCTGTGCGTCCTTCAAATGCAGAAGTAAAAATCGATCTGCCGGCTCCGTTCACATCAGACAGGAGTCAGAGCTTTCTGAACTCGGTGAGAGAGCTAGAGGATGCTGTGGAGGCTGCTACTGGGAGCCGCCATGACCTGGCCAGAATTTTTCCTACCCGCTTGGGCAGAGCTGCTTTTCTGCTTTGGGACAGTTTCCCTGCTGTTGTTAAGCGGGACTATGATGCTGTTAAAGATAAGCTGAAAACAGCTTTTGGACAAAGACAGCTTATGGATCACTTCAGAGCTAACATTTCTGCATGGCTGAGCACACCCAGTGAAAGCTTGGAGGTCCATGCTGCACATATCAGCCAGTTGGTACAAAAGGCATTTCCTGATTATGGAAACTGTACACTCAGAGAGGAAAAGTTTCCTAGCTGGCCTAGATCCAGCCCTGAAAGCCAAATGCTTGGAGCAAGGGGCCACAGACATGGGGTAAGCTCTGATAATTGCAGAGCGGTGTGAGACTGCCCGAGAGACTTTACAGAGCCACTGCACAACTAACTATTCAAGTGGCACCATGCAGTCTGCATCTACTATTGACAGTTTGAAAAAGGTTATGGATAAGCTGTCTAAAGAGATAAGCTCCATCAGGATGGAGATGAAAGAGATGAGAGAGGACAACCAGAAACTGAAAACACAGAGCCGTCAGGAGAGAGAACGGCACCCCCACTCATCTTCCATAAGGAAATGTGTATGTACGTGTTGAGAATCTGGATGTCAGTCACGGGTGTTCCATGGTGACCCGCATGGCCGCTCCCCTGCCTGCAAACCAAACCCAGGCCGGATAGCTACCAATCATACTGGCAATGCCAAGAATGCTGAATGTCCCCCAGTCCTGTAAGGAGGGGCAGTAGGGGCTCTAGTCCAGGGTGGCGCCCACAGCAAGAGGAGAGAGAAAGAAGAGGAGTGTGTTTCTTGGCACAGGACCACAGTCAAGGTAAGCACCAGATGAGGACCCAACAGATGTGAGTACTGCCATGAACATTAATAAACCAGACATTAGGGACCGGCCTACAGCCTATGTAAAAGGGTTGCTGGAAGGCATAGAGGCTTCTATCCTAGTAGACTCGGGAGCATCTGTGGCCTTGATTAGTGAAGATTTCCATATGGCAGTCCCTGCCTTGTGGAGCAGGGTGCTGGCAAAGAACTATGTTGACTCTAGAGAAGTAAATGGACAAATTTTGGACACATTAGGCACATTTTCAGTGACTTTTTACCTTGGTCCACATCCTGGGAGCACACATTTCATGTATTGTGGGAGTCCACACAGGCCATGCTGCTGGGCCTAGACTTTTTGACCAGGAATCATGCAGTGCTGGACTTAAGATAAGATAAGATAAGATAAGATAAGATAAGATAAGCCTTTATTAGTCCCACAACGGGGAAATTCCAGGATTGCAACAGCACAGGGATAGCAACACTCAGAGCAACAATCAGAAGGCAAGAAAAAAAAACAAGCAGGCAAGTGGGGGGAGTATTACAGCTATGGGACATTATGGTGCCTCTACTATGGGCCCAAGAGCTGATTCCCGAATGTTGTAATGTGTCACTAGCCTCTGACATGATCATATCACCCCTGAGTGAGGCCTTGGTGCCAGTCAAGGTGAACTCCTTAACAGGGACTAATATAACTGCTTCCCAGTTCCAGGGTTACTTGGAGCCCAATACTCTGGAGTGGACAGGACTGGTGGTAGCCAACGCCATAATGAGAGTGGATGATGGTGTTATGGTGACCCGCCTCCTCAACACCACTGGGAAAAATGTAGAGCTAAAAAGGGGGCTTCATGTGGGTGAATTTTATCCAGTGACAGAGGATGACCTTGCACCATTGCCTCTGCTTTCAGAGACCACCAAGGAGTGGTCACTTCCTTGTGGTAATGTATCGTCACTTCCTGTTTTGCTGTCTGTCTGTGTGGTTTGCTCTCCTCACTCTCCTGAGCTTTTGGGTTAGCCACTAGTGATGGTTACTAGCTCTCCTTCCTCTCCTCCTCTGGTGTGCTCTCTCTGTCAGATGTTTAGCTACACCTCTGCCTCTTTTAGTGATAACGGTAAATGTTATAAATGTTGTCTTTTTGAGGCGCTCGAGGCGAGGTTGTCTGATTTGGAATCCCGGCTCCACTGCATTGAAACACCGTCTGCGCCAGTTACTCTTGACGGACGCCCCTTAGCTGCAGCGGAGCTAGCTAGCATAGCTAACCCCGTTAGCGGTCCTCCGGCTCTCCTCAGCAGCGAGGAGACTGGGTGGGTGACGGTGAGAAGGAAGCCTAGTCGCAAAGCCCCGGTACACCTCCAACCTGTTCACGTTTCTAATTGTTTTTCCCCGCTCAGCGACACACCCACTGAGGAAAAAACTCTGATCATTGGTGACTCTGTAGTCAGAAACGTGAACCTAGAGACTCCAGCGGCCATAGTCACATGCATTCCTGGGGCCAGAGCAGGCGACATCGAGTCAAATTTGAAAATGCTGGCTAAAAGTAACTGTAAATACTCCACAATTGTTATTCACGCTGGCATTAATGACATCCGTCTCCGGCAGTCGGAAGTCACGAAACTTAATGTAGAATCGGTGTGTGACTTTGCCAAAACGATGTCTGCCACTGTAGTATTCTCTGGGCCCCTCCCCAATCTGACCAGTGATGACATGTTTAGCCACTCGTCATCCTTGAACTGCTGGCTGTCTGTGTGGTGTCCTAAAAATGACGTGGGCTACATTGATAATTGGAGCTCTTTTTGGGGAAGACCTGGTCTTATGAGACGAGACAGCATTCATCCCACTTTGGATGGTGCTTCTCATTTATCTAACAATCTGGCATCATTTTTATCGAAATTTCCAAAACCTTGACTACTCAGAGTTGGGACCAGGAAGCAGAGTCGCAGTCTTGCATGCCTCTCTGCAGCTCCTCTTCATCCGCCACCCCTCAACTTAGCCCCTGTCTTCCCCATCAGAGAATCGTTGTCTGCTCCCTCCAAAGTGAATAAAAATATAATGTATAAGCATCCCAAAGTGATTAAGCAAAATATTGGTAAAACTCAAATTAAACATAAAGCCTCTAAATTGAATGATTTGGCCTCTGTTCCTCCTCATAATTTAAAAATTAAATGTGGTTTATTAAATATTAGGTCTCTAACTCCCAAGTCTCTGTTAGTCCATGATCTGTTAATTGATCATCAGATTGATTTAATTTCCCTTACAGAGACTTGGTTAGGGCAAGAGGATTATGTTGGTTTAAATGAATCAACTCCCTCTGGTTATTTAAACTGTCAAAATCCCAGAAGTTCTGGTCGTGGAGGAGGAGTAGCAACAATTTACCATTCCAAATTACTAGTTAATGTAAAGCAAAAAACATGTTATAATTCCTTTGAGGGCCTGGTCCTCAGTATTGGGCACTTTAGCAATTTTAGGTTAAACCCAATTTTATTTGCCATAGTTTATCGTCCCCCATCAACCTATTCAGAATTTTTATCTGAATTTGCTGTATTATTAGCTGATTTAGTGCTGAAATCTGATAGAATAATTATAGTAGGGGACTTTAATATACATGTGAATGTAGATAGTGACTGCCTTAATGTGGCTTTTAATTCAATATTAGACTCGATTGGGTTTTCTCAGAAAGTAGGAAATTCTACTCATTACCTCCACCATACATTGGACCTTGTTCTGACATATGGCATTGTAGAACGGCACCGAAGGCGTTATTTCACAAATGTTTTAATTCAGCGATGCAGGAAGAAAGCAGGTGTACATACCAGTAGTCCTGGCTGTGTGTGTGTGCCACGTACGTGACGTGACGACGTGATGACATCATTCTACAGGCATAGAAATAGAAAATCTTGTAGTGTCTCCTCATAACCCTGTACTGTCAGACCATTGTCTGTTAACCTTTGATTTTACTATTTCTGACTATTTGGCTCCTAAAGAAAAATATTATTACAGTAGATGCCTCTCAGACGATGCTGTTACCAAATTTATGCAGATTGTTTCCTCTATGCCATGTGTCAACACAACGGAAATAAGCTATAGACAGCTTGCTCCTTCTGTAATTGATAACATGGTGGATAGTGTTACAGCTTCTCTGCATCAGACTCTAGACTTGGTGGCCCCCTTAAAAAAGAAAAAGTCTAATCAGAGATTTCTAACTCCTTGGTTCAACACAGAAACTCGTAGCTTAAAACAGAAGACTCGTCAATTAGAAAGAAAATGGTGCTCCACTAATTTAGATGAAATCTATTTAGCTTGGAGAAATCATCTTTTAATTTATAAAAAAATCTCTTAGAAAATCTAGAACGAGTTATTATTCTGCATTAATAGAAGAGAACAAGAATAATCCCAGGTTTCTTTTCAGTACTGTAGCCAGGTTAACAAAGAGTCAGGACTCTGTCAATCCTAGCATTCCCTTAGAGCTTACTAGTCAGGACTTTATGAACTTTTTCAATAATAAAATTTCATCCATCAGAGATAAAATCAATCAGATTCTTCCCACAGTTAACTTAAATACTGTAACTACTACAACTTCTTCAATTGGCTGCACGGTGGCGCAGTGGTTAGCACTGCGGCAGCACAGTTTACCCTTGGCCGGGGGATTGTGGGGATCGTGGGATCGTGGGTTCGATCCCAGCCCCCGACCAACAGTGATCTGTGTGGAGTTTGCATGTTCTCCCCGTGTTGCGTGGGTTTACTCCGGGATTTCTCCGGTTTCCTCCCACATGCCAAAAACATGCATGTTAGGTTAATTGGCTGTTCTAAATTGTCCCTAGATATCTGTTTCCTATAGGCCCTTAGAATAGAGGGTTAGTATTAATGAAAGCGCTTTGAGTGGTCTTTGTGACTAGAAAAGCGCTATATAAGTGCAGGTTAGTTAGTTAGTTAGTAATTGATGTCTGTCTTGATGAGTTTACTCCAATCGACCTTTGTGAGTTAGACACAATAGTTTCCTCATCCAAACCTTCAACTTGTCTTTTAGACCCTATTCCTACCAGGTTATTTAAAGAAGTCTTCCCACTTATTGGTAGCTTTATTCTTCATATAATCAATTCTTCATTAACTTTAGGCCATGTACCGCAGGCTTTTAAAACGGCTGTAATTAAACCCTTACTCAAAAAGCCAACACTAGATCCAGGAGCATTAGCTAACTATAGACCAATCTCTAATCTCCCTTTCATTTCAACAATCTTAGAAAGAGTTGTTGCTACGCAATTATTTGACCACCTGCAGGGAAATGGTTTACTTGAAGAGTTTCAATCTGGGTTTAGAATCCATCATAGTACTGAAACAGCCTTAGCGAAGGTCACTAAAGACCTCCTCATCGCATCTGATAATGGACTGGTTTCTGTACTTGTCCTTTTAGACCTTAGTGCAGCTTTTGATACTATCGATCATAATATTCTACTTGATAGATTAGAACACTATGCTGGACTTAATGGAACTTCGTTGCAGTGGTTTAGATCTTATTTATCTGATAGGTTGCAGTTTGTTCATGTAAATAATGAGTTTTCTTTCAACTCAAAGCTTAGTCATGGAGTTCCACAGGGATCTGTGCTTGGCCCTACTCTTTTTAGTTTATATATGCTTCCGTTAGGCAACATTATTAGAAAGCACTGTATACATTTTCATTGTTATGCAGATGACACACAATTATACCTGTCAATGAAGCCAGATGATAGTAATCAATTAGCCAAGTTAGAAGCCTGTCTTAAGGAAATCAAAGCTTGGATGACTTGTAATTTCCTGCCATTAAATTCAGATAAGACTGAAGTCATTCTTGTTGGTCCAAAAAACCTTAGAAATACCTTTCCAAATCAAACTTTCAGTTTGGATGCGGTTACTCTTTCTCTTAATAGCTCTGTGAGGAACCTTGGAATTATTTTTGATCAAGATCTGTCCTTCAATTCACATATTAAATTTGTTTCTAAGACTGCCTTCTATCATTTGCGTAATATTGCCAAGATTAGGAGCATCTTATCTCAGAGTGATGCTGAGAAACTGATCCACGCTTTTGTTAGCTCGAGATTAGATTATTGTAATTCTTTATTATCAGGCTGTCCTAAAACATCTTTAAAAAGTCTTCAGCTGATCCAAAATGCTGCAGCAAGAGTTTTAACAGGTACTAGAAAGAGAGATCATATCTCTCCAGTTCTGGCCTCCCTTCATTGGCTTCCCATAGAGTTTAGAATTAAGTTTAAAATCCTTCTTCTTACTTACAAAGCTCTAAACAATCAGGCTCCTTTTTATTTAAAAGATTTGATACTACCGTATTATCCTAACACAGCACTACGCTCCCAAAATGCAGGATTACTTGTAATACCTAGAATCTCCAAAAGTACAATGGGAGGCAGAGCCTTCAGTTATCAAGCTCATCTCCTGTGGAACCAGCTGCCAATCTGGATTCGGGAGTCAGACTCGATCTCTGTTTTTAAGAATAGGGCTAAAACCTACCTTTTTGATATAGCCTGTAGCGGTTTGAATCAACCCCCACAACACACAGACAGAACACAGAGACAGTCAGCTCGCACTCCTGGGTTTTTTCCGCTGCATGCTGCGTTTACAGCCGTGAGGTTAAATTGTCATCCATGCATTGTGTTCATGCATCCTGTCTGTACCGCTGATATGCAAATGCCCAGATTAACTGCTGTGAATGTCTTTGATCTATTGTTTGAGTTGAGTATATAAGCTGCACTGTGCTGTAAATCTGCCTCTCATTCTCTCACTTCAACCTCTGCTGCAGGACACAGACATTGTGTCCTCCTCTCCTCCTCTTCTCCTCCTTCTCTGAGAGCCGTGGGCTCGCTCTCGGCGCACATGCACGGCGCCGGGAGCGGAGCTTGTGACGGCAGTATGATAATAAAACCTGCTTAAAACCTCCAACAACACCGCTTTATTTCATGCCGCCGCACTGGTGACCCGACGCTGAAACGAACACGCTGCCAGCGAACGCAACACCTGGCAGTGATTCTCCGACGACAAGCGAACGTGGCAGCCTGACTGATCTGCCCTCCCTTCTGCTTCAGGGAGACCTCAACGCGGAGTTTCCAGGCGAAACTCCCCGGAGAGCACCCACGACCGGGAAAGCTGAGCAACGTTTCATGGTGAGATCTGCACGCCTAGATCGGCACATCTACGCTGGACCGGCCGCGCTCACAGCTCCTCCACACGAGAGCGCATGCACCTCGTCCCCTCTCCACGACGGCGATCCCCATGGCCGACGGAGCACACGTGGACCTGAACGCACCATGACCGAGCGAGTGACAGAGCGTCTACTTCCCTTCACCGCTCCAACACACTGAACAGGGATGATCAAGCTCCCTGACCCTGGTTCTCCTCTCCAGCTGGCCCACCCATCACAGAACCCCGGCGCACGCACCGGGAAGTTACGAGGACGGCGCACCACGCACGGGACACATACGGCTTTTCTGACCGCCTTCCTTCTGCTGCACACTGGCCCTTCAGGCTTGCTCGTTCACCTGAGGCACGCAGCTTGCTCACTGGATTTTATGGTCTTAGCCACGGCACACAAGGGGAATTCAGCTGTCTGCGGTTCCTGAGGCTTTAGGGTTACGCCTGAACCTAAAGTCAACACGCCAGTCCCTCTGCTCTCATTACAGCCGCCACGCAGCCTCGTCTTTTCTTCATGGCCGCTATTAATCCTTGCAGGACTTAATCGCGGGAGGAGCCAGTGACAAATTTTTCTTCTTCTGATCTCTGCATGTTCAGACGGGACATCGCGGAGCAGCAAACACTTTTGGCGCGACTCGAACGATTTTCCCGCGCCCGGTCAGCATGTACTACCCCCCCCCCCTCCTCCTGCACAGAGCTTTTCCCTGCTCGCTGCCCAGACTGTAACATCGAGGTCACGGTCCCCTACCGTTCCCTCTGGGGGGGGGGAGCAGTGTAGCGGTTTGATTCAACCCCCACAACACACAGACAGAACACAGAGACAGTCAGCTCGCACTCCTGGGTTTTTCCGCTGCATGCTGCGTTTACAGCCGTGAGGTTAAATTGTCATCCATGCTTTGTGTTCATGCATCCTGTCTGTACCTCTGATATGCAAATGCCCAGATTAACTGCTGTGAATGTCTTTGATCTATTGTTTGAGTTGAGTCTATAAGCTGCACTGTGCTGTAAATCTGCCTCTCATTCTCTCACTTCAACCTCTGCTGCAGGACACAGACATTGTGTCCTCCTCTCCTCCTCTTCTCCTCCTTCTCTGAGAGCCGTGGGCTCACTCTCGGCGCACATGCACGGCGCCGGGAGCGGAGCTTGTGACGGCGGTATGATAATAAAACCTGCTTAAAACCTCCAACAACGCCGCATTATTTCATGCCGCCGCAAGCCTACAATTAGGGAGGGATCATGTGTTTCTGAACCCTCCCTTAGTTATGCTGCTAATAGGTTTAGACAGCCGGGGGACCTCCAATAATGCACTGGGCCTCACTCCTTTCTTCACTCTCAATGATTTTTTTTTTTTTTTTTTTTTTGCTGGTCATTAACATCTGTTTGTTCTCTCCCATAGATTGAGTCCCCATCGTGCTTTTTGCTCTCTACATGTCTGTTCTTTTCATCTTCTCTGTCCCCTCACCCCCCAGCCAGTCGCAGCAGATGGCTGCCCCTTCCTGAGCCTGGTTCTGCTGGAGGTTTCTTCCTGTTAAAAGGGAGTTTTCCTCTCCACCGTTGGCAAGTCCTTGCTCACAGGGGATCGCCTGATGCTGGGGTCTTTCTGCAACTGTGGGGGTTCCCCCTACAGTTGATAGTGCTATGAGATGACTGTTGTTGTGAAATGGCGCTATATAAATAAAGTTGAAATGAATTGAATTGAATTGAATTGAGTAGGGGACATTGGGGGCACCCCTCCTCTCATTGGCTGAGTACCCTATCACTGCAGGCCAAAAGGCAGCACTGTCTACCCTCCTACAGAAATTTGAGAGTGTCTTTGGTCTGGTGGACAGGAATACTGGAGGTGCCCATTTATCAAACATCATATACGAACAGGTGGCCATCCTCCTATCAAACAGCGAGTGTATCGAACTTCTCCAGAAAAATCAAATCAAATCAAATCAAACTTTATTGTCATATTGCTGTACATACAACTGTAGTGCAGGCAAGATGAAATTGCGTTTCTCTCGGCATCCATATAAATAGAAGCAGCATGATTTAAGACACACTCCCACATAGCTCCACCCCCCACCCCCACTCCCCCATCCATTCACACATCCCTGAGACATACTTGGGGAAAAAAAAGAATAACTAACTATAATATACAAAATGTCCGTAGGTGCAGTAGTGTGTATGAGAGATTCCGGGTCAACTGTTCAGCATCCTGACAGCTTGTGGAAGGAAGCTGTTGATCAGTCTGGTTGTTCTGCCTCTGATGCTCCGGAATCGTTTATCAGATGGCAGAAGTTCAAAGTGTTTATGCAGAGGGTGAGAACGGTCCTTGACAATGTTCAGTGCCCTGCTCCTACAACGGTTCTGAAAAAGTTCTTGGACAGAGGGGAGGGAGACTCCAATTACCCTCTCAGCTCCCTTGACTATCCTCTGCAGGGCTTTTTTGTCTGACATACTGCAGCTGGAGTACCATGTAGCAATGCAGTACGTCAGAACACTCTCCACCACACCTCTGTAGAAGGTCCTGAGGATGCAGATGGGGAGAGAGGCCTGTTTGAGTTTCCTCAAGAAGTGCAGTCTCTGTTGAGCCCGCTTTCTGATCTCCAAGGAATTCTTGTTCCACGTCAGGTCCTGCGAGATCTGCACTCCGAGGAACTTGATGTTTTCCACTCTCTCCACTAAACGGCCGCCAATGCTGAGGGGGATGTGCTCAGGCTGTGACCGCCGGAAGTCGATAATCATCTCCTTCGTTTTGTCCACGTTGAGCACCAGATTGTTCTCCCTGCACCAGCCCTCCAGGTCTCTCACTTCTTCCCTGTACATTGATTCCTCATCCCTCTGAATAAGTCCCACCACCGTGGTGTCATCTGCAAACTTAATAATCTGGTTCCCCTCGTGTCTGGATACACAGTCATGTGTTAGAAGTGTAAACAACAGTGGACTGAGTACACAGCCTTGAGGGGATCCGGTGCTCAGCGTGACAGAGTTGGAGATGTTGTTTCCAGCCCGGACAGACTGAGGTCTCTCAGTCAGGAAATCCAGGATCCAGAGACATGTGGCAGTGTTCAGACCGAGAAGGAATGATTTCTCCATCAGTCTCTGGGGAATAATGGTGTTGAATGCTGAACTGAAATCAATGTACAGAAGTCTGGCGTAGGTGTCTTTCTGGTCCAGGTGGGTGATGACAGAGTGTAGGGTGGTGACTATAGCATCCTCCGTGGAGCGGTTTGAACGATATGCAAACTGGAGCGGGTTGTGTGATGCAGGGAGACAGGCTGTAATGTGTGGTTTGACAAGCCGTTCAAAACACTTCATCACAATTGGTGTCAGTGCAACAGGACGATAGTCATTCAAACAGGACACAACTGGTTTCTTTGCCACTGGTACAATGATAGAGGTCTTGAAGCATCTGGGAACGATGGCCTGACTCAGGGAGATGTTATGAATGTCAGTCAGGACATCCACCAACTCGTTCGTGCAGTCTCGGAGCACACGTCCTGGAATGTTGTCCGGACCTGCAGCTTTGCGTGGGTTGACTATGGTTAGGGTCCTCCGTGTGTCCACTGTGTTGATGGTAAAAGCTGGTCCAACCGATGGTGGGGGTGGGCCAGCCCTCCCTCTGATTGTCGAGTTTGATGCTTCAAAACGTGCAAAGAAGTCGTTAAGCCTGTCTGGAAGTGAAGCGTCGTCATCATGGACCCCCTGCCTAGACTTATAGCCCGTCAGTGTCCGAACTCCCTGCCAGACCTGCTTGGTGTTCCTAGTGTCACAGAGGTGTCCCTGGATTTTCTCTGCATAGGCGCGCTTTGCCGCCTTAATTCCCTTTGAGAGCGTAGACCTGGCTGAGCGGAGGGCGATCCTGTCCTTCGCTCTGAAGGCTGCATCTCTGGCTGTAAGCAGCGAGCGTACCTCTGCAGTCATCCAGGGCTTATGGTTACCCCACATAGTGATGGTCTTCACTGTAGTGACATCCTCTGTGCACTTCGTGATGTAGCTGGTGACTGTATCAGCATACTCCTCCACATCTGTCTTGTCTTCCTGGGAGGCTGCTATTTTGAAGACCTCCCAGTCTGTGTGCAGAAAACAGTCTTTCAGTGCAGAGGTTGCACTCTCTGGCCAAATTCTAATTTGTTTCAAAACAAGCAGAAATTGAGTGCCAAGTTGCCACTTTATTGGATGATGGTGTGGTGCAAGAGAGTTGCAGTTGATGGGCCTCCCCAGTGGTCCTGGTGACAAAAAGGGGGGGACAGTGGCGATTCTACATTGATTACCGCAAACTCAATGCTGTGACCATCAAAGACCCACATCTCCTTCCCTGGGTGGATAAAAGCTTACGTAGATGCACTGGCAGGCTCCATGTGGTTCAGTACATGGGACTTTTTGAATGGCTACTGACAGGTGGATGTAGCAGAAGAGGACAGGGAGAAAAAAACTTTTACAACTGGCAGGGGCCGGTACCAGTGGAGAGCTATGCCCATGGGCCTAACCAACTCTCCAGCCATTTTCCAGTGTAAGATGGAACTAGTTCTCAGGGGTCTGCCATGGCATATTTGCTTGGTGTATCTGGATGACATACTCATATACAGTCACACCATTGAGGACCATTTGGCACATCTGGAAGAGGTGTTATCCAGGATACAGTCCGCTTGTGTGAAACTGAACCCCAAGAAATGCCACTTTGCCAGAGACCATGTAGCGTTTTTGGGTCATGTAATTTCTCAAAAAGGTCACCAACCAGACCCTAGGAATACCGAAAAAGTGAAATCATGGCCAAGCCCTCTTAAGTCAGAGCCTTTGTGGGACTGTGTTCATATTACAAGCGGTTTGTGAAAGATTCAGACATGATGTGGGGCTGAATACATTCACTATCATAACGGATCATCACCCTCTACTTGGCCTCAGACACCTGGCTATTGACAAAGATCCCACAGGATGGAGAGGCAGGTGGGTTTTGGAACTTGAACATTTCAACTGGACTATTGTGCATAAAGAGGGCTCACATCATTGGAATGCGGATGCTTTGTCACGTCGGCCCCCAACTCCTGACACTGCAAGTCCACAGGACACAGTAAGAGGGGAACACACCATTCCAATGGTGGTGGAGCCAAACTCACCCATTCTTTAAGAAGGGAGGAGTCCTGCAGTCACCAGCAATCCAATTATTCCCTGGGTCATGGTGACGAGGAGTTATAGTCATTGCAAAGAAGACCTAGATCTTGGAGTGGTATTGGACTGGTTGAACCAGGGCATCAGCAGGCCGCCTCGCAGTTATTTAGCGAATGCAAAGTCCTTAAGCCAAGCAGTTGCCTCCTGGTTTGCTGTATGAAGGGTGTGTAATCCTCCTTCCAGTCTTTGGAGCGGGCAAGCCTCTATGATGTGTTCCATTGTTTGCTCCTCTCCACATGCGCACAGTGGGCTAGGGCTACTGCCCCATCTGTAAAGGCTGGCCAAGCAGGGGCCATGTCCAGTCCTGAAGCGATTGAGTGTAGACCACTGTCTCCTTGGGAGGTTGGTGCCCGGGACCTGTTGGTTGGGGTTTATCACCAGCTGTTTGTTTGGGACCTCCTTGGTCTCCCATTCCTCTTGCCAAGCTGTCTGGATGGTAAAGTCAGCTGGGGGAGGGTTTTTCCAAATCGGCCGTCTGGATGAAAGTCGGGCAGTGGGTGGAGTGTAGATATCTGCATGGATTGGTAAGTGAGGAGAATCTTTAACTTTTTGGAGCATCCTTTGAGTTAATGTTGCTCGCCGGATGTGTGGAGGGGCTATGTTTGACAGTACAGAGAGCCAGGGGAGTGGTGTTGAGCGGATTGTTCCAGTTATAGTTCTCATGGTTGTGTTGAGCTGGGTGTCTACATGGTGTGTGTAAGATGACCTGGACCAGACAGGAGCACAATATTCTGCTACAGAGTATGAAAGGGCCAGTGCTGAGGTGCGCAGGGTGGAGACTGCCGCCCCCCATTTTGCACCAGCGAGCTTGCAGAGCAGGTTGTTTCGTACCTTCACCTTAGCAGCCGTCCCCTTTAGATGTTCCTTGAAGGATAAGGTCCTATCAAGGGTCACTCCAAGATAAGTTGGATTTGGGGCATGCTTAAGCTTGAGTCCGCTCAGGTGGATGTTTAGTTCTCTGGCAGCTTTTGCATTGTGGAGATGGAATACACTGGAGACGGTTTTTGCTGGGCTTGGTTTTAGGCGCCAGATTTTGCAGAGCTGGTCCAGTTTGGCAAGATCTTCCGTGAGCACCCGTTCCAGTGGTTCAAAGTCTGGTGCTTGGAATGCCAAACAGATGTCGTCTGCATAGGTGAATTTGCGGGATTTTGTAGTAGGCAGGTCGTTTATGTAGAGGTTGAACAGAGTTGGAGCTAGAACTGAGCCTTGTGGGAGTCCGTTTTTCTGCATTCTCCATGCACTTGTCTTCTGACTGAGGTGGACTCTGAACCTTCGGTTGGTCAGCAGGGTTTTTATAATTTCTGTTGCCCAAGCAGGGATCGCCTTTATAAGTTTCAGGAGGAGGCCTTTGTGCCAGACCGTATCATAGGCGGCTGTAAGGTCGAGAAACACAGCCCCTGTCTTCAGTCTGCTCTCGAAGCCATTTTCGATGAAGGTGGTTAGGGCCAGTACTTGTTCTCCTGTACTGCGGTCCTTGCGGAAACCTGCTTGATCCACACTTAGAATATCCTCTACCTCTGGGGAAATGCGTTGCAGAATTAGGCGCTCCATGATTTTGTAAGGAACGCTGAGTAGGGAGATTGGGCGGTAGCTTGCTGGTAATTTGTGGTCTTTGCCAGGTTTTCAGAATCAGAATCAGAATCAGAATCAGAATCAGAATCAGGTTTATTGCCATTGTTCATGTAGTACACAAACTAGGAATTTGTCTCGGTACAATGCTGCAACATTAAACATGATAAGATAAGAGTAATAAACTATACATGTAATAAAGTGTAGGATAAGATTAAGTGATACTGGTCAACAGTTAAAATATATATTAGCCAGCAGCAGATACTGTGGAGAACTATATAGTGCAGTCGGTAATGCAGGAAGAAAACAGTGATGATTGACATGAGTCTGGTTGAGCTTTTGGGATGGCAATGACCTTTGCTGTCCGCCATTTCTTTGGGATCGAGTTTGTTTGTGTGATCCTTGTGTAGAATTGTGTCAACCAGGTTAGGGCTCGGGGGCCAAGATTTTTCATGAATTCTGGGAAGATGTTATCGTATTCTGCTGCCTTTCCACATTTCAGGCTCTGTAGGACTTTCTCCAGTTCAGCAGCCTCGAAGGGTTCAGGGTTCGTTTCCTCTACAGGCATTTTTTGGTGTTTTTTTAGCTCAGTTGTAACTGCTCTTTTGGTGTCTTTGTCTTGGGGTGCTTTGGCGATAGTCAGTAGGTGGGATGCAACTTGGTTGGGTGTGACGGATGCTCGGCTTTGGCTAGGGGGCTTCTGTGCAGCTCCTAGGCGACGGATGAGGCTCCAACATTTCCTGCTAGAGTGGGTAAAGCTCCGGTCAGCAACTGTCTCCTCCCATTTCTTTCGCCGAGCTGTATTTAGCGATTCAATGAGATGGTCTGCTATCTCTGGGTCCCCTGATGTTTGATAGGATTGTAGGAGGGCAGCACTTTCTCCGTCCAAACATGGGACATAGAGGGGTCGGTAGCCTCGTGGGATTGCAGTATGGGCAGCCTTGAAGATTGCGCTGCAGAAGCGGTTGTATGCTTCATCTACAGTGATGGTGTGGAGTGGGATGGTAACAACGCTCCGGTCCAGAGTTTCACTGAATTTCTTCCAGTTGGCTTTGCGGAAGTTCCAGCGCATCTTCCTTGGGCTGTATATGACTGGAAGTTGTAGGCCAATGTGTACAAGCAGGGGCCGGTGTTGGCTGTGTGGAAAATCATCAAGAATGAGGATCTGTGTAGGATATGGCTCCCCATTCAAAGAGCTGACCCAACACAGGTCAGGAGAATAGTCCTTCTTCCACCTAGCAGAGTGGAAGGTTCCTCTTTGTTTGGGGTCGTATATCAAAGCGCCTCGCAGTTATTTAAAAGGATGCTTTGTGGTCCTCCGGAAGCTGTGGACTGAGTTCAGCCGTTTAGTTGTTGTAGATGGACTGTTTTGCCAAACTGTTTCTTCCCCATCCACCGGGAGAGACAAGTTCAGGTGGTGATTCCCTCCTCACTAGTGCCTTAACTTCTTCATCAGTTCCATGGGGGGAACGACGCTTCTCATTTCTCAACAGAGCATGTGTGGGAAAAGTCTCGACAATCTTACTGCTGGCCATTTATGTTTAGGAACATTCAAAAATGGTGTGAGCTATGGTTAGCCTGTCAAACACGGCGGTCTCTGGTTCCCAAGCGGTGGACCCAAATGGGGGGTTCTCTAGCATGTCATCCGCTAGAAAGGGTTGCTGCGGACATTCTGGAGCTTCCCACAACCAGCAAGGGGAACAGATATGTGCTAGTGGTAGAGGACTACTTCACTAAGTTTGTCATCTTGTATGCATTACCCAATCCAACTGCACAGACGGTGGCTCAATGTCTGAAGATTATGTTCTGGTGCATGGTGTGCCTGAGGCCTTTCACAGTGATCAGGGTCGTCAGTTTGAAGCAGAGGTGTTTCGGAGACTCTGCCAGCTGTTGGGGATCAAGAAAATGCACACCACAGTCTATAATCTGAAGTCAGATGGAATGGTGGAGCGTCACAACAGAGCCTTGATTGATCAGCTGGTGAAGATGTTACTGTCCATAGGGGGAGAGTGGGACAGTTATGTGAAACAGGTGACATTTGCATATAATACCTCCACCCCCAGCACCACTCATTTAACCCCTTTATACCTCATACATGGTCGAGAAGCTTGTGTTCCTGCTGGTCTGCTTGTGCCTTCTCGTACAGTGGACTCATGGAATCCTGAATCCCTCTCAGGTTTTGTGTCATCCATGGTGGAGCGTTTGGAGGCTGCCTTCGGTGCTGCAAAGGCTCGCGCTGCGGAGGCACATGAAAAATAGAAACCGTATCATGATGAGGAGGTGTCTCCTCAGTTGTATGAGATGGGGTCGTTGATAAATAACCCAACTGAGAGCCTCACAAAGCTGGCATCACATAGGAAGGGCCCCTATCAGATCGAGCAGGTGCTAAGCTTAGGTGCGGATGTTGGCCTGGCCTATTGTATTAACCCCCCGGATCTAATGGAGCGGCACCAAGTGGTTCATCATGACGGACTGAAACCGTACACCTTTCCCCTTCCCACCACCCCTGTTTCATCTACTCCTCCTTCCCCTTCCCCTTCTCCGTTGCCCCCCCTGGCCAGCGTGTGTGGACCTGCATCCGGGTCGGGACCTTTCCGGTCCAGAGTGGGATTTGTTGTGCGGGCCCCGCCTCGCTTCCAAGACTTTATCAGATTCTGACGTGCTTATGACTGACACTAGCAGGTTTTATTTAGTTCTCAGTTGGATGCTGTTATCTGTTATGAGTTTGACATGTGTTAGGGTGTAGTTTACTTTGGCTGTATTTTGAATTTGCCATGTCTTTATTTCAAAGGCTCAGTGGGGTGCTTTGACTCGTTTTGTCGATTGGCTTTGTTATAGGTGGATGTTGTAATATTCTATTTTTTAATGCCTGCTGTTTAATTTAGTGCCCTGTAATTTTTTTTTTTTTTTTTTTTGCATAGAAACGGGGACATTTCTAAATGGGGTGGGGGGGGGGTGTATGTAACAGATCTTTTGTGTTCTGTAGCGGAGATGACCCTCTGGTGTTGCCATAAGGCGGGGATGGTTCTGATATACAGGAAGTGTTGTGAACGTGGCAGAGACTAAAGAGAAGCCAGAGGAAGGGCTGTATGTGTTGTACCTCGTCGCCCACGTCATTATTCCTCCCTACCGGATCAGTATTACGAACCTTGAAAGCTCAGTTATAGTAACATTAATTTTTTTGGGGGGGTGAGGGACAAAAGTTGTTTACATTTGCTCTCTGATGATCCCAAACTCTTCTTCTCTACCATAAAAATGGTGATAATTGTTATAAATGGTTGTGAAAATGTGTACAGCTGTGTTTCTGTGAGGTTTTGTCTGCAGGAACCTGGGGCCATCTGAGCTCTTTGAGCCATTATTAGTGGCCGACAAGGTGCTGCTAATTGCTGCTTCAGAGGGTCGACGTGGGCATGAGGGTACACATGGAGAAAATGAAGTCAGACGGTTACCTGGGGATGAATTAGAGCAGCCACACAAGATTTCAGCCTTTAGTTTTCATCTATCAAAGTTCTCAGCTGCAGGAAACTTTTGTAGAGACACAAAATGGGATGAATTAAAGCCAGGAAGACGGAGCGTTTAAAATCAGTCACCAGACCAGGCGGCTGTGAGAATCTACTTTCATAATTATTCAGTGAGACTCTGTCATGTTTTTGGGTGGCTAATGAGATGCAAAGCTTTTGTGTTGGAAGTCAGAGCTGAGCTGGAGAGGAGTAGACTAGTTTATCCCTGATTCACACTTATCAGGTTCAAGTCACATCTGCACAGAGATGTTTCTGTCCAAAAATCTGAGAGGAGCCGCAACACATGCATTCAAATAAACATGTCTGAGCATGAAAAATAAACATGTCTGAAGATGAAAACAAAACACATCTGATCATTACATTTAACCCTCCTGTTGTCCTCATATTCTGTATACACCCCGTGTCCTCCAGGTCAAAATGACCCGTCTTCACTAAACCCCCAATATAAGCAGCTTAATTGAATTTTAAACACCAGATTTTATTTTGCTTGAAGAAACAACTTGTCATTCACCACAAAATGTGTGAATACCTGAGTTTTCCCTCTTCACCTGTATAAGAAAGAATAGAAATGTGCAAAAATGAGTTTTGAATGCATTTGTATTCATCCCAATGATTCAGTTTCTTTTGATTTTTTTTTTTTTTGCAAGTGAACAATGTAAGAAAATATACAATACAAAAATGTGAAAAACAACATAACTCATTCAACTAATTAGCACATGTAGGGCAGTATGCAAGTGCACAGCCTTTGCAGATATTTTTTTCTTACACCTGCAGCACACTGTATGTGTTTTACAGTCCCTCTTTGGCGGGCAGAACTGACATCTCTTCCTCTTACTTGCCCCAGCTGGGGCAGCGGCTGTGGCAGCTGGATCCTCAGGTTGATCAGCAGTTCCTGCACTCTGAATAGCTTTCACCACTGCTGCAGAGGCTTCTGTGCGGGGGACATGCTTCCTTCTTTCAGTGAGTGGAGTTACAAGTGCCTTTCCTAGCTGCTCCAGAAACACCCTCCTCTTGTTCTGCTTACGAGGCATCCAGGTCGGGTTGAGCTCTCTCCAAATCACAAAGGCATTGTAGGAGGAAACATCAATGATGTTGTGGAAGATGACCAGGGGCCAGCGGGCAGTCATCCTTCTGCAGCTGTATGTCCCAATCACCTTATCTAGGTTGTCCACACCTCCTTTGTTGCAGTTGTAGTCTAGGATGATGGCTGGCTTCCTGTCCTCACGATCGCTAATGGCAGCGTCTTTGTGCTGTGTGCTCAGAAGTACTACATTCTTGTTTTTCTTTAGGAGGTAGGAAACTAGAGTGGTGGTGGGCGTGAAGGCAAACTTTGATGCAAGCAGTGCAGGTGGAAGCTCAGGCTTGTTCTTTCGAACTGTGCCAACCATGGTGATCTTCCTCTTCAGGAGCTGCTGTCCGAGTTTATAAGAGGTGAAGAAGTTGTCACATGTCACCTCCTAACACAAACCATCACAGCACAAGCACAACACTGTGCTAATGGAGACTGAAGCATTCCGAGCCGTACTGAAGTGAATCGAGCCGTACCGAGGTGTGCTGGGCTAGTGGAAAACAGGCTATTGTGACCCCTCAGTCCCTCTGTCACATCAAGCACAACTCACATCCCCTGGTTCTTCTCTGGGCCTCCACTGGTCGGCTTCCCTGTATAGGGAATAGATACTTGCATCTTACAAGATAGATACTTGCTATCTTACAAGATAGATACTTACTTAGATACTTGCATCTTCCAAGCATAGCTTGATTTGGCATCACAAGCCACCCATGACTTGATCCCATATTTTGCTGGCTTGCTGGGCATATACTGCCGGAAAGGACAACGACCTTTGGACAGAAGAGATTAGCATCAGTGATTAGTATCAGTGTCACAGAAAACAGTCATAGAAATCAATAGTGAAAACTATTACATTATTATATTTTATTACAAATATGAAAATAAATTACCTCTAAATGGAACCAGTTGCTCATCCACTGTTACGTCAGGCCCTGGGTTGTAGAGGTAAGGCAGCCACTCCACCCACTTGTCCCAGACCTCTCTTATGGCTGCAAGTTTGTCTGTCACACGGCTTGCTGGTCTTGACTCACGGTTATCAAATCATAGCAGTCTTGAGTAGGTGTGAAAGACTTTGAGTGGCATTGTGGCTCGGAAAATTGGCGTTCCACTCTCTGAATTCCATAGACTAGCTGCAGCCTCACCTCGGGACCTGTATACACCTGCTAAGATTAGCAGCCCTAAGTAGGCCTGCAGGTCAGTCTCATCCATCTTTTTCCAGCTGTCTCCATATTTGCGAAAACCCTCCAGATTTGTCATCTCCAGGATTATTTTTTGTATTGCTGGTGTGATGAACAGGTAGAATGTAGAGACAATGTCATGGGCATGAGAAACGACATACCTTGTGCGTCCTGGGGTCATCTTTATGACATTTTGTTCTGCCTCCCTGCCGTATTGGTCATATGCTGCTGAGGACCATGTTATTTTGCCGTTTTTTGAAAGGAAAGTCTCTCTTTCAGCTTCAGGGTTTTCTTCTTCTTCTTCTGAAGATGATTCATCATGCTCTGGGTTGTATTCCTCCCCATCTTCTTCTTCTGATACATCCTCCACTTCCTCTTCTGAATCAGAGTTGTCTTGCTGGACATCTGAAAAAATCAGCTCTATAGCCTGTTCGACGGTATAACTCGCACTCATGGCTTCAGCACAGAGAGAATTTGGGGTACTGTCATCTGCAGCACCTTTATAACCTCTGGAAATCCACCTGTCTTGTCTTGTTTACGTCTGCTACTGATTGATCTGAGACCGATCAAAGGCACTGCAGTCCGCAAGAAGGCCACCTGTCTTGTCTTGTTTACGTCTGCTATTGTGTTGTTTATGTCTGCTACTGATTGATCTGAGACAGAACTAAAACATTCTCACATTCTGTGGTGTGTAAATAACTCAGTGACTGTGATTTCAACTCAATTTGACTGTTGGGTCATTTTGACCCGAAGACGACCTTTGTACCTTTTTTTGTACAGCTTACATGAAAATGTGAATAAAGGAAACAATTCACTTATCCTAATGTTGGGGTCAATCTAGGAAAAGTCATAAAATTTTAAGTTGAAAAAATATTGTTTAGGGGGATTTTTTTTTTTTTGGTTTTTAACACAGTGGCGGGTCATTTTGACCCAAGGACAACAGGAGGGTTAAGATAAACCAGCCCAGCTACAGTATGACAATAATATCATCTGTTAATGTTAGGATAGTATCACACTGGGCTGAAGCAGCTTGCAACTATCCATCCATCCATCCATCCATCTTCTTCCGCTTAATGGAAGCTTAATGGAGGCTTAATGGACCAGCACCTGTCATCATGGATCCTGGACTACCTCACGAACCGGCCTCAGTTTGTGAGAACCCGGGACTGTGTGTCCGACACGATCATCAGTAGCACGGGGGCCCCCCAGGGAACGGTGCTGGCTCCCTTCCTGTTCACTCTTTATACTGCGGACTTCTCACACAACACAACACACTGCCATCTACAGAAGTTCTCTGATGACTCTGCGATCGTTGGCCTCATCTCCAATGGAGATGAAGCTGAGTACAGAGGGCTTATCCAGGACTTTGTGGACTGGTGCCATCGGAACTGCCTCCAGATCAACGCGAGGAAAACTAAGGAGCTGGTGGTGGACTGCTGCAGGCATGGGCAGCCCCTCACAGTACCAGTAAATATACAGGGAACAGACATCGAGATGGTGACATCCTATAAGTACCTGGGTGTTCATCTGAACAATAAACTAGACTGGTCACACAATACTGATGCACTCTACAAGAAGGGACAGCGCAGGCTGTTCCTGCTGAGGAGACTCAGGTCTTTTGGTGTACAAGGGGCGCTGCTGAAGTCATTCTATGACACAGTGGTGGCATCAGCCATCACTTTTGGAGTGGTCTGCTGGGGCAGTGGCATTACTGCAGCCGATAGGAAGAGACTGAACAAACTGATTAAGAAAGCTAGCTCTGTCCTGGGGCAGCGCCTTGATCCGATGGAGGAGATAGGAGAGAGAAGGACGGTGGCTAAACTGTCATCTCTGCTGGAGTCCGAGTTCCACCCTATGCAGGACATACTGAATGCACTGAGGAGCTCATTTAGCAGCAGACTACATCATCCCAGGTACACAACCGAGAGGTTTCGTAGGTCCTTCCTACCAACGGCTGTCAGACTGTGCAACCTAAGCAGGGCTGCTCGCAGAGATAGCAAGACGTAACAAACTAATAGTTTTTTGAATGCAAAAGATGCAATAGGCCAGTTTAGAAAGCTTGGGATCAGTCCGCCAAGGTCTCCGCCTTTGACTGCCACCTAATCCACATAGCACCGGACTTCCATGATCCCTCCTGCAGGTGGTGAACCTACTGGAGGGCGGACCCATGTAACTCCTTCGGGCTGAGCCCGGCCGGGTCCCATGGGTGGAAACCCGGCCACCAGACGCGAGCCTTCGAGCCCCTCCCCCAGGCCTGGCTCCAGGGTGGGGCCCCGGTAACCCCATACCGGGCGGGGTACACTGAATCCTTGATATACAATTTATCATGAGAGTCTGTTGGATCGTTCTTCGTCTGGCCCTTCGCCCAGGACCAGTTTGTCTTGGGAGACCCTATCAGAGGCAAATTGCCCCGGACAACATAGCTCCTGGGATCACTGGGGCACGCAAACCCCCCCACCACGATAAGGTGACGATCCATGAGGGGGACCACAGGATCTCATCTCTGTTGTTTGCAGATGATGTTGTCCTGTTGGCTTCATCCAGCAATGACCTACAGCTCTTGCTGGGACGGTTTGCCGCTGAGTGTGAAGCGGCTGGGATGAGAATCAGCACCTCCAAGTCCGAGTCCATGGTCCTCAGCCGGAAAAAGGTGGATTGTCCTCTCCGAGTTGGGGACAGGCTCCTGCCCCAAGTGGAGGAGTTTAAGTATCTTGGGGTCTTGTTCACGAGTGAGGGGAAAATGGAGCGAGAGATCGACAGACGGATTGGAGCAGCATCTGCAGTGATGCGGACGTTGTACCGGTCCGTTGTGGTGAAGAGGGAGCTTAGTTCTAAGGCAAAGCTGTCGATTTACCAGTCAATCTACGTTCCTACTCTCACCTATGGTCACGAGCTTTGGGTAATGACCGAAAGAACGAGATCGCGGATACAAGCGGCTGAAATGAGCTTTCTCCGTAGGATTGCTGGACTCACCCTCAGAGATAGGGTGAGGAGCTCAGTCATCCGGGAGAGGCTCAGAGTAGAACCGCTGCTCCTCCACATTGAAAGGAGTCAGTTGAGGTGGTATGGGCATCTGATTAGGATGCCTCCTGGACGCCTCCCACTTGAGGTGTTTCAGGCACGTCCCACTGGGAGGAGACCCTGGGGCAGACCCAGGACTCGGTGGAGAGACTATGTCTCCCAGCTGGTCTGGGAACGCCTTGGTATCCCCTCTGAAGAGCTGGAGCAGGTGGCTGGGGAGAGGGAAGTCTGGGCTTCTCTGCTTGAACTGCTGCCTCCGCGACCCGGACCTCCGGAAAAGCGGTAGAAGATGGATGGATGGAAGATGCAATAGGCTTACACAATGGTCCCCTCCGGCATACAACTAGGAACATACCGGTCGCTATGGAGGGTGAGAATATGTATGGGCACATAATCATACCATGTAGGATAACTAAGTAGACGGTTATGCTGTTTCATTCCATCTAGCAACAATGCTCTGCACTGTGTGTGTTTATATATTTACATATTTATTCCATCTAGCTACATTGCTCCGCACTGTGTGTGTTTATATACTTGCATATTTATTCCACCTAGCTGCAATGCTCCGTACTGTGGGTGTTTATATATTTACATATTTATTCCATCTAGCTACAATGCTCTGCACTGTGTGTGTTTATATACTTGCATATTTATTCCATCTAGCTACAATGCTCTGCACTGTGTGTGTTTATATACTTGCATATTTATTCCATCCAGCTACAATGCTCTGCACTGTGTGTCTGTGTGTGTGTGTATATATATATATTTTATAGTAATACGTACATATGTATATTAGCTGCTCTTGCTTGCTTGTTTTTTTCTTGCCTTCTGATTGTTGCTCTGAGTGTTGCTATCCCTGTGCTGTTGCAATCCTGGAATTTCCCCGTTGTGGGACTAATAAAGGCTTATCTTATCTTATCTTATCTTATCTTATCTTAATCCTTTTCGGGTCTTGGGGGGGCTGGAGCCTATCCCAGCATCTTTGGGTGAGAGGCAGGGTCCACCCTGGACAGATCGCCAGTCCATCACAGGGCCAACACAGAGAGACAGACAACCATTCACTCTCACAGTCATACCTAAGGATAATTTAGAATCCCCAGTTTGATGCCAATTAACCTAACTTGCATGTTTTTGGCATGTGAGAGGAAACCGGAGAAATCCCGGAGTAAACCCACGCAGACACGGGGAGAACATGCAAACTCCACACAGATCACTGTTGGTCGGGGGCTGGGATTGAACCCAGGATCCCCCGGCGAAGGGTGAGTTGCTGTGCTGCCGCAGTACTAACCACTCTGCCACTGCGCTGAGCTTGCAGCTAGCTGGAGATAAAAAACGTGGGACAAATCTGAGAAATTTTGACAATTTTCACTTGGAATCACACAGTTTCACAAATGTTGCAATAATGTTGCAAAAACTCCCAGCGAGTTTTTGGCCAGAGTTCTCCAGGTGTTTGCATACATGTCATCCAAGTGTTGTAGGACATTCTCGCAACATGCACAAGACAAAATGTTGTGTTTTTTTGGACTCATAACCACCTGACAATGGCTGCCCAAGTTTTACATGACAGATATCCGTGCCAATTGTACATTCTCTGCCTTTTTAAAGACTTTTTAAATATCATTGATTCTCTAAATCTGGTGCAGTCTGTGACTGGTGGTGCTACACATGAGCACGGACACGCGTTAGATCTTGTCCTCTCGTATGGCCTGTCTGTTTTTAATAATTTGTGACACTGTATTGTCCAACCATATGCCTGTATTATTTGAGGCTGATCTGTCATGCACTGCAGCTAAAACTCGCACTCCTGCTCAGTGTTGTCGGATCTTTAACCCTTCCACTGCCGCTCGCTTCTCTGCCGCCTTTGACCAGCTCTGTGTCCCTCCTGGTTCCATCTCATCTGTGGAGGAACTCAGCTCCTGGTTTCACTCCTCCTGCCAAATCATCTTGGACTCTGTGGCTCCATTGAAAATCAAGCACCCCCGATCCAAACCTCAGCCGTGGTTCAATGACAGAACTGGTGCAGTCAGACAGGAGTGGCGCAGAGCTGAACACAGGTGGAAGAAGGACAAACTGCAGGTGTCACTGCAGATTTTAAGACTGCTGGCCCGAGTACTCAAGTACTGTCAAGGAGGTTAAAAAGGAATATTTTGCTAATATTGTTTCATCCCATGTTCATAATCAGCATGTTTTATTTAACACTATTGACTCTGTTCTCAACACCCCACAGACTGACTGTCTGGAGCCTCCTCTGAGTTATGCAATGATATTATCCACTTTTTTATTGATAAGGTGGCCACCACCAGGGCTCTCATTTCACCTCCTGCCTCTGATCCCTCTGTCTCTGTCCCTTGTTCTGCTGTTTTTAATCAGTTTGAACCTGTGACTCTGTCATTTCTAGAGGACGTGGGTGGCCACATTAAGCCCTCAGGGTCTCCCTGTGATGCTGTCCCTCCTAGACTCTTTAAAGAGGTGCTTCCCAGTATAGGCCAGTCAGTTCTCATCATCTTGAACAGCAGCCTGTCATCTGGTGTGGTTCCTGCAAATTTAAACATGCAGTAGTGCAGCCCTTGATTAAGAAACCTGGTCTTGATCATACCATGTTGGCAAATTTTAGGCCTATTTCCAAGTTGCCATTTTTCTCAAAAATTTTAGAGAAAATTGTCTATATGCAGCTGAAATGTTTTCTGGACGAGCACGGTATTTTGGAGGTTTTTTAATCTGGTTTCAAAGGTCTTCATAGCACAGAGACAGCCTTGTTAAGAGTTTTTAACGATATTCTCTTGGCATGTGATTCAGGTGAATATGCTGTTCTTGTGTTGCTTGATTTAACTGCTGCCTTTGACACAATGGACAATCCCCTTTTAATTTCCCAATTGCAGCACCTAGTGGGCATTTGTGGCACTGCTCTCAACTGGTTTAGGCCCTATCTGGCAGACAGGAGTTTTAAAGTTAGCATCTCTGGGTTTGAATCCTCTTCTGCTTTTCTGCCATACGGAGTCCCACAGGGGTCAATTCTAGGGCCCACACTTTTTTCTCTATACATACTTCTGCTGGGTTCTATTTTTTTTTTTTAAATGGTATCTCCTTCCACCTGTATGCTGATGATTGCCAGATATATGTCCCTTTAAAACAAAAAGATGCCCCATCAGCAAACTCACTTCTGTCATGCATTAGAGCAGGGGTGTCAGACTCATTCCATGGAGGGCCAAGACCCTGCAGGTTTTACTTCCTCCCAGTGTCTTCAGCAGGTGTTTTCACTGATCAGCAATCAGTGGGAAGAAATTCAGTGAACTCACCTGTTGAAGACACTGGGTGGAGGTAAAACCTGCAGGGTCTTGGCCCTCCATGGAGTGAGTTTGACACCTGTGCATTAGAGACATCAAGTCTTGGCTGGCCCTTAACTTTTTAAATCTTAATGATAAAAAGACAGAAGTGATTGTGTTTGGACCAAGTGGCCCCTATGAGTCCCTTCCTGTAAACTTGGGCCCCCTCACACCTTTTGTGGGAGTGGGCGTTGTTGTGGATGTAAATAGGCTGGTAGTAGTAAGATGGTGGCCGAGTTGTACGTGGGATAGACAGAGGTGGTTAACTGCCAGCTTCCGGTGGTGACGCCACTCCTAGTATAAAGGAGGTGGGCGGAAGAGGTTAGTCCTGTTTCGTCGTGGGAGCCACCAGGCCTGCAGGCGTGTGCCGTAAGCCTTATCTGTATATAGTTTGTATCCTGAATAAAGCTCCGTAAACAGAGTTACCACTTACTCATTATTTGCCTAACTATGGATGCAACATTTGGCGACAAGGTAAAAGCGGTAGTGGAATGATTTGTTGCCAGTTTTCAACCATTTTTGGAGGCCCCAGGCGAGCCGCCCATGCCATGGCCCTGCTGGTTTTCTGCTTTTACCAATTATTTGGTGGTTTTGAACCTCGGCGAGCTGGAGAAGCTTTGCGCGAGGGCGGTCTTGGTCCATACTTTAGGCATGGAGGGGCAGAGGATACCTAAGAACCTTGGGGGGGCTGATAGTTTGGATGAAGTGGTGGAGATAATGGCGTGCTATTGTCACATGCCTGAAAATGTCAAAGTCCGACGCATCCAGTTTCGACAGCACTGCCAACGGTCGGGAGAGCCAGTGAAGAGATTCTTGGCAGACCTCCGAGAGCTGGTGAGGGAGTGCAAGTTCAGGCCCCTGGAGGACGAGATGATCCGGGACCAGCTGGCAGAGCACCTCCGCTGCCCGGTAGCCCTGTCCAGGCTTTTAACGCACCCAGGAGAGCTGACGTTGGCTGCAGCTATCGAGCTCTCCCAACAGTTCGAGGTGGCAGAGACCATCGCGAGGGCCCTTACTGAAGGGGCTCACTCTGGCTCAGGATGAGTCTCACGCTAAGGCACTGTTTTTGGACCCTGGTGATGGTGACAGCGGAGATGAAGAATATGCTTACGTAGTTAAAGTAAGGTCCTCCCCAGGTATGCCACGTTGTTATGGATGTGGGTCCACTGTTCACTGCCATAAGTCCAGAGTGTGCCTGGAGAAAGGGAAGCATTGTGGGAAGTGTGGTTTGCTGTAGCACTTTGCCAGGACGTACGCAAACTTCGAGGGCAGGGACCGGAGGGGTGAGCCAGGTGCTGCACAGAAGACTCCAACCATTGTGCATACGGTTTCCCTGGAGACGACGGGGAGAATCGGGTGTAATGTCATGCTAGATGGCATCGAGGTTCCCCTGCTGGTGGACACTGGAGCAGTTATCGTCATTTTAAACCTGGCGACCATGAGAAGTCTATTTCCCCACCGACAGATTAGAAAACAAGAAGGAGAGTATTATGGTTATGGATGGAACAGGTTGGCTATTTTGGGGTTTGTGGAGATGGACACCCAATATAAATTGGTTGTAGCGCCTGGAGTCCACATTAACAATTCTGCGGCGGGAGTCAATGTCATGGGGTGCAACCTCTTTTACAGCCTAGGGTTCTCCATAGCCAACATATCGGGTGAGGAGTGGTTGGGATGTGGACTTTGGGGCCGACCAGCTCCAGTGGTGGATGGTGTGGAGGTGTGGGACTCAGACTGGCTGGACAATGGAACCCTTGGAGAGCACGTTCGGCGCCACACGATGCCGCATTGGGACAGACCTGATGCCGGTTCTAAGGCTGCCCTGGATGAGGGCGCTGGACGGCACACCAGGACCCCTGAAGTGGCCTCTAAGGATGAGGCGCCCACGCTGGAAAAAGGGGCAAGACCGAGGAGCGTGGTGGTAAAGCGCTCACAGCGACGACCTGCCAAGAGAAGGATGAATTGGACTTGCGAGTCGACTGGTTCGGTGGAGGGGGCCAGTCAGCGACGGAGTGATCCGGAGCATACATAGTGTTCTAATCTACTTGATAGATAAGAACACTATGTTGGACTTAATGGAACTTTGTTGCAGTGGTTTAGATCTTATTTATCTGATAGGTTCCAGGTTGTTCATGTCAGTAATGAGTTTTCTTTCAACTCAAAGCTCAGTCATAGAGTTCCACGGGGATCTGTGTTAGGCCCTACTCTTTTTAATTTATATACGCTTCCGTTAGGCAACATTATTAGGAAGCACTGTATACATTGTCATTGTTATGCAGATGACACACAGTTATACCTGTCAATGAAGCCAGATGATAGTAATCAATTAGCCAAGTTAGAAGCCTGTCTTAAGGAAATCAAAGCTTGGATGACTTGTAATTTCCTGCTATTAAATTCAGATAAGACTGAAGTCATTCTTGTTGGTCCAAAAAACCTTAGAAATACCTTTCCAAATCAAACTTTCAGTTTGGATGCAGTTACTCTTTCTCTTACCGGAGTGGTGGCTCAGTTGGTAGAGCATCCGCCCCACACCCGGGAGGCAGGGGTTCAAATCCCGGCCAGGTCATGCCAAAGACCATATAAAAGTGGAACTTCCTGCCGTCCAGCTTGGTGCTCAGCAATAATGGAATGGAGGAGGGAAATCTGTGGCGGCGCCTTGCATGGCAGCGGCCCTCTGATTCTACATATGGGGGGGGGGGGTGATTAACACTGTAGATAGGTAAAGCACAATCTCCTTCTACTGTACATGATTGGTTGTACAGTTGAATGACAATAAGGGTGATTTAATTTAATAGCTCTGTGAGGAACCTTGGAGTTATTTTTGATCAAGATCTGTTTCTCAATTCACATATTAAATTTGTTTCAAAGACTGCCTTCTATCATTTGGGTAATATTGCCAAGATTAGGAGCATCTTGTCTCAGAGTGATGCTGAGAAACTGATCCACGCTTTTGTTAGTTCTAGATTAGATTATTGTAACTCTCTATTATGAGGTTGTCCTAAAACATCTCTAAAAAGTCTTCAGTTGATCCAAAATGCTCCTGCAAGAGTTTTAACAGGTACTAGAAAGAGAGATCATATCTCTCCGGTTCTGGCCTCCCTTCATTGGCTTCCCATAGAGTTTAGAATTAAGTTTAAAATCCTTCTTCTCACTTTTAAAGCTCTAAACAATTAGGCCCCTTTTTATTTAAAAGATCTAATATTACCCTATTATTCTAACAGAGAACTACGCTCCCAAAATGCAGGATTACTTGTAATACCTAGAATCTCCAAAAGTACAATGGGAGGCAGAGCCTTCAGTTATCAAGCTCCTCTCTTGTGGAACCAACTGCCAATCTGGATTCGGGAGTCAGACTCGATCTCTGTTTTTAAGAATAGGGTTAAAACCTTCCTTTTTGATATAGCCTACAATTAGGGAGGGATCATGTGTTTCTGAACCCTCCCTTAGTTAGTTATGCTGCTATTAGGTTTAGACAGCCGGGGGACCTCCAATAATTGCACTGGGCTTCACCCCTTTCTTCACTCTCAATGATTTATTTTTTTTTTTTTTTTGCTGGTCATTAACATCTGTTTGTTCTCTCCCATAGACTGAGTCCCCATTGTGCTGTTTGCTCTCTACATGTCTGTTCTTTTCATCTTCTCTATCCCCTCACCCCCCAGCCAGTCACAGCAGATGACTGCCCCTCCCTGAGCCTGGTTCTGCTGGAGGTTTCTTCCTGTTAAATGGGAGTTTTTTCTCTCCACCGTCGCCAAGCACTTGCTCATAGGGGATCGCCTGATTGCTGGGGTCTTTCTGCAATTGTGGGGGTTCCCCCCTACAGTTGAAAGTGCTATGAGATGACTGTTGTTGTGAAATGGCGCTATATAAATAAAGTTGAATTGAACTAAATTGAATTTATTGGTAGCTCTATTCTTCAAACAATCAATTCTTCCTTAACATTAGGCTATGTACTGCAGGCTTTTAAAACTGATGTAATTAAACCCTTACACAAAAAGCCAACGCTGGATCCAGGAGTTTTAGCTAACTATAGACCAATCTCTAATCTGCCTTTCATTTCAAAAATCTTAGAGTTCATGTCAGTAATGAGTTTTCTTCCATCTCAAAGCTCAGTCACGGAGTTCCAGAGGGATCTGTGCTAGGCCCTATTCTTTTTAGTTTATATTTGCTTCCGCTAGGCAACATTATTAGAAAGCACTGTATGCATTTTCATTGTTATGCAGATGACACACAAATATACCTTTCATTGAAGCCAGATGATAGTAATCAATTAGCCAAGTTAGAGGCCTGTCTTCAGGAAGCCAAAGCTTGGATGACTTGTAATTTCCTGCCATTAAATTCAGATAAAACTGAAGTCATTCTAGTTGGTCCAAAAAAACCTTAGAAATATCTTTCCAAATCAAACTCTTAGTTTGGATGTGGTTACTCTTTCTCTTAATAGTTCTGTGAGGAACCTTGGAATTATTTTTGATCAAGATCTGTTTTTTAGTTCACATATTAAACTTGTTTCTTAGACTGCCTTCTATCATTTGCGTAATATTGCCAAGATTAAGAACATCTTGTCTCAGAGTGATGCTGAGAAACTGATCCACGCTTTTGTTAGCTCTAGATTAGATTATTGCAACTCTTTATTATCAGGTTGTCCTAAAACATCTTTAAAAAGTCTTCAGCTGATCCAAAATGCTGCAGCAAGAGTTTTAACAGGTACTAGAAAGACAGATCATATCTTTCTGGTTCTGGCCTCCCTTCACTGGCTTCCCATAGAGTTTAGAATTAAGTTTAAAATCCTTCTTCTCACTTACAAAGCTCTAAATATTCAGGCCCCTTTATATTTAGAAGGTATGATATTACCCTATTATCCTAACAGAGCACTACGCTCCCAAAATGCAGGATTACTTGTAATACCTAGAATCTCCAAAAGTACAATGGGAGGCAGAGCCTTCAGTTATCAAGCTCCTCTCCTGTGGAACCAGCTGCCAATCTGGATTTGGGAGTCAGACTCTATCTCTGTTTTTAAGAATAGGGTTAAAAACTTCCTTTTTGATATAGGCTATAATTAGGGTGGGATCATGTTTCCCTGAGCCCTCCCTTAGTTATGCTGCTAGTAGGTATAGAAAGCCAGGGGACCTCCAACAATGCACTGGGCTTCACTCCTTTCTTCACTCTCAATGAAATATTTTTGCTGGTCATTAACATCTGTTTGTTCTCTCCCATAGATTGAGTCCCCGTCGTGCTGTTTGTTCTCTACATGTCTGTTCTTTTCATCTTCTCTGTCCCCTCACCCCCCAGCCAGTCGCAGCAGATGACTGCCCCTCCCTGAGCCTGGTTCTGCTGGAGGTTTCTTCCTGTTAAAAGGGAGTTTTTCCTCTCCACCGTCACCAAGTGCTTGCTCACAGGAAATCGCCTGATTGATGGGGCCTTTCTGCAACTGTGGGAGTTTCCCCTACAGTTGAAAGTGCTATGAGATGAATGTTGTTGTGAAATGGCGCTATATAAATAAAGGTGAATTGAATTGAATTGAATTGAATTATGTGACTTGCTGCAGAACAGCAGGTGCTTCACAGTGTGGGGCTGTCCAGGCAAGAGAAAGCCCAAAATGGTGGATGCCCCTATTTATAGGGCAGTGTGATGATGCACCCGGAAGGCGGCGTCATCACACCGCACTTCACAATAAAACCCTTCATTACATTGCTGATCTCAAAAAATGTGTGCAAATGGTTTTGCAACCTTTTAGAAATCCTGACAAATCCCAAAAAGTGTAACGCTCATAAATGTTTCTTGGCCTTTGCTGCTTTGTAAGATGTTACCTTTACGGAGTCTATCACTCTCTAGGTTCCTGTAGTTAACTAGCTAGCCAACTAGTTAGCTAGCTCGTTAGGTTGTTAGCTATGCATCGCCACATTTGTTTACATTCTTACTGGCATCTTCAGATGAAGTAGAAAACATTTTTTTCTCATAAATTTGCAAGATGTTTTATTATAAATTTACAAGTTTTTCGTTAAAAATTTCCAGTTTGTATTTATTTCATTAACAGGTGAGGATGAGCTGAATCCAGCAGTAGGTGTGGACGTCTTCCTGGATGAAATCTGAGGCTAAAATCTGCTCTCTGACTCCTGGATCTGGATGAAGTTGAGTTAAATGGTGAGGACCGCTTCGGCCTCACACAGCCACGAACATGGATGTAACTTTAATTGGCTCAACCTTTTCAGTCTCGTTAGCTCCAGCTCCGACATGCCAGCGCCGCTTCTCCTTTAGAACAAATGGCAGCAGGACACTCGGACTTCACCTCTGAGACTGTGAGAAATTCCCGTTTATAATAAAGCAAGAGCTCCATCACACATCAGGTCTGTGAGTCCAAATTAAATATTATCAGCCATGCTGTCATGATAATTAATGCTGTTCACCACTGACATGGACCCGGGGAGTGGAAGGAAAACATGAGAACCAGCTAACACCACAGATGTGCAGCGGTGTTCAGCGTTGGATAAAATGATTTTTAATTTTCCATGGAGGGCTCACTATCTGCAGGAGAGATTTTAACAGAAAAAAAAGACAAATGTGAACATTAAAATGGCAAATTTATGATAAAAAGACCATGAATTTATTGGGAGAAAACTAGTAAATTTATCTGTAAAGGCAGAAATTTACAGAAACCTCAAACTCTTGTGAAAGTGTCAAAAATTGCTATTAAATAAATAAACATACAGATAAAAAATCAAACTTTTATGGAATGTTTTGTATCTTCATGCAGATTTGTGAGGATCAAAAATGTATCAAATATCTCTTTGGACAGCAAAGGTTATAAATCAGAAGAGTATATGTACTACTTTATGTCAAAAAGTGATGGATGATGACCGTTGTCCCCTCCCCCCTACACACCCCTCCGTTCCCACGTGAACTTTGACCTTTTCAACTTGTGAGCCACACCTGTGCCCGCGACTGGACGTCAAACTGATGGATGATATTTAAGGTTTTTGAACTTTTGACCCTGCCTCAACCAACTTTTGACCCTGAACTTTTGACCCTGCCTCAACCAACTTTTGACCCTGCCCATCCTTCTTCTTCCGGCTATCAGAGAGAGCAGACGCATTTCTTCTCCTCTCCCTTCTCCTCCTCCCTTTACTGATCCCAGCTTGCTGTGTCCTGTCTGTGTCTCGCTCTTCTTCTGCTGCATCTCGACCCAAACGGAAATTATGGATTTGGTGAGCTGGGCTTTAATGCTATTGACACCACTTTTTAACAGCAAATCGGGCCAGGGGGAGCCCAAGTGGAGAGACTCATGGAACATTTGGAATTCATGTGTCTGCATGACTCGATTGAAGATGTGGAAGACATCTACCTGTTTTGGGCTTTATGATCACAGGATTTGTACTGATTGGCTCTGGAGTTTTCCTGGTGTATCGAAAATTAAAGAAGTTTGGAAGAGCTAATCAAAATGCGGACCCGGCGAAGCTCCTTCAATTAATTCGACCAGCTGGGGAGAGCACTGATAGCGGCAAATATGTGACTAGCATGGAATTACCATCTGGCATGCACTGAAGAGAGATGGACTCTGTGGACATGTTTGGCGAACTGAATCGGAAGGTGGGAAACATCTTGGAGTCGCTGGGTGCTCTCCAGGGAATGATTTTAAAGCCTATGTATGTAAATTGTGATGCACAGAATCGCATGAGAGAGGAAATTTCTATGCTCTAAGTGAACTGTGCTTATTAGGCCTTGATTCGGCATCCTTGAGTGTCTCATTCCTCCAGGAGAAGAGATAAAGCAGAAGGGAGTTTTGGCTTCTCTCAAACCCAAACAATTGCTGATGTGCAGCAAGTCTGAACTCTCCAAGGACAGCGTTATCATGTGACTAACATGGAGTTTTACCATCTGGCATGCACTGAAGAGAGATGGACTCTGTGGACATGCTTATCTATGTTTAGAATACATGAATATAACATCTAGCCGTTGCCTAGGAGAGGATTTTTTGTTGTGCACCAGTAACTGACACATTCACATTGCACTCATACTGATATCACATGACTGACATACACACAGTGGTCTCTCTCTTTTTCTTTGTTAATGTGTGGATCTGTATTGTCTGCTAAATGTGCTTAGATGGGTTTTTTTCTATGTGATCACAATCTGGCTCATTCGAGCCATATTTTGATAACTATGTTTTTTCATTCAGCCTAATGTGTTACCCCCTTCCCCCCTCCTCCTCTTTACCCCCCACTGAATGAGGCGCCTTGTATGGCTGCCGCGTCATTAGGGAGCGCTTAACATAAGCGCACCTAGTGATAAGTAAAATTCCTTGTATGTGTTATGCATACTTGGCAATAAAGTTGATTCTGATTCTGATTCTGATTCTGAGCGGAAAAGGAGTGTAACGGAAATATGGAATATTAATAAATAATAAATATGATCAGGTATGAATTATTTAATTTATATTGATGTATTGGAATCTGAGCTCAAATCTCATTTCATATACATCAGAAAAGTTAATAACACTCGTAAGGGGCACCAGCTTCTATCTTTAAGAAGCAATTTGATCTTTAATCTCACTTTATACCTGTTTGATCACTCAATAAATTAATCAATAATCAGTCTCAAAAATTTTCCGTGAATTCGATACCTGGGCTTGAAACAGACTCAGAATGAAATAAATTTCCAACAACTTCTCTCATTTTTAAATATTTATTAAACGAAATGATTAACAGACATGGTAGTAATTTCATTAATAATTATAAAATCAATCTTGTAAATGATAGATTAACAATGTCAATATTTTCGGAACCAGGGTTAAACTGAGAGATGAATTTCTATCAGTTTGAGTTAACGGATTATTAAAAACAACGCAAATTTATGGAGAAAGTTTATTACTTATATGAAGAAGTCCTAAATTAATCTTAAGAAAATAAAAACAGAATTTTAATGAAAAGAAGAGTTATGTTAAGGGCTTCTTAATTTGCATCTGATTAGATATACAAATTATTACCGAACCTCAGAAGTTTATTCAGCAGTGGAATTAAAGTTTGCAGCTCACGTGCTCCTCGGTCGATGGTTCGGTCGTCGTCCTCAGCCCAAGATTTCGTGGATGTTAGGGGAAATATCTGCCCGCAGATATTTCAGGGTCCACAGTTCGACCTTTAAATTCAAACGGTCGAACGGGGCTGGATCTTGGCTGTATGACCCACAGTTGAAACGGGTCCTAGCCAGATGGTGCCGATGCTTCTTCAGCGCGATGTGGGACAGCTGCGCGTTGATTCCTCAGCTGCGTCTTTTCTTCCTGGTAGACAAGCAGCTGCAGAGGTTTTCGGGAATAATTAAAGGTATCTAATCCGATCTCAAATTTAAAAAAAAACTTTCGGACTTTAGATAAAAATAGCTTCTGGTGGGTGCTTGGTCAAGAAAAATATTATAAAATAAAGTCAAGATTAAAGTTTACATTAAAATTAAACAAACGGTGGTTTTACAGAAAGTTTAACAAAGAAAAAGTGATGAATGAAAATTGGAGTTTAACTCCGATTAAGAATTGAGCTCAAAGAAATAGGAATTCCTAGGTATTTAAGAGGAAAAGAAAATACAAAGTTACATAAATAAATTACGAGTTATCTGCTCTGTGTTCAGAAAAGCGACATGTGGTAAGACGGTCCTTTGTTCTTCCTTGCTGTGTGTAGACAACGAGAGCAGCCGAAAAGAAAGAGGCGAAAAGAGGTGAAGCAGAGTCTGACGAAAAAGAGGCTGAAGCCGGAGTCTCTCTCCTTTTTATAAGCTCTGTTGAGTTTCGCGGGATTCCGGCCTGACTGGAATCTCAGCCAATGAGCGTCCTTCGTGGGCGGGCTCGATGAACTTTTAGTCCAATGAACAAACAGTCTATTGTTCGGAGTCCTTTGGGGTGAAGAGTTGTCATGCAGAGATTGGCTGTTGGAGTCACATGGTTTTAGAGGCAAAACTTTGATACATACTGGAAGTTAATATTTCCCTTTATGTATTAAACTAAGATAACTTTAGTGATTAGTATAAATTATAAGCAGTGCTTCTAAATCAACATGCAGGAATAAACATTCATTTAAAACATTAGCATGCATATATATAAAATCACAGATTAATGCATTTCACACATATTGATTTTCCACATCAAAAACATCAGAGTCCATCTGCATTTTCATAGTTCTGAAAAGAATGAAGGTTTAGAATTGAGTTTGTAATAATGTACTTTTAAAGTTCACTGGTTAAATCCAGCGTTTCCCAGAATTTAAGGAAATTTGTGGGTCTGTGTGGCCAGGTCTGTTGCATGTTTATGGGGGCAATAAAAGTGAAGCCGGACATTGGGGAAATTCCTTAGGCTGGTTTTAACAAAAGAAAGGGGATTTCAGCTGTGGCCTGGGGGAAGAAAATCCGTTTATTTGCGTTATTCCTGGATGAAACAAAAATGTCTTTAAGAAGAAGAATAATTGTTGCTGAGCCAAAGTGAGATGATGCTACAGGAGGGTTTGGCAGCGTGAGCAATGATGAGCTACAGGCGCACCCCTACGGTCAACCAGTGAAACTACAGCATGGCGTGTGCTAAAATTGGATCATTAAATATAATCAGAAATGTAAACAATGAAAAAAACAGAAAAAAGCGGGCGAAGCAGTAAGTGTAATGAGCCAATGTTAGCAAGCCAGCAGCGAGCGGAGCGGGAGGGTTTGATGGCCTAGCCAGTGGTGCTCTAGAGGTGCGTCAATCATCAAGTCCGTTTGGGGGGCAAAGCCGGAGTAGCAAAAACAACGCAGTGGTGATCCAGAGGTCTTTAGGTGAACTGGGGATAGGTTGAAGTGTGGGTTTGCATCCACCTCCCTCCTTCCTCAGTCAGCAAGCCAGTAATGACAAAACTATATCAAAAACATGGTAGAGTTTAAGAACTTTAACAACACTTTTATCTGCAGGTTTGTTTGTGTGATTAGAGTTTAATTTGTGATGACAATAGCAAATTTGCAATATGCCAAGAAAACACACAAGTTAGGTTAATTGGAGACTCTAAAGCGGCCCCAGGTGTGAATGTGTGTGTGACTGGTGAACGAGCTGGGGGCCGCACCAGTGGCTGCCTCGTCCACTCATGTGGATGCCAGGTAGTTTCTCTACTGTGGGACTAATAAAGGAATCTAAATCTAAAAAATCTAAAACTTAACATTCCTCCTATCAAGCATTTTATATTTTCCATTTTGTGTTACATATTTTTAAAATGAGCACACAACAGCATTCTAAGGATTCTGATATTATTGTTAGCATGAACCAATTCTGTAAACATCCCACAACTTGTACATGATATTTACCAACAGTTACATTATTGTTATTCAACCAAACCTTTTATCATCTGTTGTGATCTGAAAAACTTTTTCATACCTTCTGGTTTTTATAACTTTAAGTCAGACCTTTTTTTCAACCACTCATGACAAAGTAAAACCAGAATTTGGGGGTTTTGTTCTGCGTGTTCTTTTTCAACCCATATGACTTGAGTAAGTTTTTGATGGAATGTTGAATCGGCGAGCTGTAAAACATTTTGTAGCAATCAAAACATCCATGTTTTAAAATGTTTTTCATTTACCCACAATATAACCCTGTAAAGTCAAATGGGTTGATAAAGAACACGCAGAATTACACAGACAGCCAAAACCCCCAAATTCTGGTTTTACTTTGTCATGAGTGGTTGAAAAAAAGGTCTGACTTAAAGTTATGAAAACCAGAAGGTATTAAAAACGTTTTTCAGATCACAACAGATGATAAAAGGTTTGGTTGAATAACAATAATGTAACTGTTGGTAAATATCATGTACAAGTTGTGGGATGTTTCCAGAATTGGTTCATGCTAACAATAATATCAGAATCCTTAGAATGCGGTTGTGTGGTCATTTTAAAAAAATGTAACACAAAATGAAAAATATAAAATTCTTCATAGGAAGAATGTTAAATTTGCTATTGTCAGCACAAATTAAACTCTAATCACACAATCAAACCTATAAGGTTTTTTTTTTAAAGTTCTTAAACTCTGACATTTTTTTGATATAGTTTTGTCATTACTGGTTTGTTGACTGAGGAAAGAGGGAGGTGGATGCAAACGGTGCGGTGGAGCAGTGGTTAGCACTGCACCAGCACAGCAACTCACCCTTGGCCATGGGATCCCTGGTTCGATCCCAGCCCCTGACCAACAGTGATCTGTGTGGAGTTTGCATGTTCTCCCCGTATCTGCGTGGGTTTACTCCGGGATTTCTCCGGTTTCCTCCCACAGGCCAAAAACATGCAGGTTAGGTTAACTGGAGACTCTAAAGTGGCCCTAGGTGTGAATGTGTGTGTGAATGGTGAAGGGATAGCGCCGTACCGTGGCTGCTTCATCCATCCAGGTGGATGCCCTCAATTTCCCCTCTGGGGATCAATAAAGTATACAAAATCCAAAAAAACAAAAAAAAAACAAAAACACACATTTGAAGGCTTACTTGTTACTCAATTCAATCTATCCCCAGTTCACCTGAACACCTCTGGATCACCACTGCGCTGTTTTTGCTACTCTGGCTTCACCCCAAAAACAGACTTGATGATTGACCCGCCTCTACTGCACCATTGGCTAGAATAGAATAGAATAGAATAGACTTTATTTGTCATAAGGTCCCCGTGCGCATCTCCATAGCGCATGGAGGAGGAGAAAAAGGACAAATGGATTTAAGTGCTGTGTTACACTAAACACACATTTATTAAAACAAAAGTGAATACACAAAAGACAAGACAGCCCGGGTACACTTAAGACTCCTTCAGGACGCTTAACACACACTGGAGGAAATATTGGGCAATCAGCCAAAGCGTAGCAGCTGTGCTGCACGGGAGGAAACGCTGCGGAAGCGTAGCAGCACAGCGGCGAACAGAAATGCTAACAGCGAGTACTCACAGTGAGGGGGCAGTCCGAGTAATCACAGCGAGCATACATTGCATACACAGACTTAGCATACACAGACTTAGTCCTTCTGGTGACGTGACGGTTAGATGGCAGAGAAAAACCATCTAACACATATAATGGTTCAGCGGTGTTTGTGTAGCAAGGAGCCGCTTAAGTATAAACACCGCTGGCCAAACAATTGAGAACACGTGGGCGAGGCGTGGGAAAGATAATTACTGGGGCGAACAGCTGACTGTCAGAGAAAGAGGGGGCGTGGCCAGATAGGCCAGAGCGGCAGCTACAGGCAGGAACATAAACCACACACAGACATGAAAACAACGCGAAATCAAAACATTACACCACATGTTAAACCCACTGCCTGAGCCACCAGGAACGATCAGAACCGAGCCCACAGGAAACACGGGCTCGGTTCATGACATTATTGTTATTGTACAGATGTACAGCACAGCAAAATTGTGGGCGCTCCATCAGGCTACTGTGCAATAAAGTAAGAGAGAAAATCTGAATAAAACATAGTCACAGGACACACGGTTAAACATACAATTGAAATAAAAATAAAAATTAAATTAAATTAGCCCATAGGTATATACACAGGTACGGTAGTGACTTCACAGGTGGAAATATGTACATAAGAGTGTGGAGTGCAGAACACACAATGGAATAAAATGGCACAAGGATTATGGAACATATGTACAGTTCTGATTTCACCAATGGGTCAATATATATGAAAGTGAGGAGTGCAAAGACAGGCAATCAAACCCTTCCTCTCCGCTCAATGCTAGCTTGCTAACGTTGGCTCACTAGGCTCACTGCTTCACTCGCTAACCCACGCTTTTGAAGTTTTTTCTCTTTTTTCATTGTTTAATTTTCTGATTTTATTTAATCATCCAATTTTCGCACACGCCACACTGTAGTTTCATTGGTTGACCATAGGGGTGTGCCTCTAGCTCATTGCTCATGCCACCAAACCTTTCCTCTGCACTCATTGGTTGAGGCCGGATCAAAAATTTATAAACCTTAAATATCATCCATCAGTTTGACGTCCGGTCACAGGCACAGGTGCGGGTCACAAGATGAAAAGATTAAAGGTCACATGGGAACGGAGGGGTGTGCGGGGGTCACCATCCATCACTTTTTGACATAAGGTGGTACACATGCTCTTCTTCAATCTGTGGTCCAGAAGAATGGGGGACTGGACCCTGCAGGACGGAGAAGTCACACTTTCAGATACCACTCAATTACTGGACTGTGCACGATGGGATACATTGGTATTGTTGTGACTAGACCTCGTCAAGACAAGTCCAAGACTATAACAGGTCAAGACCGAATCAGAAAACACCTAAAAAATGTCACAATCGGCCCTTTCAGGGCAGAAATCAAGACCCCACTCAACTGCTGTGAGTTTGCACGCTTAATGAAAACAAATAGAAATAAACCACAAGGGGTGACATACAACAAGGAGATAAATGAGAACCACAAAGGGGAACAGAGAAAAAGGCGATCAAAGAGAACCACGAAGAGTAACTTACAATTGGTCAGGCGAGGCTGAGTACGGAACTTAAAATAAACGGGAATCAGACGGGGGATTCTTATCTGAGCAAAGGGTGAGGTCGCAGCGAGGAATAAACACTGCAAGCGAGCTTAAATAATAACAGGGAGAAACCAAATGTGGAACAGAAGTGGATGCATGAAGTGAGAAAGTAATCAAGACAACTAAACAGCTGTGACAACCCGCAAAAAGATTTGACACAAAGAAGCAGCATACGACACTGTCAAAATAAAGGTACAGAAAAGTAAACAATGGTGACAGACAAAATAAAAGCACAACCCATAGTGAATGGAAAGTACCAGCGAAACCTAGAGACCCAAGAAAGGCTCTGACCCGCGCTTGGAATCACGACAATGCCCCTTCCTTAAGGGGTAGAACCAAGACACCCCAACGTAGCATCAAAAAGGGATGAAAATACACCCCCCCCCCAACAGGAATAACACCAAAAACAGACCCCGAGAGGGTGGGGGGGGGGATCCAGACCTGGAGGAAGAGACACAAAAACAAACAAAACAAAACAAACATGACCCACAACAATGACCAAATACAGTGCATAGGAAACCTTGCAAAACTGGATGGCCGAGGGAACTGGTCAGGGGGCCTTCCAAAGTCCCAGCTCCACCCGATCATCAGGTGGAAAAGGCCGGGCAGCCTACCAGGTCTCCCGAGCCACTAAAATGGAGGACAGAGTTCATTGGGTGGTCTTCCAGAATTCAGAAGCCACCCAAGCAAACAAGAGAGTTCTTTGGGTGGTCTCCCCGCATCAGAATCAGAATCAGAATGAGATTTATTGCCATTGTTCATGTAGTACACAAACTAGGAATTTGTCTCGGTGCAATGCTGCAACATTAAACATGAAGTGGCACTAAAGATAAAAATAAAAAACTATGCATGCAATAAAATGTAGAATATGAATGAGTAATACTAATCTATGCAATTTAAAATATATTAACAAGCAGCAGATATTGTGGAGTTCCACATAGTGAGTCGGTAGTGCAAATGAAAACAGTGATAATTATCATGAGTCCGGTTGAGCTGCTGTACGTAGTGCACGAGAGTCTAATAAGTCACTTAGTGTTCAGCAGTCTGATGGCAGAGGGGAAGAAGCTGTTCATGTAGCGGGAGGTTTTAGTCTGAATGGACCGAAGTCTTCTACCTGAGGGGAGGGGGGCAAACAGTGCGTGTCCAGGGTGTGAAGGGTCAGCCATGATCCGACCTGCACACCTCCGGGTCCTGGAGATGTACAGGTCCTGGAGGGATGGAAGCTCGCAGCCGATCACCTTCTCAGCAGCGCGCACAATGCGCTGCAGACTTAGTCTGTCCCTGGCGGTGGCTCCTGCGTACCACACGGTGATGGAGGTGGTGAGGATGGACTCGATGATGGCCGTGTAGAACTGCACCAACATCTTGGTGGGTAGCTTGAGCTTCCTCAGCTGCCGCAGGAAGAACATCCTCTGCTGGGCCTTTCTGATGAGGAAGCTGATGGTCGGCTCCCACTTGAGGTCCTGGGTGATGGTGGTGCCCAGGAAGCGGAAGGAATCCGCAGTGGTGATGGGAGAGTCTGTGAGGGTAAGGGGGGGCAGAGGGGCTGTGACTTTTCTGAAGTCCACGATCATCTCCACTGTCTTCAGAGCGTTCAGCTGCAGGTTGTTGTGGCTGCACCAGGACGCCAGCTGGGCCACCTCTCTCCTGTAGACGGACTCGTCGCCGTTGGAGATGAGCCCGATGAGGGTGGTGTCGTCCGCAAACTTGATCAGCTTGACAGACTGGTGGCTGGAGGTGCAGGAGTTGGTGTACAGGGAGAAGAGCAGGGGGGAAAGTACACAGCCCTGGGGTGATCCGGTGCTGATGCTAACAGAGTCTGAGACAGTCTTTCCCAGCCGCACATGCTGCCTCCGGTCCGTCAGAAAGTCGGTGATCCACCTGCAGAGGGAGTCAGGCACGTTGAGCAGGGACAGCTTGTCCTGGAGCAGAGCGGGGCGGATGGTATTGAATGCAGAGCTGAAGTCCACAAACAGGATCCTGGCGTAGGTTCCCGGGGAGTCCAGGTGCTGCAGGATGGAGTGGAGGGCCAGGTTGACTGCATCGTCCACGGACCTGTTGGCTCTGTAGGCAAACTGCAGCGGGTCCAGGAGGGGAGTGGCGATGGTTTTGAGGTGGGGCAGGACCAGGTGCTCAAAGGACTTCATGACTACAGAGGTGAGCGCTACAGGTCTGTAGTCGTTAAGTCCAGTGATCCGTGGCTTCTTGGGGACAGGGACGATGGTAGAGGTTTTGAGGCAGGCCGGCACGTGGCATGACTTCAGGGAGGTGTTAAAAATGTCTGTGAAGACAGGAGTCAGCTCCTCCGCACAGTGTCTCAGGGTGGAGGGAGACACGCCGTCCGGACCAGGGGCCTTGCGCGGGTTCAGTCTGGAGAACTGTCTGTGCACGTCCTGCTCACTGATGGCAAGGGCAGGGGGGAGGAGGGGGGGCCGCCTTTGATGAAGTGGGGACCATGGAGGCAGTGGCGCTGGGGGGAGGGGGAGAGTTGGACACAGCTGACGAGGTGTCAAAACAGGCATAGTGTTGGGACAGTCTTTGACAAAGGGCTTTGTCATCCTGACCCTTAGAAGCCTGAGGCCGATAGTTGGTGATTTGCCTCAGTCCTCTCCACACAGAAGCAGAGTCATTAGCAGTGAACTGCTGCTGGAGTCTCTCAGAATACACAGATTTAGCTCTCCTCAGCTCTCTGCTAAACCGGTATTTGACCTCCCTGTAGCAGTCCCTGTCTCCACTTTTCAACGCTGCTTCCTTCTCCTTCCTGATCTGTCTGAGCTTAGCAGTGAACCAGGGCTTATCATTAGAGTACCTCACCTTGGTGCGCGATGGAAGAATGCTCGCCTCACAAAAGTGGATATAAGAGTTCACAGTGTCCATGTACTCATCCAAATTATGGGTGGCTCCTTTAAACATGCCCCAGTCAGTTATTTCCATGCACATGTTCAGCTTCTCCTCAGCTTCACTGGTCCATTTCTTCGTAGTGCTCACAACAGGTTTTGTGAGCTTCAGTCTCTGTCTGTATGTGGGAATCAGGTGGACAATCACGTGATCAGATAGTCCGAGCGCAGCGTGGGGAACAGCGCGATACGCGTCCTTAACCGCTGGGCCAACGGGCTGCGGAGCAACACGCACTCCCCCAGGAGGTGGCAGTTGGAACCCATGCTTACCGTGGACCACAGAAGCCAGGAGATGGGCACCCGACAAAGAGGATGGCGGAAAAGGAACCACAACAGAACCAGATGTAGATTGAGGAGCCACAGCAACCTTAGGCATAGGTGCAGCATGCCTGGTGGCCCCAGACTGGGGTGAAACAGCACCCCTGGTGGCCCCGGACTGAGGCATAGCTGTACTCTTGGTGACCCTGGACTGAGGCGTAGCAGCACCCCCGGTGCCCCCGGACTGAGGCATAGCAGCACGCTAGGTGGCCCCGGACATAGGCATAACAGCACCCTCAGTGGCCCCGGACATAGGCGTAGCAGCACCCTTGGTGGCCCTGGAGAGAGGCATAGCAGCACCCTTGGTGGCCCTGGACTGAGGCGTAGCAGCACCCTCGGTGGCCCCGGACATAGGCGTAGCAGCACCCTTGGTGGCCCTGGACATAGGCGTAGCAGCACCCTTGGTGGCCCTGGACTGAGGCGTAGCAACACCCTCGGTGGCCCCGGACAGAGGCGTAGCAGCACCCTCGGTGGCCCCGGACATAGGCGTAGCAGCACCCTTGGTGGCCCTGGACAGAGGCATAGCAGCACCCTCGGTGGCCCTGGAGAGAGGCATAGCAGCACCCTCGGTGGCCCTGGACTGAGGCATAGCAGCACCCTCAGTGGCCCCGGACTGAGGCGTAGCAGCACCCTTGGTGGCCCCGGACATAGGCGTAGCAGCACCCTCGCTGGCCCCGGACTGAGGCGTAGCAGCACCCTCGTTGACCCCGGCCTAGGGCATAGCCGTACCCTCAGTGGACCTAAACTGGAATGCAGCTGCACTCACGGAGGCCTTGGGCAATGAGGCTGGCCCCACAGAGACCTCTGGCCTCTGTTGGGTCACCCTCAGTGACCCTGAGGACAGGTTCCGACAAGAAGAACAAGGAAACAGAATCAGGGTCACCGCTGGCAGTGGAGCCCGGTGAGGTGAGCTCGCCGGTCTCCACTGCCAGCCGGGCCGTGGCTGCGTGACATACAGAAAGGCGATAAATGAGAACCATGAAGGTTAACTTACAATTGGTCAGGCAAGGCTGAGTACGGAGCTTAAAATAAACGGGAATCAGATGTGGGATTCCTGTCTGAGCAAAGGGTGAGGTCGCAGCGAGGAATAAACACCGCAAGCGAGCTTAAATAATAATGGGGAGAAACCAAATGTGGAACAGATGTGGATGCATGAGTGAGAAAGTAATCAAGACAGCTAAACAGCTGTGACAACCTGTGAAAAGATTTGACACAAGGAAGCAGCATATGGTGCTGTCAAAATAAAAGTACAGAGAAGTAAACAATGGTGACAGACAAAATAAAAGCACAACCTATAATGAATGGAAAGCAAGAACTAATACATATACAGAAAATCACCAGTGAAATCTAGAGACCCGAGTACGGCTCTGACCTGCACTCGGAGCCATGACACAGAATGGGTGTTTGTGATGATATTGTCATGGCAGACTCTTATACTGACTCTTTTTGCTGAGATATATTTCAAAAATGGAAAAAATCTAATTGTAGGTGTGATTTATCGTTCCCCGGAAACTGACCTTAATATTTTTACGACCAAACTGCAAGAAATTTTATCCTCAATCAACAATAAACTAAAAGTTGTATCCTCCTTAGAGACTTCAGGAATGGTGCAGCTAAAAATGACTTTATGAATACACTACACTCCTCTCCCTTTTTCCCTACCACTAATACTTACAGCAGAATCCCTCACTAACATTCACAGTTCCACACTGGTATCTGGAGTCGTACTTGTGGTGTAGTGTGGTGTGAATGTGCTGCCGTACCCGCCCCTGCTGTCACGTCAGGTGGGCACAGCCCTTGTGAATAAATAGCTCTGATCCCATAATAAAGTGTGAATTTGCTGCATGACAGAAGAGACTCCAATTCTTCATTCCTCATACTATTGTTCTGTTTCTTGACCTTGCTGTTAGGCCCTCAATCTCGCATCATAAACTAAAAATAAAAATACTGAACGAAGAAACCTGACAACCAACCAGCCAAGGCATGAGAAAGAATCTACAACTGTAGTGATGCTGATGCTGTGTTTGACACCTTGACTAAAGAAATAACAGACTCCATTCAGAGGACAATTCCCATCAAGACTGTCACATGTCACATGAACTATTCAACATCCGTGGCTTTCTAAGGGCACAGTAAAATCTATTAAGCACAAAAAACAAACATGAATAATAATGATAAAAATAATAACAAATAATAAAAATGAAGCTACTAATTATAGAAAAAAACATATTATTAGAAAGAGCAAGAGTAATTACTATGCAGAAGTTATAAATGCGTCACGGGATGATTCCAAGGAATCCTGGAGAATACTAAACAACGTTCTAAACAGGGACCAAAACCCCCCCACACTGCCTAACAATAACGCAGTCACCATTCTCACCAGTAATGCCACTCTCGCTGATAAATTTTGTAATTATTTTGTCTCCATTGGAGAAAATTTATCTTACTGTCAAGATCAGGACTTGGCTGTGCTCATGTCCTCGCTTTATGTTATTTGTTTCTCTTTAATCTTCAGGACATGAGTTCAGCCGTGTCCTCACCCTCTGTTTATGTTCATCTCTATTTTATTTTCTTCCCTGCCATTGCCTGAGTTTGGTTGTCATTTGGTCCTCCTCCTCATTATTATTATTATTATTATTATTATTATTATTATTATTATCCATCCATTCATCCATCTTCTACTGCTTTCCCCGAGGTCCGGGTCACAGAGGCAGCAGTTCGAGCAGAGAAGCCCAGACTTCCCTCTCCCCAGCCACCTGCTCCAGCTCTTCAGAGAAGATACCAAGGCATTCCCAGACCAGCTGGGAGACATAGTCTCTCCACTGAGTCCTGGGTCTGCCCCGGGGTCTCCTCCCAGTGGGACGTGCCCGAAACACCTCAAGTGGGAGGCGTCCAGGAGGCATCCTAATCAGATGCCCAAACCACCTCAACTGGCTCCTTTCAATGTGGAGGAGCAGCAGTTTTACTCTGAGCCTCTCCCAGATGACTAAGCTCCTCACCGTATCTCTGAGGGCGAGTCCAGCAATCCTACGGAGAAAGCTCAATTCAGCCGCTTGTATCCGAGATCTCGTTCTTTCAGTCATTACCCAAAGCTTGTGACCATAGGTGAGAGTAGGAACGTAGATTGACTGAAAAATCTGATAAATTCTCCTCTCGGCGCCACACCAGTAGGCTGCCTTTTGCAACAGCGGCTCGATTCCGAGTTTTTTTTCCCTTCCTCTCTCTTTTGATCACTTTTTTTTTTCACTCCACTTATATCACGGACACACAGATCGTCCCAAATGTCTCCTGAGCCGGTGGACGGAGCCACTGTTTATAGCAGGATACGATACAGCAGAGAAGAGCTGCTAGCATTCAACCGCCACCCGGTCCCATTGGAAAAACTCGACATACCGAGAGAACTGAGGCGAAAACGCCGCGGCTGCCGGGCTGGAGTAAGGCGGAGGACAAAAAATATAAGGTACAGACCCTCCCTTCCATCTGTTGTCATGGGAAATGTACGGTCGATACTGGGAAAGTTAGATGAGCTAGCGGCTATCTCCCGTTATGATAGCACATACCGGGAGTGCTCTCTCCTTTTGTTTACTGAGACGTGGCTAACTGAACTAGCAGCAGATGCTAACATTGAGCTGGAGGGTTTTCACATGATACGAGCTGACCGAACACCAGACAGTGGCAAAGCAAGGGGCGGTGGAGTGATAATGTATGTTAACAACAACTGGTGCAGACCGGGACATATCACTGTTAAACAACGACACTGCAGCAAAGACATTGAGTTGCTAGCTGTTAGCATGAGGCCTACATATCTCCCGAGAGAACACTCACACATGATCTGCATTGTTGTTTATGCAAATCCGACGGCGAACGCTGGGACAGCGCGTGACGTCATCCATTCAGTAACCAGCAGGCTGCAGACAGAACACCCAGATGCTCTTCTCCTCATCTCAGGCGATTTCAACCACGTTTCACTGTCTCCCATTCTGCCCACTTTCACCCAGTATGTCACATGCCACACTAGAGACAATAAAACACTGGATTTGTTCTACGCAAACACTAAGGAGGCGTACACCTCATCACAACTCCCCCCACTTGGGAGATCGGATCACAACTTGGTTCATCTCCGACCGGTGTACAAACCCCTAGTGCACAGACAACCTCCGGCCATGCACACTGTGGAGTTATGGTCTGAGGAGACAATGGACACTCTAAAGGACTGTTTTGAAGCCACTGCCTGGAAGCAGCTCTGCGATCCACATGGTGAGGACATCGATGGCCTCATTCACACCTTCACGGGCTACCTCAGCTTCTCTGTGGACAAATCCGTTCCCACCAAGACCATACGGCGTCACTCAAACAACAAACCCTGGATCAACCCTGAGATAAAAACACTTCTGAGAGAGAAGAAGAGGATCTTCAGGTCGGGGAACAGGGAGATGCTGAAGTCCGTACAGAGGGAGCTGAGGAGAAAGATCAGAGAAGGCAAGGACAGCTTCAGGAAGAAGATGGAGGACAAGCTGCAACAGAGCGACATCAGCGGGGTCTGGAGAAACCTCAAAACCATCTCGGGGCTCCAGAATACCTCCCCCCAGGCCACGGGGGGCAGGGAGTGGGCGAACAACCTGAATCTGTTTTTCAATAGATTTGACCAACCGCCCTCCCCCCTGTCTGCACAACAACCACTGCTGCCTCTAAGAAATCAAGTCCTGCTGCCCACTCCCCACTCCACCGACACCCCCCCCACTCCCAACACACAGCCCCCCATCCCGACCCTGACCAAGACCCAGGTGAGGACGGAGCTGAGGAAGATCAAGGCGAGGAAGGCGTCGGGACCGGACGGCATCAGCGCAAAGCTCCTCAAGTCCTGTGCAGACCAGCTGTGTGGGATTGTGACGTATATCTTCAACATGAGCCTGAAACTGGGGAGGGTACCACAGCTGTGGAAAACATCTTGTGTGGTACCTGTACCAAAAACTTCCCACCCCAAAGACCTGAACAGCTACAGACCGGTGGCCTTGACGTCCCACTTGATGAAGACCCTGGAGAGACTGCTCCTTGCTCATCTCCGCCCCCTGGTGGAACCAGCGATGGATCCACTCCAGTTCGCCTACCAGCATGGCATTGGGGTGGAGGATGCGGTGATCTTCCTCCTTCACCGTTCTCTGTCCCACCTGGAGAAGCCCGGGAATATGGTGAGGATCATGTTCTTTGACTTCTCCAGTGCTTTCAACACCATCCAACCGATGATCCTGAAGGACAAGCTGCTGCGCGCAGGGGTGGACCAGCACCTGTCATCATGGATCCTGGACTACCTCACGAACCGGCCTCAGTTTGTGAGAACCCAGGACTGTGTTTCCGACACGATCATCAGTAGCACGGAGGCCCCCCAGGGAACGGTGCTGGCTCCCTTCCTGTTCACTCTTTATACTGCGGACTTCTCACACAACACAACACATTGCCATCTACAGAAGTTCTCTGATGACTCTGCGATCGTTGGTCTCATCTCCAATGGAGATGAAGCTGAGTACAGAGGGCTTATCCAGGACTTTGTGGACTGGTGCCATCGGAACTGCCTCCAGATCAACGCGAGGAAAACTAAGGAGCTGGTGGTGGACTGCCGCAGGCATGGGCAGCCCCTCACAGCACCAGTAAATATACAGGGAACAGACATCGAGATGGTGACATCCTATAAGTACCTGGGTATTCATCTGAACAATAAACTAGACTGGTCACACAATACTGACGCACTCTACAAGAAGGGACAGCGCAGGTTGTTCCTGCTGAGGAGACTCAGGTCTTTTGGTGTACAAGGGGCGCTGCTGAAGTCATTCTACGACACGGTGGTGGCATCAGCCATCACTTTTGGAGTGGTCTGCTGGGGCAGTGGCATTACTGCAGCCGATAGGAAGAGACTGAACAAACTGATTAAGAAAGCTAGCTCTGTCCTGGGGCAGCGCCTTGATCCGATGGAGGAGATAGGAGAGAGAAGGACGGTGGCTAAACTGTCATCTCTGCTGGAGTCCGAGTTCCACCCTATGCAGGACATACTGGATGCACTGAGGAGCTCATTTAGCAGCAGACTACATCATCCCAGGTGCACAACCGAGAGGTTTCGTAGGTCCTTCCTACCAACGGCTGTCAGACTGTACAACCTAAGCAGGGTTGCTCGCAGAGATAGCAAAAAGACGTAACAAACTAATAGTTTTTTGAATGCAAAAGATGCAATAGACTTACACTATGGTCCTCTCCGGCATACAACTAGGAACATACCGGTCGCTATGGAGGGTGAGAATATGTATGGGCACATAATCATACCATGTAGGATAACTAAATAGACGGTTATGCTGTTTCATCCCATCTAGCAACAATGCTCTGCACTGTGTGTGTTTATATATTTACATATTTATTCCATCTAGCTACAATGCTCAGCACTGGGTGTGTTTATATACTTGCATATTTATTCCACCTAGCTGCAATGCTCCGTACTGTGGGTGTTTATATATTTACATATTTATTCCATCTAGCTACAATGCTCTGCACTGTGTGTTCATATATTCATATATTTATTCCATCCAGCTACAATGCTCTGCACTGTGTGTCTGTGTGTGTGTGTGTATATATATATTTTATAGTAATATGTACATATGTTACTATAAAATATATATATACACACACACATATTTTATAGTAATATGTACATATGTCCCCCTCATGGATCGTCACCTTATCGTGGTGGGGGGGTTTGCGTGCCCCAGTGATCCCAGGAGCTATGTTGTCCGGGGCAATTTGCCTCTGATAGGGTCTCCCAAGACAAACTGGTCCTGGGTGAAGGGCCAGACTAAGAACGATCCAACAGACTCTCATGATAAATTGTATATCAAGGATTCAGTGTACCCCGCCCGGTATGGGGTTACCGGGGCCCCACCCTGGAGCCAGGCCTGGGGGAGGGGCTCGAAGGCTAGCGTCTGGTGGCCAGGTTTCCACCCATGGGACCCGGCCGGGCTCAGCCCGAAGGAGTTACATGGGTCCGCCCTCCAGTAGGTTCACCACCTGCAGGAGGGATCATGGAAGTCCGGTGCTATGTGGATTAGGTAGCAGTCAAAGGCGGAGACCTTGGCGGACTGATCCCAAGCTTTCTAAACTGGCTTTTGGTACGTGGAATGTCACCTCTCTGGTGGGGAAGGAGCCTGAGCTGGTGTACGAGATTGAGCGATACCGGCTAGATATAGTGGGCCTCACCTCAACACACAGCTCCGGTTCCGGAACCAGTCTCCTGGAGAGGGGCTGGAGCTTGGCCTTTTCTGGAGTTGCCCCGGGCGAGAGGCGACGAGCAGGGGTAGGTATTCTTGTATCGCCCCACCTTGCTGCCTCTATATTGGAGTTTTCCCCGGTGGACGAAAGGGTTGCTTCCCTGCGCCTTCGGGTTGGGAAACGGGTCCTGACCATCATTTGTGCCTATGCACCAAATGATGTTTCAGAGTACCCACCCTTTTTGGAGTCTGTGACTGGGGTGCTGGAGGGTGCTCCTCCTGGAGACTCCATTGTCCTACTGGGGGACTTCAATGCGCACGTGGGCAACGACAGTGAAACCTGGAGGGGGGTGATTGGGAGGAACGGCCTGCCCGATCTGAACCCGAGTGGTGTTCAGTTATTGGACTTCTGTGCTAACCACAGTCTGTCCATAACGAACACCATGTTCAAGCATAAGGGTGTCCATATGTGCACCTGGCACCAGGACACCCTAGGCCGCAGGTCGATGATCGATTTTGTTATCGTATCATCAGACCTGCGACCGTATGTCTTGGACACCCGAGTAAAGAGAGGTGCAGAGCTGTCAACTGATCACCACCTGGTGGTGAGTTGGATCCGATGGCAGGGGAGGAAGCCATTCAGACCTGGTAGACCCAAACGTATAGTGAGGGTGTGCTGGGAGCGTCTGGCTGAGGCCCCTGTCCGGGAGGTCTTCAACTCCCACCTCCGGAAGAACTTCAACCACATTCCGAGGGAGTCTGGAGACATGGAGTCTGAATGGGCCATGTTCTCCACCTCTGTTGTTGAAGCGGCGGCCCAGAGCTGCGGCCGCAAGGTGGTCGGTGCATCTCGTGGTGGCAACCCCCGAACCAAGTGGTGGACACCAGTGGTGAGGGGGGCCATTAAGCTGAAGAAGGAGTCCTATCAAGCTTGGTTGGCTTGTGGGACTCCCGAAGCAGCTGAGGTGTACCGGCAGGCCAAGCGGAGTGCAGCTCGGGTGGTTGCTGAAGCAAAAACCCGGGTATGGGAGGAGTTCGGTGAGGCCATGGAACAAGACTTTCGGTCGGCTTCAAAGAGATTCTGGCAAACTGTTCGGCGGCTCAGGAGGGGAAAGCAGCTCCCCGTCCACACTGTGTATGGTGCGGATGGGACACTGTTGACTTCAACTGGGGATATCGTCGGGCGGTGGAAGGAATACTTCGAGGATCTCCTCAATCCCACTGATACGCCTTCCACAGAGGAAGCAGGGTTTGGGGACAAGGGGGATGACTCGCCTATCACAGGGGCTGAGGTCGCCAAGGTGGTTAAAAATCTCCTTGGTGGCCGGGCCCCGGGGGTGGACGAGATTCGCCCCGAGTACCTCAAGGCCCTGGATGTTGTTGGGCTGTCATGGTTGACACGCCTCTGCAACATTGCGTGGAGGTCGGGGGCAGTGCCTTTGGCATGGCAAACCGGGGTGGTGGTTCCTCTCTTCAAAAAAGGGGACCGGAGGGTGTGCTCCAACTTTAGAGGGATCACACTCCTCAGCCTCCCTGGGAAGGTCTATGCCAAGGTACTGGAGAGGAGAGTCCGGCCGTTGGTCGAACCTCGGATTCAGGAGGAGCAATGTGGTTTTCGTCCTGGCCGTGGCACATCGGACCAGCTCTTTACCCTCTCGAGAATTCTTGAGGGTTCGTGGGAGTTTGCCCAACCAGTTTACATGTGTTTTGTGGACTTGGAGAAGGCATTTGACCGCGTCCCTCGTGGATTTTTGTGGGGGGTGCTTCGGGAGTATGGGGTATCGGGCTTGTTGTTACGAGCTATTCGGTCTCTGTACGACCGTTGTGAGAGTTTAGTTCGTATTGCCAACACTCGGTCGGAGTCATTCCCAGTGAGAGTTGGACTCCGCCAGGGCTGCCCTTTGTCACCGGTCCTGTTCATAATTTTTATGGACAGGATTTCTAGGCGCAGCCAGGGAATGGAGGGTGTCATACTTGGTGACCACAGGATCTCATCTCTGTTGTTTGCAGATGATGTTGTCCTGTTGGCTTCATCCAGCAATGACCTACAGCTCTTGCTGGGACGGTTTGCCGCTGAGTGTGAAGCGGCTGGGATGAGAATCAGCACCTCCAAGTCCGAGTCCATGGTCCTCAGCCGGAAAAAGGTGGATTGTCCTCTCCGGGTTGGGGACAGGCTCCTGCCCCAAGTGGAGGAGTTTAAGTATCTTGGGGTCTTGTTCACGAGTGAGGGGAAAATGGAGCGAGAGATCGACAGACGGATTGGAGCAGCATCTGCAGTGATGCGGACGTTGTACCGGTCTGTTGTGGTGAAGAGGGAGCTTAGTTCTAAGGCAAAGCTGTCGATTTACCAGTCAATCTACGTTCCTACTCTCACCTATGGTCACGAGCTTTGGGTAATGACCGAAAGAACGAGATCGCGGATACAAGCGGCTGAAATGAGCTTTCTCCGTAGGATTGCTGGACTCACCCTCAGAGATAGGGTGAGGAGCTCAGTCATCCGGGAGAGGCTCAGAGTAGAACCGCTGCTCCTCCACATTGAAAGGAGTCAGTTGAGGTGGTATGGGCATCTGATTAGGATGCCTCCTGGACGTCTCCCACTTGAGGTGTTTCAGGCACGTCCCACTGGGAGGAGACCCCGGGGCAGACCCAGGACTCGGTGGAGAGACTATGTCTCCCAGCTAGTCTGGGAACGCCTTGGTATCCCCTCTGAAGAGCTGGAGCAGGTGGCTGGGGAGAGGGAAGTCTGGGCTTCTCTGCTTGAACTGCTGCCTCCGCGACCCGGACCTCCGGAAAAGCGGTAGAAGATGGATGGATGGATGGATGGATGTACATATGTATATTAGCTGCTCCTGCTTGCTTGTTTTTTTTCTTGCCTTCTGATTGTTGCTCTGAGTGTTGCTATCCCTGTGCTGTTGCAATCCTGGAATTTCCCCGTTGTGGGACTAATAAAGGCTTATCTTATCTTAAATCAACAGCTTTGCCTTAGAACTCAGCTCCCTCTTCACCACAACAGACCGGAACAACGTCCGCATCACTGCAGATGCTGCTCCGATCCGTCTGTCAATCTCTTGCTCCATTTTCCCCTCACTTGTGAATAAGACCCCAAGATACTTAAACTCCTCCACTTGGGGCAGGAGCCTGTCCCCAACCCGGAGAGGACAATCCACCTTTTTCCGACTGAGGACCATGGACCCAGACTTGAAGGTGCTGATTTTCATCCCAGCCACTTCACACTCAGCGGCAAACCATCCCAGCAAGAGCTGTAGGTCATTGCTGGATGAAGCCAACAGGACAACATCATCTGCAAACAACAGAGATGAGATCCTGTGGTCACCAAGCATGACACCCTCCATTCCCTGGCTGCACCTAGAAATCCTGTCCATAAAAATTATGAACAGGATCGGTGACAAAGGGCAGCCCTGGCGGAGTCCAACTCTCACTGGGAATGAGTCCGACCGAGTGTTGGCAATACGAACCAAACTTTCACAACGGTCGTACAGAGACCGGATAGCTCGTAAAAACAAGCCCGATACCCCATACTCCTGAAGCACCCCCCCACAAAAAACCATGAGGGACGCGGTCAAATGCTTTCTCCTAGTCCACAAAACACATGTAAACTGGTTGGGCAAACTCCCACGAACCCTCGAGAATTCTCGAGAGGGTAAAGAGCTGGTCCGATGTGTCTCGGCCAGGACGAAAACCACATTGCTCCTCCTGAATCCGAGGTTCGACCAACAGCCGGAATCTCCTCTCCAGTACCTTGGCATAGACCTTCCCAGGGAGGCTGAGGAGTGTGATCCCTCTAAAGTTGGAGCACACCCTCCGGTCCCCTTTTTTGAAGAGAGGAACCACCACCCTGGTTAGCCATGTCGAAGGCACTGCCCCCAACCTCCGCGCACTGTTGCAGAGGCGTGTCAACCATGACAGCCCTACAACATCCAGGGCCTTGAGGTACTCAGGGCGAATGTCGTCCACGCCCGGGACCCGGCCACCAAGGAGATTTTTAACCACCTTGGCGACCTCAGCCCCTGTGATAGGTGAGCCATCCCCCTCGTCCACAAAGCCTGCTTCCTCTGTGGAAGGTGTGTCAGTGGGATTGAGGAGATCCTCCAAGTATTCCTTCCACCGCTCGATGATATCCCCAGTCAAAGTCAACAGTGTCCCATCAGCACCATACACAGTGTGGACAGGGAGCTGCTTTCCCCTCCTGAGCCGCCGGACAGTTTGCCAGAGTCTCTTCGAGGCCGACCGAAAGTCTTGTTCCATGGCCTCACCGAACTCCTCCCATACCTGGATTTTTGCTTCAGCAACCACCCGAGCTGCACTCCGCTTGGCCTGCCGGTACACCTCAGCTGCTTTGGGAGTCCCACGAGCCAACCAAGCTTGACAGGACTCCTTCTTTAACTTAATGGCCCCCCTCACCACTGGTGTCCACCACTTGGTTCGGGGGTTGCCACCACGAGATGCACCGACCACTTTGCGGCCGCAGCTCTGGGCTGCCGCTTCAACAATAGAGTTGGAGAACATGGCCCATTCAGACTCCATGTCTCCAGACTCCCTTGGAATGTGGTTGAAGTTCTACCGGAGGATGGAGTTGAAGACCTCCCGGACAGGGGCCTCAGCCAGACATTCCCAGCACACCCTCACTATACGTTTGGGTCTACCAGGTCTGAATGGCTTCCTCCCCTGCCATCGGATCCAACTCACCACCAGGTGGTGATCAGTTGACAGCTCTGCACCTCTCTTTACCTGAGTGTCCAAGATATACGGTCGCAGGTCTGATGACACGATAACAAAATCTATCATCGACCTGTGACCTAGGGTGTCCTGGTGCCAGGTGCACATATGGACACCCTTATGCTTGAACATGGTGTTCGTTATGGACAAACTGCGGTTAGCACAGAAGTCCAATAACTGAACACCACTTGGTTTCAGATCGGGCAGGCTGTTCCTCCCAATCACCCCCTTCCAGGTTTCACTGTTGTTGCCCACGTGCGCATTGAAGTCCCCCAGCAGGACAATGGAGTCTCCAAGGGGAGCACCCTCCAGCACCCCAGTCACAGACTCCAAAAAGGGTGGGTACTCTGAACCATCATTTGGTGCATAGGCACAAATGATGGTCAGGACCCGTTTCCCAACCCGAAGGCGCGGGGAAGCAACCCTTTCATCCACCGGGGAAAACTCTAATGTAGAGGCAGCAAGGTGGGGCGATACAAGAATACCCACCCCTGCTCGTCGCCTCTCGCCCAGGGAAACTCCAGAAAAGGCCAAGCTCCAGCCCCTCTCCAGGAGACTGGTTCCGGAACCGGAGCTGTGTGTTGAGGTGAGGCCGACTATATCTAGCTGGTATCTCTCAACCTCATACACCAGCTCAGGCTCCTTCCCCACCAGAGAGGTTCAGGTTCAGGTTCAGGTTCAGGTTCAGGTTCCTTTATTTGTACCCGTAGGTAGATTTGTTTTGCAGTCTGGTGACATCCATATTTACAAGCCACTAATTACATTCAACATAGACACAAACACAGGCACACATGAAGCTGACTATAAACATGATAAAAATACTCAAGGCTCCATCAAACAGGGTATAAAAAGACAAAGAGATGAGGGAGAAACCAGAGGTAAGAGAGAAGGGTCATATTAAAGTTAAAAGTTAAAAACTAGTCAGAGGTTAAAAAACTCAAAGGTCTAAAACCCAATAAAATATTTAGAACCCAAGTGACATCATACAAAATAAGTAAATATAAAATGAAGTTAATAAATAGGTACCTAAATTATGTACAATATATTTTTACAGCTTGTTCAACTCTTTGACAGCAGCAGGGACAAAGCTGTTTTTGTAGCGCTGGGTTTTAGTTTTTGGGACAGCAAACCTCCGTCTTGAGGGAAGAAGCTGAAAGCTGCAGTACAAAGGGTGGGAGTCATCATTTAAAATGGAGGTAGCCATCCTCTGTACCTGTCTGGTGTACAGGGATGTCAGGCTCAGCTGTAACTCACCAAGCAAACGACTGGACCATCTAACTACCTGATCCAAGGATTTCCTCTGTTTCAGTTTTATCTGACCAAACCATGACATTAAAGAAAAGGATAAAACAGATTCAATAAAAGCCTGATAAAACATTGGTGACATTCCATGTACCAAAGGCCAGTTTAGAAAGCTTGGGATCAGTCCGCCAAGGTCTCCGCCTTTGTCCGCCACCTAATCCACATAGCACCGGACCTCCATGATCCCTTCTGCAGGTTGTGAGCCCACTGGAGGGCGGACCCATGTAACTCCTTTGGGCTGAGTTCGGCCGGGTCCCATGGGTGGAAACCCGGCCACCAGACGCTAACCATCGAGCCCCTCCCCCAGGCCTGGCTCCAGGGTGGGGCCCTGGTAACCCCATACCAGGTGGGGTACACTGAATCCTTGATCTAGTATTTATCATGAGAGTCTGTTGGATCGTTCACCCAGGACCAGTTTGTCTTGGGTGACCCTATCAGAGGCAACTGCCCCGGACAACATAGCTCCTGGGATCACTAGGGCACGCAAACCCCCACCACCACCACGATAAGGTGACGATCCATTATTATTATTATTATTATTATTATTATTATTATTATTATTATTATTATTATTATTATTATTATTATTATTATTATTATTGTCCTTGATTGTGCTTCCCTGTTTGTTGTTGTGTTAATTACTCCTGTGTCTATATATGTATTGTCAGTCCCAATCTGTGTCCTTTATGGGTGTCCCCGTCATATGTTTGAGCAGCACACGTTCTGTATCCTGCCTGCCGTGGATTTGTGAGTTTTTTGTTACAGCTCCCAAGCTGTCCATCATTTTTTTGCATTACACCGTTGTGCTGTGCCCATCTGGCCAGCTTGCTATGCATAAGATTAGGCTGGTATTAGCAAGATGGCGGCCGGGTTGGTCATGGGACAGACCGGGGTGGCTACTACCGGTTTCTGGTGGTGACACCGCCCATGGTATAAAAGAGTGGGCGGAAGAGGCTCTGCCTCTTTTGCGAGTGTCGTAAGCCTTTACTGTAAATAGTTTATTATCCTGAATAAACCCTGTTAACCGAGTTCAGCTTGACTTGTCATTCACAGTATTATGGACACAACATTTGGCAACGAGGTAAAAGCGGTAATGGAATGATCTGTTGCCAGCTTTCGGCCGTTTCCCGAGGCCCTGGGCGAGCCCCTCGTGCCATGGCCTCGTTGGTTTGCTGCAGTCACCAACTATCTCGTTGTCTTAAACCTGGGTGAGATGGAGAAGCTCCGAGCGTGAGCTGTGTTGGTGCATAATCTGGGAATGGAGGGGCAGAGGATTCTGGAGAACCTTGGAGGTGCTGACAGTTTTGACAAAGTAGTGCAGCTAATGGCGCGGTACTTTAGCGTGCTGGAGAACGTCACCATGAGATGCATTCAGTTTTAAGAGCACCGTCAGCGGTCGGGAGAGCTGGTAAGAAGATTTGTGGTGGACGTCCAAGAGCTGGTGAGGGAATGCAGGTTTGGGGCCCTGGAGGACGAGATGATTCGGGACCAGCTGGCAGAGTATATCTGCTGCCCGGCGGCCCGGTCCAGGTTGTTGACATACCCAGGGGCGTTGACGTTAGCTGAAGCTGTTGAGCTTGCCCAACAGTTCGAGGCAGCAGAGACCATCACGAGAGGCCTTATTGAAGGGGCTTCTCTGGGAAAGAATGAGACTTACACTAAGGCACTGATCCTGGACCCTTGTGATGGTGAGTGCGGAGAGGATGATTTCGCCTCTGTGGTCAGGATAAGGTCTGCCCCTGGTAGGCCAAAATGTTATGGATGTGCGTCCACTGAGCACCACTATAAGCCCAAGATGTGCCCTGCGAAAGGAAAGCGTTGTGGCAAGTGCGGTGTTTTGAACTATTTCGCCAGGGTGTGTGAAAACTCTGTATGCAGGAGCCATGGGAGCAAACCAGGTGCTGCACAGAAGACTCCAACGGTTGTGCATACCATCTCCCCAGGGATGACAGGGAGGATCGGCTGCACCGTCATGCTAGATAGCGTTGAGATCCTGCTCTTGGTGGACACTGGAGCGGTGATTTCCATCCTGAATCTGGAAATCATGGAGAGACTGTTACCCCACCAACAGATAAGAAGGCAACAGGAAGAGTTTAATGGTTATGGACGGAACAGGTTGGCTATTTTGGGCTATGTGGAAATGGAGGCCCGGTATAAGGACAGTGTGGCGCCCAGTGTTCGCATTAACGTTTCTGCATCCGGTGTTAACGTTATGGGTTGTAACCTATTTTACAGTCTTGGGTTCTCCATTTTGAACGTTTTGGATGAAGAATGGCCTGGATGTGGACTGTGGGGCCGACCTGTTCCAGTTATGGTGGGTGCTGAGGTGTGGGATTCAGACTGGGTGGACAAAGTGACAATGGGAGAGCACACACTGCCCCATGCGTAGCCGTCTCGGGCTGGACCCGATGCCGTCACACAGGCTGCCCTGGACGAGGGTGCCGGACGGCATGGCGGGACCCCCGATGAGGCTCGTGAGGACGAGGTGCCAATGCCGGGAGAAAATGGGGCTAGACCGTGGAGCGTGGTCATTGTAAAGCGCTCCCAGAGACATCCTGCCAACAGGAGACCGAGACAAGCCCGCGAGCCGGAGCGATCGGTGACGGAGGCCTGTCGCAGGATTGGTGATCTGGATAAAAGGAAGAGGGCTCCCTCGAAGACCAAGGTTGAGGCTCGAGCATGTCAGGATCACAGTCCACGCGAACGGCGAGGATGACCAGAGGCAGTTCCAGGTGGAGCCCAGTCAGATGGAGGCAGATGGGCGTAGGTCTATTCAGGTCTGGAGACACCCGAGGGATCTGCGGCTGCCAGTGGTGGAGAGGAGACGACGCAGCAGGAGCCCTGAGGTGAAGAGACGGAGATGCCTTGAGATGGATCCAGCCAAGGACTGAGGGTTTTAGTTTGCATGTTTGTTGTGTTTTTTTCAGTCCTGTATTGGTGAGTTACTATTTGGTGCCACGATAAATTGTTAAAAAAGAACAAACAAAAAAAAAACGAAAAGAGAGAGTGAGTGCGATAGGCATGATATGTTGTGTAGTTGTGAACCTGATTTGAGAGTGTTTGCATGACAATTCTGGTAGCCTGGGTGGTGTGGTGCCTATTTTCTCTGTGTTTGAAAGTATTTTAGTTAAGTGATGTTTGAGTGATAAATTTTATGGTTAGAATAAGGGCAGCTCTGTGTGTTCATTACATTGGTAAATTTAGACCTTCCTGATTTATTTGGTTTATTTTAATTGGATTAAGCGGAAGAAGATGGATGGATGGATGGATATCCCAGCGTGATTTTATTCTGTGGACACAGTGTGGGGTGGGATTTGGGGGGAGGGGCGCCGATAGTATAGGTCTTGTGATTTTTATATGTGTGTTTGATGTTGATATGGGGATTAATTTATAGTTAGAAACAAGGCTTTTGTTATGGTTTCAATGTTCTCTTTTAGCGGCAGAATAACCCACTCAGCCTTGTGGGGGCGCTGGTAGTCTACCCGCCCCCCCAGCCTTAGTTGTGTGAGTGGATAGGTATTTTATTTGTTTCTGTACATATGTTTTCCCTGTTTAGTGTGTGAGTTGGGTGACAAATTTGGGTGGATTATTTGTATGCCTGGCATTTTTTTTGCGGGGGGGGGGGGGTTATGTATAAGATTAGGTTGGTATTAGTAAGATGGCGGCCGGGTTGGTCATGGGACAGACCAGGGTGGCTACTACCGGTTTCCGGTGGTGACGCCGCCCGTGGTATAAAAGAGTGGGTGGAAGAGGCTCTGCCTCTTTCGTCGTGGAGCCACCTGGCATGCAGGCGAGTGCCATAAGCCTTTATTGTAAATAGTTTATTATCCTGAATAAACCCTGTTATCCGAGTTCAGCTTGACTCGTCATTCCCAGTATTATGGACACAACACGGGTCTCCAAAAAACCCACTGCCAACTTTAAATATTGCGATTGGGTGCTTTTCTGCAAACCATAACATACTTACCAGTTACTTTGACAAGCTTAACATTACTATCCCATCTTAATATGGCTTCAGAAAGAAACACACTACTTACATATTGCAAAACTTGATCTAATTGATAAAATCAGTGATACAATCGAAAGAGGCAACTATGGTATTGGTATTTTCCTAAACAAATGTAAAGTATTTGATACCATTAATCTTTACATCCTAATCAATAAATTGCATCATTAGGGTATCAGAGGCCTTGCATTAGACTAGTCTATTAGCTATCTGTTTGAAAGACTTCAATATGTTTATATAAATGACCACAAATCATCATATAAATCCATCAATCATGGCATCCTCCAGGGCTCCATCTTGCGACCAGTTCTCTTCATTCTGTACATACTGTAAATGTCACTGCTAACTCCTCATCTCTACTACATACAGTATTGTTTGCAGATGACACTAATTTGTTTTTTGCTCACTAGAATCCAAATAAACTTGAACAGATAATAAATAGTGAACTTATGAAAAGAGACACCTGATTTCAGTGTAACAAACTTTCTCTTAACATCAGTAAAACAAATTATATTGTATTCCGTTCCAATAAAAAGCTTGACACCAAGCAACTTTGCCCCCAAATCAATGGACAGAATATGACAAGAGTCAGCTCTACAAAATTCTTGGGGGTTCTCATTGATGAATTTGTCAATTTCAAATGTCACATCGACGATCTTACCAAAAAACTGGCCAAATGTGCTGTTTTGCTTTTTTAAAGTGAGACATTTTCTACCAATTTTAGCACTTCCCATGCTATATAAAAGTTTATTTGAGCCTCATTTAAATTATTGCAATATCATATGATGTAACACATTTCCATCCATCCATCCATCTATCCATCCATCCATCCATCCATTCATCCGCCATCTACCACTTTTCGGGAGGCCCAAGTCATGGAGGCAGCAGTTCAAGCAGAGAAGCAAAGACTTCCCTCTCCCCAGCCACCTTCTCCAGCTCTTCAGAGAGGATACCATGGCGTTACCAGACCAAATGGAAGACATTGTCTCTTTAGCAAGTCCTGGGTCTGCCCCGGGGTCTCCTCCCAGTGGGACATGCCCAAGACATCTCAAGTAGGAAGCACCCAGGAGGCATCCTGATCAGATGCCTAAACCACCTCAACTGGCTCCTTTCAATGTGGAGGAGCAGGGGTTCTACTCTGAGCCTCTCCCAGATGACTGAGTTCCTCACCCTATCTCTAAGGGTGAGTCCAGCAATACTACGAAGAAAGCTCATTTCAGCCGCTTGTATCTGTGATCTCATTCTTTTGGTCATTACCCAAAGCTTGTGACCATAGGTGAGGGTAGGAACGAAGATTGACTGGTAAATCGACAGCTTTGCCTTAAAGCATAGCTCCTTCTTCACCACAACGGACCAGTACAACGTCCGCATCACTGCAGATGCTGCTCCAATCTGTCTGTCAATCTCTCGCTCCATTCTCACCTCACTCGGAAATAAGACCCTAAGATACTTAAACTCCTCCACTTGGGGTAGGAGCTTGTCCCCAACCCGAAGTGGACAAGCCACCTTTTTCCGGCTGAGGACCATGGACTCGGTCTTGGAGGTGCTGATTTTCATCCCAGCCACTTCACACTCAGTGGCAAACCATCCCAGTAAGACCTGTAGGTCATTGCTGGATGAAGCCAACAGGACAACATCATTTGCAAACAACAGAGATGAAATCCTGTGGTCACCAAGCATGACACCCTTCGTTCCCTGGCTGCGCCTAGAAATCTTGTCAATAAAAATTTTGAACAGGATCGGTGACAAAGGGCAGCCCTGACGGAGTCCAACTCTCACTTGAAATGAGTCCGGCCGAGTTTTGGCAATACGAACCAAACTCTTATAGCGGCGGTACAGAGACCGGATAGCTCGAAACAATAAGCCCGATACCCCATACTCCCGAAGCACCCCCCACAAAAAAACATGAGGGACGCAGTCAAATGCCTTCTCCTAGTCCACAAAACACATGTAAACTGGTTGGGCAAACTCCCACGAACCCTCAAGGACTCTCCAGAGGGTAAAGAGTTGGTCCAATGTGCCACAGCCAGGACAAAAACCACATTGCTCCTCCTGAATCCGAGGTTTGACCAATGGCTGGACTCTCCTCTCCAGTACCATGACAAAGACCTTGCAAGGGAGGCTGAGGAGTGTGATCGTACCAAAGTCGGAGCACACCCTCCAGTCCCCTTTCTTGAAGGGAGGAACCACCACCCCAGTTTGCCATGCTGAAGGCACTGTCCCCTACATCCACGCAATGTTGCAGAGGCATGTCAACCATGACAGCACTACAAGATCCAGGGCCTTGAGGTACTAAGGGCGAATCTCGTCCATCCTCAGGGCCCGGCCACCAATGAGCTTTATAACCACCTTGGAAACCTCAGCGCCTGTGATGGGTGAGTCACCCCCCTCATCCATAAGCCCTGCTTCCTCTGTGGAAGGCGTGTCAGTGGGATTGAGGAGATCCTCAAAGAATTCCTTCCACCACCTGACAATATCCCCAGTCAAGGTCAGCAGTGCCCCATCTGCGCTATACACAGTGCGAACATGGAGCTGCTTCCCCCTCCTGAGCCCCCGGACAGTTTGCCAGAATCTCTTCGAGGCTTACTGAAAGTCTTGTTTCATGGCCTTGCCGAACTCCTTCCACATCAGGGTTTTTGCTTCAGCAACTACTCGAGCTGCACTCCACTTGGCCTGCCGGTACACCTCAGCAGCTTCGGGAGTCCCACAAGCCAACCAAGCTTGATAGGACTCCTTCTTTAACTTAATGGTCCCCACATTGGTGTCCACCACTTGGTTCAGGGGTTGCCACTACAAGATGCACCAACGACCTTGTGACCACAGCTCTGGGCCGCCACTTCAACAATGGAGGTGGAGAACATCGCCCTTTCAGACTCCATGTCTCCAGACTACCTCGTAATGTGGTTGAAGTTCTTCCAGAGGTGGGAGTTAGATTAGATTAGATTATTTGTTTATTTGAAAGGGACAGTGCAATAAACATAGACAATTAATCAAATGACAATCAATCTGATGTGTTGCACAAAGAGTGTATAGCTATTAGCTAATTTGCAACTCTTGTCCCTGGATGGGCTTTAGAAAGAAGAAACAAGTAAAAAGTAAAAAAGGATAAGGAAAAGAAAAAATGAAAACAGAATAAATATTAACCACATACATCAACGCAAAAAAGATTATAAATACATTATAAATACACAATTATAAAGATTATAAAGATTATAACTATTATAAAATACACAATATAACAACCTGACTCACATTTGCCTATTTCAGGCCTCCCTCCCTTCGTCACTCACTATAAACAAACACATTCATTCCTTCCCTTCATTCACTCTCACCCTGCAGACAATCATTTCATACATGGGTACATTCTTGTTTATTTTTCAGCCAGTTTTTAACCTTTTTAGTGAATGTTTTAAAATCCGTTATTATTTTAATTTCATTTGGCATTGTGTTCCAGATGGGACTGCCCTTTATAGAGAAAGCTGTTTGTCCAAATGCGGTTCTGCGGTGGAATATTTTACAGTTATTGTTAACAGAACTCCTGGTGGCTCTGCTGCTGTCCTGTCTTTGGATGAAACCAGCAAGTGGCTCAGGCGCTGATTTATGGAAACATTTGAAAATTAATTTCAGAAAACAGAGGTCAATGAAACTCTCAAAACTCAATAGGTTGTATTTTTTTAAAATATAACAGTGATGCCACCAAATGGGCTTTTTGTCCAAGATTTTTAGAGTTTGATTATATAATGAACCTACTGTATATGTCTTATTATAGAAGGGGCTGCTTGAGCCCAGACTGTCAAACAGTATGATATATGAGAAAAAACCATAGAATGCATATACAGTGCAGCTGCTTCATATGGTATGTAATATCTAATTAATTTAAAGCAGTTCAGATTTTTTTTACTGTTTTTGAAATTTTCTTTATATGAAGATTAAATTTGAATTGAGGATCTAGTACAGTGCCAAGGTATTTGAATTCTGTAACTAAACTGATGTCTTGATCATGTCGGTCGTCGGCCTCCGTCGGTCTATGATGACCATGGAAGAGAATCCTAAACGTCTACTCTGCTGGAACAGCACCGCCTGTGGCTGAACAGGCCGATGCGCACCGGTGTTCTACCTTCCAGCGTTGGGCGTTGGTAGGATTCAAGCCTGGGCAGGAAGATATGGAGGACAAGATGTCGCCCATGCAGCATGTCCCCCCTCTCCACGTCACTGATGAATCCAAAGGAACAGCAGGGCTGCTACAGTTTGGCACCAGCGCCGTCGCATGAGCTGCCAGAACGATGTTGAGCACAACAGAGAACTGCCTTAGGGACTCCGACTCCGGATTTTTCCTCAGGGTTGACTCCCGAAGCCTTTCCCGTGACCGGGTGTGCCGCAAGGCAGCGGAGGTTTGAAATCAGGGTTTACCTTCCCCTAGATGGGCTACCTTCCCAGGTTGATGAGCCACTATCTACCCGAAGCATCTGGTTTTAAGGCGCCAGAGATCCGCACTCGCCCCTACTCCTATTAGTAAAAGCAGTTCCGCCGGGCTTAGAGACTAAACCACACGGGCAGGCTAGGAGCTGGACTTAGTTGTCAGAGGCATTTTGAGACGCACGCCATAAGGAGCATTTAATGAGCACTGGGAGCTTAACCCCAGTGCCGCTCCTGGCTATGACAACCTTTGAACCAACTGCCCAGGTAAGGTTGTGAGAAATATGAACACTCAAAAACTTAAAAGCTTCCACCCTCTCCACACGCTCCTTGCCTATATATAGAGGAGGCAGTTCACTGCTATGCTTCCTAAAATCAATATCTTTTCTCTTATCTTTTGTTTTTTTTTGTATTCAATAGCAGATTATTATCTGAGCACCATCTCACCAGTTTCTGGACCTCACCTCTGTGTGCGGACTCATCTCCTCCTGATATGAGCCCCACTACTGTTGTGTCATCTGCAAACTTCACTATAATGTTTGTGGGATGAACAGGTATGCAGTCATATGTGTACAATGAATACAAAGTGGGGCTCAACACACAGCCCTGTGGCAAGCCTGTGTTAAGCATGACTGTAGAGGAGGAATGGGGTCCGAGTCTAACAGTCTGTGTTCTGTTTGTTAGGAAGTCCTTAATCCAGCTGCAAGTGTGAGTAGGCAGACCAAGCTGAAGCAATTTGGTGATGAGAATGTTGGGAATAATTGTATTAAATGCCGAGCTATAGTCAACAAACAACATTCTTACATAGCTCCCCTTGTCTTCTAAGGGGAGCTTAGGCGATCTGCCCCACCTGTAGGCAAACTGGTACCGATCAAAGTCTGGGGGGAGACTAGGCAAAAGATGTTTCAATACCATTTTCTCAAAGCACTTCATAACAATGGGTGTTAATGCTACTGGTCGATAGTCTGCTAATAGTATGTTTTTTTGGTACAGGAATAATGACTGCAGATTTTAAACACTGTGGAACAACGGCTGCCTTGAGAGACAAGTTAAAAATGTCAGTCAAAACAGAGCATAGCTGATCTGCACATGCTCTGAACACCTTTCCTGGCACTCCATCGGGACCAGTAGCTTTTCTTGGGTGAACTGCTCTCAGTGTCTGTCTCACCTCATGATCCTGCAGGATAAGCACATCAGAGCTGGCATTCAATAACATCTGTGGGTCCGGGCGAGGTGTATTTGCCTCAAACCGTGCAAAAAAGCAGTTCAGTTCTTCTGCCAGTGAGGCGCTGATGTCACTGGAAATGATGCTGCTGCCCTTATAGTTTGTGATCTGGTTAAACCCTTGCCATACTCGTCTCGAATCATTATCAGAAAAATGGTCCTCAACTTTCTTCTTATAGGTCTGTTTAGCCTCCTTAATGCCTTTCTTCAGATTAGCCCGGGCAGTGCTATACAGATCTGTATCCCCTGACCTGAAGGCTGTATCACGAGCTCTGAGGAGTGCCTGGACTTCTTTTGTCATCCAAGGCTTCTGGTTAGGAAAAACCCTGATGCGTTTTTCCACAGTCACCTGATTGATACAGAAGGTAATGTAGTGTAATACAGTCTGTGTGTACATTTCCAGATCCTCATTCTTGAATAAATCCCATAGAGTGTTTGAAAAACAGTCCTGCAGCTGAGAAAGAGCTCCCTCAGGCCATGTTGTGATGTTCTTTATAGTAGGTCTAGCAGTTCTCCTGAGGGGGGTGTATGCTGGGATGAGGAGCAATGATAGATGGTCTGACAGGCCAAGATGTGGACACGGCACAGCTCTGTGCCGCTTTCTTCTTCCGGCTATCAGAGAGAGCAGACGCATTTCTTTCCTCTCCCTTCTCCTCCTCCCCTTACTGATCCCAGCTTGCTGTGTCCTGTCTGTGTCTCGCTCTTCTTCTGCTGCATCTCGATCCAAACGGAAATTATGGAAATTATGGAATTTAGCTGGGCTTTAATGCTATTGACACCACTTTTCAACAGAAAATTGGGCCAGGGGGAGCCCAAGTGGAGAGACTCATGGAACAATTGGAACTCATGTGTCTGCGTGATTCGATTGAAGATGTGGAAGACATCTACCTGTTTTGGCTTCATGATCACAGGATTTCTGTTGTTTGGCTTTGGAGTTTTCCTGGTGTATCGAAAATTTATGAAGTTGGAAGAGCTAATCAAAATGCAGACCCGGCGTAGCTCCTCCAACAAATTCGACCAGCTGGGGAGAGCACTGATAGCGGCAAATGTGACTAACATGGAATTTACCATCTGGCATGCACTGAAGAGAGATGGACTCTGTGGACATGTTTATCTATGTTTCGGAAGGTGGAAAACATCTGGAGTCGCTGGGTGCTCTCCAGGGAATGATTTTAAAGCCTGTGTATGTAAATTGTGATGCACAGAATCGCATAAGAGAGGAAATTTCATGCTCTAAGTGAACTGTGCTTATCAGGCCTTGATTCGGCGTCCTTCCTCCAGGAGAAGAGATAAAGCAGAAGGGAGTTTTGGCTTCTCTTGGCTCCCTAACCCAAACAACTGGTGTGCAGTAATCTGAACTCTCAAGGACAGCGTCATGTGACTAGCATGGATTTACCATCGGACATGCACTGAGAGATGAACTCTTGTGGACATGCTATCTATGTTTAGGACACTAAAGACATAATATCTAAACGTTGCTCAGGAGAGGATTTTTGCTGTTCACCAGTAACTGATACACACACTGCATACAACATTACATGACTGATACACATACACTGACACACACTCACATACACTGTCTCTCTCAACTTGCTTTGTTAACGTGTGTATTGTAACTTGTCTGCTAAGTGTGCATTGAGGTTTTTTTTTCTATGTGATCATAATCTTGCTCATTCGAGCGCTATTCTGATAAATATGTTTTTTTTCTCTCTGCCCAATGTGTTCCCTCCCCCTCCCCCTTCCCCTCTTTACCCCCCACTGTATGATGAGGCGCCCTGCATGGCTGCCGCATCATTAGGAAGCGCTTACCGAGCGCGCCTAATGTCAAGTCAAATTCCTCGTATGTGTAAACATGCTTGGCAATAAAGTTCATTCTGATTCTGATTCTGATTCTCTCTGTAAGCATGCTTCAGGTTCGAATACACCCGATCAAGACAATTCTTTCCCCTAGTGGCACATTTCACATACTGTGTGAAATTAGGCAGCACAGTTTTCAAGCATGCTTGATTAAAATCACCAGCTATAATGTGAACACCCTCGGGATAGGTCTGCTGCTGTTTATTTATTACACTGTACAAATGACTAAGGGCCGCTTTAGTATTTGCATCAAGGGGAATATAGACTGCTGTTATTATAACGACTGTCAGCTCTCTTGGAAGATGAAAAGGCCGACATAAGACTGACATTGTCTCTAGATCAGGAGAACGGTAAGTGTTAATAATACTGCTGTGATTAGTCCAAGTATTGTGAAGAAAAATGCAGAGGCCGCCTCGTCTTTTTTTACCGGATTCTGCTGTTCGGTCCAATCGGTGAAGTTGTGCTCCCTGGCAGCTGTATTGCAGTATTGGTGATCAGCGGGTGGAGCCAGCTTTCCACTAACAACAGCACACACCAGTCTGTCACAGTTTTATTAGTTGCCAGCTGTAGCTCTAGATCATCCATCTTGTGGATGATGCTTCTGGCGTTGGAGAGAAAAATGCTCGGTAGCGGCTGTCTATGCGGTTGTCTCTTTAGCCTCGCTAGCAGGCCCGACCGGCATCCCCGCTTTTTCTTTCTCTCCCTCCTCTGCCTGCGTCGCTTCCCAGGACTGACAACAATCCATGCTGATCCCGCTGGTCTACAGATCCCTGATTGCTGGGGTCTTTCTGCAACTGTGGGGGTTCCCCCCTACAGTTGATAGTGCTATGAGATGACTGTTGTTGTGAAATGGCGCTATATAAATAAAGTTGAATTGAATTGAATTGAATTGAATTGTGTGCTCTCGAAAACTGCTGTAACAGCAGACTTTTGTTGAAGTCCAATGTTTATCAGCTCAGTACGACTGTACATAAATCCAGCTTCACACGGTCCAATATCCAAAAACAGCATACATACACACAAAAATAGGGAGCAAAGAGCCGCTGTACAACCGCGCGTCGCCATCTTCCCCAAAACTCCTAATCCATCCATCCATCTTCTACCGCTTTTCCGGAGGTCTGGGTCGCGGAGGCAGCAGTTCAAGCAGAGAAGCCCAGACTTCCCTCTCCCCAGCCACCTGCTCCAGCTCTTCAGAGGGGATACCAAGGCGTTCCCAGACCAGCTGGGAGACATAGTCTCTCCACCGAGTCCTGGGTCTGCCCCGGGGTCTCCTCCCAGTGGGACGTGCCTGAAACACCTCAAGAGGGAGGCGTCCAGGAGGCATCCTAATCAGATGCCCATACCACATCAACTGACTCCTTTCAATGTGGAGGAGCAGCGGTTCTACTCTGAGCCTCTCCCGGATGACTGAGCTCCTCACCCTATCTCTGAGGGTGAGTCCAGCAATCCTACGGAGAAAGCTCATTTCAACCGCTTGTATCCGCGATCTCGTTCTTTCGGTCATTACCCAAAGCTCGTGACCATAGGTGAGAGTAGGAACGTAGATTGACTGGTAAATCGACAGCTTTGCCTTAGAACTAAGCTCCCTCTTCACCACAACAGACCGGTACAACGTCCGCATCACTGCAGATGCTGCTCCAATCCGTCTGTCGATCTCTCGCTCCATTTTCCCCTCACTCGTGAACAAGACCCTAAGATACTTAAACTCCTCCACTTGGGGCAGGAGCCTGTCCCCAACCCGGAGAGGACAATCCACCTTTTTCCGGCTGAGGACCATGGACTTGGACTTGGAGGTGCTGATTCTCATCCCAGCCGCTTCACACTCAGCGGCAAACCGTCCCAGCAAGAGCTGTAGGTCATTGCTGGATGAAGCCAACAGGACAACATCATCTGCAAACAACAGAGATGAGATCCTGTGGTCACCAAGCATGACACCCTCCATTCCCTGGCTGCGCCTAGAAATCCTGTCCATAAAAATTATGAACAGGATCGGTGACAAAGGGCAGCCCTGGCGGAGTCCAACTCTCACTGGGAATGACTCCGACCGAGTGTTGGCAATACGAACCAAACTCTCACAACGGTCGTACAGAGACCGAATAGCTCGTAACAACAAGCCCGATACCCCATACTCCCGAAGCACCCCCCACAAAAATCCACGAGGGACGCGGTCAAATGCCTTCTCCAAGTCCACAAAACACATGTAAACTGGTTGGGCAAACTCCCACGAACCCTCAAGAATTCTCGAGAGGGTAAAGAGCTGGTCCGATGTCCCACGGCCAGGACGAAAACCACATTGATCCTCTTGAATCCGAGGTTCGACCAACGGCCGGACTCTCCTCTCCAGTACCTTGGCATAGACCTTCCTAGGGAGGCTGAGGAGTGTGATCCCTCTAAAGTTGGAGCACACCCTTTGGTCCCCTTTTTTGAAGAGAGGAACCACCACCCCGGTTTGCCATGCCAAAGGCACTGCCCCCGACCTCCACGCAATGTTGCAGAGGCATGTCAACCATGACAACCCAACAACATCCAGGGCCTTGAGGTACTCAGGGCGAATCTCGTCCACCCCTGGGGCCCGGCCACCAAGGAGATTTTTAACCACCTTGGCGACCTCAGCCCCTGTGATAGGCGAGTCATCCCCCTCGTCCCCAAACCCTGCTTCCTCTGTGGAAGGCATATCAGTGGGATTGAGGAGATCCTCGAAGTATTCCTTCCACCGCCCGACGATATCCCCAGTTGAAGTCAACAGTGTCCCATCCGCACCATACACAGTGTGGACGGGGAGCTGCTTTCCCCTCCTGAGCCGCCGAACAGTTTGCCAGAATCTCTTTGAAGCTGACCGAAAGTCTTGTTCCATGGCCTCACCGAACTCCTCCCATACCCGCGTTTTTGCTTCAGCAACCACCTGAGCTGCACTCCGCTTGGCCTGCCGGTACACCTCAGCTGCTTCGGGAGTCCCACAAGCCAACCAAGCTTGATAGGACTCCTTCTTCAGCTTAATGGCCCCCCTCACCACTGGTGTCCACCACTTGGTTCGGGGGTTGCCACCACGAGATGCACCGACCACCTTGCGGCCGCAGCTCTGGGCCGCCGCTTCAACAACAGAGGTGGAGAACATGGCCCATTCAGACTCCATGTCTCCAGACTCCCTCGGAATGTGGTTGAAGTTCTTCCGGAGGTGGGAGTTGAAGACCTCCCGGACAGGGGCCTCAGCCAGACGCTCCCAGCACACCCTCACTATACGTTTGGGTCTACCAGGTCTGAATGGCTTCCTCCCCTGCCATTGGATCCAGCTCACCACCAGGTGGTGATCAGTTGACAGGTCTGCACCTCTCTTTACTCGGGTGTCCAAGACATACAGTCGCAGGTCTGATGATACGATAACAAAATCGATCATCGACCTGCGACCAAGGGTGTCCTGGTGCCAGGTGCACATATGGACACCCTTATGCTTGAACATGGTGTTCGTTATGGACAGACTGTAGTTAGCACAGAAGTCCAATAACTGAACACCACTCGGGTTCAGATCGGGCAGGCCGTTCCTCCCAATCACCCCTCTCCAGGTTTCACTGTCGTTGCCCACATGCGCATTGAAGTCCCCCAGTAGGACAATGGAGTCTCCAGGAGGAGTACCCTCCAGCACCCCAGTCACAGACTCCAAAAAGGGTGGGTACTCTGAAACATCATTTGGTGCATAGGCACAAATGATGGTCAGGACCCGTTTCCCAACCCGAAGGCATAGGGAAGCAACCCTTTCGTCCACCGGGGAAAACTCCAATATAGAGGCAGCAAGGTGGGACGATACAAGAATACCCACCCCTGCTCGTCGCCTCTTGCCCGGGGCAACTCCAGAAAAGGCCAAGCTCCAGCCCCTCTCCAGGAGACTGGTTCCGGAACCGGAGCTGTGTGTTGAGGTGAGGCCGACTATATCTAGCCGGTATCGCTCAACCTCGTACACCAGCTCAGGCTCCTTCCCCACCAGAGAGGTGACATTCCACGTACCAAAAGCCAGTTTAGAAAGCCTGGGATCAGTCCGCCAAGGTCTCCGCCTTTGACCACCACCTAATCCACATAGCACCGGACCCCCATGATCCCTCCTGCAGGTGGTGAACCCACTGGAGGGCGGACCCATGTAACTCCTTCGGGCTGAGCCCGGCCGGGTCCCATGGGTGGAAACCCGGCCACCAGACGCTAGCCTTCGAGCCCCTCCCCCAGGCCTGGCTCCAGGGTGGGGCCCCGGTAACCCCATACCGGGCGGGGTACACTGAATCCTTGATATACAATTTATCATGAGAGTCTGTTGGATCGTTCTTAGTCTGGCCCTTCACCCAGAACCAGTTTGTCTTGGGAGACCCTATCAGAGGCAAATTGCCCCCGGACAACATAGCTCCTGGGATCACTGGGGCACGCAAACCCCCCCACCACGATAAGGTGACGACCCATGAGGATCGTCACCGATCGTCATCGATATTATTAGGAAAACTCCTAATAATAAACTAATTTATTTCACTAATAAACAAGTTTTCAGTTCCACTCCTGGCTTTGTCATTGTATACAAGTTACGTCATAACATTTGGCGACTAGAGGTAAAGTCATGGAAGCGTGTGGAACACCAATTTGTCCATTCCTGGAGCTCCCAGGGGAGCCGCCTGTGCTGTGGCCTCGTTGGTATGAGGCTTTCCAGACGTACATGGTACCGCTGGATCTGAAAAGAATGGAGAAACTGCGAGCTCGTGCATTATTAGTACACAACCTGGGAATGGAGGGACAAAGAATTCTGGGCACGCTTGGAGATGCAGACACGTATGAAGAAGTAGTTGAGCTAATGGCCCGCCATTTCAGAGTGCCGGACAATGTCATTGTTCAGCGGATTAAGTTCAGACAGCACCGCCAATAGGTAGGCGAACTGATACAGCAGTTTGTGGTGGACTTAAGGCAGTTGGTTGTTGAGTGCCAGTTTGGGCCATTAGAAGAAGAAATGGTGCGCGACCAGTTGGTGGAACACACCATCTGTGCAGCAGTCTGCTCCAAGCTGCTCACGTTCCCGGGGAGGTTGACTCAAACGAGGGCTGTTGAGTTTGCGCTACAACTAGAAGCAGCAGATAAGCTAACTCGGGAGCTAAACGAGCGCCTATTGCTGGGAGGTTCAATATCCCCCATGGTCGCACAGGTAGTGGACCTGGACAGTAATGGGAGTGTCGAAGACGACGCTGATAGCGCCAACACTGTACAGATGAGGTCTGCCCCGGGGAAGCCCAGGTGTATGGGTTGTGGGTCCATGAAGTACCACCACAAGGCCAGAGAGTGTGCGGCAAGAGGGAAGCGCTGTGGAAATTGCGGCCGTCTCCACCATTTTGCGAGGATGTGCCAGTCAGCTGTACAAGAGAGGCCACGCAGGACTTCAACTTCTCCCGCTCCAACGGTGGTACACATAGTGTCCCCGAATACCGATGGGCACATGCACTGCACGGTGATTGTGGATGGAGTTCCGGTACTGATGTTGGTTGACACGTGAGCGGAGAATTCTTTGCTGAATTGGGCTACAGTCAGACAGTGTTTTCCCCACTAATGGATTGGAAGTTTCACAGCGCCGCTTTGCGGCTATGGAGGAGGATGACTGGCCACGGTGGGTACCATCACGTTGATGGCTTGGTACAAGTTGGCGATGATGGCCACTGTGGAGTTCATCGTGACGGCCTGCAGCTCTAAAATCATGGGCTGCAACTTATTCTATGGCCTTGGATTCTCCATCAGGAGCAGCGCTGGGGAAGAGTGGTCAGGTGGCGGATTGTGGGACCGACCGGTTCCAAGGGTCTGGGATGATGCGGTGTAGGATGAACCATTGCTGGGAACTCCGGAAAGTGGACAGGCTGCGTCACGCTCAGGGTCGCCGTGAGAAGACCCCGGTGCCAGTGTCCGAGCTGCCCTAGATGTTGACGCAGGGCGGCATGTGGAGGACCTACGGCAACAAGCGGGGCCCAAACAATGGTCTCAGATGTTCCAGGAGCGCAACTGTGGAGTACTGGTTAACACGGGACCACAGGAGCAGGGTCAGCAGTGGATCTACAAGCTGTCGGGGCAGGACCGGGTGGCACTGGAAGAGTGAGTGCCAGGCGGAGACACTGCCGGCCGTGCAAGGCCCCACTTGGAGTCGCAAACTGGGTTCTGGCTTGGGCGGAGGCGAGGGCCAGGTGGGTGAGACAGAAGTGGGACATGGAGCAGTACCAGGGTTGACTGTAGGTGATAGGTGAGCGGCATGATCGATACCTGCTGTTGTCGGATGGCTCGTGGCACCATCCTAATGAGTTGAGGCGTGCTCCGAAGGTGATGGGTGGGCATGACTCCAGACGGTTGGAGCGCTCAGAGGTGCGGAGGAGAAGATGCTCTGAGGTGACCAGCTGTGGTCCAAGAAGTGGAATGCAGCCAGAGGTGGACTGATGGTGAAGGTCTGGGGGAGGAGGCCACGGCTTATCGTCACCGAGTCATGAGCGTGTTGTTATAAATGTTCATTTCTTCTGTGTTAATAGTTTGGGGATTATTTTAGTTTTGTATTTTATGTAGGCGACACAGCAGCATTTTTTTCTGTTACGGACTTTAATAGTGTCGGCGGCAGAATAACCCGCCTCGCCGTGTGGGGGGTAGAACTACCCGTCCCCCCCTAATTTTAGTTCTTTTGGTGTGAATGTCACAGGCCTCTTTTGGTGGTTTTAGTTTGTTTATATCTAGCGGATGATTTGGGTTCCAAATTGGGGTGGGCTGATTGTGTGTGTGTTTTGGATTTTTCTGCGGGGAGGGGGGGGGGGGTATTATGTAGTTATTGTTTATGACAAGTGTTCAGCTCCACTGCTGGCTTCGTCATTGTCGACAAGTTATGACATAACAGGCTTGCTCACAAAACACCACGAAATGAGCATTTCTGAAACACATTTGTAGCAAAATGAAGCCTTATTTTTGGCAATACAAGAAGACAGTGAAATTGTTCCTGTTTCCTACTTAAGACGTGACGGTAAGGTCTGGGAGTCTCACTGATGAAGGCTGATTTTTCCCAGAGTTACAGTGTTATACCTCAGAAGTGCATTAAAGGAGATAAGGTTATTCAGTGACCATGACGGAGGAGGAGGAATGAAGATCCGGGAAAAAAAGAAGAATGAGCTGGAAGGGATTTAGTTCTCTTTAGATGGATTATTGAGGTGGACGTCCTCCTATAGCTTAGCATGCTAATATGCATTTCTTAAACCTGCCCCAAATATCTGAGAGAGAAGTTCATGAAAAATCCCAAACAGCCGCACTGCTGTGCCCTGATATCAGCCGCGGTGGTGAGGAGGAGCTCCTGTTTCCTTCGGTATTTTGCATAGAGAGCGAGGAGTTGAGAGGAGCTGAGTGGGAGGCGGAAGAGGTGAAGAAGGTCAAGTATTTACCTCCAGGATGGAAGAGTTCCCAGCATGCATTTATACTCACCGTTTTTCCTCGGAAGACGCTTAACTCTGCATTATAATAAACCACAAATACAATGATTCATTTATTGAACCGGTCGGCTCCAGTAAGACTCTTCTGACCATTTAAATGATGATGATGGTGATGATGATGAAAAGGTTTAACAGGAAAAATCATCACCTACACCATGAAGGTTATATGACCACCATCTGAGGGGAGGAGGGAAAGGTGAAGCAGGATTAGAGCACAACTACAGATCAAATTTCCACCTGAGATCAGTATTGGACCAAGGATTAAGCTGTTTTAGGACAGATGTGGATCAGTACGTGGATTCTGGATCATGTTTTAACACTGTCAGTTTTGGAGGTTTGGACTACGTCATCTAGAGAGTAAATGCAGACGAGGAAAACCTCTGTCTTTTAGCTCTTTATACTGAAGGAGATGATTGATGCACCTTCATCGTCATGTTCCAGAACACATGGATGAAGTCTAATTAAACTGTAACTCAAAAAGAGAAGCTGGGATTGGAATGTTTAGCTGTGAAATAGAATAAACTTAACAAGTAATAATTAGCATTTGTTTACTCAGAAACTTATTTTAAACATGTCATCCAAACCCAAAGTCGCTACTTTAACAGGATACCTAGTGAAGAACCTGTTACGTCCATAACTTGTACACAATTAACCAGGCTGGAGATGCAGTGAACGTAACTTTATTACAATGAACTACAAACTCACTGCTCCATACAGGCCAAGGGGTCGATGACGAAAGAGACAGTGCTCTTCCGCCTTAGCCCTTTATACCCCTGGTGATGGCGGAACAGGAAAGGCAAGGCTGTCACCCCCACTACACCCAGGGTATACTCGACACCATTTTGGTACACCACATTTTCTCCCCCCTGTAGAAAAATGCCAGACACACCAATTATTCCCTCCCAAATTTAAACACGACTCACATGCTAATAGTAATAACACCTATATGCAATTTAGGTGTTATTATAATGTATATAAGAGATAAGATAAGATAAGATAAGATAAGCCTTTATTAGTCCCACAACGGGGAAATTCCAGGATTGCAACAGCACAGGGATAGCAACACTCAGAGCAACAATCAGAAGGCAAGAAAAAAAACAAGCAAGCAAGAGCAGCTAATAAACATATGTACGTATTACTATAAAATATATATATATACACACACACACAGACACACAGTGCAGAGCATTGTAGCTGGATGGAATAAATATATGAATATATGAACACACAGTGCAGAGCATTGTAGCTAGATGGAATAAATATGTAAATATATAAACACCCACAGTACGGAGCATTGCAGCTAGGTGGAATAAATATGCAAGTATATAAACACACACAGTGCGGAGCAATGTAGCTAGATGGAATAATATGTAGATATATAAATATATAAACACCCACAGTACGGAGCATTGTAGCTAGATGGAATAAATATGCAAATATATAAACACACACAGTGCAGAGCATTGTTGCTAGATGGAATGAAACAGCATAACCGTCTACTTAGTTATCCTACATGGTATGATTATGTGCCCATACATATTCTCACCCTCCATAGCGACCGGTATGTTCCTAGTTGTATGCCGGAGAGGACCATTGTGTAAGTCTATTGCATCTTTTGCATTCAAAAAACTATTAGTTTGTTACGTCTTTTTGCTATCTCTGCGAGCAGCCCTGCTTAGGTTGTACAGTCTGACAGCCGTTGGTAGGAAGGACCTACGAAACCTCTCGGTTGTGCACCTGGGATGATGTAGTCTGCTGCTAAATGAGCTCCTCAGTGCATTCAGTATGTCCTGCATAGGGTGGAACTCGGACTCCAGCAGAGATGACAGTTTAGCCACCGTCCTTCTCTCTCCTATCTCCTCCATCGGATCAAGGCGCTGCCCCAGGACAGAGCTAGCTTTCTTAATCAGTTTGTTCAGTCTCTTCCTATCGGCTGCAGTAATGCCACTGCCCCAGCAGACCACTCCAAAAGTGATGGCTGATGCCACCACCGTGTCATAGAATGACTTCAGCAGCGCCCCTTGTACACCAAAAGACCTGAGTCTCCTCAGCAGGAACAGCCTGCGCTGTCCCTTCTTGTAGAGTGCATCAGTATTGTGTGACCAGTCTAGTTTATTGTTCAGATGAATACCCAGGTACTTATAGGATGTCACCATCTCGATGTCTGTTCCCTGTATATTTACTGGTACTGTGAGGGGCTGCCCATGCCTGCGGCAGTCCACCACCAGCTCCTTAGTTTTCCTCGCGTTGATCTGGAGGCAGTTCCGATGGCACCAGTCCACGAAGTCCTGGATAAGCCCTCTGTACTCAGCTTCATCTCCATTGGAGATGAGGCCAACGATCGCAGAGTCATCAGAGAACTTCTGTAGATGGCAGTGTGTTGTGTTGTGTGAGAAGTCCGCAGTATAAAGAGTGAACAGGAAGGGAGCCAGCACCGTTCCCTGGGGGGCCCCCGTGCTACTGATGATCGTGTCGGACACACAGTCCCGGGTTCTCACAAACTGAGGCCGGTTCGTGAGGTAGTCCAGGATCCATGATGACAGGTGCTGGTCCACCCCTGCGCGCAGCAGCTTGTCCTTCAGGATCATCGGTTGGATGGTGTTGAAAGCACTGGAGAAGTCAAAGAACATGATCCTCACCATATTCCCGGGCTTCTCCAGGTGGGACAGAGAACGGTGAAGGAGGAAGATCACCGCATCCTCCACCCCAATGCCATGCTGGTAGGCGAACTGGAGTGGATCCATCGCTGGTTCCACCAGGGGGCGGAGGTGAGCAAGGAGCAGTCTCTCCAGGGTCTTCATCAAGTGGGACGTCAAGGCCACCGGTCTGTAGCTGTTCAGGTCTTTGGGGTGGGAAGTTTTTGGTACAGGTACCACACAAGATGTTTTCCACAGCTGTGGTACCCTCCCCAGTTTCAGGCTCATGTTGAAGATATACGTCACAATCCCACACAGCTGGTCTGCACAGGACTTGAGGAGCTTTGCGCTGATGCCGTCCGGTCCCGGCGCCTTCCTCGCCTTGATCTTCCTCAGCTCCGTCCTCACCTGGGTCCTGGTCAGGGTCAGGATGGGGGGCTGTGTGTTGGGAGTGGGGGGGTGTTGGTAGAGTGGGGAGTGGGCAGCAGGACTTGATTTCTTTAGAGGCAGCAGTGGTTGTTGTGCAGTCAGGGGGGAGGGCGGTTGGTCAAATCTATTGAAAAACAGATTGAGGTTGTTCGCCCACTCCCTGCCCCCTGTGGCCTGGGGGGAGGTATTCTGGAGCCCCGAGATGGTTTTGAGGTTTCTCCAGACCCCGCTGATGTCGCTCTGTTGCAGCTTGTCCTCCATCTTCTTCCTGAAGCTGTCCTTGCCTTCTCTGATCTTTCTCCTCAGCTCCCTCTGTACGGACTTCAGCATCTCCCTGTTCCCCGACCTGAAGATCCTCTTCTTCTCTCTCAGAAGTGTTTTTATCTCAGGGTTGATCCAGGGTTTGTTGTTTGAGTGACGCCGTATGGTCTTGGTGGGAACGGATTTGTCCACACAGAAGCTGAGGTAGCCCGTGAAGGTGTGAATGAGGCCATCGATGTCCTCACCATGTGGATCGCAGAGCTGCTTCCAGGCGGTGGCTTCAAAACAGCCCTTTAGGGTGTCCATTGTCTCCTCAGACCATAACTCCACAGTGTGCATGGCCGGAGGTTGTCTGTGCACTAGGGGTTTGTACACCGGCCGGAGATGAACCAAGTTGTGATCCGATCTCCCGAGTGGGGGTAGTTGTGATGAGGTGTACGCCTCCTTAGTGTTTGCGTAGAATAAATCCAGTGTTTTATTGTCTCTAGTGTGGCATGTGACATACTGGGTGAACGTGGGTAGAATGGGAGACAGTGAAACATGGTTGAAATCGCCTGAGATGAGGAGAAGAGCATCTGGGTGTTCTGTCTGCAGCCTGCTGGTTACTGAATGGATGACGTCACGTGCTGTCCCAGCGTTCGCCGTCGGATTTGCATAAACAACAATGCAGATCACGTGTGAGTGTTCTCTCGGGAGATATGTAGGCCTCATGCTAACAGCTAGCAACTCAATGTCTTTGCTGCAGTGTCGTTGTTTAACAGTGATATGTCCCGGTCTGCACCAGTTGTTGTTAACATACATGATCACTCCACCGCCCCTAGCCTTGCCACTGTCTGGTGTTCGGTCAGCTCGTATCATGTGAAAACCCTCCAGCTCAATGTTAGCATCTGCTGCTAGTTCAGTTAGCCACGTCTCAGTAAACAAAAGGAGAGAGCACTCCCGGTATGTGCTATCATAACGGGAGATAGCCGCTAGCTCATCTAACTTTCCCAGTATCGACCGTACATTTCCCATGACAACAGATGGAAGGGAGGGTCTGTACCTTATATTTTTTGTCCTCCGCCTTACTCCAGCCCGGCAGCCGCGGCGTTTTCGCCTCAGTTCACTCGGTATGTCGAGTTTTTCCAATGGGACCGGGTGGCGGTTGAATGCTAGCAGCTGTTCTCTGCTGTATCGTATCCTGCTATAGACAGTGGCTCCGTCCACCGGCTCAGGAGACATTTAGGACGATCTGTGTGTCCGTGATATAAGTGGGGTGAAAAAAAAAGACGGATCAAAAGAGAGAGGAAGGGAAAAAGACTCGGAATCGAGCCGCTGTTGCAAAAGGCAGCCGACTCGTGTGGCGCCGAGAGAAAAAAAAAAAAAAAAAAAAAAAATAATTGCTTTGTCTAGTATTACTCATTCATATTCTACATTTTATTGCATGTATAGTTTTTTATTTCTATCTTTTATTTTTATCATGTTTAATGTTGCAGCATTGCACCGAGACAAATTCCTAGTTTGTGTACTACATGAACAATGGCAATAAATCTGATTCTGATTATATATATATATATATATATATATATATATATATATATATATATATATATATATATATATATATATATATAGGCCTATCTATTCACACAATATAAACCAGAGGGGACTAGATAGACTGCCAACCCACCTCAACACGGCTAGACAGGTTATTCTGCCATCTTTGAAATAACAGAGTCCGTAAAACAAAAATGGCCGTGTTCCTAAAAAAACTAAAACAATCCCAAAACATATATGCACAATCAGAACTCTCATAACAACAAGAACCAGTAACACTCTCCACAGAACACTGAGACATCTGGAGAACCCAAGGAGCGACATGAGGATGCTGTTTGTGGACTAAAGCTCAGCTTTCAACACCATCATCCCGGACTTCCTGATCAACAAACTGCACCTCCTCCAGATCCTCCCCCACCTGCTTCTGGATAAAAAACTTTCTCACCAATGACCCACAGTCAGACTTGGCCTCCACCCCTCCTCCACACTGTCTCTCAGCACTGGCTCCCCCCAAGGCTGTGTGTTAAGTCCTCTACTGTAATCCCTGTACACCTTTGACTGTACTCCAACCCACCCAACCACCGTCACTGTGAAATACGCGGACAACACCATTTTAGTTGGGCTCGTCACCGATGACGATGAGAAAGCATAGAGGACGGAGGGAGGTAAAGAATCTGCTGCTGTGGTGCCAAGCAAACAATCTGAAACTGAATGTCCAAAAAACCAAAGAACTCATGCTGGACTTCAGGAAGACCGACAGGACCCCCCCTTCCCATAAATAGCAAACATGTGGAAAATGTCCTCGCCTTCAGGTTCCTGGGCACCCACACCTCCTCTGACCTCTCCAGGGCTGTCAACACCAAGGCCCTGGTGAAGAAAGCCCAGCAGTGGCTGCACTTCCTCCGTGTCCTGAGGAAGCACAACCTGGACCAGAAGCTGCTGCTGGCCTTCTATCGCCTCTCAGTAGAGAGCGTGCTCAACTACGGTCTGGGTGTGTGGTATACCGGCTGCACGGCCAAGAACAGGAAAGCTGTGCAGAGGGTCATCAACACCACCCAAAAATTTATCAGCAGCCCTCTGCCCTTCCTGGAAGACAACTCCAGATCCTCCTGTCTCAGAAGGCTCAAGGCCATCACAGGAGACCCCTCACATCCCACCCACCACCTGTTTGACCTGCTTCCCTATGGATGATGGTTCAGATCGATCAGGTCCCACACCTCCAGACTGACAGTTTCTTCCCCTGGGCCATCCGGACTGCAAACAGTTAGAGGTCCCACCCCCCTCCCTCCAAACGCTCACATGCACAGAAATGAGGACCTTTTAATTATCACTGTAACTCAACCGTTGTTGCACTCCTCACTTTCATGTATATTGATCCATCAGTGAAACCACTACTATGTATGTTTTCCATAATCCTTGGGCCATTTTAATCAATTGTGTTCTGCACTCTCATGTACATAGTTCCACCCACAAAGTCACTACCGTACCTGTGTATATACCTGTGGGCTATTTTTATTTTTATTTCAGTTGTATGTTTAATTGTGTGTTCCGTAACTGTGTTTAATTACAAATCTTCTCTCTTACTTTATTGTGCAGTAGCCGTGGAGCACCCACAATTTCGTTGTGCTTTACAACTAAAATAATAAAGCCGATTCTATTCTACTCTATTCTAAAAATGCTTTAAAAAGCTTAAAATTGAAAAAAAACCACAAAAAAAACCTATCTTAACATTTAAAATGGTTTAGCCCAACAACAACATTAGCATAACAGTGAAATAGCTGAAAGGTGAAGAAATTTTCCTTAAAAAGGCAAAATACAGTGGTGTGAAAAAGTGTTTGCCCCCTTCCTGATTTCTCATTTTTTTTATGTTTATCAAACTTAAATGTTTCAGATCATCAAACAAATTTAAATATTAGACAAAGATAACACAAGTAAACACAAAATGCAGTTTTTAAATGAAGGCGTTTATTATTAAGGGGGAAAAAATTGAAACCTCCATGGCCCTGTGTGAAAAAGTGATTGTCTCCTAAACCTAATAACTGGTTGGGCCACCCTTAGCAGCAACAACTGCAATCAAGCGTTTGCGATAACTGGCAATGAGTCTTTTACAGCACTGTGGAGGAATTTTGGTCCACTCGTCTTTGCAGAATTGTTGTAATTAAGCCATGTTGGAGGGTTTTCCAGCATGAACCGCCTTTTTAAGATCATGCCACAGCATCTCAATGGGATTCAGGTCAGGACTTTGACTAGGCCACTCCAAAGTCTTTATTTTGTTTTTCTTAAGCCATTCAGAGATGGACTTGCTGGTGTGTTTTGGATCATTGACCTGCTGCAGAACCAAGTATGCTTCAGCTTGAGGTCACGAACAGATGGCCGGACATTCTCCTTCAGGATCTTTTGGTAGACAGCAGAATTCAAGGTTCCATTTAATACAGCAAGTCTTGCAAGTCCTGAAGCAACAAAACAGCCCCAGACCATCACACTACCACCACCATATTTTACTGCTGGTATGATGTTCCTTTTCTGAAATGTTGTGTTACTTTTACGCTGGATGTAATGGGACACACGCCTTCCAAAAAGTTCAGCTTTTGTCTCGTCAGTCCACACAGTATTTTCCCAAAAGTCTTGGGGATCATCAAGATGATTTCTGGTAAAACTGAGATAAGCCTTTATATTCTTTTTGCTCAGCAGTGGGTTTTTTTCTTGGAACTCTACCATGCAGACTATTTTTGCTCAGTCTCTTTCTTATGGTAGAGTCATGAACACTGACCTTAACTGAGGCAAGTGAGGCTTGCAGTTCTTTGGATGTTGTTGTGGGGTCTTTTGTGACCTCTTGGATGAGTCGTCGCTGCGCTCCTGGGGTAATTTTGGTCGGCCAACCACTCCTGGGAAGGTTCACCACTGTTCCATGTTTTCTCCAATTATGGATAATGGCTCTCACTGTGGTTTGCTGGAGTTCCAAAGTTTTAGAAATGGCTTTATAACCTTTTCCAGACTGATAGATCTCAATTAGTTTGTTTCTCATTTGTTCCTGAATTTCTTTTGATCACAGCATGATGTCTAGCTTTTGAGGATCTTCTGGTCTACTTCACTTTGTCAGGCAGGTCCGATTTAAGTGATTTCTTGATTGAGAACAGGTGTGGCAGTAATCAGGCCCGGGTGTGGCTAGAGAAATTGAACTCAGCCTTCCAAAGATGTGATAAACCACAGTTAATTTATGTTTTAACGGGATGGGGGGATCACTTTTTCACACAGGGACATGTAAGTTTGGATATTTTTTAACCCTTAAAAACAAACACTTTTATTTAAAAACTGCATTTTATGTTTACTTGTGTTATCTTTGTCTAATATTTAAATTTGTTTGATGATCTGAAACATTTTAGTGTGACAAGCATACAAAAAAATGAGAAATCAGGAAGGGGGCAAACACTTTTTCACACCACTGTAAATGCTTTAATCGAAATAGCTGTTAATACCTGTTAATGGTTGTGAAATACCACAACACTTTATAAAAGTGGTACATTTATGAGAATAAAAGGGAAATTATTAGGAAAATTTTCAAAAATTGTCAAAAACGTTGCAAATGTATGGAAACAAGTTTAATATTTCAGATTACAATCTCTAATATCATTAATGCTGACAGATCAGTTATGCAATAAATCAGCTGTTTGACCTTCATTTTAAGACTCTGATATGTTCAGCGGCTCAATGCAGATTTTTTTTAACAATGATAATCAATATATTTATTTTATAAAAGCATGTGAAGAGAGATTGACAGACGGATTGGAGCAGCACCTGCAGTGATGCGGATGTTGTACCGGTCTGTTGTGGTGAAGAGGGAGCTGAGTTCTAAGGCAAAGCTGTCGATTTACCAGTCAATCTACATTCCTACTCTCACCTATGGTCACGAGCTTTGGGTAATGACCGAAAGAACAAGATCGCAGATACAAGCGGCTGAAATGAACTTTCTCCGTAGGATTGCTGGACTCACCCTCAGAGATAGGGTGAGGAGCTCAGTCATCTGGGAGAGGCTCAGAGTAGAACCGCTGCTCCTCCACACTGAAAGGGGTCAGTTGAGGTGGTATGGGCATCTGATTAGGATGCCTCCTGGACGCCTCCCACTTGAGGTGTTTCAGGCACGTCCCACTGGGAGGAGACCCCGGGGCAGACCCAGGACTCGGTGGAGAGACTATGTCTCCCAGCTGGTCTGGGAACGCCTTGGTATCCTCTCTGAAGAGCTGGAGCAGGTGGCTGGGGAGAGGGAAGTCTGGGCTTCTCTGCTTGAACTGCTGCCTCCACGACCCGGACCTCCGGAAAAGCGGTAGAAGATGGATGGATGGATGGAAGCACGTGAAGAAGAAAAAAAGAGTTGGCACATGTGGCAGCAACAACCACAGTAAAAGTGCAGTTGATCAAACATAACAGCTAATAAAAGTGATGTGTCAGACCTAACATTCTTATCAGCTTCACTGAGATCTGCTGGTGCAGAAATGAGCCCTAAATCCTTCTGTTTCTGAACAGATTTTAATTAAGTCGCTTCTCTGAGCCGCAGCAAAGAAGTTATGAAACCAGCAGATAAAGCAGAGGTCAAAGACTTGGAATTAAAAAGTAATAATATGAAGGAACCAGAGACGGTTTTGACTTCAGAGGAATTCTGCAGGATAATCCTCAAAGTGTGGGAGCCCGTCTGAGGCGACTGCAATCAGCAGCATCACAACATTTTACAGAGCGAGGTAAAACATTCCCTCAAGGAGGGAAGCTAAGAAACGAGAACGCAGTGCCAGAGAATTTTCCCTTCAGAGCTCTGCTGGTGATCACTTTAAAGGATAAAATGTGCTAATGAGGAAGTTTAACATCAGAAAACAGCACTCTGGGATGTGGTGCATTACTCATGGAGGGAGCAGCAGTTTTACCATTGCATTCTGGGAATTTGCACTAAAGATCCCAGTTCACTCAAAGGAGGGATGTAAAAACATGTAAAACCTCAGAGCAGCGAGGGGAAGGAAAACTGCAGGAAGTCAGGCTTCAAACTAAAACTGCAAAAACAAAGAAATAATGAAAAACATTAAAGATATCAGAATATGATCAAGTCATTTATCACCAAATAAGACAAAAATTCTCCACTCTTCAGACATCAGATTTAATATCAGATAATATGTGTATAGCACAGTGGTGATTTAGAGGTACAGCGTCCGTCCCACAACCTGGAGGTCGGGGTTCAAGTCCCGGCCTCGTCATACCAAAGACCATATAAAAATGGAACGTCCTGCCATCCAGCTTGGTGCTCAGAAAAAATGGAATGGAGGAGGAAAATGTGGGCAGCAGTGGCTCAGGAGGTAGAGCGGGTCATCCATTAACCAGAGGGCTGGCGGTTCAAATCCCGCTCTCCCCAGCCATCCTGCCGTTGTGACCCTGGGAAAGACACTTTACCCACCTCACCTCAGTGTCCATGACACTGGGTATGAATGTGTATAAATGTTCAGTAGTGGTTGGAGAGGCTGTCAGTGCAGATTGGTAGCCATGTTTCTGTCAGTCGGCCCCAGGGCAGCTGTGGCTACAGTAGTAGCTTACTGCTACCATTGTCTGTATGGAGTGAATGAATAATGGACTCACTGTAAACACTTTGAGATGGCACTTGACATGTAAAGCAAAATATACACTACCGTTCAAAAGTTTGGGGTCACTTAGAAATTTCCTTATTTTTGAAAGAAAAGCACTGTTTTTCAATGAAGATAACTTTAAACTAATCAGAAATACACTCTATACATTGCTAATGTGGTAAATGACTATTCTAGCTGCAAATGTCTGGTTTTTGGTGCAATATCTACATAGGTGTATAGAGGCCCATTTCCAGCAACTATCACTCCAGTGTTCTAATGGTACAATGTGTTTGCTCATTGCGTCAGAAGGCTAATGGATGACTAGAAAACCCTTGTGCAATCATGTTAGGTCTGCAATGCTGTAATTGCTGCAAATGGAGGATTCTTTGACGAAAGCAAAGTTTGAAGGAAAAAATTATTATTTCAAATACAAATCATTATTTCTAACCTTGTCAATGTCTTGATTATATTTTCTATTCATTTTACAACTCATGGTGGTAAATAAGTGTGACTTTTCATGGAAAACACAAAATAATTGTCTGGGTGACCCCAAACTTTTGAACGGTAGTATAAATCTAATCCATTATTATTATGTGTAAAATTACAGTGTTGTGAAAAACTGTTTGCCCCCTTCCTGATTTCTCATTTTTTGTATGTTTGTCACACTTAAATGTTTCAGATCATCAAACAAATTTAAACATTAGACAACGATAACACAAGGAAACACAAAATGCAGTTTTTAAATGAAGGCATTTATTATTAAAGGTAAAAAAAAGATAAATCCAAACCTACATGTTCCTCTGTGAAAAAATGATCCCCCCCCCCCCGTTAAAACATAAATTAACTGGTTTATTACATCTTTGGAAAGCTGAGTTCAATTTCCCTAGCTACACCCAGGCCTGATTACTGCCACACCTGTTCTCAATCAAGAAATCACTTAAATAGAACCTGCCTGACAAAGTGAAGTAGACCAAAAGTTCCTCAAAAGCTAGACATCATTCTGTGATCCAAAGAAATTCAGGAACAAATGAGAAACAAAGTAAGTGAGATCTACGAGTCTGGAAAAGGTTATAAAGCCATTTCTAAAGCTTTGGGACTCCAGCGAACTACAGTGAGAGCCATTATCCACAAATAGCGAAAACATGGAACAGTGGTGAACCTTCCCAGGAGTGGCCAGCCAACCAAAATTACCCCAGGAGCGCAGTGACGACTCATCCAAGAGGTCACAAAAGACCCCACAACAACATCCAAAGAACTGCAAGCCTCACTTGCCTCATTTAAGGTCAGTGTTCATGACTCCACCATAAGAAAGAGCCTGGGAAAAAATGGCCTGCATGGTAGAGTTCCAAGACGAAAACTACTGCTGAGCAAAAAGAATATAAAGGCTTATCTCAGTTTTGCCAGAAAACATCTTGATGATCCCCAAGACTTTTGGGAAAATACTGTGTGGACTGACAAGACAAAAGTTGACCTTTCTGGAAGGTGTGTGTCCCATTACATTTGGCGTAAAAGTAACACAGCATTTCAGAAAAGGAACATCATACCAACAGTAAAATATGGTGGTGGTAGTGTGATGGTCTGGAGCTGTTTTGCTGCTTCAGGACCTGGAAGACTTGCTGTGGTAAATGAAACCATTAATTCTGCAGTCTACCCAAAGATTCTGAAGAAGAATGTCAGGCCATCTGTTTGTGACCTCAAGCTGAAGCGCACTTGGGTTTTGCAGCAGGACAAGGATCCAAAACACACCAGCAAGTCCACTTCTGAATGGCTTAAGAAAAACAAAATGAAGACTTGGGAGTGGCCTAGTCAAAGTCCTGACCTGAATCTGATTGAGATTCTGTGGCATGACCTTAAAAAGGCGGTTCATGCTGGAAAACCCTCAAATGTGGCTGAATTACAACAATTCTGCAAAGATGAGTGGGCCAAAATTATTACACAACTCTGTAAAAGTCTCATTGCCAGTTATCGCAAATGCTTGATTGCAGTTGTTGCTGCTAAGGGTGGCTTAACCAGTTATTAGGTTTAGGGGGCAATCACTTTTTCACACAGGGCCATGTAGGTTTGGATTTTTTCCCCCTTTAATTACAAACACCTTCATTTAAAAACTGCATTTTGTGTTTATGTGTGTTATCTTTGTCTAATATTTAAATTTTTTTGATGATCTGAAACATTTAAGTGTGACAAACAAACAAAAAAAAAAAAGAGAAATCAGGAAGGGAGCAAACACTTTTTCACACCACTGTAAACTGTAGTTTCAAACTGGTGGTATCCATTTAAAAAGAATAAAAAAACACCCAAAACTTTCATGACGTAGCACTGAGTTACACAATCTGTATACCTTAGTACCTGTAAATACCTGTGAATATCTGTAAGTAATGGTGGTGGCCTAATGGTTAGGGATGTGAACTGGTGAGCAGAGGGTGGCGGGTTCAATTCCTGGGCCGGCAGGATCAGATCTGGGTGGGACAGATAACATAGCTGTGTTTTGCCCACCCTCCTTAACCCCACTGTGGTGCCCTTGAGCAAGGGTCTTTACCCCAACTGCTCTAGTGGAGCTGCTCAGTGGCCACAGGTCAGTCTGTGGTTGTGCTGGGCAGCTTCCTGGTGTGAATGCTTGACTATGTGAGTGTGAACATGGCGTGCTTGAAGAGAGGTTGCCTTTCGATGGAACTACTCTGTATAAATAAAAAAAATGTCTGTGAATATCATTAAATACCTGTAAGTACATGTGAATGCATGTATGAAATGGATGAAATCCTATGTAACAGACAGACAGCATTAATGTGTAATGGTCAACATTGTCAAATTGCCATATTTGATATGTCAAATGGGTGTCCCACTGGGCTCCATACTTGGACCAATGCTAGTCTCCCTATACATAAATGATTTATCAAATGTATGCAGAAACATTCATATACAAATGTATGCAGATGACATGGTAATATTCACACCTGCAAAAAAACACACAAGAAGCCACCTGTATTCTTACAACAGCGATGACTCAAATCCATGACTGGCTGAATAATTCATGTCTCCTACTAAACACACACACCAAAAAAAAAATCTGTTTGCAGGATGTTCACCAAACCACGATCAAATATTACAGACTCAAACATTTTCTTAAAAGGGGGAGGAGCTGCAACTAGTCAAGGAAGTTAAGTACCTCGGTGTGATTTTAGACTCCTCATTAACCTTTAAAAAACACCTCAAAAAAATCACAAACATAATCAAATTCAATCTAAGAAATTTTAAACAAATTAGACCATCGCTGACAGTTAATGTGGCCAAAATGTTTCTGCATGCAATGATCTTCTCACACATCGATTACTGTTTCACCAACTGGTCACTCACTGGTGTAACCATAATCAAACCCACAGAATCTTTATACAAAGAAGCCATAAAAATCTTTGATAAGAAAGATCCCACATATCATTGCTGTCAAATTTAATAGAAATGCAATCTTCCGTCTTTTGAAAATAAGATAAGATAAGATAAGATAAGATAAGATAAGATAAGATAAGCCTTTATTAGTCCCACAACGGGGAAATTCCAGGATTGCAACAGCACAGGGATAGCAACACTCAGAGCAACAATCAGAAGGCAAGAAAAAAACAAGCAAGCAAGCAAGAGCAGCTAATATACATATGTACATATTACTATAAATATATATATATATATATATATATACACACATACACACAGTGCAGAGCATTGTAGCTGGATGGAATAACTATATGAGTATATAAACATTATATATAAAAATTATAAAATTACGAAATTATAAAACTCTCAAATTTGCCTGTTCAATTTATAAAATATTAAATGGCTATGCACCCCCCCGCTCCCGGGAGAATATGTTAAACTGAGGACTGTCATCGGTACAACCACCAGAGCAATCACTAGAGGAGACTGTGAGGTCCCCCACAGATGCACCACATTTGCTCAATCTGTGCTATCAGTGAGGGGAACCAAGATCTGGAATAACAAACCACCTGCAATCAGAGAACGCACCACACTGAACACTTTTAAGAAGTATTGTAAAAATTGGCTTTTAAACAACCAAAACTGTACTCATAGCTAGTGGTTGCTCTGCGATATATGCATATATACATATGCACCCATGCGTCACACACATACTGTATGCCCCACCTCTTGTTTGTTGTTTGTGGCAATTGGGGGGAATTACTTTTTCACATAGGGCCAGGTAGGTTTGGATAGCTTTTTTTCCCTTTTTTCCCTCAAGCAAAAGCTCTATGAGGGTGGGAGGCAGTTCACATCAGAACAGCAGCTGTGGGAGGCTAGTCTGACATCTTCCAAAGAAATGCAAGCAGAAACTCTCCCAAAACTCACAAGTTCAATGGATGCAAGAATTGTGAAGGTTATATCAAAGAAGGGGTCCTATGTTAACATGTAGCTAAGCCTGTTGAGATGTTTTTGATTGAAATAGCTTTTGATTTCAGTAAATATGACCTCCTAATGCTGCAAATTCAACAAATGACCATTTTCAGTTCTTTACAATCAATAAAATGTTTTGAAACCCTATTGTGCATAATAACTTGGAACAGTGCATTTTTAGTTTTTTTTTATTTTTGCAAAAAAAAATTAGTTATCATTGGGAGGTTTGTTCAATAAAGTTTGAATTATGCTCTAACGGTTGATGACTTTAAAATTATACTGACTGTCATTTGCATCCACTATTTAGGAAAATCAGAGACAAATATCATTTGTATAATAATTTGGAACGCAGTGTAAATACCTGTGAATACCTGTACCTCAAAAATTTGTGACTTTCTTCCTTAGAAATTTGCAACATTTTCTCTAAATTTTTTTCTCACATATTGGCAGCTTTTGCAATGAATTTGCAATTTTTTCTCATAAATTTTTTCTCATAAATTGGGTTGATATCAGTGTAGTCAGGAGTTTACTTGGAGCTGGTGTACTTGGTAAAAGCTTTGGTTCCCTCAGACACGGCGTGCTTGGCCAGCTCACCGGGCAGCAGGAGGCGCACTGCGGTCTGGATCTCCCTGGAGGTGATGGTGGAGCGCTTGTTGTAGTGGGCCAGACGAGAGGCTTCGGAGGCGATGCGCTCAAAGATGTCGTTGACAAAGGAGTTCATGATGCTCATGGTCTTGGAGGAGATACCGGTGTCAGGGTGGACCTGCTTCAGCACCTTGTAAACGTGGATGGCGTAGCTCTCCTTCCTGGTCTTCCTCCTCTTCTTGCCTCCTTTACCGGTGGTCTTGGTCACGGCTTTCTTGGAGCCCTTCTTGGGAGCAGACTTGGCGGGTCCAGGCATCCTGATCTCTCGGTACTTTGCAGCAACGAATTCCCGGCGCCACACGAGTCGGCCGCCCTTTGCCACAGCGGCTCGATTCCGAGTCTTTTTCCCTTCCTCTCTCTTTTTGATCCGTCTTTTTTTCACTCCACTTATATCACGGACACACAGATCCCAAATGTCTCCTGAGCCGGTGGACGGAGCCACTGTTTATAGCAGGATACGATACAGCAGGGAAGAGCTGCTAGCATTCAACCGCCACCCGGTCCCATTGGAAAAACTCGACATACCGAGAGAACTGAGGCGAAAACGCCGCGGCTGCCGGGCTGGAGTAAGGCGGAGGACAAAAAATATAAGATACAGACCCTCCCTTCCATCTATTGTCATGGGAAATGTACGGTCGTTACTGGGAAAGGTAGATGAGCTAGGGGCTATCTGCCGTTACGATAGCACATATCGGGAGTGCTCTCTCCTTTTGTTTTCTTAGACGTGGCTAACTGAACTAGCAGCAGATGCTAACATTGAGCTGGAGGGTTTCCACATGATACGGGCAGACCGAACACCAGACAGTGGCAAAGCAAGGGGCGGTGGAGTGATAATGTATGTTAACAACTGGTGCAGACCGGGACATATCACTGTTAAACAACGACACTGCAGCAAAGACATTGAGTTGCTAGCTGTTAGCATGAGGCCTACATATGTCCCGAGAGAACACTTACACGTGATCTGCATTGTTGTTTATGCAAATCCGACGGCGAACACTGGGACAGCGCGTGATGTCATCCATTCAGTAACCAGCAGGCTGCAGACAGAACACCCAGATGCTCTTCTCCTCATCTCAGGCGATTTCAACCATGTTTCACTGTCTCCCATTCTACCCCGTTTACCCAGTATGTCACATGCCACACTAGAGACAATAAAACACTGGACTTATTCTATGCAAACACTAAGGAGGCGTACACCTCATCACAACTCCCCCCACTCGGGAGATCGGATCACAACTTGGTTCATCTCCGGTCGGTGTACAAACCCCTAGTGCACAGACAACCTCCGGCCATGCGCACAGTGGAGTTATGGTCTGAGGAGACAATAGACACTCTAAAGGGCTGTTTTGAAGCCACCGCCTGGAAGCAGCTCTGCGATCCACATGGTGAGGACATCGATGGCCTCACTCACACCTTCACGGACTACCTCAGCTTCTGTGTGGACAAATCCGTTCCCACCAAGACCATACGGTGTTGCTCAAACAACAAACCCTGGATCAACCCTGAGATAAAAACACTTCTGAGAGAGAAGAAGAGGATCTTCAGGTCGGGGAATAGGGAGATGCTGAAGTCCGTACAGAGGGAGCTGAGGAGAAAGATCAGAGAAGGCAAGGACAGCTTCAGGAAGAAGATGGAGGACAAGCTGCAACAGAGCGACATCAGGGGGGTCTGGAGAAACCTCAAAACCATCTCTGGGCTCCAGAATACCTCCCCCCCAGGCCACGGGGGGCAGGGAGTGGGCGAACAACCTGAATCTGTTTTTCAATAGATTTGACCAACCGCCCTCCCCCCTGACTGCACAACAACCACTGCTGCCTCTAAAGAAATCAAGTCCTGCTACCCACTCCCCACTCCACCAACACCCCCCCACTCCCAACACACAGCCCCCCATCCTGACCCTGACCAGGACCCAGGTGAGGACGGAGCTGAGGAAGATCAAGGCGAGGAAGGCGTCGGGACCGGACGGCATCAGCGCAAAGCTCCTCAAGTCCTGTGCAGACCAGCTGTGTGGGATTGTGACGTACATTTTCAACCTGAGCCTGAAGCTGGGGAGGGTACCACAGCTGTGGAAAACATCTTGTGTGGTACCTGTACCAAAAACTTCCCACCCCAAAGACCTGAACAGCTACAGACCGGTGGCCTTGACGTCCCACTTGATGAAGACCCTGGAGAGACTGCTCCTTGCTCACCTCCGCCCCCTGGTGGAACCAGCGATGGATCCACTCCAGTTCGCCTACCAGCATAGCATTGGGGTGGAGGATGCGGTGATCTTCCTCCTTCACCGTTCTCTGTCCCACCTGGAGAAGCCCGGGAATATGGTGAGGATCATGTTCTTTGACTTCTCCAGTGCTTTCAACACCATCCAACCGATGATCCTGAAGGACAAGCTGCTGCGCGCAGGGGTGGACCAGCACCTGTCATCATGGATCCTGGACTACCTCACGAACCGGCCTCAGTTTGTGAGAACCCGGGACTGTGTGTCCGACACGATCATCGGTAGCACGGGGGCCCCCCAGGGAACGGTGCTGGCTCCCTTCCTGTTCACTCTTTATACTGCGGACTTCTCACACAACACAACACATTGCCATCTACAGAAGTTCTCTGATGACTCTGCGATCGTTGGCCTCATCTCCAATGGAGAGGAAGCTGAGTACAGAGGGCTTATCCAGGACTTCGTGGACTGGTGCCATCGGAACTGCCTCCAGATCAACACGAGGAAAACTAAGGAGCTGGTGGTGGACTGCCGCAGGCATGGGCAGCCCCTCACAGCACCAGTAAATATACAGGGAACAGACATCGAGATGGTGACATCCTATAAGTATCTGGGTGTTCATCTGAACAATAAACTAGACTGGTCACACAATACCGACACACTCTACAAGAAGGGACAGCGCAGGCTGTTCCTGCTGAGGAGACTCAGGTCTTTTGGTGTACAAGGGGCGCTGCTGAAGACATTCTATGACATGGTGGTGGCATCAGCCATCACTTTTGGAGTGGTCTGCTGGGGCAGTGGCATTACAGCAGCCGATAGGAAGAGACTGAACAAACTGATCAAGAAAGCTAGCTCTGTCCTGGGGCAGCACCTTGATCCGGTGGAGGAGATAGGAGAGAGAAGGACGGTGGCTAAACTGTCATCTCTGCTGGAGTCCGAGTTCCACCCTATGCAGGACATACTGGATGCACTGAGGAGCTCATTTAGCAGCAGACTACATCATCCCAGGTGCACAACCGAGAGGTTTCGCAGGTCCTTCCTACCAACGGCTGTCAGACTGTACAACCTAAGCAGGGCTGCTCGCAGAGATAGCAAAAAGACGTGACAACCTAATAGTTTTTTGAATGCAAAAGATGCAATAGACTTACACAATGGTCCCCTCCGGCATACAACTAGGAAAATACCGGTCGCTATGGAGGGTGAGAATATGTATGGGTACATAATCATACCATGTAGGATAACTAAGTAGACGGTTATGCTGTTTCATCCCATCTAGCAACAATGCTCTGCACTGTGTGTCTGTGTTTGTGTATATACTGTATATATTTTATCGTAATATGTACATATGTATATTAGCTGCTCTTGCTTGCTTGTTTTTTTTCTTGCCTTCTGATTGTTGCTCTGAGTGTTGCTATCCCTGTGCTGTTGCAATCCTGGAATTTCCCCGTTGTGGAACTAATAAAGTCTTATCTTATCTTATCTTAAATATGCAATTATTTCTATAAATTTGCAAGTTTTTTCTCATAAATTTGCAACTTTTTCTATAAAGTTTCAACTTTTTTCTTATAAATGTGCAATTTTTTCTATAAATTCTTGACCTTTTTTCAAATATTTGCAACTTTTTCTATAAATTTCAACTTTTTTCTCATAAATTTGCTATTTTAAATTTTCTTCCTCATAAATTTGGAGCTTTTTTCTGTAAAATTTCAACTTCTTTTCTAGTAAATTTGCAATTTTCTTGTAACTTTTCATCTTTTCCTCATAAATTAGCAACTTTTTGTTGCAAAATTTGATCTTTTGTATTTTATTAAACTGGCATCTTTCGTCATGTCTTTGCAATTTTATTCTTGCAAATTTGTGCGTAATTTACACTTATACATTTGTACCTCATGATAAAGTGGTGAATAGCCCCACTCTATTGTTAAAAATAATAAACCACCACTGTTCACATTTTCAGTCTCAAACTGATCCTTCTTCCTGACGTTTTCAGTCAAACAAATGGGTTTTCCCCCCCAGTAAAGGTCACCAACCTCGGCCCTGAATTCACCCTAACAAGCACCAATTTAAGTTTTGGACAAGTAAACACATCCCCTCAATAACAACCCATTTAGGTCCCCACAACATGGGTAATAGCTGCCAGCACCAAACCCCCAAACACAGCGGAGAAGTTTGTGGAGGAGAGAGGATTAAGATAGGCGCTGTGTAGGAGGTCATTCTGCTCTCACAGCTCACAGGCTTATTTGGACTCTATCTGCACCGCTGCACCTTCTCTGCCGTCGTACATGCAGGAAATGACATGGGAATTCAGATGGAAATGTCACGGCTCACACAAGGCAGAAACCTGCCGGGATGAATTTATGTCCTCGGTGGAGTTAAAGCTCAGATATGATGGAGAACGGGGTTTAGCAAAGTTTAATCTGAATGAGTTAATAGTATTTTCTCAAAATTCCCTTCAGTCAGAGGGTTTAAAAGCGAGTTTAAATTCATCCTGATGGTGGATATCTACGGAAACGCTGTCAGCAGATTTAAGGTTTGTGAGCACAATACACCGTCCTGAAAATAGAAAATGATCATAGAGAGGGTTTTAATGCCTCATATGTACATGTTGGAGAAAAGTGACGCCCAGTGATTGTGAAGGTAACTACAGGCAGTGACGTGACGGATTTTCAGAGGTGTGGTCTGGTGAAACCTGACCTGAACCCTCAGAGGTGGTGGAGCAGCCACAAATTACACCTGAGTCAAAACAAAGCAACCCTGCAACTCTGAAGTACAACTACGTGGAGTCACCAAAAAAATAAAGTGCCCATTCAAAAACATGACTTGGGTAATAAATATTTTTCTCTTAAGAATTTCGACTTTATTCAAGTTGTAACAAATTTACCATTTTATTCTTATAAATTTACAACTTTTTTGACAAATTTGTTACTGTTTTTACCAAATTTTTCTACATTTTTCTCATAAATTTGACACATTGGCCTCATTAGTGTCAGTACGTGTAAACCCTTTTAACAAGACGGTAGTGAGATCTGCTATGATGTATGGATTGGAGACAGTGGTGCTGACAAAAAGACAGGAGGTGGAGCTGGAGGTGGCAGAGCTGAAGATGCCAAGATTCTCATTGGGAGCGACTAGGCGGGACAAGATTGGAAACATCAGAGGGACAGCTCAGGATGAACGGTTTGGAGACAAAGTGAGAGGCAAGGCTGAGATGGTTTGGACATGTGCAGAGGAGGAGGAGTGGAGATATTCGACAAAGGATGTTGGAGATGGGCGTGAACCGCAGGAGGAGAAGAGGAAGACCACAGAGAAGATTCATGGATGTAGTGACGGAGGACATGGAGAGGGTTGTAATAATAATAATGGATTAGTTTTATATGGCACTTTATGTGTCAAGTGACATCTCAAAGCGCTTACAGTGAGTCCATTATTCATTCATTCCAGACAGACATCAATAGTGGAAAGCTTCTACTGTAGCCACAGCTGCCCTGGGGCAGACTGTTGGAGATCTGACAGCCAATCCATGGCAACGGCCTCTCCGACCGCTACAGAGCGTTTACACACATTCAGACCCAGTGTCATGGACGTTGGAGGCAGGGTGGGTAAAGTGCCTTGCCCAGGGACACAACAGCAGAATGTCTGGAGAGAGTGGGATTGGAACCGCCAATCCTCTTGTTATTAGATGACCCACTCTACCTCCTGAGCCACTGCTGCCCACATTTCCCTCCTCTGTTCCATTTTTGCTGAGCACCAAGCTAGATTGCAGGAAGTTCCATTTTTATATGGTCTCTGGCATGACCCGGCCGGGACTTGAACTGCGGCTTTCTGGTTGTGGGGTGGATGCTCTACCTCTAGGCCACCACTCTGGTTGGGCTGGTGTTGCAGAGGAAGATGAAGGGATAGAGTGAGATGGAGGCAGATGATCCACTGTGGAGAGCCCTGAAGGGAGCATCCAGAAGAAGGAGAAGAAGGAGAAATCCTGCGTATATGGCCAGTCAGCTGTGTGAGCAGGGACTGACTCATCAAACGCGCTTTCATCCTACAACTGTGTGTAAACAGTCCCCACAAAAATGAATTCCGCCTGTGTGGGAGTGAGCATGCGTTCACAAGTATTGGACATTTGCATAATCAACACCCTAAAACTACCATATAAGGTCACGCTTCCATACCAATGACAGAAAATGGCTTCAAGTCTAAGAAAAAACACGAGTGAAATTGAAGTTTTCCTGTCTGAGATCTAAAAAAAAAAAGCAGCATCAGCAGTGGAACCAAAGGAAGAGCAACAGCATTTCAGCTATTTCAGTGTGTGGTGTAGCTGCAGACGTTCCTCCTAACGGTGACCTATATGAAGACGCAGCTGAGCACACAGTCAGCTGTGAGTAATGTGACATGCTTCAACAAGTCAGCCTTAAAATCTGTGCATAAAACAGCGGAACAAATTGACTTTTGTTAATGCCAACAGTGTCATGGTAGTTTATATGAAAATACAGTCTACCTGCTCCTCCAGATCACGTACCACAACGGAGCTGCTCTGCGCTCTTACCCAGAGGTGAACCCCACACCGCCTGATGGAGCAGCAGATCAGAACGGTCTCCATGTGATCCTGAGTGCTCCGTACTCTGATGGTTTTTCAGTGGCTTGTGATCATGTGACCATCACCATCACCAGGTCAGACTCATCATCACCGCACTGCTCTCCGGTATAACGTTGCCCTGGCGATGACTTTTGGAGTCTTACATTTTGCATCTGATATGATTTGGACATTAATGGAATACCACTGCTTTAATTATTCTTAATTATTTCAGTTTTAATGATAACTTGAATCGAAGTATAAAACAAAGACGTTTGCAGGGTTGACTCTGACTCTTGTGTTATGATTGGAGGTCGTGCTCCATGTTTGAAGAGCTTCTGTAATCTTGGACTTACTGATATCAGGATTTGTTCTTGGTTAGTTTCAAGTTTATGTTGAAATTTTCCTGTGTTATCCTCATCTTAGTTTAATTCTGAAACTGTTTCCTGTGTTGTTCCGGTTTTCGCTAATAATGAGATAAGATCAGATAAGATAAGAGAAGATAAGCCTTTATTAGTCCCACAACGGGGAAATTCCAGGATTGCAACAGCACAGGGATAGCATCACTCAGAGCAATAATCAGAAGGCAAGAAAAAACAAGAGCAGTGAGTATTCATATGTACATATTAATATAAATATATATATATATAGACACAGTGCGGAGCATTGTAGCTAGATGGAATAATATGTAGATATATAAACACAGTGCGGAGCACTAGTGCTTTTCATGACACTTAAAGCGAGTCCATTATTCATTCACTCCACAGACAGACAATGGTAGTGGTAAGCTACTACTGTAGCCACAGTTGCCCTGGAGCACACTGACGGAAATATGGCTGCAGATTCGCACCAACAGCCTCTCCATCCACTACCGAACATTTATTCACATTTACTCACCAGTGTCATGGACACTGTAGACAAGGTGGGTAGAGTGTCTTGCCCAAGGACAAAATGGTGGGATTTGAACCACCAACCTTCCAGTTATTAGACAACCTGGTCTACTTCTGGAGCAACTAAAATTCTACTGGAAAACCATCTGGTCCCGGGGCGTTGTTGTTTGGGATGTGCTTAAGTGCCTCCTGGAGTTCAGACACCAGAAGAGGTGCATCCAGAGCTGCAATCTGTTCATTATTTAATCATGGTAAGTTAATATCATCCAAAAATTTATTTGTCTCTGAGTCAGATGGGTTAACCTGAGATGAGTAGAGGTTTTCATAAACCTTTCTGAAGGAGTTATTTATTTCTTCAGGCTCATGGGTAATATTTCCAGTCATAACCTTGATAGAGTGGATAGTTGTTTTTTTCTTCATTCAATCTAAGCTGGTTCACAAGATATCGCCCCAATTTATTACTGTGTTCAAACTTCTCAAGACGCAGTCTTTGTATTAAAAACTGTGCTCTTTTGTTTGTGTTTTTTTTTTTGATTCCAGCTTTAATTTTCTCAGATCTTTAAGTGTCTGTTCCTGTGGGGAAACGGCACAGGTTGTCTCCACTTATTTAATTTTCTGTTCTAAGTCCAGTACTAGTGCTTTTTCTTTTTTATTCTTATATGAACAGTAAGGGATTATTTTACCTCACATGACCACTTTTGCCGCTTCCCAAAGAACACCTGGGGATATTCCTGGCACATCATTATTTTCCAGATATGACTCCCACTCTTTATTAAAGTAATTAATAAAGTCTTTGTCTTTTAGTAGTGATATATTAAACTTCCAGCTCCTAGTTTCCCTTGTAGCTTTCCTATTTACTAGTGTAAGAGATACTGGATGGTGATTGCTAATAGCTTGATTTGAACATATTTCAATGTCTGTGATGTCCCTCACAATAGAGTTACTGGCTAAAAAGAAATCTAGACGCGAATGTGAACTATGCACTGATGAAAAAAAAGTGTATTCCCGAAGAGTTGGGTGAAGAGAACGCCATTCATCTCAAAGACCAAAATCCATTCACGTATTGTTTCAGAGTGTCAGTAGCCTGCCATTTTCGGTAATTCCCCGATGTACTGAGCCTGTCGATTGCAGGGTTTAATACCAGGTTGAAGTCCCCTCCTATTATAAATGTGGTGTCCAAGTGCTGAGAAAGAGAAGTGAAAAAAGTGTGAAAATAGGATGGGTCGTCAACATTTGGGCCATAAACGCTTACAATACATACAGTTAGGCCCAGAAATATTTGGACAGTGACACAAGCTTCATGATTTGGGCTCTGCATGCCACCACATTGGATTTGAAATGAAACAACTATAACGGAATTGAAGTGCAGACTTTAAGGTTTAATTCAAGGGGTTGAACAAAAATATATGATTAAACATGTAGGAATTGCAGCTATTTTTATACAAACGCTCCTCATTTCAGGGGCTCAAAAGTAATTGGACAAATAAACATAACCCTAAGTATAATGTTACTTTTCAATATTTTGTTGAGAATCCTTTGCAGGCAATGACTGCCCAAAGTCTGGAACCCATGGATATCACCAAACACTGGGTTTCCTCCTTTGTGATGCTTTTCCAGGCCTTTACTGCAGCTGTCTTCAGTTGTTGCTTGTTTGTGGGTCTTTCTGCCTTAAGTTTTGTCTTGAGCAAGTGAAATGCATGCTCGATTGGGTTGAGATCTGGTGATTGACTCGGCCATTGCAGAATATTCTACTTCTTTTCTTTAAGAAAACTCCTGGGTTGCTTTTGCAGTATGTTTTGGATCATTGGTGAAGCGCCGTCCAATCAACTTTGCTGCATTTGGCTGAATCTGAGCAGAAAGTATATCCCTATACACTTCAGAATTCATCCGGCTGCTTCTGTCTTTTGTCACATCATCAATAAACACAAGTGACCCAGTGCCATTGGAAGCCATGCATGCCCATGCCATCACACTGCCTCCATCATGTTTTACAGAAGATGTGGTGTGCTTTGGATCATGAACAGTTCCAATTCTTCTCCAAACTTTCTTCTTCCCATCATTCTGGTACAGGTTGATCTTAGTCTCATCTGTCCAAAGAATGCTGTTCCAGAACTGGGCTGGCTTCTTCAGGTGTTTTTTGGCAAAGTCAATTCTGGCCTTTCTATTTTTGAGGCTGATTCATGGTTTGCACCTTGTGGTGAATCCTTTGTATTTACTCTCATGAAGTCTTCTCTTTATGGTAGACTTAGATACTGATACACCTACTTCCTGGAGAGTGTTCTTCACTTGAGTGGATGTTGTGAAGGGGCTGTGAAAGGATTCTGCGATCATCCACCACTGATGTCTTCCGTGGACGTCCAGGCCTTTTTGAGTTCCCAAGCTCACCAGTGCACTCTTTTTTTCTCAGAATGTACCAAACTGTTGATTTGGCCACTCCTAACATTTCTGCTATCTCTCTGATGGATTTCTTCTTTTTTTTCAGCCTCAGGATGGTCTGTTTCACCTCCACTGAGAGCTTCTTTGACCGCATGTTGTGTGTTCACAGCAACAGCTTCCAAATACAAACGCCACACCTGGAATCAACTCCAGACCTTTTAACTGCTTAACTGATGACAGGTTAACGAGGGAAGAGCCCATGCAGCCTTGTTATTTTTTTTTTTGCAGCCTTCTGAGTCAATTGTCCAATTACTTTTGGTCCCTTGAAAAAGAGGTGGCTACATATTAAAGAACTGTAATTCCTAAACCCTTGCTCCAATTTGGATGTGAATACTCTCAAATTACAGCTGAGCGTCTGCACTTTAAGCCCACATTGATTATATAATTGTATCCTGAATATGTTTTCGTAAACAGCTAAAATAACAAAACTTGTGTCACTGTCCAAATATTTTTGGGCCTAACTGTAGATCCAAATTTTGAACTGAGATTTTTAGTATTATAAATCTACCTTCTGGACCTATTATGGTGTTATTCATAACAAAGTGTATTCTTCTCTTTACCAGTATAGCTACCCTCCTTTGTTTAGAATTAAAGCCGGCTGAGTACATGTGGGGGAATTTCGGGGAGGTGAGCGCATCTACAGATGACTTAGAAACATGTGTCTCCTGCAATAAGACAAAGTCTGCCTGTAGATCGTTCAGTCGATTAAAAACTTTTAGCCTCGTCTCCCTGGTACCAATTCCACTTATGTTCAATGTGACAAACTTAAATATGGACATGTTTTTACTAACTGGTTTTGTGCTAAAGGCTAACTAAATGTGCCTATGTGATTATATATCCATACTGTATGCATATGTGTGTATATATATACAGTGGGGCAAAAAAGTATTTAGTCAGCCACCAATTGTGCAAGTTCTCCCACTTAAAAGATGAGAGAGGTCTCCAATTTTCATCATAGGTATACCTCAACTATGAGAGACAAAATGAGAAAAAAAAATCCAGAAAATCACATTGAAGGATTTTTAATGAATTAATTGGTAAATTCCTCAGTAAAATAAGTATTTGGTCACCTACAAACAAGCAAGATTTCTGGCTCTCACAGACCTGTAACGTCTTCTTTAAGAGGCTCCTCTGTCCTCCACTCGTTACCTGTATTAATGGCACCTGTTTGAACTTGTCATCAGTATAAAAGACACCTGTCCACAATCTCAAACAGTCAAACTCCAAACTCCACTATGGCCAAGACCAAAGAGCTGTGAAAGGACACCAGAAACAAAATTGTAGACCTGCACCAGGCTGGGAAGACTGAATCTGCAATAGGTAAGCAGCTTGGTGTGAAGAAATCAACTGTGGGAGCAATTATTAGAAAATGGAAGACATACAAGACCACTGATAATCTCCCTCGATCTGGGGCTCCACGCAAGATCTCACCCCGTGGGGTCAAAATGATCATGAGAACAGTGAGCAAAAATCTCAGAACCACACGGGGGGACCTAGTGAATGACCTGCAGAGAGCTGGGACCAAAGTAACAAAGGCTACATCAGAAACACACTACGCCGCCAGGGACTCAAATCCTGCAGTGCCAGACGTGTCCCCCTGCTTAAGCCAGTACATGTCCAGGCCCGTCTGAAGTTTGCTAGAGAGCATTTGGATGATCCAGAAGAGGATTGGGAGAATGTCATATGGTCAGATGAAACCAAAATAGAACTTTTTGGTAAAAACTCAACTTGTCGTGTTTGGAGGAGAAAGAACACCATACCTACTGTGAAGCATGGGGGTGGAAACATCATACTTTGGGGCTGTTTTTCTGCAAAGGGACCAGGACGACTGATCCGTGTAAAGGAAAGAATGAATGGGGCCATGTATCGTGAGATTTTGAGTGAAAACCTCCTTCCACCAGCAAGGGCATTGAAGATGAAACGTGGCTGGGTCTTTCAGCATGACAATGATCCCAAACACACTGCCCGGGCAATGAAGGAGTGGCTTCGTAAGAAGCATTTCAAGGTCCTGGAGTGGCCTAGCCAGTCTCCAGATCTCAACCCCATAGAAAATCTTTGGAGGGAGTTGAAAGTCTGTGTTGCCCAGCGACAGCCCCAAAACATCATTGCTCTAGAGGAGATCTGCATGGAGGAATGGGCCAAAATACCAGCAACAGTGTGTGAAAACCTTGTGAAAACTTACAGAAAACGTTTGACCTCTGTCATTGCCAACAAAGGGTATGTAACAAAGTATTGAGATGAACTTTTGTTATTGACCAAATACTTATTTTACCAAGGAATTTACCAATTAATTCATTAAAAATCCTTCAATGTGATTTTCTGGATTTTTTTTTTCTTATTTTGTCTCTCATAGTTGAGGTATACCTATGAAGAAAATTGGAGACCTCTCTCATCTTTTAAGTGGGAGAACTTGCACAATTGGTGGCTGACTAAATACTTTTTTACCCCACTGTATGTTGTGTGTAAAATATACACCTACACATATATGACTGGGTGTGCGCGAATGATGTCTCTGTTCCAGTTGCCTACAATTTTAAGCAAATGGGGTGCATATACTTCAAGTTATTTCCTATAAACCAGAAGTATGAGAGAAAATAGACATAAAGGTTAGTAAGTGGTGAGAAAATGCAGATAACATACAACAATGACCTAAAAACTTCAGAAACAGACAAACAACAACCTCAGCAACAAAGAAAAGAACATTTTGACAAATGTTAACAAATTAAACTGAGAATGAGTAAGAGTAAGAGACCTGCGCACAATTGTACTCTTTTTCCACCTGTAGCTAAAAAAAAAAATAGGCTCCAGAATATAAACAGCTTGCCATCTATATACAGTCTATCCACAGAAACAATAGCTCGTTTACCTTCTTGGATGTTTTGTTTCTTAATGGGAAAAAGCTTCCTTCTCCTTTCCACAATTTCCTGTGGAGATTGATCATTTAGACCATAATTGGTGTTTTTAAGCTGCCTGCCCTGCCTCTGTACCAAAATTTTTGAAATGCTCAAATGCTTGAAATGCTCAAATTTGGCAACAATAGGTCTGGGACATTTATTCTGGGAATTTTTTGCCCAATTGGGTGGACTCGTGGAAGGTAATTGAATTTGTGACTTCGGGGGATAGTTTCAGTTGTGTTGACATAAATTCACAGACCAGCTGTTCTGGATTTTCATCATTTTTTTCAACAATTCCAGAAAAAACAAGGTTATCTCTCATACTGCGTGACTGCAAATTGAGAACTGTTTCCCTCATTGTTCAGTTTTCTCTCTCAACAATGCCAAGCCGCGTGTTTAGTGTGTTTACTGACTTTTTTAGGCTATTATTCTCCTTTACAAGAGAGACGAGCTGCGCCTGACTGAACTCTAAACTCTCACGCAAGCCGTGGAATTCTTTATGAAGCAGCTCGACCAATGTCAGTCTACCATCCATGCTGGCAAGTTTATTCTCAATAGAGAAAAGGATGTCACTAACCTTGCAGGACTCCCATGATTTCTCAGGCGTTATTTTTGGTGAGTCTGCGGGTCTCAGTCGTTTAGACTGAGAAACAGGGACGGGACACACACTCGCCTGCTCCATGACACAGCAACAGTAATAAAACTTGTTGATATAGTTCTCTAGTTCCTCCAGCTCCATACGAAAAAAGAAAGATAGACACAGACAGTCAGTTAATGAATTAATTACAAAAAGAGAAAAAAAAAACTACCTGTGGAAAAGTTTGTTTAAGCTCGGTTGACGGGAGTTGCCATTTTGGATTGTTGCACAATAGTCTCGAAACATCTCGCAATTGCAGCATCGGCCCCCCTCTGTTTTCCTGATTCTGATTTCTTTGTTATATTTTGAACGTACTTCCTGTCAGTACTTGTTTCTGATGGACTGTTTAGTTTCAGTTTACTTCCTTCAGGAAACTTCAAGAAATGAAACTGAAATTTGAAACATGGAATATTTGCACCCGGATGGACAAACCAACGTCCGATCACCTTGAAAGGAGAACCGCTTTCGTGGCTCGGGAGCTTCATCAACTCAGTTTTGATATCATCGCTGTGAGTGAGACCGGCAGGGCTGGAGAAGGTACACTGAGAGAAGAACAACATCATTACACCTTTTTTCTGGAAAGGGCTTGATCCAGAACAACCAAAGATGCATTACCAAAGCTCACCGAACAACTAACCAGAAAAAATGAAAGCCTCATGACTCTTCAAATTCACCTTTAGAAGAATCAGTGTGCCACCATCATCAGCGCCTACGAGTATGCCCCAACTTTAGACACTGAGGATGAAGTCAAAGAGAATTTCTATGCTCAACTCAACAACATCCTTTGAAGAACTGGAAGAAAAGCAAAGAAGGAGAAATAAGAAGCAACTCCAACCCAGACCACATCTCCCCCAAGAAACAACCTGCCCAACTTGCAGAAGATCCTTCAAAGCCCAAATTGGACATATTAGCTACCTTCAAGTGCATTACACAACCCAACATGGGCTAGAAAAAAGACCATCATCTTCTGAATCTGGTCTGGTCCGGTCCCTAGTGTTTTATCTCCCTCTGTGTTTCCTTCCTCCTTGTTATTGCCCTGGTCTCTTTGTGCTTCTTGTCTCTGTGTCCCTCATTAACATCTCTTCCTGATTCTTCCCAATTGTCATCTGCTGTTTCCCATCCCTTGATAGTCTCTGACCTTTAAATTCAGCCTGGTGTCATCCTTTTGTTGCAGCGTCATTACATGTGGTGTGTTACTTATCTCCCGTGACTTCTAGCTCCCAGTATCCCTTTCCAGGCCTGTCTACTTTAGTTGACCATTCTTTGTATCCTCTTGTGTTTTAGGTTTTGTGTTTCTTTAGTTTGTGTACCTCTGCTTTAGTGTGATCATTTAATAAATTGCAATTTTCCCATTGTGGGACTAATAAAGGCTTATCTTATCTTAATAAATCCCTGCTCATCTGACTCCTACCTGCATCTGGGTTCTACTTTACCTGCTCCTGACATGTTTCAAATTAAATGGACACAAAGTGCAGACACAGAGATGAGAGCAGTTTAAGTGCAAAAGTGGATGTTTTTATTGAAAAGAGAAGTGAATGAGAAGCGGCTGGTGCTGGCCACCCTGTGGGAACAGAGAGGAGAATGGTATCAAGTGCAGATAGTGAGTACATTTGCAGCTCCAGACTTCTTCTGTCTTCAGTTGAGTTGGTGAGTCTATACAGGTGAGCAGAGGGAACCCTGGGCCCAGGGATTTGAAGTGAGCAATTATTTTTTGTTAAGTTTACTTGTGACTTAGAGATAAAATGAGTTGAGGGAGCAGGGAAGCACACACAGGTTGAAGGACCAAAGCTTCACCGCTGGGAACGTAGAGAAAAGTCCAACAGCCCTGCACCCAGACAGGAGAAAAACCTTCCTATTTATAGGCAAGGGCTAATGAGGCACAGGTGTAGTGGCAGAGCTGCAGATAACCAGGCAGATAACACTGGTCAACACCAAATTTATTGTCTAAGTTTTTTTAGCTGATTTATGACAGTTTTGATGTGCTGAATCTAAAAATCACATTGGTTTTGCTCAATCAGGTCAGCTTTTTCAATTGTGGCCACATGTTGTTTAATAAGTTTTTGTTTACATGTACGGGTATTTTTGCTTTATATGATGCAAAATTCTTTTTTATGTCTTGAAATTCTCTGAATTTTGAACAATGACGACATAACATTAAATTTACATGTACTTACCTTTATATAAGTACACTCACTCACTCACTCACCTGTCTCGCTCCCATTCCCATTCGCCCTCACAGCCTCTCGCACTCACACATGCTTCCTTCCACTCACCCTCACTCACATATACACTCTCATTCGCGCTCTGACTCACTCACATTTACTTGGGCTCTCTCTTACACACTCACACTTATTCACCCTTAACAATTGGGGTGGCAGCGGGCACACCAATACCTGGCAGCAGCCAGGGAGACCACCGGTGCAAACCAGCAGCAACACCCTTGGCAACCCACCCTGGGGCAACTGAGCCCAAAGAAGCAGCCCACCACCACTAATGCTCGCCCGGGATGAACAATCAATGGACCCACCGCAAGCTCTCCGAGATGCCACCTGACATGCAAAGTACTACACAAATCCAACCCACCACCACCATCACTGCTTATCACTCCCTCATTCTCACTCTCTTGCTCTCATTTGCTCACTCATTCTCTCACTCGCTCACTCCTTTGCTCGCACCTATTGACTCACGGTATCACCCTGTGATGACAACAACATGACGGGCCCCAGGTCACAAGCCAGGCTCTGGTAGAAGGAGGGCAGCTGGGGTAGAGGAAGATCCCAACCCACCCTCCCCCATGTGTGAATCTTGATGGGTGAGTGTAGTTGTGTGGTGTGACTGGGCGCAGGTGTGTGAAGTACCAAAGTGCAGTTAAAGTTGGGGGGAATAGTGTGATAGGGCACCGCAACCCACAGCTATTGGCAGAAGAGCTCCCATCCCCCCAAGCCCTCAGTGTCTACAGTGAAATTAAAATTGAGGTGAGGGTGGCCGTACTGCTCAGTAGTAGACAGAGGGATCCTCTTCTCTGACACCGTATGGCACAACCCCACCCAAAAAACCCGAAGTGTATCCAATAAGATGTATGATCGACCCAGAACTGGGGGGGGGGGGGGGGGACTGTGAGGGGGTGGTCCCAGAGAGATCCCGTCACCTCCCCAGAAGCCAGCTCCCAAAATGGCTCTGGAAGTCACCCACTGCCCCCAGGCCATGCAACCAAGAACCCGCCAACATCATACCCCAGCACCCACCAGCACCACAGACACAATGGGGCCACAGACACTGAGCCACAGTCACACTCACTCTCACACACCTTTTACACACCCTGTATGCACATACACAAACATATATACTGTAATAATAATACGGCGATCCACATGTCAAGCGACATCCCAAAGCGCCCCCTGCGAGCCCACCAACCATCCACCTCAGACAGAAATGGCCGGCGGTAGGCTACCCGTGCAGCCACAGCCAGCCCGGGGCAAACTGACGGAAATGTGGCTGCCAACCTGCGCCAACAGTCCCCCCAACCACTACCAAACACCCACACACACCCATACCCGGTGCCACAGACACTAGAGGCAATGCGGGCAAAGTGCCCCGCCCTGAGACACAACAGCAGGACGGCTAGGAAGAGCCAAACTGCTGTTCCCCGGCAACCAGACAGCCTGCCTCACCCTCTGAGCCCCCGCTGCTCAATGAGGTCTTTTCATCACAAACACACTCTCCACACCCACACACACACACACACACACACACACACACACACACACACACACACACACACATGTAGGGCCCGGAGAATAGGGGGCAGCCCCCCCCACCACCCACCACCACTTTGGAACGCAGACACCAGCCCCTGGAGGACCACCAGGGAGGGCACGACCCTGCAACGCAGGGATGCGCCTGGGCCGGCCTGCACCGCTGGTGTGCATGGGACCCTTGTCCAGACGGGGGGACAGCCCCCCAGCACCAGAGGCCCAAGGCCAGCCCCAGCCCCATCTGAGATGCAAGGCCGGCCAGCCCAGGGCCATTGGCCACCCCCAGCCCACCCCTTCACCAGAATCCATGTTACCATGAAGAAAAGAATCATGGTCCTGCCTGATGAGGTGATCCACGGTGTGGATCCTGTTTTCATCGACTGTCATGTCTGTAGATGTTCTCTCACAAACATGAGGAGCAGGAAAAACACAACAGAGCTGAGAGGTGACTCTAATCGTACTGCAGCTCCAGGAGAACATGTGCACAGCAACCTCTCACCTCCACATATGTCACACACTAACGTGCACGTTCACATTGTGGGAATACTGTCATGTTATAAACGCCAGTCATTACATGGACTACAGTTAAGTCACAGTAAATAACTTCAGACTGTACCTGGACCTTCATGAAATGATGTGAACCTGTGCGAGACCAGCAGACTTCAGAGTTGTTCCTCTTCATCTACATCAGCAAATTAATGAAGCTTTTTGGTGTGAGGGTGGAGGTAATGGAGTGAAGAACAGTTATTACATCACTAATGAAGACTGGGTCTTGTTCAGATCATTACAAGAGATCGAGAATGAGTTCAGGTTTCTTAAAAGTTCCTCATAAAGCTGAGTTATCGTTAGTTGTGATGAATGAGTTTAGTGATCCGCAGCGACCACAGCAGACTTCTGGGTCACAAATACAGAAATAAAAACTCTGACAGAGTAACGCTCCACATTTATGATTCATCAGAGTTTGGTCAGATCAGATGATCTGTCCTGACTGCTGCTGATTTATTCACTCTGATGCACCTCTACACACATTTAAAGCTAAAAAGTCATGCAAGCATTCATAACAAAAAATAAAGTCCAGCTTTTATTGAAAAGACTGTCTTGACTTTCAGAACTTGACATCAGAAGAACAGAACCCCATCTGCTGAGAGTATATCAGGTTACCCCTGTTAAATAATGACTGGTTCCACAACGCTCCTGCTGTAATCAACTGAGAAAATGTTAATAAAGGTGACAGCTCAGGATTTGAAGGCTTTAACTCAGTTCTGACATATGTGATAATTTATTCACATCTGCTGTCAGAGGGAATGCATAATAATATTATTATTATTATTATTATTATTATTATTCAGTGTCAGGTTTTGGGTTGGACCGATGTCCTTGCCTTGTTCATGCACAGCGGCTACACTCTCTGGTATACTGCACCCCTTCTTGTGTCTTTTCTGCCTTTTTCTGTGCTCCTTCTGTGATGGACTAATTACCTACAGTTGCCAGGAACTTGTAGGCATCAGCCGCCAACTCACCTCTGACATCTCCAGTGCCCATTCCAGAGACTACCACCACATCCCCGAGGAGATCACCAGACCTCTGGGAACTCCATGGTTCGTTATGCCCTGCAAGCGCAGACGAAGACTGGAGAGGAAGCAGAAACGAGGCTGCAGGGCTAGCCTTCCTGCCCAGCTGCTCAAACTTCGCTCAGATCCCTCGCCAACAAAATAGATGAGCTGCGTATGGAGATCACCTATAATCACTACATCCAGGACTGTTGTATTCTAACTGTGACCGAGTCATGGCTGAGCAAGTGCATTCCGGCTGCCGCTATGGAATTGCCTGGCCGAACTACTTACTGTTTCGACCGCAAAGCTGATTCTGGTAAGGGAAAGGGGTGGAGGGCTCTGTGCTTATGTGTGCCAGACTTGGTGTAAAAACAGCAGAATAATTCATAGCCACTGTTCACCAGACCAGAGAGGCCATGTCCTTCCTATGTATGCCTTTTTATCTTCCCCGCGAGCTAACAGCAGTAATTCTAACAGCCATTTACATTCTTCCAGATGCTAACGTTAGTTTAGCATTCAATCACCTTTAGCACAGTCCACATTAAGCATGCTTTGTTAAAATCCTCTGCAACAAAGACTGTACTCCCCAAATTCTATCAGCATGTTAAGTGTCCCACAAGAGGGGAAAGATCACCAGATCATGTTTATAGCAACATTAAGCATGCCTCCAGAGCCACCCCTCCCCCACTTTGGACAATCAGACAATCTCTCTCTGTTTCTGATTCCTGCCTACAACCCCCTTAGGAAGAGTTCCCCAACCAAAAAACAATTAAAACAACTTGAAAATGCTCTCCTCCAGCTACAAGACTGTTTGCCTGCACTGGCTGGAGCATCTTTGAACAGCAGGACCTGGACTCCTACACCAAGTCTGTCCTTTTCTACATCAAATGCTGTGTAGAAAATGTGACAGTCACCAAACACATCTGGGTCTTTCCAAACCACAAATCCTGGATGACCAGTTAAGTCCAGGCTCTGATCAGAGCCCACAACTCAGCCTTCAGACAGACAGACAGACAGCTCTCTGAACAAGACTGCTAGAACTAACCTGAGGAGAGACATAAAACTCATTAAGAATGCCAGCAGCCAATCTCTGCATGACAACAGCCCTCTCTCAAAAGCTCCAGACAAGACTGTTTGTTTATTGGACTAAAGTTCAATAAAGCCCGCCCACGAAGGAAGCCTATTTGCTGAGCTCCTGTCAACCCGGAAGCCCGTGAAAGCTCGACTGAATTTATAAAAGGAGGGGGACCCCCTGCTACTTTTTCTTTTCGGATTCCTTTTCTCTTTTCGTCACCTTCTCTTTGTCTTCATGACTACACAGCAGAGAACTTTTCGGGAGGACAAAAGACTGCCTGAACACAAAGGGACTTATCCCACGTGTTTTCCTTCCTACGATAACAGAGCTTGAAGTATCATGTTTTGTTGTAACCTCTTTGTATTTTAACATTTTTCTTTAAATGCCTAGGAATTCTTCCTCTATGAGCTCAAATTCTAATCTGGAGTTAAACTCCAATCCTAGACGTTATTTCTATCACTTTTTCCTGTTAAGCTTTCTGTAAAACCACCGTTTTTAATTTTAACATAAGCTTTAATCTTGACTTTATTTTTATTTTTATTGACCAATCCCACACCAGAAGCTCTTTTATTTAAAGTCCGAAACTCTTTTAATTTGAGATCAGATTAGATATATTTAATTATTATCGAATCCCTCTGGGAAGCCGCTTACCAACGGAGAGGAAAAGAGACGCAGCTCACCACGAAGATTAAACGCCCTGGGCCAGATTACAGCCCCGGTGATCAACACATCAAAATCTCATCTTGTGACAACCGAATATTTGCTGGACAAATATTCTGAGTTTTGGCACTGATCAACACATTGGAAGCTTCACGAGGACGACGAAAGAACACAACTTCAAATCTTCAACGAGAAAGCACGTGAGCTGCACTTTCTTTGTCCATCTGCTGAATTAAACCTTTGATGTTAGATAATAATTTGATATCTAATCAGATGCAAATTCAGGAGCCATTAACATAACTCCTCCTTTCATTAAAATCCCGTTTTCATTTTCTTAAGAGTAATCTAGAACTTTTCATATAATTAGTAAAACTTTCTCCATAAATTTGCAATGTTTCCATAATCTGTTAACTCAAACTGATTTAAATTTGTTTCACAGTTAACCCTGGTTCTGCAAATGTTGATATTGTTAATCTATTAATTTTATGGTCTGTTAATCACCATTTTGTTTAATAAACATGTGAAAATGAGAGAAGTTGTTGAGAATTTATTTCATTCTGAGTCTGGTTCAAATCCCCAGTATCGAATTCACTAAAATTTGGAGACTGATTATTAATTAATTTATAGATTGATTAACGGGTATAAAGTGAAATTAAAGATTAAATTGCTTCTTAGAGATAGAAGCTGGTGCCCCACAAGTGTTATTAACTTTTCTGGTGTATATGAACTGAGAATTCATCTCCAGTTCCAATACATTAATATAAATTAAATAATTTTTATACCTGATCATAATTATTAATTCATATACTGTTACAAGTATCAAGGCAGAAGTGCAGCACATTAATGTAAACCAAACAGAGAAGCAAACTACTACTGGCCACGCAACTACAGAAGTGACCCCTGCTGAGCCAAGGAGGCAAACTGAAACATCTGGTGAAGAGAACCCGACTAATTGAAGAGTGTGTGCTACCTGACAGAGCTGGCATTGATCTGGTAAAAGAAGAGCTCAAACAGCTATTGGAAACCCTGAGAAAGCAACAGGTGATTGAGCAGTCCATGAGGCCCTGGAAGATACCACAAACACCATAGAACAAGAAAAGGATCACTCTGACTAATGAAGCACTCAACATGCTAATAGAGGAGCACAGGCACCCACTCAGCCTGGATAACACCAACCATCTCCTCTACGCTTGTGCAGTAGTAAGCGCTGGAAACCAAATGTCGCTGGCAGAGGCCAATAAGATGTGTAATACCAAACCTGCATGGCAGAAAAACTGCATGGCAGAAGAACAAAATTGCTGAAATGCAAAAGGACATCACACTGATAACTGAAATCTACAAAGGAAGTAACATTAACAGCAAAAATTGGGCTAAGCTGATAAAAAAGTATTGCGCTCAAGATGATGTAAACTGGAAAGAGCTCGGTGAAAAGGTGAAAGAAGCACTCCAAGCAAAAGCACAATCACTGAGACAGTACAAGAAAAGAGTAGCCTTCTTCAAATAGAACAAACTTTTCTCGGAAAATGCCAAAAGATTTTACATGAAGCTAGGTAATAAGAATTTCAAAGAGAAAGACGTACCATCAAAAGATGATATGGAAGCGTTCTGGGCTAACTTATAAGATAAGATAAGATAAGATAAGCCTTTATTAGTCCCACAACGGGGAAATTCCAGGATTGCAACAGCACAGGGATAGCAACACTCAGAGCAACAATCAGAAGGCAAGAAAAAAACAAGCAAGCAAGAGCGGCTAATATACATATGTACATATTACTATAAAATAAATATATACACACACACACACAGACACACAGTGCAGAGCATTGTAGCTGGATGGAATAAATATATGAGTATATGAACACACAGTGCAGGGAAAAGCCAGTGTGAACACACAGTGCAGAGCATTGTAGCTAGATGGAATAAATATGTAAATATATAAACACCCACAGTACGGAGCATTGCAGCTAGGTGGAATAAATATGCAAGTATATAAACACACACAGTGCGGAGCAATGTAGCTAGATGGAATAATATGTAGATATATAAAAACACAGTGCTGAGCATTGTAGCTAGATGGAATAAATATGTAAATATATAAACACACCCAGTGCTGAGCATTGTTGCTAGATGGAATGAAACAGCATAACCGTCTACTTAGTTATCCTACATGGTATGATTATGTGCCCATACATATTCTCACCCTCCATAGCGACCGGTATGTTCCTAGTTGTATGCCGGAGGGGACCATTGTGTAAGTCTATTGCATCTTTTGCATTCAAAAAACTATTAGTTTGTTACGTCTTTTTGCTATCTCTGCGAGCAGCCCTGCTTAGGTTGTACAGTCTGACAGCCGTTGGTAGGAAGGACCTACGAAACCTCTCAGTTGTGCACCTGGGATGATGTAGTCTGCTGCTAAATGAGCTCCTCAGTGCATTCAGTATGTCCTGCATAGGGTGGAACTCGGACTCCAGCAGACATGACAGTTTAGCCACCGTCCTTCTCTCTCCTATCTCCTCCATCGGATCAAGGCGCTGCCCCAGGACAGAGCTAGCTTTCTTAATCAGTTTGTTCAGTCTCTTCCTATCGGCTGCTGTAATGCCACTGCCCCAGCAGACCACTCCAAAAGTGATGGCTGATGCCACCACCGTGTCATAGAATGTCTTCAGCAGCGCCCTTTGTACACCAAAAGACCTGAGTCTCCTCAGCAGGAACAGCCTGCGCTGTCCCTTCTTGTAGAGTGCGTCAGTATTGTGTGACCAGTCTAGTTTATTGTTCAGATGAACACCCAGGTACTTGTAGGATGTCACCATCTCGATGTCTGTTCCCTGTATATTTACTGGTGCTGTGAGGGGCTGCCCATGCCTGCGGCAGTCCACCACCAGCTCCTTAGTTTTCCTCGCGTTGATCTGGAGGCAGTTCCGATGGCACCAGTCCACAAAGTCCTGGATAAGCCCTCTGTACTCAGCTTCATCTCCATTGGAGATGAGGCCAACGATCGCAGAGTCGTCAGAGAACTTCTGTAGATGGCAGTGTGTTGTGTTGTGTGAGAAGTCTGCAGTATAAAGAGTGAACAGGAAGGGAGCCAGCACCGTTCCCTGGGGGGCCCCCGTGCTACTGATGATCGTGTCGGACACACAGTCCCGGGTTCTTACAAACTGAGGCCGGTTCGTGAGGTAGTCCAGGATCCATGATGACAGGTGCTGGTCCACCCCTGCTCGCAGCAGCTTGTCCTTCAGGATCATCGGTTGGATGGTGTTGAAAGCACTGGAGAAGTCAAAGAACATGATCCTCACCATATTCCCGGGCTTCTCCAGGTGGGACAGAGAACGGTAAAGGAGGAAGATCACCGCATCCTCCACCCCAATGCCATGCTGGTAGGCGAACTGGAGTGGATCCATCGCTGGTTCCACCAGGGGGCGGAGGTGAGCAAGGAGCAGTCTCTCCAGGGTCTTCATCAAGTGGGACGTCAAGGCCACTGGTCTGTAGCTGTTCAGGTCTTTGGGGTGGGAAGTTTTTGGTACAGGTACCACACAAGATGTTTTCCACAGCTGTGGTACCCTCCCCAGTTTCAGGCTCATGCTGAAGATATACGTCACAATCCCACACAGCTGGTCTGCACAGGACTTGAGGAGCTTTGCGCTGATGCCATCCGGTCCCGGCGCCTTCCTCGCTTTGATCTTCCTCAGCTCCGTCCTCACCTGGGTCTCGGTCAGGGTCAGGATGGGGGGCTGTGTGTTGGGAGTGGGGGGGTGTTGGTGGAGTGGGGAGTGGGCAGCAGGACTTGATTTCTTTAGAGGCAGCAGTGGTTGTTGTGCAGACAGGGGGGAGGGCGGTTGGTCAAATCTATTGAAAAACAGATTCAGGTTGTTCGCCCACTCCCTGTCCCCCGTGGCCTGGGGGGAGGTATTCTGGAGCCCCGAGATGGTTTTGAGGTTTCTCCAGACCCCGCTGATGTCGCTCTGTTGCAGCTTGTCCTCCATCTTCTTCCTGAAGCTGTCCTTGCCTTCTCTGATCTTTCTCCTCAGCTCCCTCTGTACGGACTTCAGCATCTCCCTGTTCCCTGACCTGAAGATCCTCTTCTTCTCTCTCAGAAGTGTTTTTATCTCAGGGTTGATCCAGGGTTTGTTGTTTGAGTGACGCCGTATGGTCTTGGTGGGAACGGATTTGTCCACACAGAAGCTGAGATAGCCCGTGAAGGTGTGAATGAGGCCATCGATGTCCTCACCATGTGGATCGCAGAGCTGCTTCCAGGCGGTGGCTTCAAAACAGTCCTTTAGAGTGTCCATTGTCTCCTCAGACCATAACTCCACAGTGTGCATGGCCGGAGGTTGTCTGTGCACTAGGGGTTTGTACACCGGCCGGAGATGAACCAAGTTGTGATCCGATCTCCCGAGTGGGGGGAGTTGTGATGAGGTGTACGCCTCCTTAGTGTTTGCGTAGAATAAATCCAGTGTTTTATTGTCTCTAGTGTGGCATGTGACATACTGGGTGAACGTGGGTAGAATGGGAGATAGTGAAACATGGTTGAAATCGCCTGAGATGAGGAGAAGAGCATCTGGGTGTTCTGTCTGCAGCCTGCTGGTTACTGAATGGATGACGTCACGCGCTGTCCCAGCGTTCGCCGTCGGATTTGCATAAACAACAATGCAGATCACGTGTGAGTGTTCTCTCGGGAGATATGTAGGCCTCATGCTAACAGCTAGCAACTCAATGTCTTTGCTGCAGTGTCGTTGTTTAACAGTGATATGTCCCGGTCTGCACCAGTTGTTGTTAACATACATTATCACTCCACCGCCCCTAGTTTTGCCACTGTCTGGTGTTCGGTCAGCTCGTATCATGTGAAAACCCTCCAGCTCAATGTTAGCATCTGCTGCTAGTTCAGTTAGCCACGTCTCAGTAAACAAAAGGAGAGAGCACTCCCGGTATGTGCTATCATAACGGGAGATAGCCGCTTATGGGAGAACTGCAAGGATTACAACCACAATGCATCATGCATACATGACTTAAGTGCCCATGGAGCTGGCCATAGCTGGAATGACATCACAGCAGAAGAGATTGAGAAGGCTATAAGCAAGGTTGGAAACTGGAAATCACCAGGGAGACATGGCCTTCACAACTTCTGGTTAACACGTGGCTGCACTGCATAAAGGCCTAGCCAGAGAGGCCTCCAGGATAATAGCAGACCCCAGTCTAGCCCCTACCTCGCTGACTGAGGGAGGACCTACCTCCTGCCAAAAATGAGACCACAAAAAAACCCCAAAAACTATCAGCTGATCACCTGCCTACCCATTATGTACAAGGCTCTCATGTCAGTCTTAATGAACAATCTATGACTACCTAGAATTGTCAGAGCTCCTACCACCTGAGCAGAAAGACTGTCGTAGAGACACCTATGGCTGCAAAGACCAATTTCTAATAAACAGACTGATTTTGGAGAACAATAAACAAATGAAAAGAAACCTGTCAACAGCATGAATCAATTAAAAAAAAGCTTTTGATAGCATGCCACACTCATGGATTCTAAAGACACTCAAGTTATACAAGGTCGCTCCGGAAATAACAGAGTTCTTGCGTGTAATTATGAAGTCCTGGTCAACCACCATGGTCCTCAAGCACAGTAAAGGAACACTGCAGTCTTGAAAAATCAACACCAACCAAGGAATCCTCCAGCTTTGTCCCCACTTCTATTTTACCTAGCACTGGAGTGGTAGCCTAGTTGGTAGCGCGTGCGCCCCATAACTGGGAGGTTGTGGGTTCAAATCCCGGCTGGGTCCTACCAAAGACCATATAAAAATGGTACTTTCTGCCTTCTAGCTTGGTGCTCAGCATAATAGAATGGGGAAAAGAAAGTTAAATCACAGCGCTACCAGAGGATGACCCACCACTGTAGCTTTCACTACTCACAGTAGCTGTGTGGGCTAGAGTCAGTGAAACAGAGATAGGCGCCGCCCCATACACAACATGGTACCCCACATGCTGTGGAAGGGGATTAACTATTTTACCTAGCTAAGCCACCTCATCAACGAAACAACATACAACGATAAGATTGATACAACCAAGTTCAGCCACTTACTCTACGTGTGTGACCGAGGATGTCCTCTGCGTTATGTTGTGGCAGTACAAAGGTGACACGAGACCATCCTGGGTGACTTCAGCTTTTACCGTTTGACCAAAAGTAAACACATCAACTGAGTTATCTGGCATACAGGTCCAAAGCACCTCCTCTCTAACAGCTAGAGTAAGCTTTTTATATACTGTACTGAGACATATTGTATTTCATAATACAAACAAAAGAAATACAAATATAAATCAGTAAATCACTAATTTTGTTCTCAACAATGTCCCACATAACATTCATAAACTAGAACATTCATACAAAGTGAAAAATAATACTCTTCACATACACAGTTACATACATGGCATGCCTGTTTGAACAAAAGTAAAACACATCCACTGAATTATCTGGCATAAAGGTCCAAAGCACCTCCTTTGATGAGAAAAAAACAAAATAAAGTTGACAATAATAGACAAGCAAGGGCACACGGCAAACTAGCTTTAGCTTCTATCAAAGCAACATTAGCTTTGGCGTCAACTGACTATTAACTTGTTAAAACATTTACAAATGGAACTCATGTCATGGTCCGCTCTGCTGATCACCATCAGCTGCGCTCACACCTGGTCCTCATCAGATGCCGCCTATATCTACCGCTCTGGCCTTTGGGTTAGTGCGGAGATGTCTCACTGCGCTCCAGGAGAGCTTCATCACCGTTCGTTTACTTGGTGAGCCACAGCTGAGCCTGACATCCCTGTACACCAGACAGGTACAGAGGATGGCTACCTCCATTTTAAATGATGACTCCCACCCTTTGCACTGCCACTTTCAGCTTCTTCCCTCCAGACGGAGGTTTGTTGTCCCAAAAAGTAAAACCCAGCGCTACAAAAACAGCTTTGTTCCTGCTGCTGTTAAAGAGTTGAACAAGATGTAATAATATATTGCACATAATTCAGTTACCTATTTATTAATTTTATTTTATATTTACTTATTTTTGTAGGATTTTTATTTGGGTTCTAAATCTTTTATTGGGTTTTAGACTTTTGAGTTTTTAACCTCTTTGACTACTCTTTAACTTTTTAATATGACCCTTCTCTCTTATCTCTTTGTTTTTTCTCTTATCTCTTTGTCCTATGTCCTGATTGATGGAGCCTTGAGTACTTTTATCGTGTTTATAGTCAGCTTCATGTGTGCCTCTGTTTGTGTTTATGTTGAATATAACTGTGGTTTGTAAATATGGATGTCACCTGACTGCAAAACAAATCTACCTACGGGTACAAATAAAGTAAACTGAACCTGAACCTGAACCTGAACCTGAACCTGTTCCTTGCCTTCTACCTACGCTACAGCCAGCGCTCGACTTCTGCCTCGTCCAAGAAGCCATCCAGCCTGCCACGTAAGCACTCATTCCTGCTCATCTTGTGAATCAATTCCCCTGTGCACAGGCGGTGTCCTTGGCGGCGGATTCCCAGCCTCCTCCTCCCAGGCGGTGGACCATTCATCCTACCAACTCACCTCCACGAGCACGTCTACTCACCTGCTGGAGTCACTCCACCACCTGAAGAGCACTGTCTTCCTGGCCACAGCTGTCATGCTGAACTGGAGCTCGCTACCATCTGTTCCCACAGTAAGTTCAGTGTAACGTTAAACTCCATAAGCGATGCCCAGTAATCCCCTCTCCTTGTGTGTCTCCAGGGTTGCCAGGCTGTACGGTGTCTCGCTCAGTTCCCGGCAGTTCCAAACTACATTCACACCACACTCTCACAACCTGGTTGTTAATAAACTTGATTGTATCGATTCGGAGTCTATGTGTCGTCACTGGGTCATTAAACTATGTCAGTATATATAAAATATATATATATATATATATAAATATTTATATATATATATAAATTTCCGGTTCCGGCTCTGCCGGACCGGAGGCGCCACACGAGTCGGCTGCCTGTTGCAACAGCCTTTTTTTTATCTTCCTTCTTCTTTCTACACCTTTCACTCTGTATATATATCACGGACGCACGGATCGCCCCGGGGGTCTCCCGGGTCGGCGGACGGAGCCACGGTTTGCAGCGGGAGACGTTACAGCGGGGAGGAGCTAGTGCTAGCTAGCACTTGGCCGCCGCCCGGTGCTAATGGGAAACTCGACATACCGGGAGCTGTAGCGAAAACGAAGCGGGTGCCGGGCTGGAGTTTAGGCGGCGTGAAAGAAATATAAGACAGAATAATAAAGAGCGATGGCAAGAACCAAGCAGACCGCCCGTAAAATCTACTGGAGGAAGAAGCCCCCCAGGAGACAGCTAGCCACCAGGGCTGCTCGGAGAGGCGCTCTGGCCACCGGCAGAGTGAAGAGGCCTCGCCGTCACAGGTCCGTGGCTCTGAGAGAGATCCGTCGCTACCAGAAATCCACGGAGCTGCTCATCTGTAAGCTGCCCGTCCAGCGCCTGGTGAGGGAGATCGCTCAGGACTTCAAGACCGTCCTGCGTTTCCTGAGTTTCGCCGTCATGGCTCTGCAGGAGACCAGCGAGACCCACCTGGTGGTCTCTTCTTCGCTAAGGGGGTCACCATCATGCCCAAAGACTTCCAGCTGGCCCGCTGCATCCGCGGAGAGAGAGCTTAGACTTTCTGCTGCACATCCACCAGCCATAATGCTCTGCACTGGGTGTCTATATATATACATTTATAGTAATATGGACATATGTTTGCTAGATGTTGTTTTTTCTTGCCTTCTGATTGTTGCTCTGAGTGTTGCTGTCCCTGTGCTGTTGCAATCCTGGAATTTCCCCATTGTGGGACTAATAAAGGCTTATCTTATCTTATCTTATCTTATATCTCCGCCAGAGCGACCCAGCTGACAGCGAATTGGTGCGCCGTGTCAACCATATGGAGATCAGAATCGATCAATTGGTTTATCAGCAGCAGGTCATTATGAGTCAATTAACCCGTGTTACTGATCGGTTAGACCGATTATCTAACTCTCAGCCCTTTTCCCAGGCTTTACTGCCTTCCAGCAGCTCCTCGGCTCCCGCTAGCTTCCCGGCGAACCAGCTCAAGCAGGCCTCCCCGGCTCTTCTCACTCCCGTTCCGACTCCCATCCATTTTAGTGGTAAGTTGGGCGAAGCCCAGGGATTTATTATGCAATGTGAGGTGGTTTTCCAGCGGGTGCCAGATGATTTTCCCTCCGACCATAGTAAGATCGGTTATGTCATTACCCTGTTGGAGGGGAGGGCACTAGCTTGGGCATACGCGGTAATGGCTAGGGCTAATTACTCGAGCCTCACCTTCAGTCAATTTATTGGCAAATTTTATGAGGTTTTTGATCATTCAGACAGGGATAGCATTCTCACCACCCGCTTACTTAACCTAAGACAAGGGTCTAAGACCGCAGCTGACTATGCTATTGACTTCTGGGTGGCGGCTACGGAAGTGGGTTGGGAGGACGCCTCTCTTTGCAGTATTTTTATTAGAAGCCTCTGTCCTAGCCTGCGGGATGAATTTGCCCCGTTGGAGAAGCCAACTAGGTTGTCCCAATTAATCTCCCTAGCCATTAGCTTGGATAACAGACTCAGGGAGCGGGCGGCAGAACGTAAGGGCCATGGGTGATCTGAGGGACCGTTGTGTCACACCCCACAGTCCTCGTGTTTAGCTCTACCATCTACTGAACCCTCGGGCTCCTTGGAACTCATGATGGTGGGACACTCTAGGTTATCCGTGGCTGAGAAACAGCGGCGCCGCGAGCTGGGGTTGTGCCTCTATTGTGGGAGCGAGGAGCATGAGATCGAGTTCTGTCAGCTTCGGCCACAAGGGGGAGTCCGTGCGTCGCAGCAGGTGGTCTCACGGACTCATCCCAGCCTAATCCCCTATCTCGGTTACTGTTACCCATTAGATTCATTCATAAGCACACTGAAATTCCCACTCAGGCTTTAGTGGACTCCGGAGCTGAGCAGAGCTTTGTTTCCAGAGACCTGGCAACCCAGCTGGGCCTCCACTGCCAACCCCTTAAGTCTCCATTACAACTGATCGCATTGTCCAACGCTCCTATGGCTACTGTGTCCCAGAGGACTGCCCCTGTGTCAGCTATTATCTCCGAAAACCATTGTGAAGAACTGTCCTTCCCGGTTTTGCCCATCTCGTCATCTCCGGTCATCCTGAGCTACCCTTGGCTTTGTGTCCACAATCCCACGATTGACTGGAGTTCAGAGAGTATTAAGTCTTGGAGCTCATTTTGCCTCAGCGCATGCCTTCAGTCAGCTGCATGTTCCCCTTCTGTGACCCTAGGGGTTCCTACCGCTCCCCCTCCCGACCTGTCTAAAGTGCCCCCTGAGTATCATGACCTTGGAGCCGTGTTCAGCAAGTCCCAGGCCCTGTCCCTTCTCCCCCCACCGGCAGTACGATTGTGCCATAAATCTTTGTCCGGGGGCTCCATTCCCATCCAGCCGGCTGTATAGCCTTTCCCCGCCGGAGCGGGCTGCCATGGACGCATATATTAAGGAGTCTCTGAGTTCGGGCATTATCCACCCATCCTCTTCGGCGGTGGGGGCGGGTTTCTTCTTTGTGGGGAAGAAGGACGGGTCACTGAGACCATGCATCGACTTCAGGGAACTGAACAATATCACTGTCAAAGACAAATACACCCTTCCATTACTCAACTCTGCCTTTGACTCTCTCCAGGGGACGTCCTTCTTCACGAAATTGGATCTGCGCAATGCCTACCATCTGGTGTGGATCCTTGAGGGAGACGAATGGAAGACAGGTTTCCGGACCCCTAGTGGTCACTTTGAGTATCTTGTGATGCCATTTGGGCTGAACAATGTGCCTGCTGTCTTCCAGAGGCTCATTAACGATGTCCTGAGAGACTTGTTGAATGTGTTCGTGTTCGTATATCTGAATGACATTCTAATCTTCTCCTGTTCCCTAGATGAGCACCGAATACACGTCAGACGTGTTCTGCAGCGGCTGTTGGAGAATCAATTATTTGTTAAAGCTGAGAAATGTGAGTTTCACACCTCCAAGACATCCTTCCTGGACTTCATCATCTCACACGAGGAGATCCTCCCGGACCCCGGCAAAATCAAGGCAGTGGTGGAGTGGCCGGTTCCATCCTACAGAAAACAGCTTCAGCAGTTCCTAAGGTTCGCTAACTTCTACCGCCAGTTTATCAAGAACTACAGCTGCCTGGCTCTTGCTCTGACGCACCTCACTTCCTCTAAGGTCCCCTTCTGGTGGTCGGAGGAGGCGTCCTTGGCCTTTTCGAACCTCAAGGAGCAGTTCTCCCAGTCCCCTATTCTGGATCAGGTGGATCCGGACCTACAGTGCCTCGTGGAGATGGACGCCTCGGATTTGGGGGTGGGGGCTATCCTTTCTCAGCGCTCCCCAGTAGATGGCAAGGTCCGTCCATGTCCTTTCTTCTCCCGTCGACTGTCACCGGCTGAGCGCAACTACAGCATCGGCGATAGGGAATTGCTGGCTGTGAAACTGGCCTTGGAGGAGTGGTGCCACTGGTTGGAGGGGTCCTCGCAGCCGTTCGTGGTCTGGACGGATCACCACAGCCTGGAGTACCTCAGAACGGCTAAGCACCTGAATGCCCACCAGGCCCGCTGGTCCCTGTTTTTTGGCCGGTTTAATTTCACCATCACTTATCGCCCTGGGTCGAAAAACACCAAGCCAGATGCCCTCTCCAGGCATATTCGCCACAGACGTGCCGGAGCCCAAAGACCACCCTGTTCTCCCTGCCTCTTGTGTCTTGGGCGTCGTCTCGTGGGGGATCAAGGAGAAGTTTCTGAAGGCCCAGGAGACGGAAAGGGACCCAGGCAGGGGGCCAGCAGGGAAACTGTTCGTTCCTTCATCCATCCGGGGTGACATCATTCAATGGGCTCACTCCTCCAAGTTCGCCTGCCACCCGGGGAGATGACGTACAGAGGAGTTGCTGCACCGCTCGATCTGGTGGCCCTCCCTCCAATGTGTCGAGGGAGTATATCCAATGTCGGGGAGTATATCCGGGCCTGTCCCCAATGTGCCACCGGCAAGACCCATCATCTCCACCGGCTGAATTACTTCATCCCCTCCCAATCCCCGGCGGGCCCTGGTCCCATGTGGTGTTGGATTTCGTCACCGGCCTCCCTCCCTCCAACAACCATACCGTGGTCCTCACCCTAGTTGACAGATTCTCCAAAGTGGCCCACTTCGTCCCCCTTCCGGGTCTACCCTCGGCAAAGGAGACTGCTGATCTTCTGGTTCAACATGAGGTGAGGCTTCATGGGATCCCCCTAGACATCGTTTCGGATCGGGGGCCCCAATTTATTTCCCAGGTATGGAGGTTGTTTTGCAGCGCCCTTGGGGCTACGGTGAGCCTGTCGTCGGGATACCATCCATAATCTAATGGCCAGTGCAAACGAGCCAACCAGGACCTGGAGGCAGCGCTGCGCTGTGTGGCGGCTACCAACTCGACAGCATGGCGCTCCTTCCTACCTTGGATCGAGTACGCGCACAACTCGACTGTGTCCTCGGCTATAGGTATGTCCCCGTTTCAAGCCTCTCTCAGGTATTCTCCTCCCTTGTTTCCAAAAGAGGAGGGTGACATCACTGTTCCATCAGTCCGGGCACATCTGAGGTGCTGTCGATGTCTGTGGAGGGTGAACTAGGCCGCACTACAGTGCATGGCAAAGCGCAACATCGCAGTGGCCAACCGCCATAGGACCCCAGCCCCAGCGTGCCGGGTAGGCCAGCAGGTATGGCTCTTGACTAAAAACATTAATCTGAAAGCTGAGCACAAGAAGATGCAGCAGCGGTTCATTGGACCCTTCGCTGTATCCCACATTATCAACCCTGTATCTGTTTGACTTGATCTCCCCCCCTCCCTCCGCATATGCCCTACGTTCCATGTCTTGCAGGTCAAGCCCGTGTCTTCCAGCCCCCTGTGTCCACCCCCCCCCCCCAGACCACCACCTGCTCCGCGGATGATCAACAGCAGCCCAGCCTGGACCGTGACTGCTATCCTGGATGTCCATCATTGGGGCTGTGGATTGCAATACCTGGTAGACTGGGAGGGCTCTGGCCAAGAGGCCAGGTCCTGGGTGCGTCCTGACTTCATCCTCGATAAGGATCTCATCAGGGAGTTTCATCAGACGCATCCAGGGAGACTGGAGCAACCGCCAAGAGGCGCTCGTTAGGGGGGGAGTACTGTCATGGTCCGCTCTGCTCATCACCATCAGCTGCGCCCACACCTGGTCCTCATCAGACACCATTTATATCTACCGCTCTGGCCTTTGGATTAGTGCGGAGATGTCTCACTGCGGTCCAGGAGAGCTTCATCACCGTTCCTTGCCTTCTACCTATGCTACAGCCAGCGCTAGTCTTCTGCTTCGTCTTCTCTACCTCCCCTTGTCCTTACAGATTCTCCTATCACCACTGTGGATTCCTTCCGTTTCCTGGGTACCACCATCACCCAGGATCTCAAGTGGGAGCCGACCATCAGCTCCCTTATCAAAAAGGCCCAGCAGAGGATGTTCTTTTTGCAGCAGCTGAGGAAGCTCAAGATCCCCACCAAGATGTTGGTGCAGTTTTATACGGCCATCATCGAGTCCATCCTCACCACCTCCATCACCGTGTGGTATGCGGGAGGCACTGTCAGGGACAGACTAAGACTGCAGCGCGTTGTGCGCACTGCTGAGAAGGTGATCGACTGTACGCTTCCATCCCTCCAGGACCTGTACATCTCCAGGACCCCGAGGCGTGCAGGTCAGATCACAGCCGACCCTTCACACCCTGGATACGCACTGTTTGTTCCCCTCCCCTCGGGCAGTAGACTACGGTCCATTCGGACTAAAACTTCTCGTTACATGAACAGTTTTTTCCCCTCTGCAATCAGACTGCTGAACTCTAAGTGACTTTATTAGACTTTTGTGCACCAGGTACAGCAGCTCAACTGGACTCATGTACAATTATCATTCTTTTTTTCACTGCCGAACTATACTACGTGAGACTCCACAATATCTGTTGTTTTTTAATATATTTAAAAATCGTATAGAATAGCATTACTTATTTTTATTCTATTTTTATTGCATGTATAGTTTTCTATTTTTTTATATCTTATGCTAATTTATGTCTAATGTTGCAGCATTGCACCGGGACAAATTCCTAGTTTGTGTATTACATGAACAATGGCAATAAATCTTATTCTGATTCTGATTCTGATTCTGATTCTGATTCTGCCTCATCCAAGAAGCCATCCAGCCTGCCATTCCTACTCACCTTGTGAATCAGTTCCCCTGTGCACAGGTGGCGTCCTTAGCGGCGGATTCCCAGCCTCCTCCTCCCAGGCGGCGGACCATTCGTCCTACCAACTCACCTCCACGAGCATGTCTACTCACCTGCCGGAGTCACTCCACCACCTGAAGAGCACCGTCTTCCTGGCCACAGCTGTCACGCTGAACTGGAGCTCGCTACCATCTGTTCCCAAAGTAAGTACAGAGTAACTGTTAAACTCCATAAGCAACACCCAGTAATCCCCCCTCCTTGTGTGTCTCCAGGGTTGCCAGGCTGTACGGTGTCTCGCTCAGTTCCCGGCAGTTCCAGACTGCATTCACACCACACTCTCACAACCTGGTTGTTAATAAACTTGATTGTATCGATTCGGAGTCTGTGTGTCGTCACTGGGTCATTGAACTATGTAAACTCATGCATAGAAGAAGCGCTCAAATACAGTTAAAAATATTTCTAACATAAAACATGAATTCAGCATTTAAATACATGCATTTCAAAGGAATAAATTGCTTATCTTACAGCCCACAACCTCCCACGTCTTACCTCTCCTAGAGGTTGCTTGCATACTATACTATACACCAGCACACATACAAAAACACGCTGACTGTGATGTGTTCAAGGAGCGTGGGGACTGCTGCAGGGACTTATCTTTTCTTCTTGCCTTGAGAGAGAGCAGTCACATTTTTCTTCCCTCCTCTCGTCTGCCTTCCTGACCTATTCCCAGCTTTGCAATGTTGCGTTTTTGTCTGTGTTTAGTTGCTCTTGTTCTGCTGAATCTTAATCTAAACGGAAATTATGGATTTGGAAGCGGCTTAAATGTGCTATTGTCACTATTTTTCAACAAGAATCGGGCCAAGGGGGAGCCCAAGAATTGGAACCTGCGAGGTGACTCATGGACATTGGAATTCATGCGTCTGTGGAAACATTATTGGTTATGATCTCAGGACTTCTATTTTTGGCTGTGAAGTTCCCTGATGCATCAGAAATTGAAGGAAGGTGAGAGAGCTGATCAAAGCGGACCCGGCAAGCTCCTTCATCAAATTCGACCAGTTGGGGAGGGCACGAGTAGCGGCAAATGGTGAACTGAATGACAGTGATTCAGTGGAGGAATACATCTGGAGCCCTGTGCTCTCCATGGAAAAAAGTTTAAGCCTGCACATGGAAATTATGAAAGCACAGAATTGCATGGGTGAGGAAAAATTCTATTCTCTGAGTGCACTGTGCTGATTTGATTTGACCTTGTCTTTGGTGCCCCGTGTTTACATTCCTCCTGATGAAGATAAGCGGAAGGAGCGGCTCTGCCTGCTAACCCAAACAACGACACAGTTGTTATTGTTTCAACAGATGAACGCTCAAGGACAGTGCACCATGTGACAATTTACCATCTGCAAGCAGAGCGAGAGACTCTAGACTGTTTAGATCACATGACTTTAACATCTATCCACTGCCAGGAGGCGCCCTCTGCTGTTCACTAGCAATTGACACACCTACACTTGCATTCAACATTACACTACTGACACAATTACTAATATAGTATATTCACAATACACTGACTCTCTCAACTACTGTTTTGTCATTGTGTGATCTATTGTCTGCTAATTGTGCATTTGAGAGTTTTTTTCTTGTAATCAAAATTTTGGTCATAAAATGAGCTCTATTTTGATCAACAATGCTTTTTTCTCTCTCCTATTGTGTTTTTCCCTATCCTCCCCCCCTCCCCCCTCTTCACCCCTCCCCCATATGACAGGCGCCTTTCATGGCTGCCGCGTCATTGGGATGCGCCTTTCGTGCGCGCCCAATGTCAAGTCAAATTCCTCGTATGTTTACTTGTTTACTTGTAAATGAGCTTGGCAATAAATCTGATTCTGATTCTGATTCTGATTCTATCGATATGTAAACAATAAAATAACGCCGATTTGGTGGAAAACAACAAATAAATATAACTAACCTGTTACATTCACTCCTCCCAAAATTCCACCAAATGCTCTCAACAATTCTTAACACTGACCATAAGGAACAGAAGTGGCACTATACATCAATATTACACTAGGCTCACGGAAAGGATCTAATCCATATTTAGTATAGAAAACTGGCTGGTAATCAGGCTAAAAGACATTATCAGGTTCTCTCCTGAATGGTGGTCCTATACGTATAACAGGTGAAAAATCTCTAAAAAGAAGCAAAAATAAAATCTAATAAACCAACTTAAACCATTGTCACACCCGGCTGCACTATATAAATTAAACCATGGTTTCAGTAAGCCTATTGGGAGGGTTAATAACCCGCCCCACCCTTTGCAACTGTGCATCTGGGAATGTGAGAACCAGCATTTGGTCAGCTAGTAACTGGGCGGTCTAGGCAAGCGACCACTGGAGTGATTGAAGGGGTAGGCTGAAATGTCGGGGCAGCATCAGAACTTTCTGTCTGATTTGTGACAAACTGCATGTCTGTGGCATCTGAAAGCATTGACTCCTCTCCCTCCAGTTCTAATCCATCAGTTACACTGGGAGCACACCTGGACATGACCCAAAGAAAGGCCTCCTCCCCTGGAGACTCCACTTTTAAACTATCAGGTTTCTCGTTCTGGACACTCTCATCATCAGGATCTACAGAGGCACTTTCTTGTAGCTCAGCAACTGGAAGAAAATTCACCTCCAACAACAGATTTCTCTAGACCACCTTGAAATTGCCTGAAGCATCTTGCATCTTATACACACAAATTTCAGGCTTCCTCTCCACAACTGTGTAGACTGTTGGTACCCACTTATCTGCCAGTTTCTTTTTACCCAATTCACCCTTATTGGCTAACAACACCCTGTCAGTGATCTACAGAGCAATGCCCTTGGTTTTCTTGTTATATTGCCTCATCTGATGTCTCTGTTCTTTAGGAGTATGTTTTTGGGCAACCTTGGCAACCTCTGCAAGGTTGAACAGGAGCATTCTGGAGTAGGTGCCGAAATCTGTCACTTGTGGGTCATAAAACACAGACTGGAACACCACGTCTACTGGAAGCTGAGGAATGTTTTGTGTGAGGGAAGGAGTCTGAGTTTCTCTCATGCAACAAACCAACCACCCTTTATTATGGAGAACAGACCTACATGTAGATCGCCCAAATGTCTCATGAGCCAGCGGATGGAGCCACTGTTTCTTGCAGGAGGCAGTACAATAGAGACCAACTGTTAGCACTTAACTGGCCCACGATGCTAACTCAAAAACTTGACATACCGGGAGAAATAAGACGGAAACGGCGTGGATGTCGAGCTGGAGTAAGACAGCGGGCAAGGAATATAAGGTACAGACCTGTCCTCCCATCCGTTATTATGGGTAATGTACAATCGCTACTCAATAAGACTGACGAGCTAGCGGCTATCTCCCGCTATGAGAGCGTGTTCAGAGAGACTAGCTTGATGTTGTTTACTGATACGTGGCTAACAGAACTAGCAACAGATACTAACATCGAGCTGGAGGGTTTCCACGCAATACGGGCAGACCGGACACCAGACAGTGGGAAGGCAAGGGGCGGAGGAGTGATAATGTATGTCAATAACAGCTGGTGCAGACCGGGACATATCATGGTTAAACAACAACACTGCAACAAAGACATTGAGTTGCTAGCTGTTAGCATGCGGCCTACCTATCTCCCGAGGGAATACTCACACGTGATCTGCATTGTTATTTATGCAAATCCGACGGCGAACGCTGGGACAGCGTGTGACGTCATTCACTCAGTAACTGGCAGGCTTCTGACAGAACACCCAGATGCTCTTCTCCTCATCTCAGGTGATTTCAACCATATTTCACTGTCCCCCATTCTACCCACGTTCACCCAGTATGTCACATGCCACACTAGAGACAATAAAACACTGGACTTATTCTATGCAAATACTAAGGAGGTGTACACCTCATAACTTGGTTCACCTCCTGCCGGTGTACAAACCCCTAGTACACAGACAACCTCCGGTCATGCACACAGTGAAGTTGTGGTCTGAGGAGGCAATGGACGCTCTAAAGGACTGTCTTGAAACCACCGCCTGGGAGCAGCTCTGTGATCCACATGGTGAGGACATCGATGGCCTCACTCACACCATCACGGACTACATCAGCTTCTGTGTGGACAACACCAAACCCACCAAGATCATACGGTGTTGCTCAAACAACAAACCCTGGATCAACCCTGAGATAAAAACACTTCTGAGAGAGAAGAAGAGGATCTTCAGGTCGGGGAACAGGGAGATGCTTAAGTCCGTACAGAGGGAGCTGAGGAGGAAGATCAGAGAAGGCAAGGACAGCTTCAGGAAGAAGATGGAGGACAAGCTGCAACAGAGCGACATCGGCGGGGTCTGGAGAAACCTTAAAACCATCTCTGGGCTCCAGAATACCTCCTTCCAGGCCACGGGGGGCAGGGAGTGGGCGAACAATCTGAACCTGTTTTTTAATAGGTTTGACCAACTGCCCTCCCCCCCCGACTGCACAACAACCACTGCTGCCTCTAAAGTCATCGAGACCTGCTGTCCACACCCCACTCCACTAACACTCCCCCACTCCCAGCACACAGCCCCCCAACATGACCCTCACTAAGACCCAGGTGAGGATGGAGCTGAGGAAGATCAAGGCGAGGAAGGCCTCGGGACCGGACGGCATCAGTGCGAAGCTCCTCAAGTCCTGTGCAGACCAGCTGTGTGGGATTGTGGAGCACATCTTCAACCTGAGCCTGAAGCTGGGGAGGGTACCACAGTTGTGGAAAACATCTTGTGTGGTACCTGTACCAAAGACTTCCCACCCCAAAGATCTGAACAGCTACAGACCAGTGGCCCTGACATCTCACATGATGAAGACCCTGGAGAGACTGCTCCTTGCTCACCTCCGCCCCCTGGTGGGACCAGCGATGGATCCACTCCAGTTCGCCTACCAGCATGGCATTGGGGTGGAGAATGCAGTGATCTTCCTCCTTCCTCCTACTACAGAAGAAATACAAGTCTTCTCTGTGATCAGTCCTATTTGGCACTATTATTCCCCATGAAAATTCCTCCTGGCTGTCTGCAGTCTGTGTTTTTTTTTCAAAATCATGAGCACAAGGCCTTGGACAGCCAGCTGCAGCGCCAGATAAGACTGGGCGCCAGACAGACAAAACATCTTCTGCCAAGGGTCCTTGGGTCTCTCTTATTATCATCAACACTGCTCAACACCGCACACACATTGATTCATGAACTGATTAAAGATACTGTACACTGCTCTCTTGTGTCTTGTGAATTCTATTGTATGCTAATGCATGAGGGTTTTTTTCTGTGTAGTCAAAATTTGGCTCACATATGAGCGTTTATTCTGATTACTATGTTTTTTCTCTCTCCTATTGTGTTTTCCTCCCCCTCCTCCCCCCTCTTTACCTCCACTGTTGACAGGCGCCTTGTATGGCGACGCGTCATTGGATGCGCCTAACGTGCGCGTCTTATGTCAAGTCAAATTCCTTGTGTGTTTACTTGTAAATATACTTGGCAATAAAGCTGATTCTGATTCTGATTCTGATTCTGATTCACCGTTCTCTGTCCCACCTGGAGAAGCCCGGGAATGCGGTGAGGATCATGTTCTTTGACTTCTCCAGTGCTTTCAACACCATCCAACCGATGATCCTGAAGGACAAGCTACTGTGCGCAGGGGTGGACCAGCACCTGTCATCATGGATCCTGGACTACCTCACTAACCGGCCACAGTTTGTGGGAACCCGGGATTGTGTGTCTGACATGATCATTGGTAGCACGGGGGCCCCCCAGGGAACGGTTTTGGCTCCCTTCCTGTTCACCCTTTATACTGCGGACTTCTCACACAACACAACACACTGCCATCTACAGAAGTTCTCTGACGACTCTGTGATCGTCGGCCTCATCTCCAATGGAGATGAAGCTGAGTACAGAGGACTTATCCAGGACTTTGTGGACTGGTGCCATTGGAACTACCTCCAGATCAATGCGAGGAAAACTAAGGAGCTGGTGGTGGAATGCCGCAGGCAAGGACAACCCCTCACAGCACCAGTAAACATACAAGGAACAGACATGATGGTGACATCCTACAAGTACCTGGGTGTTCATCTGAACAATAAACTAGACTGGTCACACAATACCGACACACTCTACAAGAAGGGACAGCGCAGGCTGTTCCTACTGAGGAGGCTCAGGTCTTTTGGTGTACAAGAGGTGCTGCTGAAGACATTCTACGACACGGTGGTGGCATCAGCCATCACTTTTGGAGTGGTCTGCTGGGGCAGTGGCATTACAGCAGCCGATAGGAAGAGACTGAACAAACTAATCAAGAAAGCTAGCTCTGTCCTGGGGCAGCGCCTTGACCCAGTGGAGGAGATATGAGAGAGAAGGATGGTGGCTAAGCTGTCATCTCTGCTGGAGTCCGAGTCCCACCCTATGCAGGATATACTGAACACACTGAGGAGCTCATTTAGCAGTAGACTACATCATCCTAGGTGTGCAACCGAGAAGTTTCACAGGTCCTTCCTACCTACGGCTGTCAGACTGTATAACCTAAGCAGGGCTGATCACAGAGATAGCAAAAAAAAAAAAAACGTGACGACCTAATAGTATTGAATGCAAAAGACGCAACAGATTTACACAAAATGGTCCCCTCCAGTATACAACTAGGACAATATCAGTCGCTACGGAGGGTGACAATATGTGTGGGTACATATTCATACTATGTAGGATAACTAAGTAGACGTTATGCTGTTTATTCCATCTAGCTACAATGCTCCGCACTTTGTGTATATATTTATATATTTATGTGTACATATGTACAGTATATTCACTGCTCTTATTTTTCTTATCTTCTTAATTATTGCTCTGAGTGTTGCTATCCCTGTGCTGTTGCAATCCTGGAATTTCCCCATTCTGGGACTAATAAAGGCTTATCTTATCTTATCTTATATACAGTGGGCCGTGAACGCCTGATGTCATGCCAGGGGCGGGTACAGCAACATACACACACACCACACTCACTACACCACAATTCCCATCCCCCTTACAAAATGCAAAACCACACACACAATCGAGACCCTCCCCAATTTAGGACCCAAATCATGCACTAAGGAGACAAGGAATCATGAACTGTAGTAAAATACCTTATCACATTAACACGAAACAACTAAAACAATCGGACCAAGTATCTCAAAATATATAAAATAATCCCATCGCATTCATACTCACATGCACACAACAGAATATTTACATATTTACACCGTAATGTTAATGTGACACCAATGTTCGTCGGTGGCCAGGGGTAAAACCGGCCTAGGGGCCCAGGGCAGCCCCAAAGCATCCATTCTCTTGGCTGCCAAAGATAAGACAGGCTCAGAGGCCCCGGGCAGCCCCACGACATATGCGCCCCTGGCCGCCGTCTGCCACTGGGATCAAAAACAATCTCTCCAGCGAGAGTGTCCTTTATCATCGCCTGCTTCTTTTCTTAGGACCCACAGTGCTTCTGTCTGGCACGCCATCCCTCCGTACTAGTCGGTCAGCCCCTGAACGCTTTCAACACCCCAGCCATGGCTCCAACCTATCCGGCCCCCTGTGGCCGCACTCCAGAGAAAACCAAAGCCTGCTCGTTGGTGCCGCTCGCCGACCGGGGCGCCTTACCATAAAGCCAAACACCCACATCCAGGGCGGCCTGAGCTCTGACACTGAGACACTGCCCGATCTCGATGGCGCATGGCTGCTGTTGCTCACTCCCGGGGCTCACAGCATCACTTTCATCAGCGTCGTTCGCCGACCCAGGCACTTCATCACTGCTCTCAGCACCCTCGTCATAGGTGCTCCGCTGCATCGTCTCCATGCCTGGCTGCAGCTGCTCTCCCCCGGGGCTCTCAGCTTCGCTCTTGTCGGCGTCACTCTCCGGCTCTTCATCGCTGCTCTCAGCACCCTCGTCCAAGGCGCTCCACTGCATTGTCTCTGTGCCCAACTGCCACTGCTGCCTCCCAGGGCTCTCAGCCTTCATGGTCCCGCTCTCCCATTGCCCAGCCTCCAGCTGCAGGGATGACTCCTGATGCTGTTCTCCCTCTCCGCTGTTGTCACACACCGTGCCGTCAAACTCAACAGCGCTACGGTCCTGTAACTTTCTGCGCTTTTTGGCTGGTCTGCCATCTTCAGTGACTGGGGACTCCCCCACTCATGGCCCCGGACACACCTCAATGCCTAGCTGGTAGCCTGGAGCCCACTTTTGGCGCGCAGTTAGCTGTGTGGCTAGCTTGTCCATAGACACTGAATGTGCCATTAGCTTCTCCAAGCTAACTAGCCTAGCCTCATTTGGCGCCAACATTCCCGCCACCCACAGCTTTGTGGTCCTCGTCTGCCTGGCGAAGATTTCGGCTAGCCGCTCGACAGCATCCTCATTGCGTTCCATCTCACCCAACGAACCAAGAATTCTTTGGCCCTCTGCACCGAGATGGTGAGCCAGAAGCGCTCATCATCGTCTCCCGTTGAGTCTACTTAGGCCCAGTGTGTTACATGGGGTGAGACGCCGTGTCATCCGGTGCTCATACCATATTCCCCCTCAGCCCGGTTCCTTCTGTGACAACGTCTCAGTGGGCTCCCAGCTGTCAGTTATACGGGACGGCTGGAGCCCAATTAACCCTCATCAGCTGAGGCGCTGCTAATGAGTTTAAAAGGGAGCAGCTCCGATCATTCGGGGCTGTGACTTTGCACATCGAAGGCTGGAACCCCTACGTCCGGCGCCAGCCACCGGCTCATCGTTCTGCATTATTTGTGAGTGTTACATCTGTATGAGTATTTGTGCTTGTTGGCCCCACGAGGCCGTGTTCCTTATTCCCTTTTCCCTATCACAATAAAACATCGCAAACTCACTGGCTCGACCTCGGCTCTCATTGTGTGGCTCATGAGGGCCACACGTAACAGTAAGTCACAGCCAAGCGAGTTGCCGGCGGCCGTGAGTTTGCCGTTGGACTTGTGTCTTCCCTGTCTGGGTGCCTGCTCTTAGAACATGCCATCTCCCAGGAGTCACGTTTGGTGCCGGGGCAACGAGCTGTCAGCCATCTTGGAGGATGTCGACGGGACGCTCTTCTCCGCCTCCCTGGACGACAACCCCTACGAAAGATGCTGGCACCTGGATTTTGCTGAGAATCTCCTGGACAGTCTCCCTCGCCATTCCAACCATCCTGAGGTCTTTGCCAGGAGGGACGCCATAGCTGCACAGCGAAAGGAGCTCCGTGGGTTGGAGAGAAATCCCGGCAGGAAGCCGAAGAGGAGGAGACGTCACCCTTCACTTCGGGATCCCGTTCCTGCCTCCACTCCGGCCCGGGAGTTCCCACCATCCAGAGGGTTTTCCCCATCCAGCAAGACGTCACTCGGGATTCCCCCGGAGGATCTGCAGCTGACTGTAATTAAGGTCCGGGACCGAGTGGCTGCTGCTCGCTCCACTGTGCACCCGTCCGCTATTATGAAGCATGAGGTGGCGGCCGTTAGACTGGTGGAGAGGAGCCCAGGGCTGCGGGACTTCTCTGAGTTCGACGCCCTCCTCGCCTCGGTCTCTGCTCAGGAGCCACGATTTCCGGATCTCACTTTCGCTTCGCCCCCTGTGAGTAGCCGTCGTCACACAGCCTATTCTTCTCAGCATGAACCCCGTCCGGATCCAGTTCTGGGTCGCCGCAAGGTCTCATCCTCCCACGCAGCTGTCTCTCCTGCGCCTCGTCTGAGAGGAGATCCCGCAGCCTCGTCCCCCGAGCCACCTCCCTCCGCTGTTACGCCAGCGCTTCGGGCCTGGCTCATCTCAGCTGTCACCCCCTCCTCCTCGACGCGCTCCCCGGCTGCTGTGTGCATCATTTCTGTTTTCTCTCCTGAGTCTTCTCCCAGGGTTGCTGGCGAGGAGCTGCCATCGCCCGTGGTGCCAGAGGGTCCAGGTTCGACATCGGAGGTCGGTTCTAGTGCGGTGCCGGCCCAATTGGGGTCCGACATGGGTTCGTTGGAGACCCAATCGGGGTCCGACGTGGGTTCATCAGAGACCCAATCGGGGTCCGACGTGGGTTCGACAGAGACCCAATCGGGGTCCGATGTGGGTTCTGCACCAGCGGTGTCCAGGTCCCGTGAGGGAGCTGCAGATCCCCTGCCGTCTGACGTTGGACCACCTCGTCATCAGCTCTTTCCCAAGCCTCTTCTACTAGGGCCCATTTGGACCTCTCCCCTACGGGCCTGGTGGTTGAGCGATGCGGGTCGGCCACCGGAGGGTCTGCCGTGCCCATTCGGCTCGCTTGTGCGGCCACCCGACCCGCTAGACTTTCTGTTCGGTGATCTGGTTCGGCCTCCCGAGGAACTGTGTTTTCTGGCCTGGGGTTCGGGTAGGCCGCCGGAACTTTTCCTTTCACCCCTGTTGGCGGTATGGACGCTGGGTGCGGGGAGACCCCCCGAACTGAATGTCTTTTGCTGTGCTTGTGTTTGGGTGGGTACGGCTAAACTGTTATTACTATTCCGGGTTTAGCGTGATTTTTTTTTTTTTTTTTTGGTTTCCCCTCCTGTTTGAGGGATGGCTGCAATGTTTTATTTTCGCCCTTGGGAGTTTTTTCCTCTCGTTTTGGGGTCTCCGGGGTTGATTTACTTTGTATTTGTCTGTACATGGTTTATGGAGTATTGTGGGTTTTTTTTCCTCCCTGTTTCGGGCCGTTGTTTCTACAATTATCCTCTGCCTAAGTGGTTTTTTTTCTCCTCCCTCATGTTGTGATTTATGAAGTGTTGTGTTTTTTTTTTTCCCTGTGTTTCGGGCCATTATTTCCACAATTTTCTTCTGCCTAAATGTTTTTTTTCTCCCTCTCTTTCTTGTGTTTTATGGAGTATTGTGTTTGGGTTTTTCCCTCGTACTCTATATTGGTTTATTGTCGATTGGTTTTTTTCTCTGATCCTCTCCCTCCTGACCCTCTTTGGTGTTACGGGCCGTTCGGAGTCCGGCCGTGAGGAGGGGGCCCTGTCACATGGGGTGAGACGCCGTGTCATCCGGCACTCAGACCATATTCCCCCTCAGCCCAGTTCCTTCTGTGACAGCGTCTCAGCGGGCTCCCAGCTGTCAGTTATACGGGACGGCTGGAGCCCAATTAACCCTCATCAGCTGAGGCACTGCTAATGAGTTTAAAAGGGAGCAGCTCCGATCATTCGGGGCTGTGACTTCGCACATCGAAGGCTGGAACCCCTACGTCCGGCGCCAGCCACCTGCTCATCGTTCTGCATTATGTGTGAGTGTTACATCTATATGAGTATTTGTGCTTGTTGGCCCCACGAGGCCGTGTTCCTTATTCCCTTTTCCCTATCACAATAAAACATCGCAAACTCACTGGCTCGCCCTCGGCTCTCATTGTGTGGCTCGCGAGGGCCACACGTAACACAGTGCCCCGATGTAATCCTCATACATGCCCCCCCCACTTCGGCCACAGGATCACCGGCTTTCCCGTGTACTCCAGAAACGGTATCAGAGGTTGAGGTAGTCCATACGCTCCCATAATTTTCTTCTCCAAATGTTATGTATGGGGAAAAGAGTCAGAGTCTCTCTCATGCAGTGAACCAACCACCTAAACCCCCTACAGTTGATAGTGCTATGAGATGACTGTTGTTGTGAAATGGCGCTATATAAATAAAGTTGAATTGAATTGAATTGAATTGAATTAGAACAGAACTATATATACAGTGGGCCGTGCCCGCTTGACGTCATGCCAGGGGCGGGTACAGCAACACACACATACCGCACTCACTACACCACAGGGAATATGCCCAAACATCAGACAAAATGGTGCAAAGCCAGTGGTCTCGTCGACTGTGGCGTCATATGCAAATGTCAATGTCTTCATCTGCTGTGGCCACTCTTGCTTAGATCTCAAGAGGAGAGCTCTTATCATACTTCCAATGGTGCGATTGACACATTCTGTTCCCCTGTTGCCCATCGGGTGGTATGTAGTGGTATGGGACTTCTCCCCACTAGACAGATGCAGGAGTTCAGAGACCAATTCACCCTCAAAGTTGGCTGGCTCCCTGATCGGAATGCACAAGCTCAGGAAAGTCATAGGTACAGAACACGTTGTCCCATAGCTTTTTGGCAATTTGCTTAGCAGACTAGTTCCTGCATGGAAACACATGAGCAAACTTGGTAAAATGGTCCGTTACCACGAGTACGTCAATGGGGCTCTTGTTCTTGTCCTCCACTGTTCAGAAATTGATACAGACAAGCTCCATTGGTGAAGATGTTTTTATGCTCTCAAGTGGAGCACATGCTGCAGGTTAAAGAGTCTTGGCCAGAACACAGCGTTGACAACAGCGAACATAATCCATGATGTCTCTTACCAAGTTTGGCCAAAAGAACTGCAGACATGTGAGGTGGAGTACTCTGGCTTGTGTCTGGTGTCCCACTAAGTCATGAACACCCTGTAGTGCCTTGTCCCTGAGGCTAGCTGGAAGGACGAGCTGTAGTCTTTTTGATCTTGTTAACAGATCTCTGGTCTCCCTGTATAACAACTCCTCATGGACTTTGAGTCTGTCCCAAGCTTTCAACAGGGCAAGTGAGGTTTAACCAAGACAGGATTGGTCGCATTTAGAAGGGCGGACTTTTTGAATTACATGGTGCAAGATCTTGGAGATAGCTGGGTCTTTTCATTGGTGGTCCTGCAACTCATGCATCAATAGGGAAGGCAAGGATTCCTGACCCACTGGCTGTCACTGCTGAACATGTTGAACAAAGGGAGCTGCACAAACCTCTGCACAGTAGTCCCAATTGCTTTGACTTTGAAGAATGGCTTTAACTTCCACTGGAGCATAGGGAAGTTCAACAGCAGGACTTGACTGGCAGTGCTGGAACACTTGATGATGTTGATGTCATGTTCAGGTTAGCGCACACTCCCCCTCCCTTCCTGTATGACTTTCCCCGGCTCCGCAGGCAATCAGCTCACCTGCGTGATTAGACGTACCCATTTCCTCTTCACTGCCAGAGCTGAAAAGGACCAGTTGGCGAACGTTCCAGTGCTGGCTCGTTGAGTAAACTGCCTCAACCAGCAAGTAAGTGTAGTTCTCATTCTCTGAGGAATAACACTAATTCCTCCTTTTCTTCTCTCCCTTTGCAGGTTGCTACCATCTTTGTGGTGTGTCTCCGGGATTTCTTGTGTGCTCACCTGCCCCATCATCTCATCACCACTTCAGCTGCCTCATTCCATCCGGTCAGACACCTCACCCAGCTCCACTGCTGCCAACCAGCATCCTCTTCTGGTTCACCTGTTCCAGCTGAGTTCCACTGTCGGGCTCCCTGCTCTCCCCACGTGAGTGCTGTCCTATTTTTCCCTTTGCTAGTCTCTTTCCTTATCTAATTTGCTTTCGTCTCCCCTTACAGGCTGAGTCTTCCTCTGGCGAGTGGCGTCTTTCATTAACTGTGTATCTCTTTTGAATCAATAAATTCTGGTTATCAGCATCTCTGTGTAATCATATGGTTTCTCTGGTGTCATTTCCTGCACATGAGCTGTTCATTCTTTCCAATCATGACAGTTGAAGACCAAACGAATGTATGCTGAACAACCTCCGCCTCTGCACATCTGGTTCCTAAACCAATTGGCTGTATGGTTCTCGGAGAAGCCTGACACTGATGGGGGCAAATGTCTCATGGCTCAAGGCATCAGCGACAGTGTTTTGGGGGCCCGGGATGTACTTTAGGTCAAAGTCATAAAATGAAAGCTTTGCCACCCACCGCTGGTCATTAGCATCCAGCTGAGGCTTGGATAGCACGTGACTTAGCGGGTTGTTATCGGTCCACACCGTGAACCTGTTCCCCTTCAACCAATGGCAGAACTTCTCAGTAATGCTCCACTTTAAGGCCATAGACTTGAGCCAATAAGCTGGGTACCTTTGCTGGGACTTAATCAGGGTTTTGCTTTCAAAAAGCAACTTGACAAGCCTCATCTCCACCAGTAGGAAGGTGGGATAAAACAGCTCTGATGCCATCAAGGGAAGCATTGACTGACAGAATGAAAGGCTTGTCAAAATCAGGATGGGCCATATCTGCACAATGGAGGAGCTCACTTTTAAGTCTATCGAAAGCCTCCTCACATGCTGGAGTCCAATCTGTTGGGGTTAACTTTCTGAATACACTAGCAGCCTTTCTCAGCTGTGGGTGTCTACCTCTTCTTTTGGGGCTTGCTGTTAGGGTGAACAGAGGCTTGGTGATGGCTGAGCACTGGGGGATGAAGTGCTCATAAAAAAATGACCATCCCTAGGAAGGATTTTAGTTTTTTCACTGAAGGAGTACAACCATCCTCCTCCATCAGAGATTCTTTGGGCATCCTGGATATCACCTCGACTCTGGAAGGGTCCACTGCTACACTGTTTTGATCGATTATGTGCCCCAGAAATTTGACAGACTTTTGAAAGTGGCATTTTCTTTGGACATAGCTTGAGGTGGTTGTCCTTTAGTTTCTGGAAAACAACTTTAAGTCTCTCAAGAGCCTCCTCTTCAGTCTGTGCAAAGATGAGGAGGTCATCCAGATAACAAAGCAGACTGGTGAATTTGAAGTCTCCAAAAATGCTCAACATCATACGTATGAAGGAGGCTGGGTTGTTGCACAGTCCTTGGGGCATGTGGTTGTATTCATATAGCTAGACAGGTGTGGTAAAGGTGGTGTATTTTTATCCTTTTTGCACATGGGGATGTTGTAAAACCCTGGGGTTAGATCCATAGTGCTGAAGAAGGCACTGCCTCCAAGCACTGCTAGGCAGTCAGCCTGGTGGGGTAGCAGGTGAGCATCCGTCAGAGTGCACGCATTTAGCCACCTGAAGTCTGTGCATATCCTCAAACTCCCATCTTTCTTCCAAACCATAATGAGGGGAGATGCATACTCACTTACAGACTTCCATATGATATCTCTCTCCTCAATCTCTGAGAGAACTTGCCCTAGCTTTTGATAATGAGCAGGAGGCACTCTACGAAATGGCATGCGGAAGGGGTGGCTATCAGTCAGGTGAATGTGGTGGTTGAACCCTTTCGCCTAGCCACAGTCCAGCTGATGTCTCGAAAAGATGCTCTCGTACTGTTCAACTAAATCCACGAGTTTCTGCTTGGAAAAGGTGCTGGCTTGGCAGGAGTTTATGCCAACATCGCTCAAGTCCAAATTGGACAGTCTAGCCTTAGGGTCGACCAAAAATCCACCTGACGCTGGGAAAGTACTTGGCTTGGTGTTATCTCTAGCGCAGAAGCCTTGGCTAACGTTGAGGTCTTCTACAGCAACACATAGTGACACATGTGCAACCTTGGCCCTTGACATTGCGGTTAAGAACTTCCGGCTTGGTTAAGGGGTTAATGATCTTTAAGGGGACCCACCTGTTGCCATAAATAGAAGTGACGAGCTGACCAACCAAAATATTTCTCGGCCTGGATCTGGAAGAGCTGAGTTCAACCATTATGGTGCTCCCTTGGGACAGTGGTACATGAGCTGGCAACTTTCCCCAAACAAGGTGTTCTTGCTGCAGGTAAAGCGTAACTGCATGAGGAAGCCTCACTGTCCCAACCACGTTTGGCTGGTGGTCACCTCTCCACCTGACTGAGCATGACATCTATGAAGTGGCTCGAGTAGGTTCATTTTGTCTTCTTTTTCAATGATTAGTTTTTTGCTTTTTTCTTATTTCAGACAAGAACAAAAAGGAGATGCATTTTATCTTTACATGTTTCGACTTGCAACTGCAGTCTTCCTCAGAGGTGTCAGCTGATTGCTGTGAAGTGTCATTTATCAGCTGCCTTTCCTAGGCAGGGCCAGCCCAGCTTCTGAGGAAGACTGCAGTCGCCAGTTGAAACATGTAAAGGTAAAAACATCTCTTTTTCTTCTTGTCTCAAATAAGAAAAAAAACAAACCCAAAGAACTAATAATTGAAAAAGAAGACAAAATGAACCTACTTGAGCTACAACATAGAAGTTATGGACAAAATTGTATTAAAGATTTCTGCCGGCTGAAAAAACTGGAGAAAAAATGAACATGCTGCAGAAATCACCGGAGATGAGATGAGGATGTTACACCAGCAAGCCTCAACCTAAAAAATCTGATCCCAACCAAAAACACAGAGAAAATAATCAACAAAGCACAGAAAGACCTGATAAAAGAAAGGATAAGAGTGACAATAACTAAAGTCGACAGAATCAACAGCCAGATAAAGGAGGAAATGAATATTTTCAAGGAACATTACCCCACCGACCAGGAGACGCAGGAGCAGATAAACACACATTTAAAACACACATTAACAGGAATTCACCATAACAAAAAAAAAAAAAAAACGCCAAATAAAGAAACTAAAAAAGCTCACAGAAAGGAAGAATGGGAAAAGACAAACACACACAGAAGTGAATGATAAGTGGGTCAAAAACTTATTACAACGTGCACTCACAGGCACTGAGAAACAAGTGCTGAGCAGAGGACTAAATGTCATCATCACACCAACCAAAATACCACATGAATAGTGCATCCTAGCAACTGAGGTCACCCATAATTTCTCAGTTTGGGATCAGTAAAGTACATCTATCTATCCATCCATCCATCCATCCATCCATCCATCCAAACATACATCTATATACAGTCTCTACATATGTGAAAAAATCCAGGATCACAGTCACAGGAATCCTCAAAATGTCCAAATTACCACAAAGCAACATCACAAAAGAAGAAGAAAATGTAATAAACTCCCTTAAAAAAACACAAAACAGTTACAACCCTTCCATGAGATGAAGGCAGAACCACAGTAGTAATGGACACAGAAACAAATGAAAAACAGATGGAAGCCATGTTGGCAGATCGCAGCACATATGAAATCATAAAAACAAACCCCACAGAAGAAAAGAAAAAAAATGCTAAAAGCCCTTCTCAAACCCTATTAGAAAACAAAAAAATAAAGGGTGCATACAAACACCTGACACCCACAACCAGCATCACCCCCCGGATCTATGGAACCCCAAAAATACATAAGAAGGATATCCCACTGCAGCCAATAATAGACAGTATTGGATCAGTCACGTACAACTTATCAAAAGCCCTGGTTGGAATCATCAAACCCCTCCTTGGACTATCAGAATTCCACTGCAAAAACTCAAAAGAGCTGGAACAAGAACTCAAAAATATGAAAATATAATCAGACAAGATCCTCATTTCACATGACGTGTTCTCACTGTTCAAAAAGACACCTGTTGATGTCACACTACATATAGTGCAAGAACGCCTCAAGAATGACAGAACCCTTAAAAGACGCACAAACCTCACAGTTGTCGACATATCTGGATTGTTATAGTTTCATGCAAAATCCACCTATTTTCAATACAGAGAAAGAATCTACAGAAAAAAGAAGGATTTGCAATGGGAGACCCACGATCAGCCATCATGAGCATCTTTTTCATGGAGGATCTGGAAAATAAAGCCATCAACACAGCAGCCATACAATGCAAACCTACCCTGTGGAAGACATACGTGGACAACATATTGGAGAAAATATAAAAAAGGACACACACAAGAACTCACTGACCATATGAAAAGCACAGACAGCACTGGGAACATTAAATTCACACACGAAGAGGAAGAAAATGGTACCATAGCCTTTCTGGACATGAAAATCCATCACAATGATGATGACAGTATAAAAATCTGTCACAATCTGAGCACAGGGGATCCCACCGTGCTCTGTCTTTTTGCCTTTTTTCTATATTTGTATGGTGTTGGATTTTTGAGTTCTAATTCCTGTTATTTTATCTTTGGTTGGTGTTCACATATTCTGTATTGTTTCTTAGTATTATATACTTTCCTGTTCACGTTCATTGTAGTTTTGTTATTTACATATTTGAGGTTACTTGTCTTTTTCATATTCCTGTCCTGTTGTGTTTTCTCTCTCCCTCTTCGGAGCTGCAGCTGTCAGTGGCGCTTTCGGGTTTTCTGCTCTGTTGTGGGTGGTGCTCTTTTCAGCTGTCAGTCTTATCTTCTCCCTCTCATTACTCTCAGCTGATCTCCATTGTAATCATTGTTTCCCCCTTGCAAGCTGATGTGATCCACACCTGCATCCAGCTGTGTTCATTGGCTCCATGTCCTATTTAAGATCCTTGGTTCTGTCATTCATTATTGGAGCCTCTATTTTCTGTCACCAAACATCAGAACCCTTTCCCCATTCTTGTGGCATTTCCTGAATAATCCTGCCTTCTTCATTACCTTCTCAGCCTGTGAGTTATTTTTTGCACTATTTGTATTTTTGTGTTTTGTGGTCTGTTTGGCCTTTTTGTTTCGTTCAATAAATATCACAACTACAGTTCAGCATCTGGGTCTTCATTCCTGCCTCAACGGGCAATTCATGACAAAATCTGTCTACAGGAAACCAACCCACATCGATCAGTACCTAGTTTTGACATCAGAACACCCCACAGAACACAAACTATCAATTGTCAAGACACTACACGAACGGACCACCATCATTACAGACTAAGAAGACAGAAAGGAGCAGGAAAACCACACAAGAAATGCACTCACATGCTGCCAATATCCGATATGGGCCATAAATAAAGGGCAACAGCAAGTCAAAAACAAAGAAAACAAACAGAAAACAAGACAGACCAAAAGCTGAAATCAAAAACAAGGACACCATAACCATACCATACATCCGAGGGATAACATAATTTTCATTTTTATTATTAGAAGTTTGTCATAGCAGAAAAACACAGCGAGCAACACCTTGTTGGAACTATGGATCCTGATTGAAACAAACATACAATAAAAACCCTGATTTTTATCACTAAGTTAAAAGTAAGTTAAATGTAAAACTCATCACTTCTAAAGATAAAGTTACTTACAATACAGTTTAAAAGCATGGGGAATAAAAGAGAGCTTTTACTCCTGGGTACAACAAGTTCTCTGGGCCGCCGAAGAGAGTGAACATCTGGAGGGGCAGCAAACAGGAAGCTGTGCCAATTCAACTAATCAATTCAAAGGATCAAGAAAAAACACAAAATAGACACAGTGGTAAAACCACACAAAAAATAAAGACAGTTAGTGGTACATCCCAAGGACAAAATAGAACAAGGCAAAAAGAGCAAGTAATATATGAAATATCATGCAGATCATTTAACAAGACCTACTCTGGAGAAACAGGAAGAGCATTCACCACAAGGAAAAAAGAACACCAGAAGGAAACACAAGGACGACTCACAAGATCACAAAAAGAAAAAGCAGAACAAACAACATTAAAATCAGCAATATCAGATCACTCCAAAAGAAACAATAACATCATGGACTGGGACAAAGTCAAAATCATTGGATTGGAGAATAACAGACACAAACACTGGATCAAGGAGGCCATAGAAATCAAGAAGCGGGGAAAAGACAGCATGAATCGGGATGAGGGAGCCTTTATGCTTTCCCACACCTGGAACTACATTCTCCAGAGACCATTGGACAGCAGGGGGTGGGGCCAGCCCAATGGATCTGACAGTTCTGCTGGGCTGGCCCCACCTAGGAAAAACAGCTGCTAAATGACACTTCACAGCAATCAGCTAACACTTCTGAGGAAGACTGCAGTCGACAGTCAAAATATGTAAAGGTAAAAAAAAATCTCCATTTTTTTCTTGTCTGAAATAAAAAACAAAAAAACCTAAAATATCTATGAAGTGGTTATACTCTGGGGCTGAGAATTTACTATCGTCTGAGATGACTCTCCAGTAGTCACTATTACTCTTTAGCATTCTCATAAGCTGTTTCAGGACATCAGAATCGACAATGAGGTCTTCACGTTGGCCAGGAACCTCCAAAACTGAAACACTGCATTTCGTCCCATAAACTGTGAGATTCAAATCATATATGTACTTGGGACACCCCTGCTTACCTCCACAACTGACCAACAAAATATTATCTGCTGACTGAGGATCACCTTCTAAGGCCTTGACTCTTATCAATTTGTTCTCCGCTTCCTCACTGAGCATACAAGCCATGGACTCTGAGTCGATCATTTCCTTCAGCCTGATCTTATTGTTCACCTGAACCTGGGTGTAGAACAACTCATTGAAGACAGGGACTTCTCCTATTCCCTGTACCACGACTTGGTGCCCTTCTGGAACTATAGAACACATATTAGCAGAGAGGACCTTGAAATTTATTTTGTTGTTGGGACTGGTTTTGCTGGCCACTGTGGCAGTTGGGTGTTCCCCTGTTTGGGCAATTCCTCTTCCAGTGCCCAGGCATGAGATACACAAGACAGATATCATCTTTGCTGCAATGGGAAAGGGTGGAGTGTCTGCCATCACCACACACTTTGTAGGCTCTTAGGGGATGTTCAGGGGAACCTTGCTGAACTGAGTTTTGGGTGGGTCTTGGGTTGTACCGAGTCACCAAGCAATCAAGCAGACTTATCAATGGATTTATGTTCTTCACGTTGTCGAGCTGGGGCTGGCTCAGAGCTGGCGTGTTCAGGGTGGAGGATGTTGCTGCTTGGGGATGGACCATGTTGGGTGAGGACTGAGGGTCTGAATGTTGTGAAGATGTCGCGGGTGAGAAAACTATAGATGGAACATAACACGGCTGCTGAAAAGCGAGTGTCACTGCTGCAGTTTGGGCTAAGACAGGGGGCAGTTGTGGGGTGAAATGCATGGACATGGAACAAGGCTGTGGAGTGGGGCAACAATGTGCTTGCTCTCTCGCCAGTACTGGCTGCACACTTATGCACTCTTGTGTCATTGATGGCTGGGCAAAGCTGGGCACAGGTCTCTGTGAGTGACAGAGATTCACCTGGGTGTTAGCCTTACATTCCCGCTGAAAGGTACTGATGTGTTTTTGCACGTTGCTGGTCATCCACTCCTCTGCAGCCTTGCAACTGAACCTATTAGCTAGAACAGGGTTGGAACAGTATTTGATGAACATCGAGATTTCTCGGCCTGGATCCTCAACCCTCCTACCTTGTCTCAGCAAACACTCATCTGCAATGTCAACTGCCTTGTTGAGTCTGATCCAGTACTCCATCATGTCTTCATTGGGGCGGGGTCTGGTGTTATAAAAATAAGCCATTGGCATAGAAGAATAAGCTAGCACCTAAATACTGTTTCAGAATGTCAAAGATTACATAGGGACTCTGGGAGCTATCAGGAGAAGAGTGATTGCGTAGTGTTATATTAACTATATCCCTGGCCTTCCCCAACAACCTAGCAAACACTTCTGACTTTTGCTGATATGTTGGTATGGTTGTCTTGGTGAGGCAAAGTTCAACCATTTAAATCCACTCACTTATGGAACATCTGTCACTCCTATCTCCTCGAAATGTTGGTGGCTCCTTAGCATTGGACTGCATTATAAGATTAACCCCCATTAAATTTAATTCAGGAGGGCTCTGGTTGGTGAGAAAACTAGCATAGGGTTGGGACTGTGACTGTCCACCTCCCGCATTATTCTGCAACTGAGCAGCAATAGACTGACCAATCTGGTTTGCTAAATCTGTAATTAGTGTGCTTAGCTCAGCATTACCTGTGAGTTGTGATGGATTTAAATCACTTGTACGGGGCTGTATGCATGTGGAACTAAACCTAGGAGTTTGTAGCCCATCCACCTGAGGAGTACACCCATCACCATCAAGCCACCCTCTTCCCAAACCCACATTTGAAACAAATACTTCATTTTAATGGAGTCATCGGTTGAATTAACTGTTCTGAACATATCTGTTATAACCATACACAGGATTCAAATTAAAGAGGAAGAAAAAACGCCTTGGATTGCTTTTACTGGCTTAGACTAAATCAGCCCAACGTCTCTTAAATATTACATTAGTATTGGTAAAACAAACTTGAAGTATGTGGAAACAGATGAGCATCCCACAGAGATCGTGTTGATACCAATGCTTCTAGGACCGGGTCACAGCAACCATCCTCTGCGCTGTGTTATAGTGGTACAAAGGAGATTTGAGACCGTCCTGGGTGACCTCAGCTTTTACTGTTTGAATAAAAGTAAAACATATCCACTGAGATATCTGGCATAAAGGTCCAAAGCACCTCCTCTCTGACAGCTAAAGTCAGCTTTTTTTGTTCTGTACTGAGATATATTTCATAATACAAACAAAAGAAATACAAATAAAAATCAGTAAATCACAAATTTTGTTCTCAAAAATCAGTGAAAAGCAGAACATTGTCCAGCACAGTTTCTGTTAAAGTGTCACGGTGTAATCCATACTTCTGACTGTAGATCATTAATGGCTTTCTTTGTCTTTATGAAGGTCTGCTGCAATGTTCTGAAAAATATTAGAGTCACTTAAAGCTGGATATGGGTGGAGTCTCTGGAGAATGATGTTAGCCTTCCCAATGAAATATGGTGGCTACTGCTTCCATGAGTGCCACACATGCCAGCCTGAAGGCGTCGCAGTTATAGACTGCTATATCTAACATGATGGTAAAAACTGAGGATGGACCAATGTGCTGAGTGGAAGAAGACAACCACTCAGGGTTCCGGGCCACTGCTAAAATCTGACTAAGTCCATGCCGTTACACCAGAACATCTAAAATCCTACGGTTGGGCTGTCTCTCTCTCTGCTCTCTTTACCTTCCACATTCAGACCCTGACACACCTGCTACTGTCACTACCACTATAGACCGCCACTATAAAGAGCTGTCACACTCGTTTTGTTAAAGCTGATCATAGCCGGCCTCTACTGCTGATATCATTCTGAAACTTTTAATTACTGCACTCACATGTCTGATTTACATGGAATCTATGTAAACTAATTAAAACTGTTTCAGAAAGGCTTTTCCAATATAAGCTGAAGAGATGTAAAGCCTTTCTTCATCAATGGACCTCAAATGGGAACATTTATCATATCTATTTTTTCATATCACCTGCAACAGATCTTCATAAAGATACAGAAAATCATTAATGATCCACCTTTAGTTGCATTAAAAGCATGAAGAGGCTATTGCACTTTATTAAAAAAACACCCGGTGGTTTAATGAAAACTGTCAAATTGAAGCTCAGAATCATTTATTCATGTTGTTTTAATTACTTCAGTTTGATACAATAACACATCATCTGCAAAGATAAGAAAACAAAACAACCCCCAACATCACTGAAAATGATTTTTACAGTTAACAGAATATAGCAAATAGTTTGTATGGCTGTCAGGAAACTTTAGATTTTAGACCGCAGACATGAGCTGTGATTGTTTGGTTTGATCTGTTTGTTTTCTGGTAAAATGAACTGATAGTCCACTAATATTTTCAGTCGTTCCCCAGAAAGATTCTCAGTTTGACTCCTGCTGTGTTCAAACAGCCGACATGGCTCTGCTTCACCTCCTCAGCTCGCTGTTCTTCGGTGTTACATCACTGATGCTTCATGGTCTAAATGAAACACCTGCTTTATTGCAGTAGTAATGGTAGTAGAATTATTATATATATATATATATATATATATATATATATATATATATATATATATATATATATATATATATATATATATATACATACTGTACAGCAGTTTCTTCTTACAAACAATTCTGCTTTTTTATTCATCAAGCCAGTCCAGTCCTTAAACTTAGGGCTTTCATGAGGCTGTGTGTTGTGTGCTCAAAGATGCTCTTATTTGTGAAGTGCGGTGTAGTGGCGGCCATTTCTGTTTCCGCCACTACACCGCTCCTATAAATATCAGTGGGCAGGGAAGTCCAGCCTCTTTGCCAACACCCCTGCCTGACGGTTGTATTGTATTTATCTCAGCATCAATAAAGCGAAGTTCAGTCATGCACCTGGCCTCATCATTGAGAGTATTTGCAGACGTAACATTTTGACAATAAGGCTAAAGTACGGAAGCATGTGTTTCTCCAATTCTGCCCTTCCAGGAGCTCCTGAACGAGCCACTTGTTCCCTGGCTGAGATGGTATGCAGCCTTTCAAACATACATCGTGGCACTCAATCTGGGTGAGATGGAAAAACTGAGGGCACGCGCACTCCTGGTGCACAATTTGGGAATTGACGGCCAGCAGATACTGAGCACACTTGGTGATTTGGATGGATTCGAGGATGTGGTCAACCTGATAGCGTGCCATTTTCGCGCCCTGGACAGCGTCGTCGTCCGAAGGATCAAGTTTCGGCAGCACCACCAACAGGCGGGTGAACCTATCCAGCAGTTCATCGCCGACCTGAAACTGCTGGCTAGCGAGTGCCATTTTGGTCCATTGGAGGAAGAGATGGTTCGCGACCAGCTGGCGGAGGACACCAACAAAGCTGCGATAAGGACAAAACTGCTCACTGGTGACTTGATGCTGGCTAGAGTTGTCGAGTTGACTCTCCAGTTGGAGACAGCGGACAAGCTAGCTTCAGAGCTAAGTGAGGGTCTGTCACAACGGCAGCAAGAGTTTCCCACCACAACCCAAGTAGCGGACCCAGACAGCGATGACAGCGTGGAGGACTACACCACAGAGACCAACACTGCAAAATTTAGGTCTGCCCTGGGAAAACCCATGTGTATGGGTTATGGGTCCATGAAGCACCGTTTCAAGGCCAGGGACTGCCTGGCGAGAGGGAAGCGCTGCAGCAAGTGTGGACACTTGAACCACTATGCCAGGGTGTGCCGTATGTCTGAGCAAGGGAGCCCACAAAGGAAATCGACCCCCCATCACCACCCCGACAATTGTTCATACGGTGTCTCCGAGTATCAACAGGTACACGTTCTGCACAATCGAGCTGGATGGTGTGGAGATACCGCTGCTGATCGACATGGGGGCGGAGGGTTCTCTGCTGAACTGGGCTACGGTGAGAAAATTCTTTCACCAGAATCAGAATCAGAATCAGAAAAGCTTTATTGCCAAGCATGTTAAAAACATACAAGGAATTTGACTTGGCATTGGCGTGCTAATGTAAGCGCATCACAATGACACGGCAGCCATAACAAGGCGCCTCATCAAAACAGTGGGGGATAAGAGGGGAAGAGGGAGGGAATGATACATTGGGCAGAGAGAAAAAAACATCGTTATCAAAATACAGCTCGTTGTATAAGCGGGATTGTGATTACATAGAAAAAAACCTCTCTATTGCACAGAGCAGACAAAACAAATCCACACAAAAACAAAGCAGAGAGAGACCAGTGTGTGTATATCAGTTTGTGATGTCAGTGTGGGTGCAGTGTGGGTGTATCAGTTACTGGAGTACAACAAAAATGGTCTCCTAGGCAATGGCTAGATGTTATATTCATGTATTGTAAACACAAATAGACATGTCCCAGAGTTTATCTCTCTTCATGCAGATGGTAAAATTCCATGTTAGTCCCATGACAACGCTGTCCTTGGAGAGTTCTGATTATTGTACAGCAGCAGCTGTTTGGGTTAAGCAAAGCCAACTCTCTTCTGCCTTATCTCTCTCTCCTGGAGGAATGAGTGCAAGGGCGCCGAATCAAGGCCAAATGAGCACAGTTCACTTAGAGCAGAAATTTCCTCTCTTCATGCGATTCTGAGCATCACAATTACAATTATATAGGCTTTAAAATCATTCCTTGGAGAGCACCAAGCGACTCCAGATGTTTCCCCTTCCACAGTCATTTGCCCCTATCAGTGCTTTCCCCAGCTGGTCGAATTGTTGAAGAAGCAGCTACGCCAGGTCCGCATTTTGATTAGCTTTTCCAGTTAAATTTCCGATACACCAGGAAAACTCCAGAGCCAATCAGCAGAAAATCCTGTGATCATGAAGCCAAAACAGGTAGATGTCTTCCACATCTTCAGTTGAATCACTCAGACACATGAGTTCCAATCCATGAGTCTCTCCGTTGGGGCTCCCCCTGGCCCGAATTTTTGTAAAATGGTGTCAATAGTATTAAAGGCCGCTCATCAATTCCATAATTTTCCATTTGGATTGAGATTCAGCCAGAAGAAAAGCGAACATAGACAGGACACAGCAAGCTGGGATAGTGAAGAGGGGAGAGGAGTGGGGAGAGGGGAGAAATGCGTCTGCTCTCTCTGAAAGCCGGAAGAAGTTGGATTGCAGGAGACCCAGCGCCACTCTATGGTTATGGAGGTGGACGGCTGTGCACGGTGGGAACGCTGGTGCTGACAGTGCGGTACAAGTTGTTGGAGATGACTGACTTCAAGTTCATTGTGACGGCCCGAGGCGATAACATCATGGGCTGTGACCTATTTTATGGTCTGAGGTTCACCATTAAGAATGAAGCTGGGGAGGAGTGGTCTGGTTGCGGACAGTGAAACTGGCTGGTTCCGAGAGTGGAGGACGATGCAGCGTGGGACGAAGATTTACCGGGAACCCCAGAGGGCGAGCAGGACCAACCTCGCTCAGGAGCGACGAGGGAGGGTCTCAGTGCCAGAACTCAAGATGCCCTGGAGGAGGGCACTGAGTGAAATGGTGAGGTTCCTGCGTCGTTTAGCAATGCCGACAAGCTGGCTGCAGTTTTCCCCAGAGCTTGGCTACAGTGGGCCGGAGAATCTGGCGACAACTGCAGCGGCTTTAAAAGCGATTGGGTCCAGGCCGTCAGGCACGGAGAAACTGCGTGTCGAGCAGCAACACTGCTAGCCGAGCAAGACCCCTCTGAGAGTCGCAGTTTTTAACTGTCAGATGGCTCATGGAGACACGCCAACGAGCTGCAGCATGCCCGGGAGGAGGCTTCGGGTGGTGGGCCCGGAAGAGAGGAATGCCCGACGGCAGGGAAGAGGAGGTGCATTACCGTTTATGTGATCAGCTGCGGCCCCGGACGTATGCTGCCTCCAGGTGCGGACTGATGGAGAAACGGTCCGGGTGTGGCTCATATATTTTTGCCAACATATGTATAAGCACAAAGAGAAGCTTAGGACTGCATGTGTTGATTGACCTCACGTCTTGGATGGGACAATACGTCTGGACCCCCTATGGATAATGGCAGGAGGATGGAGGTGCCGTTATAAGACTCTGAAAGGACTTCCTGATCCCCTGGAGCCAGACGGAGGACTAAAGGACTCGAGGGAAGAATTATTGTCAAATGGGGGTTTTGACAGCAATGTGTAATTCTGCTTTTGATGTTCATGTATAAGAGCAAGGGTTTTGATACAGCTCAGCCTCTTCTGTTCTTGAGAGGTAAGCTGGGGATGTGATTTCTGCAGTAAACCTGAATTGAGAAATAATTCAGCCTCTTCATTTCACGCTCCCCACATTGGTGACCAGTAACGTGAGAATGCCTAGAGCTGAATCCCCCGACCCAGACTTGTCGGAGTCTGCCCGAGCCAGCGCTGTCTCCATAAAGCTGCCAGAATTCTTGCAGGACAACCCGGACTCGAGGTTCCTCCAGGCCGAGGCACAGTTCGCTCTCGGGGGAATAACGGCGGATGACACTAAGTTCTACCACGTCATTGCAAAGCTCGACAACCGCACAGCGCGATGCGTGCGGAGCCTGGTGCAGCAGCCGCCCGCCGACGACAAATACGGCAAACTGAAGGCTGCACTCATCCAGTGTTTCACGCCCTCACCCGAGGAGAGGGCTAGAAGATTCCTTGCTATGCACGACCGGGGAGGACGCAGGCCAGTCGACCTGATGGAAGACATGCTGCAGCTCAGAGACACAGACAACGACGATTTTCTTTTTAAGCACATCTTCCTGAGAAACCTCCCGATGCAGATGAGAGGGTCCCTGTCCAGCATGCGTTGTGTGACCCAGCGGGACTTCCGTGCGCTGGCCCGAGAGGCGCAGCGGCTCCTCGACTCCTGCGGTGAGCAGACAGCCACCACGGCAGCGGCAGACCTCGGCGCGGCGACCGGGAGCAGCGGAGAGCTGGAGGCAGCGGAATCGATCACACCAACGATGGCAGTGGCGCGGCCCCGACGCAGTGGAGGAGATGGCCTCTGCTTTTACCATCGGCGCTTCGCAGAGAAGGCGCACAGATGTGTGCTGCCGTGCAACTTCAAGTCCTGGGGAAACGCCAGAACCGGGAGTCGGTAGCAGCTTCGGCTCTCGGCAAACGAAATAAGCTGCTCTACCTCACAGATGCGAACTCCGGGCGGCACTTCCTCGTAGACACCGGAGCCCAAGTGAGTTTCATCACCCCGACCTACGCTGACTGGCTGGCGGGCTCCCGTGGTGATGGGGCAACGGCGGCGAACGGCTCGAGCATCAGGACCTACGGAGAAAGGACTCTGCTTCTGTCCTTGTACGGCCGCTCGTATGAATGGACTTTTATTATAGCGGCGGTGAGTTTTAACATGTTAGGTGCTGATTTTCTGTGCTGATCTTTTTATTCAATTCCCTGTGCAGCTCAAGTGTCCCCGCCACCAGTGCAGGCCCACGTCGCCACAGCAGGCGGTAAGTTCCACACACTCCTCAACCAGTTTCCAGCGCTCACAGTTCCCACATTTTCGGCAACAGTTGCGAAACACAGGGTGGAGCACTTTATTACCACGGCTGGCCCACCCGTCTTCACGAAAGCTCGGCGTTTGGATGCAGCTAAGCTCTCCATAGCACGCGAGGAGTTCGCCAACCTGGAAAGGCTGGGCATTATTCGACGTTCGAAGAGCCCATGGGCCTCTCCACTGCATATGGTCCCTAAAGCTGACGGCTCGTGGAGACCTTGTGGTGATTACCGCAGGTTAAACAATGCCACAGCGCATGACCACTACCCAATCCCACACATCCAGGATTTCTCGGTGCATCTAGCGGGGGCGCGCATTTTTTCTAAAATAGATCTGGTCCGCGGCTATCATCAGGTTCCAGTCCGAGCCGAGGACATTCCCAAAACAGCGGTAATAACCCCGTTTGGACTTTTTGAATTTTTACGCATGCCGTTTGGCCTCAATGGCGCTGCGCAAACCTTTCAACGCATGATGGATGCTGTGTTACGCGATCTCCCCTTCGTGTTCGTCTACCTCGATGACATTTTAGTCACCAGCACTTCTGAGGAGGAACACGAAAAACACCTCACAGCAGTTTTTCAGAGGTTGGGAGAGCACGGGCTAATAATTAATCCGGCCAAGTGCCAGTTCGGCGTGGCGCAAATCGATTTTTTGGGACACCGCGTTTCCCCAGAAGGGGCAGTTCCATTACCAGACAAGGTGCACGCAGTGGCGGAGTTTCCCCGGCCACAAACGGTCAAAGCACTACAGGAGTTTTTAGGAATGGTAAATTTTTATAACCGTTTCCTACCCCACGCAGCGCAGCTCATGCAACCATTATATGCCGCGCTTAAAAAACAAAAACCCTCCAATATGATCGATTGGTCCCCGGAATGGGAGCGCGCGTTCGCGGAGGTGAAAAAAGCCCTTGCAGACGCTGCGCTTCTGGCTCACCCAGACCCAACGGCCCGCATAGCGCTCACCACTGACACGTCAGATTTGGCCATAGAGGCGGTTGTAGAACAGCATGTTGCAGGGGTTTGGCAGCCGCTGGCCTTCTTCAGCAGATCCTTGTGCGTGGCCAAGGGGAAATACAGTGCTTTTGACAGGGAGCTGTTAGCGCTCCACTTAGCCATTCGCCATTTCCAGTTCTGGCTGGAAGGTTGGCGTTTCACTGCGTTTGTTGACCACAAGCCGCTAACTTTTGTGATGGCCAAAATTTTGGAATCTTGGTCGGGCTGGCAACAGAGGCAGTTGGCCGCAATTTCCGAATTTACTACTGATATTCAGCATGTAGTGGGTAAACTCAACGTAGTGGCAGACTGCCTCTCTCGTGCGGTAACAGCACCAACCCGCACAGAGGTAGATTATACTACCGCAGCCGCAGGGCAAAATAACAGCGCGGAAGCGCACACGGCCCCAGTTCACGTGGGGATAGATTATGCAGCCATGGCAGCGGAGCAGGGCAGAGATGCAGACGTGTGCGTGCTCCAGTCTGGACCAACAGGGTTAAGGCTGGAGAGCAGGATTTTGCAAACCGGTATGCCCCCCCTAATCTGCGATGTATCTACCGGGCGGCCGCACCCGGTAGTACCGGCCACATGGCGCTGCCGCGTTTTTGATTCGGCTAACTCCCTGGCGCACCCGGGGGTGCGCGCTTCTGTGAAAATGGTAGCGGAGAAGTTTGTTTGGCCGAGCCTGCGCGAGCACGTGAAAGAGTGGGCAAGAACCTGCATGGCTTGCCAGCGGGCCAAAATTCACAAGCACACAAAAGCCCCCTTAGAACTGTTCCACATTCCGGCCAAGAGATTCGATCATGTGCATGTCGACCTCGTGGGCCCCCTACCGTCGTCGCAGGAGTTCACACATCTTTTGACAATGGTGGACCGAACCACACGGTGGCCGGAAGTGGTCCCACTAGCATCGACCACGGCTGCAGAGGTGGCTCGCGCATTTTTGACGGCCTGGGTAGCGCGTTTTTGGGGTTCCGTCGGACATTACGTCCGACAGGGGACCTCAATTTGTGTCTGAGCTTTGGTCAGCGATGGCCAGCAGATTAGGAGCGACAATTCACCGCACTACCGCGTATCACCCCCAGGCTAATGGTTTATGCGAGCATTTTCACAGGTCTTTGAAGGCAGCCCTCAGAGTGTCGCTTACGGATGCAGATTGGGTAAACAAACTACCATGGGTTTTATTGGGGTTGCGTTCTGCGCCCAAGGAGGACTTAGATGCCTCCCCAGCGGAGTTGGTTTTTGCACAACCTCTCAGGCTGCCCGGTGAGTTCCTACCAGAACATCCGGCGCCGGGGCACCCCCCGGCTCTGGGACCACTGATCAGCACGGGAGCAGACATGCTCCCGGGCCCCGTTCATCACACTTTTCCTCGTGTTTTTGTTCCCAAAGCTTTAAAAAATGCCGAGTTTGTTTTTGTCAGGCACGAGGCTCAGCGACCCAGCCTCCGCCCACCATATGATGGTCCATTTAGAGTGCTGGAAACAGGTGATAAGCATTTTGTGCTAGATTTGGGGGACAGAAAAGAAATAGTTAGTATTGACAGACTAAAGCCTGCTTTTGTGATGAACGACGAGTCTGTACAAGTGGCAAGGGCACCTCGACGTGGCAGACCCCCCAGGGAGCATGTCCTGGAGCCCTCGCAGGGATCAAATAACCCTTCTCTTCCTCAGTTAGCAGATTCTCTGCAGGACGGCGCCACAGGGACACCGAAGCCTGCTTACAGCAAATTTGGAAGACGGTTGAAGCCCAGACGGCATACGGACTGATGTGTGTTTTTATCATGTTGTGTAGAGTATGCTGTTGATTTTACCATGTTGTGTGAAATATGCTTTATTGTCCATTCTTCGACGTTTGGGGGGGGGTGTTATGTGGCTCATATATTTTTGCCAACATGTGTATAAGCACAAAGAGAAGCTTAGGACTGCATGTGTTGATTGACCTCACGTCTTGGATGGGACAATACGTCTGGACCCCCTATGGATAATGGCAGGAGGATGGAAGTGCCGTAATAAGACTCTGAAAGGACTTCCTGAAACCCTGGAGCCAGACAGAGGACTAAAGGACTCGAGGGAAGAATTATTGTCAAATGGGGGTTTTGACAGCAATGTGTAATTCTGCCTTTGATGTTCATGTATAAGAGCGAGGGTTTTGACGCAGCTCACTCTCTTCTGTTCTTGAGAGAAAAGCTGGGGATGTGATTTCTGCAATAAACCTGAATTGAGAAATAATTCAGCCTCTTCATTTCACGCTCCCCACACGGGGGCCCCACAGGCCAGTTCCTCCCCTACTTAGCTGAGTGGAGTGTGAGTTTGTATATATGATGCACACACACAAAAAAGTTCTAATAGTGTGGTTCTTTTGTAGGTGTGTTGTAGAGAAATAATGATAATAGTAATAATGAGAAAAAGGAAAAGTTTCAGTGTTCATACATCTGTACATGGTTCTGGGATTATTTTGTGTGTTTTATTTATAGTTTAAGAATGCGGCAGTACTTTTGAGTTAATTAATGGACTTTATTTATTTAATTTACAGATGGAAGAATAAATCCACCTTGGTAGGACGGTAGTCCACCCGTCCCCCCTAATTTTACTTTGTTGTGTGAATGTGATAGGCCTTTTAGTTATTCTAGTCTAGTCTTAGTGCGTGTTTTGGGCCCTAAATTGGAGAGGGTCTCAACTGTATGTGAGTTTTTGATTTTTCTACGGGGGGTTGCATGTTCAAAGATGCTCTTATTTGTGAATAAATATCAGCGGGCAGGGAAGTCCAGCCTCTTTGCCAACGCCCCTGCCTGACGGTTGTTTTGTGGTTATCGCAGCATCAATAAAGCTAAGTTCAGTTGCGGCCTCATCATTGAGAGTATTTGCAGACATAACACTGTGATGGTTTATCTGATTGATAGAGTCTTCCGGAGAATATGAACAGTTCCAAGTAGGACAATCTTGTGCACCTCTTGTATCCTGATGTTTCCAGGGATTTTCTTTGTCCATTTCTCCATTCCTTTCTTAACCAAACAATAGCACCTATTGTTGTGGCTCTCAGGCCCCACATTTTCTCCATTTCTATCTCTAGGTCTTTATACTTTGAAAGTTTTTATATCGTTTTCAAGGAGGTGTTTCTTTCTGTTGGGATGGACATATCAATTAGGAGACATGTTTTCTCTTTCGAGTTCTTTATTACTATGTCTGGTCTGTTGGCCTTGACTTTGTCCATTTAGAATAGAATAGAATAGAATAGAATAGAATAGAATAGAATAGAAAAGGCTTTATTGTCATTGTACAGTTGTACAGCACAACAAAATTGTTGATGCTCCACAAGGCTACCACACAATTAAGTAAGAGAGAAGAATTTGAATTAAACACAGTTACAGAACACATGATTAACCATACAATGGAAAAAAAAATAAAAATAGCCTATAGGTATATGCACAGGTATAGTAGTGGCTTCACAGATGGAACTATGTACATAAGAGTGCAGAACACACAACTGAGTAAAATGGCCAAAGGATTGTGGAAAATATACATAGTAGTGGTTTCATGGATGGGTCAATATACATGAAAGTGTGGAGTGTAAAGACAGGTGAGTTACTGTGATAATTAAAAGGTCCTCAGTTCTGTGCATGTGAACGTTCAGAGGGAGGGGGTGGGGCCTCTGGCTGTTTACAGTCCGGATGGCCCAGGGGAAGAAGCAGTCTGGTGGTGTGGGACCTGATCGATCTGAACCGTCGTCCAGAGGGAAGCAGGTCAAACAGGTGGTGGGCGGGATGTCAATTGTCTCCTGTGATGGCCTTGATCCTTCCGAGACAAGAGGATCTGGAGACGTCCTTCAGAGAGGGCAGAGGGCTGCCAATGATGTTTTTCGGCGGTGTTGATGACCCTCTGCACAGCCTTCCTGTTCTCAGCCGTGGAGCCAGTGCACCACACACCCTGACAATATGTGAGCACAGTCTCCACTGAGCAGCAATAGAAGGCCAGCAGCAACTTCTGGTCCAGGTGGTTCTTCCTCAGGACACGGAGAAAGTGCAGCCGCTGGGCTTTCTTCACCTGGGACGTTTTCCACATGGTTGTCATTTATGAGGAGGAGGGGTGGCCCTGTCTGTTCTTCCTGAAGTCCAGTATGATTTCTTTGATTTTTTGGACATTCAGTTTAAGGTTGTTAGTTTGGTACCACAGCAACAGATTCTCTACCTCCACCCTGTATGCCTTCTCATCGTCATCGGTGATGAGCCCAACCAAGGTGGTGTCATCCGTGTATTTCACGATGACGGTGGTTGGATGGTTGGGTTGGAATACAGTCAAAGGTGTGCCGGGAATACAGTAGAGGGCTTAGCACGCATCCTTGGGAGAACCCAGTGCTAAGGGACAATATGGAGGAGTGGTGGGAGCCAGGTGGCTCAGCGTTCTGTGGAGAGTGGTGGCGAAGGCATCTTCCGTAGACCAGTTCTCCCTGTAGGTGAACTGATGGGGGTCGAAGGAAGGTGGAAGACAGCCCCTGATGTGCTGGGATACCAGTCCCTCAAAACACTTCATGACTACAGACATGAGTGCTATGGGTCTGGATTGGCACGTCCCACATTGTGGTTGTCTCTTTGTTTTGTGTTCCAATTGGTGGCACATGTTCCTTAATATTTGTCTTGGACTGTGATGTCATAGTGCTTGCAGATTTCCCAGTGGAGATATGCTGCTGCCTTGTTGTGCTTATGTATGTATTCTGTTTTGGCCAGCTCTGAGCAGCCAGAAACTAGATGGCCGATTGTCTCCGCTTGTTTGTTGCATATTCTGCACATTGGATTGGTGCTGTCTTTCAAAATCTTATTTCGGTATTAATTGGTCTTAATCCATTAATCTTGTGCAGCTAAAATAAAACCTTCTGTTTCAGATTTTTAGGACAGCTGTTTTTAGCCATTGGTTTGTTTGGAACTCATCTACGTTATTGTCGATTCTTTTTGGATATTGCCCATGTTAGGGTTTATCTTCCCATTCATTCATTGTCATTTTATTTTATTGAAACAGGGACAATGTACAATAAAACATTAACCTTGCTTAAAACATGGAGAGATGCACTGTACCAGGTTTTAGCAAGCTGCTATTTTCCACCCGTTAGTTGTTCTAGGGTTTTTCGTTTAACTTTTATTTTTATTCTGTGAGCATATTTTATGGCTGACTCATTTTCAATAACTTCTATTTCTGGTATGTTGAGCTCTTTCTTAAATTTTGTGGCTTCATGATGCACTGATAATGTTTTTTTTGTTCTATCATGGATTCTAGCTGTCCTGAGAGTGTTCTCATTTTTAGTTTTTAGGTATGCATCAAGGTCTGTTGTTGCTGTCTTGGATGCGATCTCAATATGGATGTGATCTCAATGTGATTTTATTATCATCATCATCATCATCATTATTATTATTATTACTAGTGCATACCTGTGCATGCCCGTACATGTCCGTGCATATCCGTAGAAACCAAGTATAAGCAAGTATTTCTGCATGCCCGTTGCTGAAGGGTCTCCTCCTGTCTCAGACGGCTGTGTTGTTCACAGTCATGCCTTCGGCGTACTGCTGGAACTTGAGGTGTTTCATGTTCACGACATCTTTTCTGACATGCAGCAGTTCTCCTCATTCTATTGCTCTCCATTTGGTGGGTCCTCTTCTTCATTCAGACCACTGGTTGAGGGATGCGTCATAACTGCAGCAGAACTGCAGCTCTGGGGAAGACAGCAGAACAATTGTAGTTCACTTGAGAGAGACTAACAACACAGCGAGGAGTGAATGAACTAGCTGGCTTAAATACAGCGTGAACTTGATAATGAGAGTGGAGGCAGGTGTGACTGCTGAGCTGATTATGAGCTGCTACAGCTGAAACTGGTGAGCTGTGAGCAGCCAGTGGGAGTGCTGCAGAGAGAGAGGGGCAAACAGAAACAATGAACCAGACCAGCCTAAGAGAAGACAATGAGTGGAAACACAAAACACAAAAATAAACTGTGTCTGAGCTCCAGGATGACATCAGAGCTCAGACATATGACAAACCCTTGCACATCTGTGCATTCATGTCCAAGAAATAGGATAGCACTAGCCTTGAGATTCTGCCATCACTGAAGTAAAAGTATCAACATTGGAGAGTAAAGTAGTTTGAAATGAGACTGACACTCACTTGGAGACAGATGGACCAGGGAGCTCTGCAGCTGAATCAGAGTGTCAGAGTTTTTTTACCCACAGACTCCTGCCACGGATGTGCTAACAAGACTAGCAAGCTAGCAGTGTAAACAACCCTCATTCTGGTGAAATTTTGGAGCAAGGGACAATTTTTTCAGGTAAGACCCGCATCAGATAATGTAAACCTATGCATGACGGTGTTTTGGGAATTTCCACAGCAGGTTGAACACAGCTGCAGAAGTTATAAAGGCAACTTTGCCTGTCTGTAACTCACTGATATTGTGAATTCATGTCTATTCGCATCTTTACATTGAGTTAAAATGTAATTCACTGTCAAGGTGGGGTGAATGGGAGTCAGGTGCAGGCAGAAATATGGTGCAAAGATGGTAATTTATTAACAAAACTTAAAGGAACAAACAAATGACAGCACGTGAACAGCAAAACAAAATCACAGACATACACAAAACAGTGGGTTTACTCCGGGGGCTCCGGTTTCCTCCCACAATCCAAAGACATGCATGTTAGGTTAATTGGTTGTTCTAAATTGTCCCTAGATATCTGTTTCCTATAGGCCCTTAGAATAGAGGGTTAGTATTAGTGAAAGTGCTTTGAGTGGTCTTTGTGACTAGAAAAGCGCTATATAAGTGCAGGTTAGTTAGTTAGTTAGAAATGACAGAAATGCTAGTGATGCCACACCTGACAAATGTAGACAGGGGAGTAATCAAGACAACGCAAAACAGGTGGGAAGCAATCAAGGACAACAGAGAAGCACAGGACGGGCAGGGCTGAGCAGACAGAGCACACAGAGACCAAAAACACAAATGATAATCACAGCATAGAAACATAATAGCAAAGGGCGAGGAGATGGCTGAACTCATGTCCTGAAGACAACAGAAAAACAAATATGAACATAAAGCAAGAACATGAGCACAGCCATGTCCCAACCCTTACAGTACCCCTCTCTCAAGGGTCAGATACCAGATGACCCAAAACATAACATCAACAAAAATGAAATAAAGTGCAGGCATGAGAACACTTAAGAAACAGCCTTCAGAGGTCAGCCAACCAAATTTGGAGATTCCACAGTGAAATGAGTTGCAAATAGATACTGACATGAAAAATATTTGATGTTAACATAGTGGTGCTGCGCTAGAAATTAAACAACCCTCACTGAACATTGCTTATTTTCAAAATCACACATTTCTTATAAATACTTAACGTTTTCTTCTTTGTATACTTGTTCATCATTCTGTTTCTTCTTTTTTGTTGTCATGAATGCAGCTCTTTTCTTTTCCTCATTGATTTGGAACTTTAACAAAGCCACAAGGGGGTGCACAAGCAAGTGTACTCCTAGTGCCAGTCCCAAGCCAGAGTAAATGGGGAGGGTTTTGTCAGGAAGGGCGTCCAATGTAAAATCTTTGCCAAATCAAACATGTGGATCATGACAAATGAGACTTTCATACCGGATCGGTTGAGGCCTGGGTTAACAATGACCACTACCAGTGCTGTTAACTGACAGGGCGCCAGTGGAAATTGGGCTACTGTTGGTCAAAGATCGAGGAGGAGGAGCTGGTGAAGGCATGTTAGGAGGGAAAAAGACAAAAGGAAAGTTGGAAATGTAGAGGTGAGAGTAGGGACGTTAAATGTAGGGACTATTACAAAGGCAGAGCGTTGGCTGATATGATGGCGAGAAGAAAGGTAGATATACTGTGTTCAAGAAACCAGATGGAAGGGAAGCAGTTTTAGGACCAGTGGAGGTGGATTTAAACTGTTCTACCACGGTGTAGATAGGAAGAGAAATGGAGTAGGAGAAAGAGTATGTAAAGAGGGTTCAGGAGGTAAAGAGAGTCAGACAGACTCATGTAGCATCATCTCACTTTGGCTCAGCAATAATTATTTTTCTGCTTAAAGACATTTTTGTTTCATCCAGGAATAATGCAAAGAAATGGATTTTCTTCCCCCAGGCCACAGCTGAAATCCCCTTTTGTTAAAACCAGCCTAAGGAATTTCCCCAATGTCCGGCTGCACTTTTATTGCCCCCATAAAACCTACACAGATCCACGACTCAGTTAATGTCCTTAAACTGTGGACATGCTGGATTTAAACAACTTTAAAGTACATTATTACAAACTCAATTGTAAACCTTCATTCTTTTCAGAACTATGAAAATGCAGATGGACTCTGATGTTTTGATGTGGAAAATATGTGTGAAATGCATTAATCTGTGATTTTATATATATATATATATATATATACTGTATATATATATATATATACTGTATATATATATATATATGCATGCCAATGTTAGATGAATGTTTATTCCTGCATGTTGATTTAGAAGCACTGCTTATAAGATACACTAAGGTTAGTTTAGTTATACATACGTGTGTAACAGTACATTCCAATGCATTTAAAACTGTGTATTCCTGTGGACTGATATCATGTGTCACCAGTCTTCATAGAACCCCAGCTTCTTCATCCTATTGGTCCCTCACAGACAAGGCCTGTTCATTGGACTAAAAGTTCATCGAGCCCGCCCATGAAGGACGCTCATTGGCTGAGGTTCCGGTCAGGCCAGAATCCCGCGAAACTCAACAGAGCTTATAAAAAGGAGAGAGAGACTCGGCTTCAGCCTCTTTCGTCGCCTCTCTTTTCGTCACTCTTCTGCTCCGGACCTCTTTTCCTCCCCGGATTTCTTCCCGGCTGCTCGTTTTTTTTCTGATCTCCTCCATTGTCTACACACAGCAAGGGAGAACAAAGGACTGTCTGAGCACATGGCGCTTTTCTGAACACAGCAGATAATTTGTTTATGTAACTTTGTATTTTCTTCTTCTCTTAAATGCCTAGGAATTCCTTTTTCTTTGAGCTCAATTCTTAATCGGAGTCAAACTCCAATTCTTAATTTATCACTTTTTGTTAAACTTTCTGTAAAACCGCCGTTTGTTTAATTTTAAGGTAAACTTTAATCTTGACTTTACTTTTATAATATTTTTCTTGACCAAGCACCTAGCAGAAACTACTATTTTTATCTAAAGTCCGAAAGTTTCTTTTCTAATTTGAAATCGGATTAGATATCTTTTAATTATTATCGAAGACCTCTTGAAGAAAGACGCAGCCTTCCACGTCACGTGCAGCTGAGGAATCAACGCGCAGCTGTCCCACATCACTCTGAAGAAACGTCGGCACCATCTGGCTAGAACCCGTTTCAACTGTGGGTCATACGGCCAAGATCCAGCCCCGTTCGACCGCTTGAATTTAAAGGTCGAACTGTGGACCCTGAAATATCTGCGGGCAGATATTTCCTCTAACATCCACAAAAAGACGGACGACAGAACTATCATCACCGGAGAGCACGTGAGCTGCAAAAACTTTAATTCATCTGCTGAATAAACTTCTGAGGTTCGGTAATAATTTATATATCTAATCAGATGCAAATTAAGAAGTCCTTAACATAACTCTTCTTTTCATTAAAATTCTGTTTTTATTTTCTTAAGATTAATTTAGGACTTTTTCATAAGTAATAAACTTTCTCCATAAGTTTGCGTTGTTTTTAATAATCTGTTAACTCAAACTGATAGAAATTCATCTCTCAGTTTAACCCTGGTTCCGAAAATATTGACATTGTTAATCTATCATTTACAAGATTGATTTTATGATTAATGAAATTATTTCAATGTCTGTTAATCATTTCGTTTAATAAATATTTAAAAATGAGAAGTTGTTGGGAATTTATTTCATTCTGAGTCTGTTTCAAGCCCAGGTATCGAATTCACGGAAAATTTTTGAGACTGATTATTGATTAATTTATTGAGTGATCAAACAGGTATAAAGTGAAATTAAAGATCAAATTGCTTCTTAAAGATAGAAGCTGGTGCCCCTTACGAGTGTTATTAACTTTTCTGATGTATATGAAATGAGATTTGAGCTCAGATTCCAATACATCAATATAAATTAAATAATTCATACCTGATCATATTTATTATTTATTAATATCCATTTTTACGTTACACTCACAAGTTTGAAGCTAGAAGTCAAAGGTGTGATGTTGAATGTTGTCAGTGTGTATGCCCCACAAGTTGGATGCCAGGTAGAAGAGAAAGAGGAATTCTGGAGGAAGTTGGATGAAGTGGTAGAGAGTGTTCCTGGGGAGAGAGAGTGGTGATTGGAGCGGACTTTAATGAACATGTAGGTGAAGGGAACAGAAGTGATGAGGAGGTCCTGGGTAGGTATGGTCTTAAGTGGAGAAATACTGTATAGAAGGACAGATGGTTGTGGATTTTACTAAAATGATGGGGATGACTGTGGTGAACACATACTTCAAGAAGAGAGAGGAACATAGGGTGACTTACAAGAGTGGAAGAAGGTGCACACAAGTGGACTACATCTTATGAGAAGGATAAATTTGAAAGAGATAGGAAACTGCAAGGGGGTGGCAGGGGAGAATGCAGCTAGACAGCATCAGATGGTAGTCTGAAGATAGTAAAGGCAGAGCCAAAGATTAAGTGGGGGGAGTTGCAGAAAGAAGAATGTCTCACAGAGTTCAGGAAGGAGTTGATACAGGTCTCTGGGTGGTAGGGAAAATTACCAGATTGCGGGGAAAGTACAGCAAATGTATTGAGGGAAACGGGTAGAAAGGTATGTGGTGTATCCAGTGGCCAGAGGAAGGAAGACAAGGAGACTTGGTGGTGGAATGAGGAAGTACGGGAAAGTATTCAAAGGAAGAGGTTAACAAAGAAAACATGGGATAATCAAGGAGATGAAGAAAGTAGACAGGAGTATTTGGAATCTGGGTGCATGGACAAGAGAGAGGTGGCAAAGGCAAAGGATAAGGCACGTAGTGAGTAGTATGAGAGTCCAGACACTGAGGAAGGAGAAAAGGACTTGTATCGATTGGCTAGATAGAGAGATCGAGCAGGAAAGATGTGCAGCAAGTTAGGTTGATTAAGGACAGAAATGGTAACATACTAACAAATGAAAGTGTGTTGAAAAGGTGGAAGGAGAACTTTGAAGAGCTGATGAATAAAGAAAATGAGAGAGAGAGGAAGATGGATGAAAGAAACATGGTGAACAAGGAAGCCCTGAGGATTAGCAAGGCAGAAGTGAGGGCAGCTTTGAAGAGGATGAAGAATGGAAAGGCGGTTGGTCCAGATGACATAACTGTGGAGGTATGGAGATGTTTAGGAGAAATGGCAGTGGACTTTTGAACCAGATTGTTTAACACAATCTTGGAGAGTGAGAGGATGCCTGAGGAGTAGAGAAGAAGTATTTTGGTACCAGTTTTCAAGAACAAAGGTGATGCTGAGAGCTGTAGTAACTATAGAGGCATAAAGTTGATCAGCCACACTATGAAGATATGGGGAAGAGTTGTTGAAGCCAGGTTAAGAGGAGAGGTGACAATCAGTGAGCAGCAGTATGGTTTCAAGTCAAGAAAGAGGACTACAGATGTAATGTTTGCTCTAAGAGTGCTGATGAAGAAATAGAGAAGGTCAGGAGTTGCACTATATTTTTGTGGCTCTAGAGAAAGCAGATGATAGGGTGCCAAGAGAGGAAGTGTGGTACTGTATGAGAAAGTCAGGAGTGGCAGAGAAGTATGTGAGGGTGGTGCAGAACATGTATGAGGACAGGGAGACAGTGGTGAGGTGTGCTGTAGGAGTGATGGATGGGTTCAAGGTGGGGGTGGGATTACATCAGGGATTGGCTCTGAGTCCCGTCTTGTTTTTGACATAGTGATCAACAGGCTGACAGATAAGGTAAGGCAGGAGTCTCCGTGGACCATGATGTTTGCAGGCAACATTGTGATCTGTAATGAGAGTAGGGAGCAGGTGGAGGAGAACCTGGAGAGGTGGAGGTATGCTCTGGAGACAAGAGGAATGAAAGTCAGTAGAAGAAAGATAGAATACATATTTGTGAATGAGAGGAATGCAGGTGTAACGGTGAAGATGGAAGGAGTAGAGGATGTGAAAGTAGGTGAGTTTTAAATAGTCTACACACTCCTGTTCAAATGCCAGGTTTTTGTGAAGTAAAAAATGAGACCAAGATAAATCATTTCAAAACTTTTTTCACCATTGATGTGACCTATAACCTGTATAACTCAATTGAAAAATAAAGTAAAATCTTTAAAGAGGAAAAATTAAAAAACTTAAATAACATGGTTGCACAAATATGCACACTCTTAAACTAATACTTTGTTGCAGCACCTTTGGCTTTTATTACAGCACTCAGTCTTTTTGGGTAGGAGTCTATCAAGGTGGCACATCTTGATGTAGCAACATTTTCCCACTCTTCTTTGAAAAAATAAGATGGCGGCAGCGCACACGGACGCAGCGGCCCCTCTTGGCATCAGCGAGTGTGAGAGTTTTGAGTGTTTTGATCTTCCCAGACGTACATTCTGTAAAACTTACAACCGTGAGACCTTATTAAACATCAAGGTACTGCACGCTGCAAGAATCGCGGCGATCGGTTGTGACTTGGACATTCTACGCCAGCATGGAATTCTGGCGGAGTCCCCGCTGGAAGCTACCCGGGAGAGGAGGAAGCGGAAGCGGAGCGAACGCAAGCAAAAGCGTGGAAAAAGGGCCGGGATCCATGCTAGGCTAAAGGCTAACCCCTCCAGACCAGCGGTACCGTCGCTCATTCTCTCTAACGTCCGCTCCCTCGAAAACAAGCTGGACGAGCTGCGTCTGCTGAGAGAAACCCGGAGAGAGTGGAGAGACTGCTGTGCGCTTGCGTTCACAGAGACATGGCTCCACGGCAACATTCCTGACGAGGCCATTCAACTGGAAGATATGGCGATGTTCCGTGCCGACAGGGAAACGGCGAGCTCCGGTAAGAGCCGGGGGGGTGGGGCTATGCATCTATGTTAACAAGAACTGGTGCGTCAATGCCACGTTAGTGTCTAAACACTGCTCTCCGTTGGCGGAGTTCCTTATTGTAAATTGTCGGCCATATTATTTGCCGAGGGAATTCAGCAACGTGTTTGTAGCTGGTGTTTACATAGCGCCGAGCCCTAACGCTAACGCTAATGCTAAGAAGGTACTTGGGGAACTGCACAATGCGATTAGTGAAATCCAAACTTCACACCCGGACAGTTTTGTGGTGGCTGCGGGGGATTTTAACCACACCAGCTTAAAGACTGTGCTCCCCAAGTTTAAACAATGTGTAGACTTTAAGACCAGAGGAGAGAATATGTTGGACTTAGTGTACACAAACACAGATGCATATTAGGCTATACCCCGCCCCCATCTCAGCCTTTCTGATCACATATCCGTGATGCTGCTGCCTGCCTACAAACCTTTATTGAAGCGCAGCAAGCCAGCAGTGAAACAAATCAGAATTTGGCCAGAGAGTGCAACCTCTGCACTGAAAGACTGTTTTCTGCACACAGACTGGGAGGTCTTCAAAATAGCAGCCTCCCAGGAAGACAAGACAGATGTGGAGGAGTATGCTGATACAGTCACCAGCTACATCGCAAAGTGCACAAAGGATGTCACTACAGTGAAGACCATCACTATGCGGGGTAACCATAAGCCCTGGATGACTGCAGAGGTGTGCTCGCTGCTTACAGCCAGAGATGCAGCCTTCAGAGCGAAGGACAGGATCGCCCTCCGCTCAGCCAGGTCTGCACTGTCAAAGGGAATTAAGACGGCAAAGCGCGCCTATGCGGAGAAAATCCAGGGACACCTCTGTGACACTAGGAACACCAAGCAGATGTGGCAGGGAGTTCGGACACTGACGGGCTATAAGTCTAGGCAGGGGGTCAATGATGACGACGCTTCGCTTCCAGACAGGCTTAACGACTTCTTTGCACGTTTTGAAGCATCAAACTCAACAATCAGAGGGAGGGCTGGCCCACCCCCACCATCGGTCAGACCAGCTTTTACCATCAACACAGCGGACACACGGAGGACCCTAACCAGAGTCAACCCACGCAAAGCTGCAGGTCCGGACAACATCCCGGGACGTGTGCTCCGAGACTGCGCATGCGAGTTGGCGGATGTCCTGACTGACATTTATAACATCTCCCTGAGTCAGGCCATCGTTCCCAGATGCTTCAAGACCTCTATCATTGTACCGGTGGCAAAGAAACCAGTTGTGTCCTGTTTGAATGACTATCGTCCTGTTGCACTGACACTAATTGTGATGAAGTGTTTTGAACGGCTTGTCAACCCACACATTACAGCCTGCCTCCCTGCATCACACGACCCGCTCCAGTTTGCATATCGTTCAAACCGCTCCACGGAGGATGCTATAGTCACCACCCTACACTCTGTCATCACCCACCTGGACCAGAAAGACACCTACGCCAGACTCCTGTACATTGATTTCAGTTCAGCATTCAACACCATTATTCCCCAGAGACTGATGGAGAAATTACTCCTTCTCGGTCTGAACACCGCCACATGTCTCTGGATCCTGGATTTCCTGACTGAGAGACCTCAGTCTGTCCGGGTTGGAAACAACATCTCCAACTCTGTCACGCTGAGCACCGGATCCCCTCAAGGCTGTGTACTCAGTCCACTGTTGTTTACACTTCTAACATATGACTGTGTATCCAAACACGAGGGGAACCAGATTATTAAGTTTGCAGACGACACCACGGTGGTGGGACTTATTCAGAGGGATGAGGAATCAATGTACAGGGAAGAAGTGAGAGACCTGGAGGGCTGGTGCAGGGAGAACAATCTGGTGCTCAACGTGGACAAAACGAAGGAAATGATTATTGACTTCCGGCGGTCACAGCCTGAGCACGTCCCCCTCAGCATCGGTGGCCGTTTAGTGGAGAGAGTGGAGAACATCAAGTTCCTCGGAGTGCAGATCTCGCAGGACCTGACCTGGAGCAAGAATTCCTTGGGGATCAGGAAGCAGGCTCAGCAGAGACTGCACTTCTTGAGGAAACTCAAACAGGCCTCTCTCCCCATCTGCATCCTCAGGACCTTCTACAGAGGTGTGGTGGAGAGTGTTCTGATGTATTGCATTGCTACATGGTACTCCAGCTGCAGTATGTCAGACAAAAAAGCCCTGCAGAGGATAGTCAAGGGGGCTGAGAGGGTAATTGGAGTCTCTCTCCCCTCTGTCCAAGAACTTTTTCAGAACCGTTGTAGGAGCAGGGCACTGAACATTGTCAAGGATCGTTCTCACCCTCTGCATAAACACTTTGAACTTCTTCCATCTGGTAAACGATTCCGGAGCATCAGAGGCAGAACCACCAGACTGATCAACAGCTTCCTTCCACAAGCTGTCAGGATTCTGAACAGTTGACCCGGAATCTCTCATACACACTACTGCACCTACGGACATTATGTATATTTTTTGTATATTATAGTTAGTTAGTTTTTTCCCCAAGTATGTCTCGAGGATGTGTGAATGGATGGGGGGTGGGGGTGGGGGGTGAAGCTATGTGTGAGTGTGTCTTAAATCATGCTGCTTCTATTTATATGGATGCCGAGAGAAACACAATTTCATCTTGCCTGCACTACAGTTGTATGTACAGCAATATGACAAAGATTGATTTGATTTGATTTGATTTGAAATGCTTCAAATCTGTCAGATTGCGAGGACATCTACTGTGCACAGCCCTCTTCAGATCACCCCACAGATGTTAGATCAGATTCAAGTCTGGACTCCAGCTGGGCCATTCCTAAACCTTAATCTTCTTCTGGTGAAGCCATTCTTTTGTTGATTTTGATGTGTGCTTTCGGTCATTGTCGTGCTGAAAGATGAAGTTCCTCTTCAGCTTTCTAGCAGAAGCCTGAAGGTTTTGTACAAACACTGACTGGTATTTCAAACTGTTCATAATTTCCTCCATCTTGACGAAAGCCCCAGTTCCAGCTGAAGAAAAACAGCTCAAAAGCATGATGCTGCCACCACCATGCTTCACTGTAGGTATAGTGTTATTTTGGTGATGAGCAGTGTTGTGTTTGTGCCAAATATACCTTTTGGAATTATGGCCAGAAAGTTCAACCTTGGTTTCATTGGCCCATAACATATTTTCCCACGTGTTTGGGAGATTTCAAATGTGTTTTTGCAAAATGTAGCCAGGCTGGATGTTTTTCTGCGTAAGATAAAACTTCCTTCTTGCCACCCTAGATGGGAGATTGTTGTCACATGTACTAAACAGCCAGTACTTACCAGAAATTCCTGCAGCTCCTTTAATGTTGCTGTCAGCCTCTTGGCAGCCTCCCTGACCAGTTTTATTCTCATCTTTTCATCTTTTTTATAGGGACGTTCAGTTCTTGGTAATGTCACTGTTGTGCTATATTCTCTCCACTTGATGATGACTGTCTTCAATGTGTTTCACAGTATATTTAATGCCTTGGAAGTTCTTTTGAATGAATTAAGTTTATTGTCAATACCACCATACGTAATACATACATACAGGAGAATTGAAATTTGACTTGGCATTTGGGCGTGCTCTATGTCAGCGTACATTCAAGGCCGGGGCAGCCACAAACAGGCGCCAGTCATAGTGGGGGTAAAAAAAAAAGAAAGGGGGGGGGGGGATTGACATGTTTCGGGACCCAGGAGACAGACACTGACATGGGTAAATTAGTGAACAATAATCTTTATTATAGTGAAAGGGTGTGTAGTGCAAATGTGAGAGCGTGGATAGTATCCTGGTCACTGGAGCTGAGCACTCTGGACGGAGACCTGGCAACCCTGGAACATATAAGCACAGACAATTACTTTTGTCCCACGCTAATGACAAGCTATCAGTAGTGAGGCTTACTTAGGAGAAGCACAGGTTACGTCCTGCTGAGAACCAGCGGCCGTGCAACGTGGAGGTGAAGGCGTCCGTGAACGTGCTGAGGCTTCCACCTGTGACTGTGGCGAGGGTAGGTCTTCCAGAGACTCCGGCTGTGACACCACAGACCGGGATGATGACAAACCAGCTGAAGACAAGACCAATGATTCCACAGAATGTGGTGACGATGATAATCCAGCTTATGACAAGACGAGTGACTCCACTGAGCGTGGTGACCATGACAATCCAGATGATGACGAGGTGAGTGATTCCACAGAACGTGGTGACGATGACACAACAGATGACGATGACACAAACTCCACCGGTAACGGTGGCCAGTACTCCTGTAACTGATACAGTAACAATTCAGGAATTTGTGGAGCAAGACGTACCGGTAGTCGTGGAGGTAGCGAACCGCTACGTGTGCGTGTTGGCGTTACCCCGTCAGCTGGGGACGCAGGTCCGCCGCCAAGGGGGTCCACCTGTGCACAGGGGTAGAGGTTGGGTGTAGAGTAACAAACAGCTCTCTTACGTGCTTGACTTTGAACAGAAGTCCTAGGCGAGGCAAGAGAGGTTCTTGATGAGGCCAGAGAGGTTCCTAACGAGACAGATCCTGACGAGGCAGCTTCTGACGAGACAGACTCTGACGAGACAGTTTTTGACAAGACAGTTCTTGACGAGGCAGACTCTGACGAGTCAGTGTTAGACAAGACAGTTCTTGACGAGGCAGACTTTGACGAGACAGACTCTGATGAGACAGTTTCTGACGAGACAAGAGAATACCTTGACGAGGCCAGAGAGCGGAGTTCTGGTTCTTTCTCTGACGAGGAGGACAGACGACTCCGTACTGAGCTGTCAGCAACGCTGGCTTTTAACAGCTGCTGATTAACACCTGTGGATCTGTGCGCAGCTGGAGATAATGATGCCAATGACGGCCCAGAGGCCGCCATGACAGTACTCCCCCTCTAGCAGTGCCTCCAGGCACCTGCTCAATCCTACCTGGATTCGCCCGGTGGAAGTTTTTTTTTTTTTTTTTTTTTTTTTTGTTACTTAAGTTGCGAATCAGCTGCTTATCCAAGATCAACACTGGGCGAATCCAAGACCGATCCTCTGGTCCAAAGCCCTCCCAGTCCACCAAATACTGAAGGCCCCGACCCCGTCTGCGAACATCCAAGATGGCAGTCACCCCCCAGGCCGGATGGCCATCGATCATCCTTGGGGGTGGGGGTGCCGCGGGAGCAGGGCACAGGGGGTCAGAGACGTACGGCTTGACCTGGAAGACATGAAAAGTGGGGCAGATACGCATCGAAGAGGGGAGAGACAAGCGCACAGACACAGGGTTAACAATCCGATTAATGGTGTAGGGACCAATAAAGCGTTTAGTTAGCTTACGCTTTTCAGCCGGCACACCAATATTCCGAGTAGATAACCAAACCTTCTGACCCACCTTATAGTCCGGGGTGGGTCTCCTATGCCGGTTGGCCACCTGGATATTACATTCAGTGGTCTTCAACAAAGCTTGGCGAGCGAGGAGCCACACTCGCCGACAGCGAGTGCCTGGTCTGAAGGAACCGCTACCTCCTTCTCCTCCTCAGGAAACAATGGAGGATCAAACCCACACGAGGCTTTAAATGGGGAGATGCCCGTGGCCGTGGAGACCGTGGCGTTGTGAGCGTACTCAATCCAGGGCAGGAACTTGCTCCAGGAGGATGAGCAGGAGGAGATGACACAACGGAGGGCGGCCTCCAGCTCCTGATTAGCCCTCTCACACTGACCATTACTTTGGGGATGATAGCCAGAGGAGAGGCTGGCAGTGGCTCCAAGTGCCGTACAGAAGGCCTTCCAAACTTGAGATACAAACTGGGGTCCTCGATCAGACACAATATAAGATAAGATAAGCCTTTATTAGTCCCACAACGGGGAAATTCCAGGATTGCAACAGCACAGGGATAGCAACACTCAGAGCAACAATCAGAAGGCAAGAAAAAAAACAAGCAAGCAAGAGCAGCTAATATACATATGTACATATTACTATAAAATATATATATACACACACACACACAGACACACAGTGCAGAGCATTGTAGCTGGATGGAATAAATATATGAATATATGAACACACAGTGCAGAGCATTGTAGCTAGATGGAATAAATATGTAAATATATAAACACCCACAGTACGGAGCATTGCAGCTAGGTGGAATAAATATGCAAGTATATAAACACACACAGTGCGGAGCAATGTAGCTAGATGGAATAATATGTAGATATATAAAAACACAGTGCGGAGCATTGCAGCTAGATGGAATAAATATATAGATATATAAATATAAACACACCCAGTGCTGAGCATTGTAGCTAGATGGAATAAATATGTAAATATATAAACACACACAGTGCAGAGCATTGTTGCTAGGTGGGATGAAACAGCATAACCGTCTATTTAGTTATCCTACATGGTATGATTATGTGCCCATACATATTCTCGCCCTCCATAGCGACCGGTATGTTCCTAGTTGTATGCCGGAGAGGACCATTGTGTAAGTCTATTGCATCTTTTGCATTCAAAAAAACTATTAGTTTGTTACGTCTTTTTGCTATCTCTGCGAGCAGCCCTGCTTAGGTTGTACAGTCTGACAGCCGTTGGTAGGAAGGACCTACGAAACCTCTCGGTTGTGCACCTGGGATGATGTAGTCTGCTGCTAAATGAGCTCCTCAGTGCATCCAGTATGTCCTGCATAGGGTGGAACTCGGACTCCAGCAGAGATGACAGTTTAGCCACCGTCCTTCTCTCTCCTATCTCCTCCATCGGATCAAGGCGCTGCCCCAGGACAGAGCTAGCTTTCTTAATCAGTTTGTTCAGTCTCTTCCTATCGGCTGCAGTAATGCCACTGCCCCAGCAGACCACTCCAAAAGTGATGGCTGATGCCACCACCGTGTCATAGAACGACTTCAGCAGCGCCCCTTGTACACCAAAAGACCTGAGTCTCCTCAGCAGGAACAGCCTGCGCTGTCCCTTCTTGTAGAGTGCGTCAGTATTGTGTGACCAGTCTAGTTTATTGTTCAGATGAATACCCAGGTACTTATAGGATGTCACCATCTCGATGTCTGTTCCCTGTATATTTACTGGTGCTGTGAGGGGCTGCCCATGCCTGCAGCAGTCCACCACCAGCTCCTTAGTTTTCCTCGCGTTGATCTGGAGGCAGTTCCGATGGCACCAGTCCACAAAGTCCTGGATAAGCCCTCTGTACTCAGCTTCATCTCCGTTGGAGATGAGACCAACGATCGCAGAGTCATCAGAGAACTTCTGTAGATGGCAATGTGTTGTGTTGTGTGAGAAGTCCGCAGTATAAAGAGTGAACAGGAAGGGAGCCAGCACCGTTCCCCAGGGGGCCCCCGTGCTACTGATGATCGTGTCGGAAACACAGTCCCGGGTTCTCACAAACTGAGGCCGGTTCGTGAGGTAGTCCAGGATCCATGATGACAGGTGCTGGTCCACCCCTGCACGCAGCAGCTTGTCCTTCAGGATCATCGGTTGGATGGTGTTGAAAGCACTGGAGAAGTCAAAGAACATGATCCTCACCATATTCCCGGGCTTCTCCAGGTGGGACAGAGAACGGTGAAGGAGGAAGATCACCGCATCCTCCACCCCAATGCCATGCTGGTAGGCGAACTGGAGTGGATCCATCGCTGGTTCCACCAGGGGGCGGAGATGAGCAAGGAGCAGTCTCTCCAGGGTCTTCATCAAGTGGGACGTCAAGGCCACCGGTCTGTAGCTGTTCAGGTCTTTGGGGTGGGAAGTTTTTGGTACAGGTACCACACAAGATGTTTTCCACAGCTGTGGTACCCTCCCCAGTTTCAGGCTCATGTTGAAGATATACGTCACAATCCCACACAGCTGGTCTGCACAGGACTTGAGGAGCTTTGCGCTGATGCCGTCCGGTCCCGACGCCTTCCTCGCCTTGATCTTCCTCAGCTCCGTCCTCACCTGGGTCTTGGTCAGGGTCAGGATGGGGGGGCTGTGTGTTGGGAGTGGGGGGGGGTGTCGGTGGAGTGGGGAGTGGGCAGCAGGACTTGATTTCTTAGAGGCAGCAGTGGTTGTTGTGCAGACAGGGGGGAGGGCGGTTGGTCAAATCTATTGAAAAACAGATTCAGGTTGTTCGCCCACTCCCTGCCCCCCCGTGGCCTGGGGGGAGGTATTCTGGAGCCCCGAGATGGTTTTGAGGTTTCTCCAGACCCCGCTGATGTCGCTCTGTTGCAGCTTGTCCTCCATCTTCTTCCTGAAGCTGTCCTTGCCTTCTCTGATCTTTCTCCTCAGCTCCCTCTGTACGGACTTCAGCATCTCCCTGTTCCCCGACCTGAAGATCCTCTTCTTCTCTCTCAGAAGTGTTTTTATCTCAGGGTTGATCCAGGGTTTGTTGTTTGAGTGACACCGTATGGTCTTGGTGGGAACGGATTTGTCCACACAGAAGCTGAGGTAGCCCGTGAAGGTGTGAATGAGGCCATCGATGTCCTCACCATGTGGGTCGCAGAGCTGCTTCCAGGCAGTGGCTTCAAAACAGTCCTTTAGAGTGCCCATTGTCTCCTCAGACCATAACTCCACAGTGTGCATGGCCGGAGGTTGTCTGTGCACTAGGGGTTTGTACACCGGTCGGAGATGAACCAAGTTGTGATCCGATCTCCCAAGTGGGGGGAGTTGTGATGAGGTGTACGCCTCCTTAGTGTTTGCGTAGAACAAATCCAGTGTTTTATTGTCTCTAGTGTGGCATGTGACATACTGGGTGAAAGTGGGCAGAATGGGAGACAGTGAAACGTGGTTGAAATCGCCTGAGATGAGGAGAAGAGCATCTGGGTGTTCTGTCTGCAGCCTGCTGGTTACTGAATGGATGACGTCACGCGCTGTCCCAGCGTTCGCCGTCGGATTTGCATAAACAACAATGCAGATCACGTGTGAGTGTTCTCTCGGGAGATATGTAGGCCTCATGCTAACAGCTAGCAACTCAATGTCTTTGCTGCAGTGTCGTTGTTTAACAGTGATATGTCCCGGTCTGTACCAGTTGTTGTTAACATACATTATCACTCCACCGCCCCTAGTTTTGCCACTCTCTGGTGTTCGGTCAGCTCGTATCATGTGAAAACCCTCCAGCTCAATGTTAGCATCTGCTGCTAGTTCAGTTAGCCACGTCTCAGTAAACAAAAGGAGAGAGCACTCCCGGTAAGTGCTATCATAACGGGAGATAGCCGCTAGCTCATCTAACTTTCCCAGTATCGACCGTACATTTCCCATGACAACAGATGGAAGGGAGGGTCTGTACCTTATATTTTTTGTCCTCCGCCTTACTCCAGCCCGGCAGCCGCGACGCTTTCGCCTCAATTCTCTCGGTATGTCGAGTTTTTCCAGTGGGACCGGGTGGCGGTTAAATGCTAGCAGCTCTTCCCTGTTGTATCGTATCCTGCTATAAACAGTGGCTCCGTCCACCGGCTCAGGAGACATTTGGGACGATCTGTGTGTCCGTGATATAAGTGGGGTGAAAAAAAAAAGTGATCAAAAGAGAGAGGAAGGGAAAAAAAAAAACTCGGAATCGAGCCGCTGTTGCAAAAGGCAGCCTACTGGTGTGGCGCCGAGAGGATATCCGCAGGGATGCCATGAAGACGTACCACGTGTTGCACCAGGAGGTCCGCAGTCTCCTGGGCCGAAGGCAGACCCCGAAGTGGCACAAAATGGGCCGCCTTCGAGAACCGGTCAACAATGGTTAACACTGTGGTGTAGTCATCTGAAGTGGGTAACCCAGTCACAAAGTCCATAGCTACATGAGACCAGGGGCGTGAAGGAACAGGTAACGGATGAAGTAAGCCCGCCGGGGGAGATGACGTCGTCTTCCCGGTGGCACACTGAGGGCAGGCCCGGATATAGCCAACAACGTCCTTCCGCAACCCTGGCCACCAGAAGGTCCTTTGGAGGAGATCCACAGTCCGACCCACTCCAGGATGACAAGCCAACTTGGAAGCGTGACCCCACTCAATCACCTTGCCTCGGACAGCGCGTCGAACAAACAAGCGGCCCGGGCCCCCCCCCCCCCCCCCCCAGGGTCTGGCTCAGTCTTCTGGGCCTGGCGAACCATCTTGCAGATTCCCCAGGACAGGGCGCCCATGACGCAGGAAGGCGGCAGGATAGGGGTCTCAGCCTTCAGATTAATGGCGCAGTCATACGGACGATGGGGGGGTAAAGACAATGCCCGAGATTTGCTGAACACTTGCCCCAAATTGTGATAAACCTCAGGTACCTTAGATAAATCCGGTGGAGATGAATCGGGCAGAGGCACTTTCACGGATGGGGCACACGCCGCTGATTGGAGACAGGCACTAAGGCAGAACGTACTCCATGCCATTATTCTCCCAGTTTGCCAATCAATAGTGGGGTTATGTAGGCGCAGCCAGGGATATCCCAGAATAACGGGCGAAGAGGAAACGGGGAGCACTAGGAACTGAATCTCTTCCCTGTGATTCCCTGAAACAATAACGGACACAGGCGCTGTCTGAAGGTTAATGGTAGTCAACGATGCCTTGGACAGGGTAATCAATCTGACAGGGGGTTCTAAAGTCTGACAACTAAAGCCCATCTGGGTTGCCAGGTCTCTAGAAATGAAATTTTGCTCAGCTCCAGAATCGACTAACGCTAGTGTGGAGTGTTCTGTCCGAGTATGAATGAGCCTGAGGGGTAAATGACAACAAGTAAGGGGTTCCTCTGTGTTCTTGCCCGTGAATCCCCCTACTGCGATCCACGGGCCTTTCCCTTTTAACTTACTAGGACATTCAGAAACCTCATGTGACTCCTTCCCACAATAAAAACACAGGCCTTGATCCCTACGGCGTTGTTTCTCAGCTGCAGACACCTTAGAATCACCAACAATCATGGCTTCCTGATCCGGGGCCTTCTCTGACGTGGGTAAAGCGAGAGGAAGAGAGTCAGTGACACGAGGGCGGGGTTTAACCGGACGGGAAGTAACTCGCCAACCAGCCACCCGTTCCCTTAACCTACTATCGATACTAACTGCTAAAGCAATTAAATCATGCAAGTTATCTGGTTTATCCCGTGCCGCTAACTCATCCTTTAGCTCGTCGTTAAGACTGCGTAGGAAAATACCACAAAGAGATGGCTCCCCCCACCCAATCTCTGCGGCTAAGACCCGGAAGTCAATGGCGTAATCTGCAGCTGATCTCTTTCCCTGCTGTAGGCTTAAAAAACGTTCTGTCAACACCTCTCCCCTATCCGTGTGATCAAATACAGACAGAAACTCAGTCACAAACTCTTGGTAGGTAAGCAAAGAATAGCTAGGTCTAGCCATGATCGAATAAGCCCAGTCCAAGGCTCTACCAGCCAGCAAATTTATGACATAGCCTATCCGGCTAGAGTCGAGGGAAAAATCCCCAGGCACACGCAGAAAAACTGATTCACACTGTAAAATGAATCCTCAAGCTTCCCCGAGTTTTCCGCTGAACCGGGCAGGTGTTGGAATAGGAGTGAGGCGAGAGGACGAGGAGGTGTTAGCTAGTCCTGACGCTAAGCCTGCAGGGGTTGAAGTACTTGCGGTCGGGGGAAACGTTTGGTGTCCCTCCAAATGGTCCAGCCGACCATTAATTTGAGTCAATTGATTCAAGATTACTGTCTGCTGGTGGGCTAGCAAATCTACCCGGGCGCTAAGAGTGTTAATTAAGCGCGACAGTGAGCTGTCCGCTGGGTCAACGTGACGGAGTCGTACTGACATGTTTCGGGACCCAGGAGACAGACACTGACACGGGTAAATTAGTGAACAATAATCTTTATTATAGGGAAAGGGTGTGTAGTGCAAATGTGAGAGCGTGGATAGTATCCTGGTCACTGGAGCTGAGCACTCTGGACGGAGACCCGGCAACCCTGGAACATATAAGCACAGACAATTACTTTTGTCCCACGCTAATGACAAGCTATCAGTAGTGAGGCTTACTTAGGAGAAGCACAGGTTACGTCCTGCTGAGAACCAGCGGCCGTGCAACGTGGAGGTGAAGGCGTCCGTGAACGTGCTGAGGCTTCCACCTGTGACTGTGGCGAGGGTAGGTCTTCCAGAGACTCCGGCTGTGACACCACAGACCGGGACGATGACAAACCAGCTGAAGACAAGACCAATGATTCCACAGAATGTGGTGACGATGATAATCCATCTGATGACAAGACGAGTGACTCCACTGAGCGTGGTGACCATGACAATCCAGATGATGACGAGGTGAGTGATTCCACAGAACGTGGTGACGATGGCACGACAGATGACGATGACACAAACTCCACCGGTAACGGTGGCCAGTACTCCTGTAACTGATACAGTAACAATTCAGGAATTTGTGGAGTAAGACGTACCGGTAGTCGTGGAGGTAGCGAACCGCTACGTGTGCGTGTTGGCGTTACCCCGTCAGCTGGGGACGCAGGTCCGCCGCCAAGGGGGTCCACCTGTGCACAGGGGTAGAGGTTGGGTGTAGAGTAACAAACAGCTCTCTTACGTGCTTGACTTTGAACAGAAGTCCTAGGCGAGGCAAGAGAGGTTCTTGACGAGGCCAGAGAGGTTCCTAACGAGACAGATCCTGACGAGGCAGCTTCTGACAAGACAGACTCTGACGAGACAGTTTTTGACAAGACAGTTCTTGACGAGGCAGACTCTGACGAGTCAGTGTTAGACAAGACAGTTCTTGACGAGGCAGACTTTGACGAGACAGACTCTGACGAGACAGTTTCTGACGAGACAAGAGAATACCTTGACGAGGCCAGAGAGCGGAGTTCTGGTTCTTTCTCTGACGAGGAGGACAGACGACTCCGTACTGAGCTGTCAGCAACGCTGGCTTTTAACAGCTGCTGATTAACACCTGTGGATCTGTGCGCAGCTGGAGATAATGATGCCAATGACGGCCCAGAGGCCGCCATGACAGGGATGACACAGTAGGTGAGAGAAAAAAACATGTTTATCAGAATAGCGCTCAGTGAGCGGGATTATGATTACAAGAAAAAAAACCATCAATGCACATTTAGCAGACAACAAGAACACAATGACAAAGCAAGTTGAGAGAGTCAGTGTATTGTAAAATATATATCAGTGATTGTATCAGTGGTGTAATGTTGAATGCAGTAGTGTAGGTGTGTCAATTGCTAGTGAACAGCAGAGGGCGCCTCCTGGCAGTGGATAGATGTTATAGTCATGTGATCTAAGCAGTCCAGAGTCACTCTCTCGCTTGCAGATGGTAAGTTGTCACATGGTGCACTGTCCTTGAGCGTCCATCTGTTGAAACAACAACAATTGTGTCGATTGTTTGGGTTAAGCCACTTCTCCAGCGTTATCTTCATCGAGGAGGAATGTAAACAAGGGCACCAAAACAAGGTCAAATCTGCACAGTGCACTCAGAGAATAGAATTTCCCTCTCTTCGATTCTGTGCTTCAGATTTCATACAGGCTTGAAATCTGGTCGAATTGTTGAAGAAGCAGCTACGCCGGGTCCACATTTTGATTAACTCTTCCAGTTAAATTTTCGATACACCAGGAAAACTCCAGAGCCAATCAGCAGAAAATCCTGTGATCGTAAAGCCAAAACAGATAGATGTTTTCCACATCTTCAGTCGAATCACACAGACACATGAGTTCCAATCCATGGGTCTCTCCGTTGGGTTCCCCCTTGACCCGATCTTCTTTAAGTGGTGACAATCACAATTATAAGCCGCTTTCCAGATCCATAATTTCCATTTGGATTAAGATTCAGCCAGAAGAGCGACATTGCTAGCTGGGATCAGAAGGGAGGATTAGAAAGGAGAGCGAAGAAAAGCGTCTGTTCTCTCTCAGAGCCGGAAGTGAAGAACCTGACTGATACCCTTCTCCTGACTGATACCTTTGAACACTGAGATCCCTCTGATGCTTTGGAAGCTCTCTGTGGACCATGGCTTGTGCTGCAAGATGTGACAACAAAACTGTCAAGAAAAGCCTACTAGAACAGCTGAACTTTATGTGGGGTTAATCAGAGGCACTTTAAATGATGGCAGGTGTGTGCTGACTCCTATTAACATGAGTTTGAATGTGATTGGTTAATTCTGAACACAGCCACATCCCCAGTTACAACAGGGTGTGCATATTTATGCAACCAGGTTATTTATTTTTATTTTTTATTTTTCCCCTTAAAAGAATTCAGGTTTTTTTTTTTCCATTTGGGTTGTTTAAGTTTAAGTTTAATGTATATTTGAGAAGGACGTTACATACTAATGAACATAAATACAAATTAAGTATGCCAGATTTAGCAATACTGCTAATTTGCATCTGTAGTCCCCCAGCGGGTCACAAAAACCCACAAATAAACAAAAATTCAAATGTCACATGCATGAAGTGCTGTGCATGTGTATACACACATGCACCCAAGCCCCTCACAGCTACAACAAACAGCAACAAACAAGAGGCAGGGCATATTGTTGGTACCCCTCTGTTAATGAAAGAAAAACCCACCATGGTCACAGAAATAACTTGAATCTGACAAAAGTGGTAATAAATAAAAATTCTATGAAAATTAACCAATGAAAATCAGACAATGCTTTTGAATTGTGGTCAACAGACTTATTTTAAAAAACAAACTCATGAAATAGGCCTGGACTAAAATGATGGTACCCCTAGAAAAGATTGAAAATAATGTCACCTTAGGGACATGTTCAACCAAGATGTGTCCTCTAATTAACATCACAGGTGTCTACAAACTTGTAATCAGTCAGTCGGTCTATTTAAAGGGTGACAAGTAGTCACTGTACTGTTTGGTGACATGGTGTTTACCACACTAAACATGGACCAGAGGAAGTAAAGGACAGAGTTGTCTCAGGAGATTAGAAAGAAAATTATAGACAAGCATGTTAAAGGTAAAGACTATAAAACCATCTCCAAACAGCTTGATGTTCCTGTGACTACAGTTGCACATATTATTCAGAAATTTAAGATCCACGGGACTGTAGCCAACCTCCCTGGACGTGACCTCAGGAGGAGACGGATAATACAAATGGTAACAAAAGAGCCCAGAACAACCTCTAAACACATTCAAGGTGAACTCCAAGGTCAAGGTACATCAGTGTCAGATCGCACCATCCGTCGTTGTTTGAGCCAAAGTGGACTTCATGGGAGACGACCAAGGAGGACACCACTGTTGAAAACAAATCATAAAAAAGCCAGACTGGAATTTGCCAAACTGCATGTTGACAAGCCACAAAGCTTCTGGGAGAATGTTCTATGGACAGACGAGACAAAACTGGAACTTTTTGGCAAGGCATATCAGCTCTGTGTTCACAGACGCAAAAATGAAGCATACCAAGAAAAGAACACTGTCCCTACTGTGAAACATGGAGGAGGTTCTGTTATATTCTGGGGCTGCTTTGCTGCATCTGGCACAGTGTCTTGAATCTGTGCAGGGTATCTCAAGACTATCAAGGTATTCTAGAGAGAAGTGTGCTGCCCAGTGTCAGACAGCTTAGTCTCAGTCGCAGGTCATGGGTCTTGCAACAGGATAATGACCCAAAACACACCGCTAAAAACACTCAAGAATGGCTAAGAGCCAAACATTGGACTATTCTAAAGTGGCCTTCTATGAGCCCTGATCTAAATCCTATTGAACATCTGTGGAAGGAGCTGAAACATGCCGTCTGGAGAAGACACCCTTCAAACCTGAGACAACTGGAGCAGTTTGCTCATGAGGAGTGGGCCAAAATACCTGCTGAGAGGTGCAGAAGTCTCATTGACAGTTACAGAAATCGTTTGATTGCAGTGATTGCCTCAAAAGGTTGTGCAACAAAATATTAAGTTAAGGGTACCATCATTTTTGTCAATCAGCTGATCACGCTGGCATACCAACATAAATTACTGGCATAATTAGCTACTATAAAAACATCCAAAATCAGGACAGTGATGTTTTTATAGTCACCTGAAAGAGGACAATCTGCTTAATTTAACAATACCAAACATTATGGATTTCAGTCCACAGCTGATATTAACCCTTTGAGTGTGTAGAATTGTTGGCAGGAAAACGAAGCATTTGACCTCAAATTTTCAAATGACAACGGCTTCAGAACGGTAATAGTTTGAGGCAAAGTCCCAATTACAAAAATAAGATAAGATAAGCCTGTGGCGGATAAAATAAGGGTTACCAGTGTGGAGGCACGGAATAAGTGCAGGCAGGACACGGCGAACTAAAGTTTAAAAGGGTGTTTTATTCATCCTCCATCACGAGGGTTCACCCCAGCGCTGTGGGAGCGCGCTGGAGCGAGCCCTGTGTCTCTAGTCAGCAAACAGGCAATGCGTGTGATCAAAAAGAGAGAGAGCAAGCGATATGCAGTTGATTTATATACCCAGCTAGACAATGCATGCATGGCATATTAGCATCACAGTAAACAGCAGGAAGGCATGGACATTTGCATTAGAGTCACACATATCAATAGCAGGATTACTGGCAGCGGAATTCCTCTCTACCTATTGATATCAGTCCATACATCTCACTGTTCTGCTAATTGCTCCTGCTGAGCACTCTGCTTGACCCGTAGGCTGTGGGGGTTGCCCACACCACTCCCCCCCAGAGGGCTCAGCAGGGGGCTGAGGCGTCGATCGTCCGGCTTTGGAAGCAAGCTGCGGGAAAAGCTCTGTGCTGGAGGAGGGGGAGGGAGGGGGGTGGGGGTAGCAAGTGCCGGCCTGGGACGGCAAAGTTGTCCGGGCCGTGCAAAAATTGCGTGTGGATCCGCGATGGCGAGGTGCTTTCCTGTTGAACGTGGTGGAGATCCACAGCGGCTGTGAGAAGAAACATTTGTCTCTGACTCCTCTCGCGGTTAAGTCCTGTGAGGATGCGTAACGGCCATGAAGAAAAACAGGAGCTGAAGCTGTGTGAGGGACTTGGTGTGTTGGCTTTAGGTGCGCGCGCAGCCCTAAAGCCCTTGGGGACAGCTGACGGCTGGATTCCCATTGTGCGCCGTGGCTGAGACCCATACAAAATCCTGTGTGCGGGCTGCGTGTGTGCTTCAGGTGTGTGAGCAGCCCTGAAGGTTCCGAGGATGGCGGTCGGCCGTGTTTCTCGGGCGTGTGTGTAACGGATGCCAACTAGTACTGTTTGGCGTAGAACGTTAGTAACCCTCCCTCCCAAAGCCTCATACAGTATCGGTAGCGCTGAGCTATCGGTCGGACCTTTAGCTCAGCGCGATCGTGCTGTGTCTCCCATGCTCGAACTGTGTAGTTGACTGAGAGGTCGCGGGTTCGTGTCCCGTGTGGGGCGAACTGCGCAGGATGATCTCTGTCACAATGGTGCCGTGAACCCGGGATGGGAGTGAGGTTTAAGGGGGAGAGTGTAACGGATGCCAACTAGTACTGTTCGGCGTAGAACGTTAGTAAACCTCCCTCCCAAAGCCTCATACAGTATCGGTAGCGCTGAGCTATCGGTCGGACCTTTAGCTCAGCGCGATCGTGCTGTGTCTCCCATACTCGAACTGTGTAGTTGACTGAGAGGTCGCGGGTTCGTGTCCCGTGTGGGGCGAACTGCGCAGGATGATCTCTGTCACATGTGCAGCGGCGGAGGACGATGGCAGTCTGTGGAGCCAGTATTGTCCCGTGCGTGGTGCGCTGTCCTCGTAACCCCCCAATGTGCGTGCGGGGTTCAGTGCATGGCAGGTCCGCTGTCGCGAGGCGAGTCAGGGTCAGGGAGCTTGATCGAGATCAGCGTCGTTTGCGTCGATGGTCTTCCCTGTTCGGGCTGTTGCTGTCGTTCACTCGTGCTGGGTCATGGTGCGTTCTGGTCCATGCACTGCATTCTCCGTCTGGCCTTGGAGGTCGCCGTCGTGGAGCGAGGACGAGGTGCGTGCGCGCTCGTGTGGATGCGGAGGAGCGGTGAGAGGGAGTAGACGTCCTTTGTCCCTCGGGCTCGTGTGGATGCGGAGGAGCGGTGAGAGGGAGAAGACGTTCTGTGTCCCTCGGTCGGTCCCAGCGTGGATGTCCCGATCTCAGGCGGGGGTCGCACCATGACACTTTCTGCAGCCTTCCCGGTCGTGGATGATCTCCGAGGGAGTTTGCCTGGTGTCGGTTCTGCGTCGAGGTCTCCCGTGTGGCAGAAGGGAGGGCAGTCCATGTGCGTCAGGCAGCTGCGTTCGCTTGTCGTCGGAGTCACCGCCGGGGGCTGCGTTCGTTCATCGTCAGCGTGTTCTTGTATTCGGGGTCACCAGTGTGGCGGATGAGATAAGGGGTACCCAGTGTGGAGGCACGAAAGAAGTGCAGGCAGGACACGGCGAACTGAAGTTTAAAAGGGTGTTTATTTCATCCTCCAGCATGAGGGTCACTCCAGCGCTGTGGGAGCGCGCTGGAGCGAGCCCTGTGTCTCTAGTCAGCAAACAGGTAATGCGTGTGATCAAAAAGTGAGTGAGAGAGAGAGCAAGCGATATGGCTGACTTATATACCCAGCTAGACAATGCATGCATGGCACATTAGCATCACAGTAACTGCAGGAAGGCATGGACATTTGCATTAGAGTCACACATATCAATAGCAAGATTACTGGCGCAGGGATTAGACAAAGAGAGGCTCCCTATTGATATCAGTCCATACATCTCACTGTTCTGCTAATTGCTCCAGCTGAGCGCTCTGCTTGTCCGTAGGCTGTGGGGGTCGCCCACAGTTTCTAATTTACATGAAAAAGGATGTGATAAAATGGCATGTGTCAGCCATTTTTTTAAATGACAGCCATGAGGAGGAACTAAATGGTGGTGTTCAGTGGTGTTAAATCCTGCAGATCTGCACTAATCAGCAGGGAAAAGGAGAAGAACAAGAACAAATAAACAAATGTGAAAAGAAACAAAAAACAAGGAGTGGCACATGGTAGTTCCCTCCTGCTCAGCTCATGACACCGGCATTTATCGTTTTTTGAAAAAAAAACAAAAAAAACATGAATTTGTAATGTCTATAACATAGGACATATCGGCTTTTGAGACAAACCAATTTGAACTTAGATAGCTAGCTAGCTAGATGTACTTTATTGATCCCAAACTGGGAAATTACAGTGTAACAGCAGCATGACAGTAGACAACCAAATGACAGAAACACACCCATGAAAGACAGAGGGATTACCCATGGAAAGTAAAACTAGCATGACTATAAAACCTATATACATCATAACTTAATATGTGATAGCCCGTAAAAACACATGAATCATCCCACTGCACAATGCAGAACTATCGGAGAAGAGTGAAATGTGAGGAACTAGTTAGACTGTAAGGTGCAGTGTGGCAGCATTGTTATGACCAGAATACAACATCATAGTGAGTTATTGTACAGTGAAATGGCATGTGGCAGGAAAGATTTCCTGTTCCTGGCTGTTCGACAGCGAAGCTGTAGTAGTCTACTGGAGAAAGTGCTCCGCTGTCTGTCCAGTGTGTGGTGGAGGAGGTGATCAGGATTGTCCAGGATGGATCGCAGTTTATTTAGTGTTCTCCTCTCCACCACTGTCTCAAAGGTGTCCGGTCTGAGACCAATTACAGAGCCAGCCCTCTTGATAATCTTGTCAAGTCTATTGGTGTCGCTGGCCCTGATACTGCTACCCCAACAGACAGCAGTAAAGAAGATGGTGCTGGTGACAACAGTCTGGTAGAAAAGCTCCAGCATCCTGTTGCACACATTGAAGGATCTCAGCTTCCTCAGGAAGTAGAGTCTGCTCATCCCCTTCTTGTGCGCAGCATCGGTGTTGGATCTCCAGTCCAACCTGTTGTTGATCCTGGCACCCAGATATTTGTAGTCCTCAACCACCCCCACATCCTCTCCCCTAATCTGCAATGGCTGAGAAGGATCAGGTTCAGGTTCAGGTTACTTTATTTGTACCCGTAGGTAGATTTGTTTTGCAGTCAGGTGTCATCCATATTTACAAACCACAATTACATTCAACATGAACACAAACACAGACACACATGAAGCTGACTATAAACACGATAAAAGTACTCAAAGGCTCCACCAATCAGGACATAGGACAAAGAGATAAGAGAAAAAACAAAGAGATAAGCGAGAAGGGTCATATTAAAAAGTTAAAAACTAGTCGAAGAGATTAAAAACTCAAAAAAGTCTAAAATCCAATAAAAGATTTAGAACCCAAATAAAAAACCTACAAAAATAAGTAAATATAAAATAAAAATTAATAAATAGATAACTGAATTATGTGCAATATATTGCTACATCTTGTTCAACTCTTTGACAGCAGCAGGAACAAAGCTGTTTTTGTAGTGCTGGGTTTTACTTTTTGGAACAGCAAACCTCCGTCTGGAGGGAAGAAGCTGAAAGTTACAGTGCAAAGGGTGGGAGTCATCATTTAAAATGGAGGTAGCCATCCTCTGTACTTGTCTGGTGTACAGGGATGTCAGGCTCAGCTGTGACTTACCAAGCAAACGACTGGACCATCTAACTACCTGATCCAAGGATTTCCTCTGTTTCAGTTTTATCTGACCAAACCATGACACTAAAGAAAAGGATAAAACAGATTCAATAAAAGCCCGATAAAACACTGTCATTATGGTTCAGTCAGTTTGGAAGTGTGCGAGTTTCCTTAAACAATGCAAATGTTGCTGACCCTTTTTACACACCCTTTCACAGTTCCCTTCAAAGTTTAAATTACTATCAATAATCGTCCCAAGATATTTGTAGGATTGTACACATTCAGTGGTCTGGCCTTTTAGTACGGTGACTTTGTGCCTGGGAGTTTTCCTCCTAAAGTCAATAATCATGTCTTTAGTTTTTGTCGTATTCAGCTGCAGGTAGGAATCCTCACACCAGTGAACAAAATCATCAACTACTGGGCCGTGGCCACTCTCACCATCCTGGAGGAGACTGACAACAACTGAGTCATCAGCATACTTTATAATGTGTCTGTTGTCATGTCTGCTCCGACACATGTTTGTGTACAGGATGAAGAGTAGTGGTGACAACACACACCCCTGAGGAGAGCCAGTAGAAGAGCACTTTTGGTCAGACAATGTACCATTGACCCTTACTCTCTGTGTCCTGTTGGTTAAAAAATCCAGAATTCAACCCACCAGATTATTACTCAAGTCAAATTGTTGCAGGAGCCTTTCAACTAAAATATGAGGTTGGATTGTATTAAAGGCGGAAGAAAAGTCCACAAATAAAAGCCTGGCGTGTGTCCCATTAAAATCCACATGTTTAAAAAGCATGTTAAACAGAGTGACAGTGGCATCCTCCACTCCTCTGTGAGGCCTATAGGCAAACTGCAAAGGATCCAATGCATGTTCAGTCTGCTTTAGGACCTCACATCTGACCAGTTTTTCAAAAATTTTCATAAAAATTGAAGTCAAAGCAACTGGTCTAAAATCATTTACCATTTTAGGACAGCTGGATTTTGGAACAGGGACAACCACAACATCTTTCCAGATCTTAGGCACATGTTGTGTCTGTAAGGACTTATTGAAAATGTAGTGAAACACAGAACCCAGTTCATGTGCACAGGACTTTACCAAGTGTCCACATATATTATCAGGGCCCTGACTTTTGTTCACCTTTACAGCACAGAACTCCCTTTTAACATCCTGCACCTCAATATTAAAGTGCTGATTGTCTTTGAGTTTCTGTTTCAAATCTTGGGTTTCTGTGCTAAAATCAAAGGAATCAAAATGACCATAAAAACAATTAAGAGCATTAGCCAGCTCTGAGTCTGAATTAAAACCATCTAAAAACACACAATTACTGTGCTCTGTGCTCTGAAGGCCTGCAATAGTTTTCATACTAGCCCAGGCTGAACCAAGTTTCTTTGCTGTCATCTTGCTTTCCAACTCTGATTTATAATTCTGTTTTGCTCTTAAAATTTTGGACTTCAGCTCTTTTGTGGCAACCTGCAGCTCAGAAACAACCACCTGTTTAAAGGCAAGTGCTTTCCTCTGTAAACAGGATTTAACTGATTTAGTGACCCATGGCTTGTTGTTGGGATATATTTTGACATGTTTACGTGGAACAATCATACCCCTGCAGAAAGCCATGTATGAGCATGTCACGTCCTATAAAGAGTCCAAATCTTCTCCGCAGGCGAGTGTGAACACCTCCCAGTCTATAGAGTTGAAGCATTCCTGGAGGAAGTGCACTGAATCCTCTGTCCACACGTCTATGTCTCTGGTCTTCGCCTTCTCTCTTCTGAGAGCAGTTTTATATGTGGGCAGCAAATGCACACAATTGTGATCTGAGGATCCTAAAGGAGGAAGAGGAAGAGATTTATAGGCCCTCTCTATGGATCCATAGCACAGGTCCAATGTCTTTTCTTGCCTGGTTGGGCAGGAAATGTACTGATAATTTTTTTAAGTGTCTTCTTTAGAGACACATGGTTAAAATCCCCAAGGATAAAATTTGGAGCCTCTGGGGAAATCGACTGCAACCGCTAGACCACATCAAAGATGGTGCTGGAGGCAGAGGCAGCATCCGCCCTCGGGTGAATGTACACAGTCATTATGAAAAGTTGGGGGAACTCGTGGGGCAGATAAAAAGGGCGTAGTGGCACGGACAGAAGCTCCACATCTGGTGTACAGATGCGCTCTCTGACCGTGACAGATGTACAGTACTGTTTATTAATATACAAACATACACCGCCCCCCTAACGTTTCCCTGTTACCTCTTCCTGCCGATCCAAGCGAAGTGGGGCTCCAAAGCTGTCAATACACAGGTCCGGGGTCCCGGTCATGCGCCGTAAACCATGTCTCCGTGTAAGCCATGACACAGCAGTTCTTGAAATCCTTCTGATATCTGACATTCCCTTGAATTTCATCCACTTTATTTCTCAGGGATTGCACGTTCTCCATAATAATGGAAGGAAGGAATACGGTTAAGCTGACGACTCCTCAGGTTTAATCTTACGCCTCCACTCTTTCCACGTTTCCTCCTCTTGTCTCTCTTTTCATCGCTGTGTCCATGAAAATCTCTTAAAATAAAGTCTGGCAGTTGCAGCACAGACTCAAACACAGATGCTGCATTATCCATGTTTAATTGCAGTAATATGTTTCTGGAATACTGTATTCTTCCCGGCGTGATTGCGCTGACGTCCCAGACAAAGAACCAGTAAGAAAGAAACCACAGTGCAAAAACAAGAAAAAAATCCATACTGATGGAACCAAAGAGCTCTTCGTTATATAGTCCACAAACTTTCAAGGACAAAAACGGCACAGAGAATTATGTTAAAACACATTAAAGTGCATAAAACCAGACACAAAGACGTTGAACTTTTTTCACCCGCTGCGGGTCGCTGCGTACGCATGTGCCCTAATCCAAACAGACAAACAGAAGGCATCCTCTTCTTTCTGAAGTCAATCATCATCTCTCTGGTCTTGGTGACATTTTGTACCTGTAGGTAGATTTGTTCTGCAGTCTGGTGACAAGCCACCAGCTGCCGGTTGCTGCGTGCGCAAGCGCCCCTTAACTCCTTAACCTGCATGTTTTTAGCATGTGGGAGGAAACCGGAGAAATCCCGGAGTAAACCCACGCAAACACAGGGAGAACATGCAAACTCCACACAGATCACTGTTGGCCGGGGGCAGGGATCGAACCCACGATCTCATGATCCCCGCGATCCCCCGGCCGAGGGTAAACTGTGCTGCTGCGGTGCTAACCACTGCGCCACCGTGTAGCCCATTCAGCCACATTCAGCCTCAGGTGATTCTGATTCTGCTCTGTCCACTCCACAAATCTGTCTACCAGTGCCCTGTACTCCCCCTCCTCTCCCCCTCTTATACACCCCACAACAGCTGAGTCGTCAGAGAATTTCTGCAGGTGACTCTGTGTTGTACTGAAAGTCAGTGGTGTATAAGGTGAAGAGAAAAGGAGAGAGCACAGTCCCCTGTGGAGCTTCCTGTATCACTAGCCACCACGCCAGACAAGACACTGCCCAGCTGGACAAACTGTGGTCTGCCTGTCAGGTAGTCAGTAATCCAGGAGATCACAGAGCTGTCGACCCCCACCACCAGCAGCTTGTCACCCAGCAGCAGTGGCTGGATGGTGTTAAAGGCACTGAAGAAATCAAAAAAGTGATCCTCACAGTGTCTCCTCTGCCATCCAGGTGCAGATGGGCTTGTTGCAGCAGGTAGATGACAACGTCTTCAACTCCTAAATGGAGCTGATATGCAAACTGCAGAAGGTCCAGCCACGTTTTCACCTGTGGCCTCTGGTGGGCTAAGACCAGTCTCTCCAGGACCTTCATCACATGAGATGTGAGGGCAACTGGTCGATAGATGTTCAGGTCCGATGGTCCAAACTTCTATAAATAGGTAATGTTAACAGTTGTTTGATGTAAAGAGCGAAATTTTCATGGAGATGGCATTTATTGGTTTTTGCAAACAAACTCTTCATATAAGGGGATCTCGCCATAATGTGAGCAGGCACTCTGTGCACTGCTGCAATGGAACACCGTTTGTGATTTTTGTGTTTTACTGCATAAACTAACAGTGCCACCCAGGGATTTTGTAACTGTCATGAGTTCTGTTATGTGACATGTACATACCCTCTATACAACAAATATACCAGGCAAAACAGTTGAAATACACCTTAATTAACAAACAAAGTATTCATTTTATCTTTGAAGGGGTTGATGAATCCGCCTTCTAGTCTCACATTGTCCTGCCCAGAATGTCCATAATATTCCATCTTCTTTTGGTGACACACATTCTTCTCTTCATGTCTTGCTGTCAGGATTACAAAAAAGAAAAAAAAATCTAGTTTGGCCAAAGTATGACCACAAAACAGTCTTACACTTAAAAATCCAACTTAGTGACTTTATGACAGTCTGGGTACAGAGTAATATTATCCACTCTCATCAACAAATTTGCCACATAGGTGTTTTTATTTTAGTAGTATTTACATACAGTTTTACTTTCTTCATTTTATCTTTAAAACCGTTCATGAATCTGACTTCCAGTAGACCTTTGACCTGCCCAGAATTTAAATAAAAAACTGCATCTTTCTTCGGCGATACGTAGTCTCTTCATGTCTTGATTTACTTTCACATAAACAGATCTAACTAATCTGTAAAACAGGTGGCTGCAAAAACAAGAAAAAACATGAGGAACTCAAGGACTTATCTGTTAAAATGCAACAGATATGATACAGACAATGCATAGCAATCTCTTTCAGAAGTAATACTTCATGCAAAAAACAAACTGCACAAAGCTTTGCTGAAGGGTGAAAACATGCTGGTGAACTTGTCATGCTGGCAGCTACCCTGATGTCTCAATGATCTCTCAATAAGATATATAAGCCATCTACTAGCAACTAGCTTGTAGCTTAACACAGACAAACCACGGGGGTCGGGAACATCTAAAGAAGGCCCCTCCGTGGTGACAGAGAAACAATTCAATTCAATTTCAATTCCACTTTATTTATATAGTGTCATTTCACAACAACAGTCATCTCATAGCACTTTCAACTGTTGGGGAAACCTCCACAATTGCAGAAAGACCCCAGCAATCAGGTGATCCCCTGTGAACAGCACTTGGTGACGATGGAGAGGAAAACCTCCCTTTTAACAGGAAGAAACCTCTAGCAGAACCAGGCTCAGGGAGGGGCAGTCATCTGCTGCGACTGGCTGGGGGGTGAGGGGATAGAGAAGAAGAAGAAAAGAACAGACATGTAGAGAGCAAACAGCATGATGAGGACTCGATCTATGGGAAAGAACAAACAGATGTTAATGACCAACAACAACAAAAAAAAAATTCATTGAGAGTGAAGAAAGGGGTGAAGCCCAGTGCATTATTGGAGGTCCCCCTAAACCTATTAGCAACAGAACTAAGGGAGGGTTCAGAGGCACATGATCCCTTCCTAATTGTAAGCTATATCAAAAAGGTAGGTTTTAACCCTATTCTTAAAAACAGAGCTGGAGTCTGACTCCCGAATCCAGATTGGCAGCTGGTTCCACAGGAGAGGAGCTTGATAACTAAAGGTTCTGCCTCCCATTGTGCTTTTGGAGATTCTAGGTATTACAAATAATCCAGCATTTTGAGAGTGTAGTGCTCTGTTAGAATAATAGGGTAGTATCAGATCTTTTAAATAAAAAGGGCCTGATTGTTTAGAGCTTTGTAAGTAAGAAGAAGGATTTTAAACTTAATTCTAAACTCTATGGGAAGCCAATGAAGGGAGGCCAGAACCGGAGAGATATGATCTCTCTTTCTAGTACCTGTTAAAACTCTTGCTGCAGCATTTTGGATCAACTGAAAACTTTTTAAAGATGTTTTAGGACAACCTGATAATTGACATGGTTTTGACCCAAGAAGCAGACGCGACTCAGGAAACACAATTAACCTTGTATTTATAATCGTGTAAGTATGTGAGTGTGTGTATGAGTGTCTGTAGTGAGTGTAGTGCGTGGAAGAGTCAGCTTGGGGAGAGCAGAGCACCATGCAACCTGGCAACCCTAAGGAGAGAGCAGAGAGACAATTAGGGACACTCTAGGCAGATGAAGCACCCAATAATACAATCCTTACTGTCTCAGCGTAGGAGTGAAACTCAGGTTAGCTCAATGGCCACGGCCAGGAGGACAGTGTCAGCAGCCCCGAGGGAGATGGAGTAAGCAGGTGAACTAAGCAGGGATGTCCGCCTCCAGGTGGAAGAGAATCCGCCACCAAGGTTTCACCACCTGTGCACAGGGGTAGTTGAAAGGTGAGAGGAATACTAGATGGCTTACTTGGCTGCCGGATGGTGAGAAGTCCAGTGGCAAGCAGAAGCACTGGAGAGTAGACGAGGCTGGAAGCTCAGCGTAGAGTTGGCGAGTAGAAGTCCCTTGGGAAGGAAGCAGATGACTCCGCGCTGATCTCTGGGCCTCGCAGAATAAATAGCCAGAGCAGGATAGAAGACAGTTGTGTGCGCAGGTGCGCCTAACTGGTGGCTATGACAATAATAAAGAGTTACAATAATCTAATCTAGAGCTAATAAAAGCGTGGATTAGTTTCTCAGCATCACTCTGAGACAAGATGCTCCTAATCTTGGCAATGTTATGCAAATGATAGAAGGCAGTCTTAGAAATGAATTTAATATGTGAATTGAAAAACAGATCTTGATCAAAAATAACTCCAAGGTTCCTCACAGAGCTATTAAGAGGAAGAGTAACCGCATCTAAACTAAAAGTTTGATTTGGAAAGGTATTTCTAAGTTTTTTTGGACCAACAAGAATGACTTCAGTCTTATCTGAATTTAATAGCAGGAAATTACAAGTCATCCGAGCTTTGATTTCCTTAAGACAGGCTTCTAACTTGGCTAACTGATTACTATCATCTGGCTTCATTGACAGGTATAATTGTGTGTCATCTGCTTAACAATGAAAATGTATTTAGTGCTTTCTAATAATGTTGCCTAATGGAAGCATATATAAACTAAAAAGAGTAGGGCCTAGCACACATCCCTGTGGAACTCCATGACTGAGCTTTTGTGGAAGAAAACTCATTATTAACATGAACAAACTGGAACCTATCAGATAAATAAGCTCTAAACCACAGCATCGATGTTCCATTAAGTCCAACATAGTGTTCTAATCTATCAAGTAGAATATTATGATCAATAGTATCAAAAGCTGCACTAAGGTCTAAAAGGACAAGTACAGAAACAAGTCCATTATCAGATGCGATAAGGAGGTCATTAGTGACCTTCACTAAGGCTGTTTCAGTACTCTGGTGGATTCTAAACCCAGATTGAAACTGTTCAAATAAACCATTTCCCTGCAAGTGGTCAAATAATTGCGTAGCAACAACTCTTTCTAAGATTTTTGAAATGAAAGGCAGATTAGAGATTGGTCTATAGTTAGCTAAAACTCCTGGATCCAGCGTTGGCTTTTTGAGTAAGGGTTTAATTACAACAGTTTTTAAAGCTTGCAGTACATGGCCTAAAGTTAATGAAGAATTAATTATTTGAAGAATAGAGCTACCAATAAATGGGAAGACTTCTTTAAATAACCTGGTAGGAATAGGGTCTAAAAGACAAGTTGAAGGCTTGGATGAGGAAATTATTTTGTCTAACTCTAAAAGGTCAATTGGAGTATACTCATCAAAACAGATATCAGTTGACGGAGTTGTAGTAGTTACTGTGTTTAAGTTAATGGTGGGAATAATCTGATTGCTTTTATCTCTGATAGATGAAATTTTATTATTGAAAAAGTTCATAAAGTCCTGACTAGTAAGCTCTAAGGGAATGCTAGGATTGACAGAGTCCTGACTCTTTGTCAGCCTGGCTACAGTGCTGAAAAGAAACCTGGGATTATTCTTGTTCTCTTCTATTAATGCAGAATAATAACTTGTTCTAGCTTTTCTAAGAGATTTTTTATGAATTAAAAGATGATTTCTCCAGGCTAAATAAATTTCATCTAAATTAGTGGAGCACCATTTTCTTTCTAATTGACGAGTCTTCTGTTTTAAGCTATGAGTTTCTGTGTTGAACTAAGGAGTTAGAAATCTCTGATTAGACTTTTTCTTTTTTAAAGGGGCCACCAAGTCTAGAGCCTGATGCAGAGAAGCTATAACACTATCTACCATGCTATCGATTACAGAAGGAGCAAGCTGTCTATGGAGTTTTTGCATATGACGTCAGGGGGCGTGCCGCACTGGCCCGTTAGAGTGTGCCGCCATATTGGATGGCAAGAAACAGCAGCAGCTGGGTGAAACAAACCACATAGCTCACGTGTACCTACAAACTCGGCAAAATGGTGTACTCCTGTTGTTCCCCCTGATAAGGGGATAAGCGAGGAATTAAATGGCCGGTGTGAAATGCAAAAAAAAAAAAAAAAAAAAAAAAGTTGGATTTTTGAATAATTACCTTCACTGACGTAATCTCTCGCTTTGTCATAACGAGCTGCAAGGTGGAGCAGTGGTTTAGCACTATGGCAGCACAGTTTACCCTCGGCTGGGGGATCGCGGGGATCATGAGACCGTGGGCTCGATCCCAGCCCCCGACCAACAGTGAGCTGTGTGGAGTTTGCATGTTCTCCCCGTGTTGCGTGGGTTTACTCCGGGATTTCTCCGGTTTCCTCCCGCATACCAAAAACATGTAGGTTTAGGGCGCTCGCGCACGCAGCGGCCGGTGGCTTGTCACCAGACTGCAAACCAAATCTACCTACAGGTACAAATAACAACAACAACAAAAAAAAAACTTTCTGGTTTGGGGGCGCCTCTCTGCTTGCTACGATGCACACATGAAAGGGGAGAAAACTATTGTGCATGTGCATAAAATCAGGTACGTTTTAACGCGGCGCGCCGTGGAGAGCCTTTAAAAAAAAACAAAAAAAAAACACGCAGCGCGTTTCACTCACCTCCGAGTGAGGAGCTGCTGTTGTTTTCCGACTCGTTCACCAGCGAAGACTTCACATCATCCACATCCCTTTCCGCTGACACGTTTTCCAATATCTTTTCCTCCTGCTTCCCTTCGTCTTTGTGACTGTGTGTTCTCCTCACTCATTCTGATCGCTAAACAGTACAAGTTACTGCTGCTCTTGCCATCCAAGATGGCGGCACCTACGGCGTGTTTATGTTTACCCCCGCGAGTCACGTGAATTTTACGAGCCTATGCAAAAACTCCGTAGCTAATTTCCGTTGTGTTGACACATGGCATAGAGGAAACAATCTGCATAAATTTGGTAACAACATCATCTGGGAGGCATCTACTGTAGTAATATTTTTCTTTAGGAGCCAAATAGTCAGAAATAGTAAAATCAAAGGTTAACAGACAATGGTCTGACAGTACAGGGTTATGAGGAGACACTACCAGATTTTCTGTTTCTATGCCATATGTCAGAACAAGGTCCAATGTGTGGTGGAGATAATGGGTAGAATTTCGTACTTTCTGAGAAAACCCCATCGAGTCTAATATTGAATTAAATTCAATATTAAGGCAATCACTATGTCCCCTACTATAATTGCTCCGTCTGATTTCAGCACTAAATCAGCTAAGAATTCAGCAAATTCAGATAAAAACTCTGAGTAGGTTGATGGACGACGATAAACTATGGCAAATAAAATTGGGTTTAGCCTAAAATTGCTAAAATGCTCAATACCGAGGACCAGGCCCTCAAAGGAATGATAACGTGTTTTTTGCTTTACATTAACTAGTAATTTGGAATGGTAAATTGTTGCTATTCCTTCTCCACGACCAGAACTTCTGGGATTTTGACAGTTTAAATAACCAGAGGGAGCTGATTCATTTAAACCAACATAATCCTCTTGTCCTAACCAAGTCTCTGTAAGGGAAATTAAATCAGTCTGATGATCAATTAACAGATCATGGACTAACAGAGACTTGGGAGTTAGAGACCTAATATTTAATAAACCACATTTAATTTTTAAATTATGAGGAGGAACAGAGGCCAAATCATTAAATTTAGAGGCTTTATGTTTAATTTGAGTTTTACCAACTTTTTGTTTAATCACTTTGGGATGCTTATACATTATATTTTTATTTAAGATGAGCTCCCCAAAATGAGTTCCAATTGTCATTGTAGCCCACGTTGTTTGTAGGACACCACACAGACAAAGATAATGAAGAGAAAAATATAAATGAAGCTGTTTGGTAAGGAAATCACAACATTCAATAGGATAAGTTAAAAGTTACATCAATAAATTTCCAGATATTTAAGGAAATATCTGTAGATTATTGTAAAGGAAATATCATGTCTTTAACCTCTTGCACTCCGGTGTACTGCGGACGGGCACGTCTCTGTGTCCCAGAGCGCTCTAGGACGCACGAGGGCGCTGCGCACTGAAAAAAAAAAAGTTCTTCCACTACAGACACAGCCGCGAACAGATCAGATATGATTCACCTCTCATTCGACTAATAAGAGCCTTGAATTGGGTTTCTGAAACCTTGAAGAACCAATGACTGAAAACCTAGCAAGAAGGACCCGCTTACCAACGCTGTGAATGCAGCGAGCCAATTGAAGCACAGAAGTTCGGGCTGGGTGAAGAGAGACTAACTGCTGCAGCAGATGAAAAAAAGGACCCGCAGGAAGAACCTGCTACAGACCCAGCAGCACGGAGACCACCCACAAGTGCGACCTGCACTTATTCCAGCAGAATAGACGTTTAGGATTCTCTTCCATGGTCATCATAGACAGACGGAGGACGACGACAAAGGTGGTAAATCATTCGCCAAAACCGCAATCATGGAATTATGTTTTGACCGGGAACCACGAGCGGACCAGCGTCGCGTTCGTCTGACAATGAGAAAGAGAAGTTTGCAAGGACAGTGCTGTTGTGAAGAGGTAAGGTGTTATAAGCTAAATTATTCTTTATCCCTGAAAATTGTAATCAAAAAATGACTTTTGACCGATCGGTAAATTACAACTGCGCGGCGCACAAAGTCTGAAGCGCGTGCGCCGCGGTACATGGTTCGTTTGCCGTGTCCGGACCGTGACCGCACCCCCCCCCGCTACTCTTCTGTAGCGAGGGGGGAGGAAGCCGCGGTGACTGCGCTGCAGTCACCACATAGCCACATGAGTCTATTCCGTCATGTAGCGATGGCCGATGTCTGTCCTCTGTAGCCGGGGGGGGGGGACCCCCCCCCCACACACACACACACAGCCCTGAGTGTCACCTTTCATTAGAGCCCAAGATGAAGCTTCTATATTGAATCATTCAAAAGTTGCAGACGTTTTTCCAAATTGTGCCATTTGGCACAATTTGGCACAGTTCAAAAATGCCTGGGAACAGCCTGAGGAAAAAGCTGTGTAATATATTCATTTTTTGTGGTATTGTTACAAAATTTTGACCTCAGCTGGATAACACTTGGTTCTACATTTCTGTTGCATTTTCGAGCCCGGATCTGAAGCTGTGTTATTTGCAAGCATTTGTATCCAAAAAATCACCCAGGCCAAATTTATTTTCTTCAAGTTCAGTATGTTTAGATGACTGTAACTCAGTGGCAGGAGCACTTAGAGAGATGATGACTGTTTTGCCAAAAAATTCAAAGTGTTTTCTTTTAAATGAGACCAACCCCATGAAGATGCTGCAAAGGGTTGAAGAACAGCTTTCGATTTGCTTTGGGCACATTATTTTTTGGCGTTTTTAGGGAAATTGGCTGGAGTGCAAGGGGTTAAGGAACAAGGTAAACTGGTAAGGAAGAAAACCATGCAAATCTATGAGAAAAGTTCCAAATGTCTAAGGAAAGTTCAACTTGCTGAATTTATGTTTACTGTGGGACTTGATTTAGAATCTACTATAAAGACAATACAGATTTTTACATTTATTAAAATTACTTTACAAAAAATTAAGTGGATACTGGCACAAGTCCCACTGTATCAAGTGCATAGTGCCTCCAGGAACTCGGACATTGGCAGAAGTCCGCGAATTATTATTTTTGTAACGCCAAAATTCTAATCAGATGCAAAAGATGCAAAAAGACAGATAACATAAATATACACTTCATAAAATTTTTGAAAGGGCTCTCAGAAAACAGGGGAAAATACAGTCAACATGGACAAAGAAATGTAAGGTAATGATTAGAGAAAGGGAGGAATTAGATAAATTTCAATTTTGTGTGTTTTTTCTTTAGTGTTTCTGTGGCGGTTCGTTTTAACCCCACAACAGACTAAGGACACTCAGCCCTCTTTTCTCTGTTTTTCTGCTGCATTACTGAGAAGCAATGTGCCATTCATGTATTTGTGATGCAAACATGCATGTGTTGTGATGTAATGCGCCATTCTGTATAGTGTGCATATGGCTTGTCCTTACTGTGCTTTTTCTGAGCATCTTAGATGTGCTTTGGTGTATTAATGTCTACAGGTAGACGAGTTTCTTCTGTCTCACCTATGTGATGTTAATCGATGCCTTTCATCCTTTGTACTCATGCGTCCTGTCCTTACTGTGACCTAGAGACTCAGATCAATATGTAGATGTGCTTGTTAGCCTCTTTGTCTTGCACTTAGAGCGAGGTGTAGCTAATCTGCCCATTGTGATGTATGGCTTACAAATGCAAATACCTCCTGCCTGTTCTGTTGTCCCTTTGATCATTCTAGACTGTGGGGTATGTCTTTTTGATGTATTGTTATGATCAAGTATTTAAGGTGCAACTCTGTAACGCAATCTCTCTCTTCCTCTCTCACTCTGATCCTGCAACAGGTGGACACACTGTGTCCGCCTCTCTTTCTCTGAGAGCCTAGGGATCCCGCTCCGGGCTGCTCCACTATGCACCGGAGAGAGGATCCCGTGAAGGCGACATGATTAATAAAACCTGCTCAAAACCACAGCATCGCTGCTTATTTTTTCATGCCGCTTCACTGGTGACCCCTCGAACACGCACACATTTTGTGCGAAAGCAACCTTCCGAGCTGGACAGCCACACAGCCGCGTTGGTGGCCCCTTGAAGACGCACACGCTTTGTGCAACGCAGCCTTGTTTTGGATGGCCACGCTGGCGAACCGACGCTGAAGAAAACGAGCGGCCAGCGAACGCAACACCCGGGCATGAATGCTCCGTCGCAGCGGCCTACTGGTTCCCCCTCCCTGCGGCTTCAGGGAGACTTCGACGCGGAGCCAACACAGGCGAGCCGTTCTCCGGACATCACCCACGACCGGGTAAACTGCAGAAAACGTCATGGCGCGACCCTCGCCTGAGATCTGCACCACCACGCACGGGACGCATACGGCTCTACAGACCCCCATCATCCTTCGCCGCTACAAACAGAGCCTTCAGGGCTGCTCTCACACCTGGAGGCACGCACGCAGCGTGCTCGAAGGATTTGTTAATGGTCTCAGCCACGGCACACATAGGGAATTCAGCGGTTTTGCGGTTCCCGAGGCTTTAGGGTTACGCCTGAACCTAAAGTCAACACGCCAGTCCCTCTGCCCTCATCACAGCCGCCATTCAGCCTCGTCTTTTCTTCATGGCCGCACGAGCGACAACGATCGTCTCCTCCCTCTCACCGCTCCAACGCAGCTGCACGAGCCCGGGGCACAAAGATCGTCTATTGCCTCGCACCGCTCCAACGCGCCTCCACGAGCCCGAGGGACGGAGATCGTCTACTTCCTCACACCGCTCCAACGCAGCTGCATGAGCCTGAGGAACATAGGATCGTCTATTCCCTCCCGCCGCTCCAACGCATCTGCACGGGCCTGAGGGACTAAAGATCGTCTATTTCCTCTCACCGCTCCAACGCACCATGGCCAATCTACAGCCACAGCTCAACCTGGATTTTACCGGCGCCGTCTGCGCCGTTCTCCACCAAGTTTCTGCACCCTGACTCACCACTCCAGCGGCCCACCCACGCACTGAACCCCCGCGCACGCATCGGGGAGTTACAAGGACGGCGCATCACGCACGGGACAAGTAACGGCTCCACAGACTGCCTTCCTCCTTCGCCGCTGCCTTTCAGGGCTGCCCGCTCACCTGAAGCACGTATGCAGCACGCTCGAAGGATTTGTTAACAGTCTCAGCCACGCCAGAGACCGCCATCGTCCTCCGCCGCTGCCCACAGAACCTTCAGGGCTGCTCGTTCACCTGAAGCAAGCACGCAGCTCGCCACTGGATTTTTTAATGGTCTTAGCCACGGCACAACGGGATTTCAGCCGTCAGCTGTTCCCGGGAGCTTTGGAGTTGCTTCAGCACCCAAACGACATGATTAATAAAACCTGCTCAAAACCACAGCATCGCTGCTTATTTTTCCATGCCGCCTCATTTCTTCTTTTTTTTCCTTTTCCTTATTTAATAATGGAAGTGTATTAGGGCAAATTAAAGCTGAAACCTTTATTAATACTGAACAGCAACCACAAGACATTTTAGGAGATATTGACCCAGACAAAAACCATTTTAATCATATTAACAATAAGTGTGCTTATTATGATCACAATTAAATGGAATTATGAATTCAGATCAGACATTGACAATAATACATATTAATAGTAGAAGTCTCTATGTAAACTTGGATAGTATTAAGGAGTTTTAAATCAATTTAACACCCCATTTAAGATTATTGCAATAAGTGAAACATGAAGTATAAAAAATATAAAAGGTATATATGATAAGGCAACAGCTGCATAACTACAGGGCTTCAAGGCCATCAAGCAGTCTACTCAGGAGAGGAGAAAAGGGAGGAGGCAGGGAGAGCATGAAACCCTTTAGCTGGTCACTGTGACATAAAACTTTATCTTGGAACACAAAATACAATAGACATATCAAACAGCTTGTTAATATACTGTAGCATATTAAAACAGTTCATATATGTCATGCGGTGGCCCTCGCGAGCCACCATAAGACGCCAAAAGTCACCAGTGAGGTTTGCATAGATGTTTTAATCACAACACAAGATAACATACAAAGTAATAAGCCATGGTGGGCTAAAACACACAACACTAAACACAGGCGATCGTAAGGCTGACACGAAGCTCACTTACAATCTTGACCACGAACAGGGGATGAGTGTTGAAGATCCGCTGCCGTGGAATTATAGGGGAATAATGACGAGACTGCTGCATAGTACTGTTCCCAGCGCCCGCTTAAATGCCAGGATGCTGATGAGCCATAAATGCAGCACAGCTGTTAGGCTTTGACAGCAGGAAGCCCCTCCGAGCGCTGTCACAATAAGAGCTCGGGGAGCCAGAAGGTAACCACTGCTGTCAAACCTGGCGGAGATGATGTATGGCCCGAGCACAGACGGAATCGGCGCTCGGACCATGACAGTACCTCCCCCACAAGGGCGGGCTCCGAACGCCCAATGACACCCAAGCCCCCACCCCCCACCCCCCCAGGGTGGGCGGATGGGGGAGCAGGCCTGGAGGGAGAGGCACAGCCACAAAACCCAAGACGATAACAGGCGCACACAGATAGCCAGGAAAAATATGATACTCTCAAATGAACAAATCATAATTAAGACAGAGGACAAATGAGACTATCACAGGACACGATAACAGACAATACGATACTCTCAAATGCACAAATCACAGCTAAGGCAGAGCGCAAATGAGACAATCACAGGGCATGATAACAGAAAATACAGTACTCTCAAATGCACAAATCATAACTAAGGCAGAGGGCAAATGAGACAATCACAGGGCGTAAATGAAGCAATTACAGAGCATGACTCAAAGAAAATACCATACCCCATAATGCACATTACGCACAGAACAGGACTATCACCCTGAATGACCTTTAACCCAGACAGTTCAGGAAAATCACGACAGGCTGAGACCAAAAACCACAGGAATAGTTCCGGCGGTCCCCCTGCGTCCAATGGCCGACGGGTGGTCACGGGGAACAGTACATGATCGGGCGGCCTGCCCCAGTCCCAGGCCCGGAAAGTCCAACCCTCGGGCGGCCAAACCAGGTCACCCAGCAGCAAACACAGTGTGTTGGGTGGCCGACCTGGGGCGCCGAACCGACGAAACAGTTACTCGGGTGGCCGACCCGCATCCCTCAGCCACCAGAACCGTGGGAAGACGGCCCCCGGCGATGATGAGCTGGGCTGGTGACTCAGACAAGGGGAATGATGGCGATGACGAGCCAGGCGGCGAAGGGTCTGTAGCTCCTCCACCGACCTTGACCAATACTGATGCTGCAGTCGTGGCTGCACCCGCGTTGGACCCCCACTGGGTCTTGGCTGCACCCACGTCGGCCCTCCACTGGGTCTCGTCAGACCCCGACTGGGTTTCGGCTGCACCCGCGTCGGACCCCGATTGGGTCTCGTCGGACCCCGACTGGGTCTCGGCTGCACCCACGTCGGACCCCGATTGGGTCTCGGCTGCACCCACGTCGGACCCTCACTGGGTCTTGTCGGACCCCGACTGGGTCTCGGATGCACCCGCGTTGGACCCCCACTGGGTCGGCGCAGCACCGGCGACGACCTCCGACCCCGAACCTGGAACCTCCAGCACAGCGACCACGACTGGCTCCACACCGGTGACTCTGCAACAAGGCTTGGAAGACAAGAAAGAACCAGGATCAGAATCACCGGTAGCGACAGAGCCCAGCGAGACGAGCTCGGGCACAGCAGGCGGCTGCCCCTTACTCGCCTACCCGAGAGGCAGGCAGAAATGCTCCAAGACAGATAGGAGAAACACAAGATAGAGCACTTGCCTGCACTCGGGTTCTGTCGCCGTCCAGGACTTCGTCGATCTGGGTTCAGGGCGGAGAAGTTCATCCTCAGTCTCCCACTCGGCTACGGCGGGTTCCGCAGCCGGCATTATGGTCACTGCAGTCTGTGGATCCTCCGGCGCTGACGTCCATGCCGATAACCCACACGGCTTTCGGCTTTAGGACGAAAACCGCCAGCAAAAACCGTCTCCAGTGTATTTCATCTCCACAATGCAAAAGCTGCCAGAGAACTAAACATCCACCTGAGCGGACTCAAGCTTAAGCATGCCCCAAATCCAACTTATCTTGGAGTGACCCTTGATAGGACCTTATCCTTCAAGGAACATCTAAAGGGGACGGCTGCTAAGGTGAAAGTACGAAACAACCTGCTCTGCAAGCTCGCTGGTGCAAAATGGGGGGCGGCAGTGTCCACCCTGCGCACCTCAGCACTGGCCCTTTCATACTCTGTAGCAGAATATTGTGCCCCTGTCTGGTCCAGGTCATCTTACACACACCATGTAGACACCCAGCTCAACTCAACCATGAGAACTGTAACTGGAACAATCCGCTCAACACCACTCCCCTGGCTCTCTGTACTGTCAAACATAGCCCCTCCACACATCCGGCGAGCAGCATTAACTCAAAGGATGCTCCAAAAAGTTAAAGATTTTCCTCACTTACCAATCCATGCAGATATCTACACCCCACCCACTGCCCGACTTTCATCCAGACGGCCGATTTGGAAAAACCCTCCCCCAGCTGACTTTACCATCCAGACAGCTTGGCAAGAGGAATGGGAGACCAAGGAGGTCCCAAACAAACAGCTGGTGATAAACCCCAACCAACAGGTCCTGGGCACCAACCTCCCAAGGAGACAGTGGTCTACACTCAATCGCTTCAGGACTGGTCATGGCCCCTGCTTGGCCAGCCTTCCCAGATGGGGCAGTAGCCCTAGCCCACTGTGCGCATGTGGAGAGGAGCAAACTATGGAACACATCATAGAGGCTTGCCCGCTCCAAAGACTGGAAGGAGGATTACACACCCTCCATACAGCAAACCAGGAGGCAACTGCTTGGCTTAAGGACTTTGCATTCGCTAAATAAAATAACCCACACGGCGTGGTGGCAGGGGACCCTCGACCCGCTGGCTCGCACTGTTCCAGCGTGGAGACCCGGGGACGCTTTATCGTCGGCTCAGGCTCCAGGCTGCAGTCCGCTCCTCAACTCTGCCCACAGCATGGCTGCAGGGCTGGAACCAGGCTCTCCAGAACCACAGGCCCCCTCCTCGTCCGGCGACGTAGGCCTGGCGTCGTGGACCACTCAGCGGAGGGAGACACAGAGGCAGCAGGTTTAGCAATTAGAGCTACAGCAGGTGGTGGGAGCTCAGGGGACTGCGAACCCTGAACTCCGCCCCCAGGAGTCAGACAAGGCAGATCACAATTATGGTGGAAAGAATGAACTTGCACTTGACTGTCTCCCGGAGGGAGGATGGTGCCTGCTGTTGGGGACGTTGTTCCTCCCTTTCCCCACTGGATGGTGACAGAGGGCCCTCTGGAAGGACGAGGAGGAGCCTCTCGCAATGGATCAATGACGGGGCTCGCCGAAGCAGGACTCTTGGCACACACAGCAGCCGGGGAAGACGTCGAGGAGGAGGGGGCGACGGCTCAGCCGAACCGGGCACGATGAGCTGATGGGACAGCAGGGAATGATGACCCGGGGGGAGAGGCTGCGGGGGTTCCCTCCAGACGAGACGTAGGAGTGGCAGCTGTCCGAGAGGTGGAGTCCTTGCGACGACCCGAAACTGGATCCGGACAGGGATCTTGCTGAGGTTTACCTTGGCCATGGCGCTGATGTCTTCGACGGCCCCCCATGGTGCGAACTCCTGGACTGGATCGAGGACAGGAATGGGAGCGAGGATGCCTCCTCCTCTGCTTCCTGCCGTAATCCTCCTCCACCATACGGAGTATCTTGCGCTGTGCGGCGGTGTCGGCCGTCCTAGCGTCGACTTCAGGATGGTCGACGTAGCGAGGGAAACAATTTAGGACATCCTCAGCGCAGTCCAGGTACCAGCGTACGTCGCTGTGATAGTCGAGGAGGAAGGCGGGGATGAGTGTTTCGTCCACATAGTAAAAAGCCTCTGCCAGCTTGTAGTCCTGACTCCGAGCGTGGCCCCTCCGCGACGACATTCTCCCAGCACGCAGTTACCCAGACAGGAAAGACAATTGTCCAATTAAGCAAACTCACCGGGAACGTCGTCTCAATTTGGCGTCTCCGTTTAGGCGCCCTGGCAGCAGTCTACTGTCATGCGGTGGCCCTCGCGAGCCACCATAAGACGCCAAAAGTCACCAGTGAGGTTTGCATAGATGTTTTAATCACAACACAAGATAACATACAAAGCAATAAGCCACGGTGGGCTAAAACACACAACACTAAATACAGGAGATCGTAAGGCTGACACGAACCTCACTTACAATCTTGACCACGAACAGGGGATGAGCGTTGCCGATCCGTTGCCGTGGAATTATAGGGGAATAATGACGAGACTGCTGCATAGTACTGCTCCCAGCGCCCGCTTAAATGCCAGGTTGCTGATGAGCCGTAAATGCAGCACAGCTGTTAGGCTTTGACAGCAGGAAGCCCTTCCGAGCGCTGTCGCAATAAGAGCTCGGGGAGCCAGAAGGTAAACACTGCTGTCAAACCTGGCGGAGATGATGTATGGCCCGAGCACGGACGAAATCGGCGCTCGGACCATGACAATATATGGATAAAAGTTACAGTTATATGTTGTAACACACCCACACACACACTCATAAAATATGTGATTTTAACAGATAAATGCATAATTAGTGAATTTCTATTACAAGGTACTATTAGATGATAAAAGTAGTTGCAAAAATATTGTAATCATAAATAAAACTAAGACAAATGACTTTATATCTCGTATTGCTCACTGATACTTTCATACTTGACCTATTGTATAGAAGCCTGGGGTAACAATTATAAAAGTACACTTAATTTATTGTTAACATTACAAAAAGGGCTGTCCATGTTATACACAAAGTGGGGTATTTTGAACATACTAATTTATTGCTTACACATTAAAAGTTATTGAAATTGCAGGATCTGGTTGATTTTCATATAGCACAATTAATGTTTAGAAAAAAGAAAAACTTTTTGCATAATCAATCAATTAACTTAATAAAATAGCTATAAAATCCATAAGTTGCATATTTTTAAAATATAGCTTAAATTTTAGAAAAATGAAAATCTTTATAAGAGCCAAAGGCTCAATAAAACTTAATCTGGCATTGATAATTTTGTAGGTAGTTAGGTTGATAATATATATTTGGCAAATGGGGAAAAATAATTGAAGGAGCCCTTATAAGTATAATTATTAGTTTATGGATCTTAGTTTTTGTGGATATTGTTGTATTCCCATGATTAAAGAATAAAAATTAAAATTAAGAGAATAAAAACAAAAAATAAAAGTTATTTTAGTGGCCTTCTCTTCCAAGGACCGCCTCCATAGCAAGGGGACCCACGTGCCCACCTATTGCCAGGATGATGACGAGGTTGTGCCACGACTGATGGGGATCCAGAAGACGCCGATGAGATAGTTTAGGGTCTACGTTAGGGTCTACAATGTACATTCACATGGTGTTAGATTTTGCTTTGCATTGCTGCTGCCCCACAGGTTTCCTCTGTGATAAATGATTAATGAAAGAATAGACGCATGTATATGAATGTATTCGTATATATATATATATATATATATATATATATATATATATATATATATATATATATATATATATATATATATATATATATATATATATATATATACAGTATATGTATGCATGTACGCATTTTCACATATATTCATATCTATGCATAGATGAGGATAGTTTAGTTTTGAATATATTTCACACATATAGGATGGTTAGTTATATTAACTCATGATGTCTGCACCACACCCGATGTCCTCTGGAGAGATGGTGACCTGAGGGGGGCAGGTCTATACGGATGCCGGAAGGAGGACATCACGCACATATAGAACTTTATAAACACTTTACACATAGGGGGTAGAAGTAGGGTTATGACATGGGTTTTAGACCCATCTCAACAGGGGGAGATGCAAAAATGTAGGTTTAGATAGATAGATAGATAGATGGATAGATAGATAGATAGATAGATAGATAGTGAGGTGCCCTGATAGGACACCTCATCAGGGGGAATTGCTGATAAATTGACTTGATTTCTCTGTCTCTCTCACTTCTTTGTCTGCTTGCTCTACACGCTACACTGCAGAGTTTAGTTTACACCCCATAATTCATTTGTTGAAATCATTTAGAATCAGCTCTGTACACAGCTGAGTTGACACGTAAGTTTAAAATATGTTACAGATACAAAGAGATAAAATCCCCTCCTTCTTGCATGAGGGGGGTAGTCAGGCTATAAAAACCATAGGGCTCCATTTTGGGGGGGCACACTCACTCCAGGAATTGCCTAAGTGGTGTGTGCCAGCGCTGTTGTAATTCCATATCTCACTTTCAGTAAATCCAGTGAAAAAGTACTTCATCTCTCAGCCTGGTTATTTGGCCGTCGTATTGAAGAACTGGGCTTTAAGGTATGTTAGACTCAACAATAACATGACCTCTGCCTCAGACCAACTACCCACTGTATTTACATCTGTTCTGTTCCTAATGTTAAGGCTTCCACTAAGTGTTCCTGAAGAAAAGAATGAAGTGTCCCGGACACAATTACAACTACACACCAACACACACTAACATGAAGTGTGTTTCTGTGATTGTGTGATGTGGACAGAGAAAGACCTGATCCTCCTCTCATCTTTGTGTGGCTGCTGCTGGGTGAAGATACTGCTGATGTGCCCTTGGGCCCACTAACCACAGACTGTGTGTGTTTCATGTCGGAGTGCAGATAAAAGTCCAGAGGAGGAGGAGGATTTGGAGCTGCAGCAGAGAGGAGACGCCGCTGAGGATGGAGAGGGACACCACGTCCTGAATACCAATGCTGCTGCTGCTATGGTGCCACTCTGTTCCTGTTTTCAGCGGCTGAGCTTAGTCTGGAGAGGAATACTTCTGAAATATCACCATGCTACGGTGGACTGGACAAACTCAACTATGGTGCATTTGACAGCATTTGTAGCTGCCATAACCAGCATTTAGCCACAAAACATTTTTTAACCTTAATGTAGATCAGAGTCGGTCTGACTGAGCAGCAGCTGGGTAATGAACAAATCCAGTGGCCAGGTAATTATTTTCCACAACACACATTTTTCGGGCAACGCTGGCAAGTTTACAACGAGAATGCATCTAATAGAGGCGTAATACTGACATGTAGCCTATGTCTTGCCAATGAGCAAACGATGCATTCTCCATGTAAACTTTGTACAATGGGCTGATGTATGTTTGCTGTTGGGGATGTTATCTCTTTTTCTGGAACTGGAGGGTATGTGGCGGTGGTGGGGGGTCACACAGTTAGTATTAAAATACCGCAGGGCCATATCTGGCCTCCAAGCCTTGATGTTGATGCCAGTGATAAAACAGCCGAGTTGAATCATCTGATAATGTGAATAATCAGGGAAGGGTGTTACATCGCTGAGAGAAGAGCTGCAGAGAGACATCGGTGTGGAGGAAACCATCTCCCACCTACTAGATGCCTTTGGAGAGCAGTTCCACTGTGAGCTGGGAGAGATGGATCAGGACAGTGGGGTGTTGTCGGTGTAGAGGGTGACCAAAGAGACTGAATGGGACACTGTCTAGGAGTGTTTGTTTTTGGAATACTCAGATTTGACACTCATGTACTTGTAGGACAAAACTGAACTGACAGATTTAGGGATATGATGCAAAACTCAATACTTCCTTTTGTTTTAAAGATGTTCTGTCTAGTTCTTCATGGGTTTCTTCATATTTCCACTAAACTGCCATGACTGGCAACAGTCATCCTCCCAGTGATCATGATTTGAACTGGAATTGAGCCAAAATGGGATAAGGAATCTGATTTTGCCAGTTGTTTTTTTTGTTTTGGTCACAGGAAGGAAGCAAGAGCCGGAAGTTACAAAAAAAATCGATTTTGCAATCTTTATTGTGTTCTATAAAACAGACTGTCATGGTGCCCCTTTGGGGGGAAGGACAGGACTCACTTTCCAGGCGAAAGCATAATTTATCATAGAAAAACAAAAACATAGGTCGAGGCTGGAAAAAATAACAACTGCACAGCAGGATAAAATCAGACTGAACCTAAACTGTGAGGAGCTAACATAAAGATACATATAATGTGGAGAAACGTAACAGTGAACATCACAATCGAACTCAAAAGTTTAACGTTGCACTACAAGTGACGCAAGCACTTGAATATAAAGGCAGGTGGTGATTAACACAATCAGTAACAGCTGTGAATAATTAACAACACAAAGGACAACTAATGAGGAGCAGAAGTAACAAAGTGCTGTCACCACAAATAACCCTGATGATAAGAGAAGCAGGAACACAGATAATAATAGCACTGACAATGATAATAGTCAGTCTGAAAAGAAACATAAATCATGGACAGGGCTGCAGATCTGTCCAGAACAACTACAGGACCGTCCCCCCACCTTAAGGGTCAATGTCCAGACGACCCTAGGGCAACACCCATTAGAAAAAAAACCCCTCACAGGGTGGGTGGTGGGGGAAAAGGCAAGGAGGGCTGGAAAAACTGTAACCCCCCCCCCACCACCACCACCACTACACACACACACACACACACACACACACACACACACACACACACACACACACACACACACACACACACACAAAGCACAGTCCAAAACCAACACTTTCATGGGCCAAATAAAGTTCAAAGCCCCAAAACAAGGTGCATCAGCTGGTCTACCCAAGTCCATGGGCCACCGAACCGGAACAGACAATGAGTCTGGGGTCTACCAAAGGCCAATGGCCCTCAAACTGGAGAAAAACATGGGTCGGGGTGGGTGGGTGGGGTCTGCCCCAGTCCATGTGCCCCAAGACCGAGGAGCAAGATAGATCTGGCAGCTTGCAAGAGTCCCTAGGCCACCAGACCAAGGTGGTTCAGAAGGTCTACCCGAGTACATGGGCTCCCAAATCAGGAAACAGGATATGTTAAACAGGTGCTGAGGCACGCCAACCCCAGGTAATGATGATTTGAGTGAGCCCACATCTAGATGGAGTGGCTGGGGAGTGCTGACCTCTAGATCAGATGACTGAAGCACGCCGTCCCCACGTGCCAATGGTGTGAGTGCTCTGATTCCCGAATGAGACAGCTGGAGTGCTCTGACCTCAGGGTGAGATGATTGGGGTGTTTTTGACCTCTGGATGAGACTGCTGGGGACCTGTGACCTCTGGATCAGATGACTGAAGTGCACCGGTCTCATGTGCTGATGGTTTGGGCACGCTGATTCCCGAATGACACGGCTGGGGCGTGCTAACCTCAAGCTAAGATGGCAGGAGTGCATCCAGTCCAGATGCCAAGGAATCCTCCTCCGATGCAGTCACCTCGGACGGGGGGGGGGGGGGGCTACATGTTGAAGTAGGAGTTACACCAACGTGGTCAGCAGAAGAGCTTGGTGGGGAGAGCTCAGAAGCAGATGGATGCTGAAACTGGGTCTCCACACCAGAAGTAAGACAAGACCTCTCTAAAACAGATATTAAGAAAACAAAGAAGAGGACTTGCCTTAACTCCTGCTCTTCCTCTGGTGATGAACCCAATGACTCTGCAGCTGGAGAGACGATGACCATCACAGGAGATGCTGAAGGAATAGCAGATGAGACAGTCAGAGGCACAGCAGCGGGCTTGAGCACCAGCACTGGAAATGTTGGAGCCGGCACTGCAGCTGCGATGACGGGCGAAGCAGCTTCAGTGGAACACTCAGGGGAAGCTGCATGCTTTTTTTTAAGGCGGAGCAGCAGGCTTAATGGCAGATGAAGCTGATGTGTACTCCATAGAGAGAGCTGGAACAGGAGCGGAGCATGGAGACGTGCATAAAAGCACCAAAAAACACCTCACAGATGGCACCGGGTCCCATAATGCCGAAACCAGAGGACGCGTATCTGTTGGCACAGACTTCAGCGTAGATGGTGTCCCCGTCTTCAGCCCGTGGAGTGGCTGTGGGGCTGGCGAGACGGAAATTAGAGTTGGAGAGGATACTGGAAGATGGTGAGGAGAGGAGGACGCCGGAGGCCGGGGACACTTCTTTGTCGGCACACATCTCAACGACCAAGGTGCGTTCCTCACCATTTCACAGTACATATGCCGGAGATTAGCAACTGAAATTAACAACCTGCCCAGCTTGGGATAACTCTGCAGGCTTGGAAATGCCCTTATTATTTCAGCTGCGGGGTTTAAGAATGTCAAGATTGCTTCCGGTGAATGGGAGGTGCAAGCATCTGAAATAAGATCCTCGATGGTTTGAGCTGCTCACACCTCATTCGCATTAAGTCCATAACTCCAATAGTTCGTACCTGCCGAGTCCTGTTTGGGTTGGGTCCAGCTGCTGTCCTCAGGCTCAGCAGGTGATGAAGAAGAGGGTGGTGGCAGTGGTAAAGTGGGGAGTGGGTGCCCCCGCAGCCAGCGAAGAGGGCGCAGGTGTGGGTGAGCCTCCAGGATGTTAGCAGCTGCTCCTAGACAATCGTCAGCCTCCTCCAGGAAAAGTGAACTGCCAGCCGCAGTAATCAAATCCCACAGCATGACAACAGCCCGCAGATCTTCCTGTTTCTGACCCTTCTTCTCCTGTTCCTTATGCCTGCTGAGTCCTTCACTGGCGCTGTTATTCTGTCATGGTGCCCCCGTTGAGGGGAAGAACAGGACCCACTCGCCAGGCGAAAAGGAAACATAATTTATTACAGAAAAATCAAAACGTAGCACAAGGCTGGAAAAAATAACACAACTGCACGGCAGGATAAAATCAGACTGAACCTAAACTGTGAGGAGCTAACATAAAGATACATACGATGTGAAGAAACTTAACAGTGAACTTCACAGTTGAACTCAACAGTATAACGCCACACTGAAAGTGAGGCGAGCGCTTGAATATAAAGGCAGGTGGTGATTAACACAATCAGTAACAGGTGTGAATAATTAACAACACGAAGGACAACTAATGAGGAGCAGAAGTAACTGAAAGTGCTGTCACCACAAATAACCCTGAAGTGATGAGAAAAGCAGGAACACAGATAATCATAGTACTGACAATGATAATAGTGAGTCTGAAAGGAAACATAAATCGTGAACCAGAATCCAGAACCACTACACAAACATTAGCGGCAAAAGCAACAGCTACATCTGATATGTTACAAAAATGGATAAGAAGGTCTAAATATGAAAAACGTTAAATGCACTTCCTGCTGTGACAAAAATAATAAAATAGAAAAAAAAACCCACAGCAACAAACAAAATCCCATTTTGGCTCAATTCCAATTTTATTTTGACAAGGGGAAAACCATATGAGCACTCTGAGGTGAGAACAATATCCCCCACCTCCGTTTTCTTTGAAGATCCCAATACTCACCTTGCCTCCAGTGTCCATGACACTGGGCCTGAATGTGTATAAATGTTCTGTAGTGGTCGGAGAGGCTGTTGGTGTGGATTTGCAGCCACATTTCCATCAGTCTGCCCAGGGCAGCTGTGGCTACAGTAGTAGCTTACCACTACAGACGTGGACAAAATTGTTGGCACCCCTCTGTTAATGAAAGAAAAAGCCACAATGGTCACAGAAATAACTTGAATCTGACAAAAGTGGTAATAAATAAAAATTCTATGAAAATTAACCAATGAAAATCAGACAGTGCTTTTGAATTGTGGTTCAACAGAATTATTTTAAAAAACAAACCCATGAAACAGGCCTGGACAAAAATGATGGTACCCCTAGAAAAGATTGAAAATGATGTGATCATAGAGACATGTTCAACCAAGATGTGTCCTCTAATTAACATCACAGGTGTCTACAAACTTGTAATCAGTCAGTCGGCCTATTTAAAGGGTGACAAGTAGTCACTGTGCTGTTTGGTGACATGGTGTGTACCACACTAAACATGGACCAGAGGAAGCAAAGGAGAGAGTTGTCTCAGGAGATTAGAAAGAAAATTATTGACAAGCATGTTAAAGGTAAAGGCTATAAGACCATCTCCAAGCAGCTTGATGTCCCTGTGACTACAGTTGTACATATTATTCAGAAATTTAAGATCCACAGGACTGTAGCCAACCTCCCTGGACATGGTTGCAGGAGGAGACGGATAATACAAATGGTAACAAAAGAGCCCAGAACAACCTCTAAACACATTCAAGGTGAACTCCAAGGTCAAGGTACATCAGTGTCAGATCGCACCATCCATCATTGTTTGAGCCAAAGTGGACTTCATGGGAGACGACCAAGGTGGACACCACCGTTGAAAACAAATCATAAAAAAGCCAGACTGGAATTTGCCAAACTGCATGTTGACAAGCCACAAAGCTTCTGGGAGAATGTGCTATGGACAGACGAGACAAAACTGGAACTTTTTGGCAAGGCACATCAGCTCTATGTTCACAGACGCAAAAATGAAGCATACCAAGAAAAGAACACTGTCCCTACTGTGAAACATGGAGGAGGTTCTGTTATGTTCTGGGGCTGCTTTGCTGCATCTGGCACAGGGTGTCTTGAATCTGTGCAGGGTACAATGAAATCTCAAGACTATCAAGGTATTCTAGAGAGAAATGTGCTGCCCAGTGTCAGACAGCTTGGTCTCAGTCGCAGGTCATGGGTCTTGCAACAGGATAATGACCCAAAACACACAGCTAAAAACACCCAAGAATGGCTAAGAGCCAAACATTGGACTATTCTAAAGTGGCCTTCTATGAGCCCTTATCTAAATCCTATTGAACATCTGTGGAAGGAGCTGAAACATGCCGTCTGGAGAAGGCACCCTTCAAACCTGAGACAACTGGAGCAGTTTGCTCATGAGGAGTGGGCCAAAATACCTGCTGAGAGGTGCAGAAGTCTCACTGACAGTTACAGAAATCGTTTGATTGCAGTGATTGCCTCAAAAGAAACAAAATCTCAAAACAAATCTACCTACGGGTACAAAATAAGTACAAAAAAAAAAAAAAAGGTTGTGCAACAAAATATTAAGTTAAGGGTACCATCATTTTTGTCCAGGCCTGTTTCATGAGTTTGTTTTTTAAAATAATTCTGTTGAACCACAATTCAAAAGCATTGTCTGATTTTCATTGGTTAATTTTCATAGAATTTTTATTTATTACCACTTTTGTCAGATTCAAGTTATTTTAGTTATTAGTTAGTTATTCAAGTTATTCAAGTAATTTATCCAGCGCCTGGTGAGGGAGATCGCTCAGGACTTCAAGACTGTCCTGCGTTTCCTGAGCTTCGCCGTCATGGCTCTGCAGGAGACCAGCGAGGCCCACCTGGTGGTCTCTTCTTCGCTAAGGGGGTCACCATCATGCCCAAAGACTTCCAGCTGGCCCGCTGCATCCGCGGAGAGAGAGCTTAGACTTTCTGCTGCACATTCACCAGCCATAATGCTCTGCACTGTGTGTCTATATATATACATTTATAGTAATATGGACATATGTTTACTAGATGTTGTTTTTTCTTGCCTTCTGATTGTTGCTCTGAGTGCTGCTATCCCTGTGCTGTTGCAATCCTGGAATTTCCCCATTGTGGGACTAATAAAGGCTTATCTTATCTTATCTTATCTTATCTTATCTTATTTCTGTGACCATTGTGGCTTTTTCTTTCATTAACAGAGGGGTACCAACAATTTTGTCCACGTCTGTAATCAATGTCTGTCTGGAGTGAATGAATAGTGGACTCACTCCAATGTCACTTGACATGTAAGGCTCCATATACTGTAAATCTAATCCATTATTATTATTACGTACTAACAGAGAGCACTTTTCAACTTTTCAATATAATTACTGTGGCAGAACCATCATCGACAAATATACAACAAAGTATACAACCCATACTTGCAGGTCAGGATCCCAAGGTGAACCTGTGTAGCAAGTCTGGTGACCCTGGAGAGCTTTACATGTTCTATAGTAAGAGATCATAGGGAGTGTCAACCTTGACCTTTGACCTTTTGACCCCAAAGCTGTAGTAAGAGGTTGTGGTCTGAGAGTGAACCTGTGTACCAGGTTTGGTGGCCCTAGCTTTACTTGTTTTATAGTAATAGTAAATGTAGCATTTAGTATTTACCATAGTGCAACTGCAATGTTAACTTTGAACTTTGACCCCTTGACCCCAAATCCATAGTTTGGTGAGGATGTAAGTCATCCAAGATGTCTATTAGATACAACTCATGTATCGATTTGAAAAGCCTACATCATTTCTTTCAGTAGTTATTGTGTTTAGAAGATTTAGGGAAAATCTGACTTCTGACCTTTGACCTCAAGGTCTTAAAAGGAGAGTGAAATTTCAATATGCGCATCATCAGTGTATATTAAACCATGGTACCATGTTTCAAAACAATCAGAACAAAGCTGTAGGAGGAGTTGATTTCACAAAGGTGGGACAGATGGACGGACGGACAGACGGCTGGACTGACCCATAACATAATCCCCAAAGGGCTCTTCAACCCCTTTGGACTTTGACTGGCGGGGGATAAAAACGGTTTGTACCGGTTGTTTTGCTTCCATTTCAGAAATGAAATGTTGAAGAAACAAAGAGTACAGGGACTGATCATGACCCCTTACCAGACTGGTTTTCATGAGATTTGGTTCCTGGTTATCTAGTCTTGCTATATTCTGTATTTCAGAATATTTTCTGATTTAGTCTCAGTTTTTCTGTTTATCTGAATTTAGATTTTTTGGGTTCCAAGCAGCTGTGCTGTGGGAAACCTATTGTTTTTGTTCTGATTCTTCTACTAATTATTATAATAATTAACCATCATTTGGTGCATAGGAACAAATGAGACCCATTTCTCATCCTGAAGGTACAGGGAAACTACCCTTTCATCCACTGAGGAGAACCTGGTGGACAAAATGCCATCTAACACACTATGACCTTTATTTGGTTCATAAACACAAATGGCAGTGAGGATCGGTTCCTGACCAGAAGAAGCAGGGAGCTGATCTTCTTGTTTAATCCAGTGTACAGACAATGACCTAGGGGATGAAAATCAACCCAAACCTGCTGAAAATGTTAAAGTCCAGACCCTCTCCCACTGACTTCATCTGAGAACTTACTTGTTCTGAAGTTTGTACACCCTCAAATGTTCCAGTTTTCTTTCCAACTTGTGATTTTTAAACTTCTGTCAACTTCTTTTAAGTTGAGCACTAACTAGTGTTATAGTTAAGACCAGACCTTGACCAGGGTGTGCAAACACAAAGACTTTAAATGGTCCAGACTAAGACTGCTGGGCATGTAGGACATGGTCCTGGTCTCAACCCCTTATACTGTTGGACTTGTCCAATCTTGTTCTGGTTTTGATGAGGTCTTCACTACGAAGAGGATTAGGATGACTAAAAAATAAACTGGGGTCATTATTTTTTTCATAATTCTGTCATTAAGAACTCGATAAAGTCAGAGCTCTGAAAAAGGAACATCCCCAGTTTTGACCCCAGTAGTCCCGATGCTCTTCTGTAATCAGAGAAAAAAGTTTCTCACATTGTACACTTTTCTTGTCCAGCGCCGCTCAGTCACAGAAACATTTGTGTTTTAAACCCTCTAAACTGAGCGGCGATCCACATAAAAACATCAGCTGATTTTTTCTGCTTAGCATGAGTGAAGGTGACCCAGAAACAGCTCAGAAAAAAGGATAAAGCCCATGTGTGGATGTTGGACGGACAACCGAAGACTGTTTTGGCTGTTTTGGTCAATTAATGAATGTGCTCTAAAGTTTATTTGATCTGTGTGACCTTTAGGGTTTTGACGAGCTGCAGGTGGGTCAGAATCCATCCATCTGCTTTCATGAGATGGACCAGTAACTGATGTGTAGAAGATCCAAAAAAATTCTGTTTTGCCATAATAAAAAGATAAAAACATGCAAAACGGTTTTAATTGGTAATCCAAATTACACATATACAAGGATTGAAGATATTAGCATGTCATTGTTGAGAGACCACAGCCCAAAGAACCACGAGAGAAAAAAATACGATCTGTACAGAAATTCAGTTTTACAGTGAGGAGCCAGTCTGCAGAAACACGAATAAGGCAAATCATCGTCGTCAGCAGACAGGAGAAACGTTGCCTTTTGTTGTTTTTTTAAGTCACACACAGCAGAGTTTTTCTGAAGGAACCTTTGCTACAAAAACGAGGACCAACACTCCCGTTGATGTTGGCGATCAGCCGCGTAAAAGCCACAAAATTAAAGTTTAAAATAACAGAAGGACGTCAGCTAAAAGTCTACATTACTGTACATGTCTTCGCCTGAGCTCTGGAGAATCACACCGGCAAAAAGACACCAAGTCTGGGTCTGACCACAGAGTCACCGTCAAAGAATGACCAATCAACATAAGGCTCCGGGACCAGATACGGCCCTCCACAATATCATGACTGGACCATTAATAAAGGTGCAACTTTTTCTTATCTTGTAAATAAGCAAACTTTCCCCTAAATCTAAACCAACTTTATTTGTCAGCACTTTAAAAACAACCCAAATGGACCAGAAAAGTACAAAATCCCTAAATCACAAGAATAAAGTTGCAAAATTTATAATAATTAGCAAATTTATGACAAAAGAATATTTTTTAAGAAAAAGAATTGCAAATTTCCAAGGAAAACGTTTCAGCTTCACAAGAGAAAAATTTCAAAATTATAGGGCAAAAGTTGACAAATTTACAAGAACGCTGTTGCACATTGATGACAAAGGTCATCAATGTGCAAAAGTGCAGGAAAAATTCACAAATTTTCACAAAATGGCAGAAGTTTAAGAAAAATGTTTCAAGTTTACAAAAAAGTTTCAAAATGTCAAAAAAATTGTTTCAAATTTGTTAAGAAAATTGTGAACTTAAGAGGAGAAAGTTAATAAATGCAGAAGAAAAAAGTTGCAAAAAATTACTAGAAGGGGGCCACAAATTTCTGAGTAAGAAGCAGCAAATTCAAAGTAGCAATGTGCTGACTTTGCCCCCAGCTGCACTCCTTTTAATTTTTATGTGGTGTTACAGAGTTCAAAGCCATATTTTAATTCTGCTGCCTCATTTTTAGCTCTGCAGTCTGGAGTTTTCAGATTAAATCCACATTTTTGTTGGTGCGACCATCCAAAGTTCAGTTTTACCATCCAGTGTCTATGTGGAAAAATAAACACACACACACACACACACACACACACACAGGGCATCGCAATCAAAATTAGAAAATGAAGAAAACGTTGCTTTTAGTCATTTAATTCATTTCCCCCCACATAAAACGCTCCGTCACAGTTGTTTTATGGCTTACAGGCAGTTTCACCAGTTTTTCCTCTTCTCTGCTTCTTTTTCTCTTGTAAACAATTACAGTTTTTCTCCTCAATTTCAAGTTTTACTCACAATTTAAAGACGTTTGTCCTCTTTTTAACTTATAAATGTGTGTGAATTTATTCTCATGAGTTTGAAGCTTTTCTTCTAGATTTCCAGATACTTTTACTTGTAGATTTGGAAATGACTGTCTTACTTCTCCCTCTGAGTGTGTGAATTTGTGTGCCCCTAGTGGCAGAGTGTGGCTTTGCGCCTGTTGTCTCACTCTGACATGATTGGCTGCATTGGGGATTTGTACTGATTTGCCAGTTTTCGAAGGTGGCAGACATCTGTTGGAGGACTCAATGGATGACACATAATACACCAAAGAAGAAGAACTCAACATTTCCTTTTCCTGTTTTTAGCATTTTAGTCCAGAAAGCTAATATGGCCATGATCGATCACCATCACTTTGTCGGCTTTGTATGCAGAAAATAGCTGCGGGATACAAGCAAAATTTGTGTGGGATAATCACAAGACTTTGTAGATGTGGTAGAGAATTTAAATGACCGACAGAACGCAAAATAACAACCATGATGGATGAAAACGCAGCGACCACACCAGCCAGCCAGCCAGCCCCCCTTTGTCAAAAGTGAGTAATTTCAGTTTTTTTGTGCTTTTTTTAATGTACTGATTTCTTGTTCATATACTTTGAAGATAAGATGATTAGGTACCTCTGTACATAAAACGGTGTCAAAAGACTGAACCATTCTTTGTGTAAATATGTCCAAAGTCCAGTTTTGACTGAATTATGGAATTTAAAGAGGTGCCGCGACATTATGCAAATTAGATGTGTAAATTTATTCCTATCTGAAACTTTGGATCATATTTTACATCTTTCTAATTGACAGTAAGCCATTATCTCTTACCACTTTCAAGTTATAGCCTTGGAAATCTGAACTGTTTTATTGACAAAAAATATTTACCACTCTTGACCACTAGGGGTTATGTCGCAATTCAGTGACAGACTCAGTCAAAGAGCTGCCTGTGCTCTGTCCCCTTTGTAATGTGTTTTTAAATATGTTTTGATTTTATTGTATGGTGCCCAATAAAAGGCACATATAAACTGAATGTATTATTATTATTATTAACATTCTGTAAAAATGTGATTTTTTTTAACGTAAATTTGCAGGTAATTTTCTCATAAATACGAGTCAAAACCAAGACATCCTGGAAATTTACAAAGAAAAAAAAAGCAAATTAACAACATAATTGAATCAAATTTATGAGTTAAATACAGAAATTTATATTGAAAAAAAAGCATGAATTCTGAAGAAAAAACTTGCAAAATCTACAAGATAACTCACAAATGTATAAAAAAAATCACATATTTAAGAAAAAATTGCAAATTTATGAGCAAAAAGTTAACAAATTTACAAATAACGTTGCACAATTTAAAAGACAATTGTTGCAAATTTTTAAGAAATATTTTGCATAAGGAAAAGGTTTTACGAATTCACAAGATAATTGTCATAAATTTATAAAAACAAAGTGCCAAATTTATCAGGAAAATTTAGCAAATTTATGATGAAAAAGTTCATGAATTTCTAAGACAAATCTGCAAATTTAAAAGATTTATTTCACAAACATTAGGGCATAAAAGCTGAAAAATTCTGCGGAAAAAAGTTACGATTACAAATGTCAGATTCATGAGGAGAAAAAAAAGCAAATTTATGAGGAAAAACTAACAAATTTACAAGAAAAACGCTGAAAAAATTTACAAATTGTTTCACATTTATGAGTTAAAAAGTCACTACGAACAAAAAACTTTCTTCATTTCCTAATTTTTATTTTCACCAACGCACCTGTACACAACCGTTCAATCACACACACACACGTTCTCGTAACCATGGCAATGCGCTCCTCCAGTCCGTCACATTGGGTGGCGTCAAAACAGAACATACAAATAAAGATGGGAACAGAAAAAGAAAAAAAACCTGCATGAATGTAAATAAAGGCACGTCAGAGCCCAGTGCTGCTGTTTCAGATTCAAGTGTTAACGAGCGTCTGTAGCATGGCTGTCGGAGCTCCTCCCAGAGCCTGGTCCGGCCGCTCGCCGTCCATTTGTGTTAGCACGGTGGCTAACGCTCACGCCGTGACAGTTAGCCTGAATGCTAGCTGGGGGCTGGCGGCAAAACCGTCCCAGAGAGGCGGTGAGTCTTTTTCACAAGCTTCTTTCCCTCCAAAAAAGTCCCGTTCCCCATCATCATCCCATTGTCATCATCATCATCATCATTATCATCGTCGTCCTGGTCCCCGATGGGGAGCGGCCTTCGTCACGGTGGGAGGTCCAGTGCTAATCGTCGCCACCGCCGTATAGGTCGGCTAGCTTGCGGAAGCGCGGCCCCCAGTCGCCGAGGTAGTCGTAGTCCTGGTCGCCGCAGCTGGAGGCGGAGTGGAGGGAGCTGAGGGAGCCGGCGGTGGAACCGCTGCCCTCGTAGTCAAACACCAGCAGGGAGTCGTAGGGAGGGGCCGTGGGGTCATTATCAGCCGCCTTAAGACCCTGGAGGAGGAGGGGGAGGGAGCGTCAGTACAGAGGAACATTCTTGAACATTCATCACTTTACTCAACTGTTCAGAAATTCTTTTTTTTCCAGGTTAGGGGAAAACACCCCCTGTCCCTCCTTGATTTACACCTATAGATGGGGATGGAGGATGGCAGGTTAATAAGGGGGACGATTGCTAATGGGGGGGTAGCATCCCCCATCAGGTCACCTCGTGGTTATGAATATAAATAAGCTTTTGTTGGGTTTTTTTCCACCTTTTTAAAGACTTCTGTCCACAGTAAAACTGGTTAGGGGCTAAAGAGTGGCCCTTGGGCCACAGGTTTGAAGACCGCAGGTTCATGGTGAGGGTGGGGGACAGGCGGGGGGAGGAAGGAGGATTATGGAGCTTTTAGGAGGAGTTTAAGAGCAGCTGGAGGATATGGGTCAGATGGACAGATGCTGCATCCATCTGAGGTTAACACCATTAAAAACGGGGGGGGGGGGGGGTCTGACAAAAATCACCAAATATCCAGTGTGGGGTGGTGGGGGGGTCGCATTTACAAAACATAAAATGTAAGACTAAACAATCCTTTCATCACAACCATCTCCATCCGCCATACCTCGTGGATGAATTCTCCAATGTCTCCAGGGTGGGGGGCCACAGAGCGGAGGGGGTACTGGTGATCGTGGTGGAGGGGCCGCTCGTCCAGACGGCGGATCCCCACTTTGACGCAGTCGGGCTCCAGGGCATCGGGCTGCTGCAGCTGACTCAGGTCGTAGTCCTGAAGACAGAAATGAGAAGAGAAAATATGGAGACGTCACATGACCAGGCTCACATTGTTATGACTACAAACGTCAGATGATCAGGCTTGCATTGCCATGGCCACAAATGTCACATGACCAGGGTCACATCAACACGGCTACAAACGTCACATGACCAGGGCCACGTCGACATGGCTACAAAAGTCACATGAACAGGCTTACATCATTACAGCTACAAACGTCAGATGATCAGGCTTGCATTGCCATGGCCACAAACGTCACATGACCAGGCTCCCATCATCAGGGTTACAAATGTCACATGACCAAGCTCACATTGTCATGGCTACAATCGTCACATGACCAGGCTCTTGTCGTCATGGCTACAAATGTGACATTGCCACATTGTTTCTTCATAATTTTGTTTCTTCGCAATTTAGTTTCTTTTTTCATATTTTTGCTTTTTCATAATTTTTCTTATTTGTAATTTTGTTTCTTTTTTGTATAATTTTGTTTCTTCATGATTTTATGTGTTTTGTTCATATTTCTGGATTTGCGTTTAGCCGCAGTGAGCCAGCGGCTGCGTGGATCACGGCGAGGTTTTAACCTCCTGCTCTCTGCTTGTTTCTGTGGTTCATCACTTCTTCACTGTCAATCATAAAACCATAGTGTGGATCATCCTGTTAGATGCTGGACATTAAATGCTCCTCATCATCCTGTCTCTGGCCTGAGAACCGAATTGCAACAGTTATGTGGTTAAACTGGTCCTGTGTGGGTACCAGCATCACGCCGCTGCCACACCACCACCACCACTCACCGACGAACAGAAAACCAGCAGGGGCCATTTTTGCCTCCCTGTTCCAGCTGTTTACCGGCTGGAGTGAGGATTTCTGTGAGGCAGACAGCCCGGTACAGCTGTTCCCGGGGACAAATGAAACGGACTCTAATGGGGCTCTAATTAATGTTGCTGACAGCAGTACAGTCACCTCATCTGACTGGACCGGAGGGCAGGGGCATCGAGTGTGGATTCTGAGTCACCGCCTCTCTGCTGCTGAATGATGAACCATGCCTGTTCTCTGGAGCCGCAGGTTGGAAACCCACGTTTATATTTAATAATAATAATACATCAGATTTATATAGCACTTTTCATAGACACTGAGAGACGCTTTACAATGGATACATTATTCATTCACTCCTCTTATGCTTGTTTGTTTGTGTGTTTCTGTGACCTGATGGGGGACTACGGAAGCAAATTAGCAGTATTGCTAAATCTGGCATACTTACATTTGTATTAATGTTCATTAGAATGTAATGTCGCTTTCAAATAAACATTAAACCTAAACTAAACACAGACAGACAATGGTAGCAGTAAGCTACTTCTGTAGCCACAGCTGCCCTGGGGCAGCCTGACGGAAACGTTGCTGCTAATCCGCTCCAAAGCCTCTCCGCCCACTGCTGAACATTTATGCACATTATTACTCAGTGTCATGGACATTGGAGGCAAGGTGGGTAAAGTGTCTTGCCCAGGGACACAACGGCAGGATGGCTGGGGACAGCGGGATTCAAACCACCAACCCTCTGGTATTTCAGTGAAAGGTTTGATTTAGTTTCTTTATTTTCATCATTCATTGTATCAGCTAACATGAGCTAAACTTGTGCCAGCTCTGGATGTAGCAGTGGAGCTAGTGCTGATCTGGTAATGAGTTACTCAGCAGTAGTAATAATTACAGTGTTTACTCAGCAGAAAGTACTCAGAAACCTTAACTTCAACAAATGACTAATTATTTTTTGATATATTAGTAGAATCATATACGTATATTATTATGATTAGTAAAACAATACAACCATAATAGTATGGTACAACTCCGACACTACAGATAATAACTATCATATACAGAATATCTTGATGACTAGAAGAATATCATATATACATAGTATGCTTATGTATGTACTGTATACTGTATGTGTGTGGGTAGGTGAATGTGGACAAAATTGTTGGCACCCCTCTGTTAATGAAAGAAAAACCCACAGTGGTCACAGAAATAACTTGAATCTGACAAAAGTGGTAATAAATCAAAATTCTATGAAAATTAACCAATGAAAATCAGACAATGCTTTTAAGATAAGATAAGATAAGATAAGATAAGCCTTTATTAGTCCCACAACGGGGAAATTCCAGGATTGCAACAGCACAGGGATAGCAACACTCAGAGCAACAATCAGAAGGCAAGAAAAAAACAAGCAAGCAAGAGCAGCTAATATACATATGTACATATTACTATAAAATATATATATATACACACACACACAGACACACAGTGCAGAGCATTGTAGCTAGATGGAATAAATATGTAAATATATAAACACCCACAGTACGGAGCATTGCAGCTAGGTGGAATAAATATGTAAATATATAAACACACACAGTGCGGAGCATTGTTGCTAGATGGAATGAAACAGCATAACCGTCTACTTAGTTATCCTACATGGTATGATTATGTGCCCATACATATTCTCACCCTCAATAGCGACCGGTATGTTCCTAGTTGTATGCCGGAGGGGACCATAGTGTAAGTCTATTGCATCTTTTGCATTCAAAAAACTATTAGTTTGTTACGTCTTTTTGCTATCTCTGCGAGCAGCCCTGCTTAGGTTGTACAGTCTGACAGCCGTTGGTAGGAAGGACCTACGAAACCTCTCGGTTGTGCACCTGGGATGATGTAGTCTGCTGCTAAATGAGCTCCTCAGTGCATCCAGTATGTCCTGCATAGGGTGGAACTCGGACTCCAGCAGAGATGACAGTTTAGCCACCGTCCTTCTCTCTCCTATCTCCTCCATCGGATCAAGGCGCTGCCCCAGGACAGAGCTAGCTTTCTTAATCAGTTTGTTCAGTCTCTTCCTATCGGCTGCAGTAATGCCACTGCCCCAGCAGACCACTCCAAAAGTGATGGCTGATGCCACCACCGTGTCATAGAATGACTTCAGCAGCGCCCCTTGTACACCAAAAGACCTGAGTCTCCTCAGCAGGAACAGCCTGCGCTGTCCCTTCTTGTAGAGTGCATCAGTATTGTGTGACCAGAATGTGGTCACACAATACTGTGTGACCACAGTATACTGTGGTCACACAGTGGTATACTGTGTGGTATACTGTGGTATACACAGTGGTATACTGTGTGTGTAATTTGAATTGTGGTTCAACAGAATTACTTTAAAAAACAAACTCATGAAACAGGCCTGGACTAAAATGATGGTACCCTTAACTTAATATTTTGCTGCACAACCTTTTGAGGCAATCACTGCAATCAAACGATTTCTGTAACTGTCAATGAGACTTCTGCACCTCTCAGCAGGTATTTTGACCCACTCCTCATCAGCAAACTGCTCCAGTTGTCTCAGGTTTGAAGGGTGCCTTCTCCAGACGGCATGTTTCAGCTCCTTCCACAGATGTTCAATAGGATTTAGATCAGGGCTCATAGAAGGCCACTTTAGAATAGTCCAATGTTTGGCTCTTAGCCATTCTTGGCTGTTTTTTTTTTTCCACAATATCTTTATTGAACCTTTTTTTTTTTTTTTTTTTTAACAAACATGATACAAACAATCAAACACTAACACTAAAGTACTACAAAAAAAAAAAAAAATGCACTAAAAACACCAACAACCACCAACAAAATCAAGTCTTCAACAATGCTCCTCTGTTTAGTCTAGACAATCCAATACATAAGTATACATATTATGTTCACCAGTTTGGAATTTACAAGGTCCACACACATCATTCACCTTCTTCTTCAAGAGTTATGTTTAAATTTTTTACATAATCAATAAAAGGTCTCCATATATTCTCAAACACAATTTCCTTTGATTTTAGTATATATGTTATTCTTTCTAATGGAAGGTTTGTTAACATCTGTCTTAACCACTGAGTCACATCTGGTCTATGAGTCTTTTTCCATAATAGTGCAATACATTTTTTGGCATTAAGCAAACTGAGGTCTATGAATGTTCTTTCACTTTTATTAAAATTATGCTTTTCTGGGTACAGACCCAACAAAAACAGTTTAGGATTCAATATGATTTGTTTTGAGATTATTTTTTCAATTGTTACCCTCACCTCTTCCCAAAACATTCTTATTAATCTACATTCCCATAAACAATGAAATAGGGTTCCTTTACTTTCCATGCATTTTGTGCATGTATCTGGTATATTTTTGTTATATCTATTTAACTCCTCCGGTGTAACATACATCCGCATTAACCATTTGAAATGTATCAATTTAAGGCGTGCATTTATTGATTTGGTTTGAGCTTCTGTACAAGCCAATTCCCATTGTTCCTCTGAAATTTCAATTTGCAGATCTTCTTTCCAGTAGTTTAATCTTTTCAGTGAATTTTCACTTGAAGATAGTGTCAATGAGTTATAAAACTCTGAAATAATACCCTTTCTTTTACTATCTTTCATCATCATTTTTTCCAAGGATGAATAAATAGGTCGAGTGAGAGCTTTATTTTGATTTGATCGAATAAAGTTTCTAAGTTGAAGATATTTAAAAAAATGTGTTCTATTGAGATTAAATTTGATCCTCAGCTCTTCAAAAGACATTATGTTGTCTGCACATGGCAAATATAAATCCTGAATCTTTTGTATCCCTTTTTCTTGGCTGTTTTTAGCTGTGTGTTTTGGGTCATTATCCTGTTGCGAGACCCATGACCTGCCACTGAGACCAAGCTGTCTGACACTGGGCAGCACATTTCTCTCTAGAATACCTTGATAGTCTTGAGATTTCATTGTACCCTGCACACATTCAAGACACCCTGTGCCAGATGCAGCAAAGCAGCCCCAGAACATAACAGAATCTCCTCCATGTTTCGCAGTAGGGACAGTGTTCTTTTCTTGGTATGCTTCATTTTTGCGTCTGTGAACATAGAGCTGATGTGCCTTGCCAAAAACTTCCAGTTTTGTCTCGTCTGTCCATAGGACATTCTCCCAGAAGCTTTCTGGCTTGTCAGCATGTAGTTTGGCAAATTCCAGTCTGGCTTTTTTATGATTTGTTTTCAACAGTGGCAAATTAGAAGTGTAAATTTACTCCTATCTGAAACTTTGGATCATATTCTATATCTTTCTAGTTGACAGTAAGCCATTATCTCTTACCACTTTCAAGTTATAGCCTTGCAAAGTTCTGACATCTGATCTGAATATTTTCTTGGAAAAAATCTTTACCACTGTTGACCACTAGGGGTTATGTTGCAGTTTGGCTACATACACAGTTAAGATGTTAACTTTATCTAAGGTGGGCACATGACTGGAAAAAAGACCCGAATGATCATGTTTGCTGAACACAAAAGGAGAGGAGGTTAGCGGACAACCAGAAATGCGATGGCTAACAGTGCTAATGATGCTAACAATGCTAATGTCTAATAGACTCAGTTAGAACACCAGTAACAGTAGAGGAGAGACTAACCTAGGATTTACACTGACTCTGGATGCAGTCCATTGCAGATGCAGTGTGGGTGTTCTGTTGCATTCATCCCTACCAGCTCCATTTGCGTTTTGCAGCAGCATGGATAAGAACAAGGTTTAAAATACAAGATCGTGCGAGAAATATACAAGATAATGCAAGATCTCGAGAAAGACCCGAGTGATGAACTGATCGTGATCATGTGATAGCAACAAGGAAGTGTGAAGTAGCGGCTCTCCACCTGGATTTTTGTGCTGTACATAAAATAATTAGCCCGTTAATCTTAATTCTATAAAGTGTTTGTATGTTAAGTCAAGTTTTTACCTTCTCTGACACAGTGGTGGAGGAGTAGACCTCAGAAAATAACGGACCATCCTTTAATCATTTTTAATGAACAAAAAGCTATTAAATACCATGAGATACTGCAGCATTTCCTTGCGGATTGGATCGAACATCTGTCAGAAATAGACTCATTGCGTTTCATTAGTGAACTGAATTTGACAAGCCGGATTTGTTCAGCAGTGGTCCGGACCAGGTGGGGATTAGAAAATTGGCAAGAATGGGAACTATATGCTGCGGAGGCCGGATCGCAGCCATAACATACTGCATCTGCAGTCAGTGTAAATCCACGCTGAGTGTTTTTAAATGACAGATAATGGAAGTGTTTTCATGTCATCAGGAGTTTCCTCCTGCTCAGTAAAACCAGTTTTAACATTAGCCAAAAACTAATGATGATGATCACCAGGCCCGTTAATAACAGCGTAAAAGACCATCTGAGTGCAGATTAAAGCTCACCACCTTTTTAGAGTCAGCCCTCAAGTAAATGTGAAACATATGTGACAGATAACTCTCATAAGCAAACAACCATCATCAACTAAACTCACCATAACAGCTGTGTGGTTCTCCACTGGTTTCCCTCACACCACGGGTTAATGTCTGGCTGTAGGTTATTGTTTGTCCTGATCCTCCTCTACTCCTGGTTCTTCACTATCAGGCTGTGGTTCCTCAGGTGACTACAGAGGATTAACTACTACAGTCCTCACTGATGGGGACTGGGTGGTCTCTAGGTCCCAGTAGGGGTGTCAAAGTCAGGCTGCTGTTTTAGAGGAGGGGCTGACAATCTGTGGCTAAAACCACTTTAAAAGTTGTTCTCAGGCTCTGGAATATCTGTTTATTGAAACACTTCTCTACATATTTATTAGCTGGTGTGGCTACTTAGGAACTGCATTCAACATTAACGGTGAAGCTGCTGTGAGCCAAGCTCTAATCATGTCAGTTGATGTGCTGTGTCACTGTAGCAGCCTTCCAGGAAACACTTAGTGCTTTCTGGTCTCCAGGGAAATTGCCTTAAGAGGGTTTTTTAGGAACAGTAATAGTGGACTGTGGTTGACCTTGGGCTTTTGCTGGCTGTAACGACCGACCTCGAGGAGAGCTGCTGAGAGGGTCGGACAGGAGGGAGGAGCTGTCAGAGTTATTCTGGAGATATGACGGGAATAAGATAAGGTAAGATGAGATAAGTTAAGCCTTTATTAGTCCCACAATGGGGAAATTCCAGGATTGCAGCAGCAAAGGGATAGCAGCACTCAGAGCAATAGTTAAGATAATAAGAAAAGAACTGATTAGCCAAAGCAGTAAATAAATATACAGTGATGTGAACACATCAGGACACCCTGTATGAGCCTGTGTGTGTTTTTTTTAACATATGTGGACATATGGATATTTAATATCAATGTTACAAATACTGGGAGATTCACGTAAAACAGCTAAACAATTAAAAATGAATTAAATACTTTTTTTTTTCAAATTTTCTGTAAAATGTAATTCTAAACAAATAGTGAGGAATAAATTAGGACACCCCCATCTGTTTTAGAACACCCCCACATTCATTCCCACTTACAATGGCTAAAATAAATATTAAAAAATGCAAATAAAAACATAAATAAGGTTAGACATAGATATGTGAACATTTTTTAATAAAGAACTGAATATTTAATGGGGTGTCTTAATTTTTTCATGACTGTAGATTGTATCAGCAGCATTATAGTTTGTTAAATTATGCAGCAGAATATAACTATGGACCCAGACAGTATATTTCACATTGAATCAACAGTGTTGCTGTCGATAGTAATTGTTATTGTCTTAGTTGTGTATTGAAGGGGACGATCTCTATTGTGCAGAGTTGTGACGTATAATATGACCACTGTGAGCAGCCCTGGTTAGGTTATAAAGTCTGACAGATGTAGGTAGGAAGGACCTGCGGAACCCCTCCCTCAAGAACTTAGGATAATAATAATAATAATATTAATGCATCCATTTTATATAGCACTTTATCATATATACTCAAAGACGCTTTACAAATAGGTACATTATTCACTCACTCCAGACAGACAGTGGTAGCAGCAGCTACTTCTGCAGCCACAGCTGCCCTGGGGCAGGCTGACAGAAACGTGGCAGCCAGTCTGTGCCAACGGCCTTTCCGGCCACCACCGAACATTTTTATACATTTATACACATTCATACCCAGTGTTTATGGACACTGGAGGCAATGCGGGTGAAGTGTCTTGCCCAGGGACACAACGGCAGGATATCTGGGGAGAGCGGGATTCGAACCGCCAACCATCTGGTTATTAGACGACCTGCTCTACCTCCTGAGCCACTGCCGCCCCTGATGGTACAGCCTACTGAAGAATGAGCTCCTCAGTGTGTTCAGGGTGTCCCGCATGGGGTGGGACCCAGACTCCAGCAGAGATGACAGCTTAGCCACCATCCTCCTCTCTCCTGTCTCCTCCACTGGGTCAAGGCGGCGCCCCAGAACAGAGCTAGCTTTTCTGATCAGCCTGTTCAGTCTGGCTGTTGTGATGCTGTGATGCTGCTGCCCCAGCAGACCACTCCAAACGTGATGGCTGATGCCACCACCGAATCGTAGAAGGTCTTCAGGAGTGCCCCTGCACTCCAGAAGAGGGTGAACAGGAAGGGAGCCAGAACTGTTCCCTTGGGGGGGTCCCCGTGCTGCCGATGATGGTATCAGACACACAGTCCTGGACGCTCATAAACTGTGGTCGGTCTGTGAGGTAGCCCAGGATCCACGATGACAGGTGCTGGTCCACCCCTGTGCTCAGCAGCTTGTCCCTCAGGATCACTGGTTGGATGATGCTGAAAGCACTGGAGAAGTCAAAGAACATGATCCTCACAGTGCTCCCAGGCTTCTCCAGGTGGGACAGGGAACGATGTAGAAGGAAGATCACTGCATCCTCCACCCCAATGCCATGCTGGCAGGAAAACTGAAGTGGGTCCATCGCTGGTCCCACCAGGGGGGGAGGTGGGCGAGGAGCAGCCTCTCCAGGGTCTTCATCAGGTGTGATGTGAGGGCCACTGGTCTGTAGCTGTTCAGGTCCTCGGGGTGCGGGGTCTTTGGTACGGGTACCACACAGGATGTTTTCCACAGCTTTGGTACCGTCCTCAGATTCAGGCTCAGGCTGAAGATGTGCTCCACGATCCCACGCAGCTGGTCTGTGCAGGACTTGAGGAGCTTCAACCTGATGCCAACCGGACCTGCAGCCTTCCTCGTCTTGATTTTTTTTAAGATCAGCTCTCACCTGGGTCTTCATGAGGGACAGACTGGAGCAGGGGGGCTGTGCACTGAGAGCTGGGGAGAGGGGGTTAGTGGACAGCGGGACTAGATGAAGGTGGAGGCGGCAGTGGTTGGTGATCAGGCAGAGAAGAGGGCGGTTGGTCAAACCTGTTAAAGAACAGGTTCAGGTTGTTCACCCGCTCCCTGCCCCCCCGTGGCCTGGGAGGAGGTATTCTGGTGCCCAGAGGTGGTTTTGAGTTTTTCTCCAGACACCGCTGACGTCACTCTGCTGCAGCTTGTCCTCCATCTTCTTCCTGTAGCTGTCCTCCCCCCCTCTGATCTTCCTCCTTAGCTCCCTCTGTACGGACTTCAGCTCGAAGCATGAGGGGAAATATGAGGAGAAATATGAGGGAAAGATTAACAAAATATGAGGAAAATATGAGAGAATTATGAGAGGAAATATGAGGAAAATATGAGGGAAATATGAGAGAAATAAGAGCAAAATATGAGGGGAAATATGAGGAAAATATGGGAGAAATATTAACAAATTATGAGGAGAATTATGAGGGAAATATGAGAGAATTATGAGAGGAAATATTAACAAAATATGAGGGGAATATGAGAGAATTATGAGGGGAAATATGAGGAAAATATGAGGGAAATATAAGAGAAAAAAGAGCAAAATATGAGGGGAAATATGCTGAAAAAATGAAGGGAAATATTAGAGTAAAATTAGGGGAAAATAAAAGGAAATATGAGGAAAATATGAGAGAATGATCAGGGAAATATGAGAGAATTATGAGGGGAAATATGAGGAAAATATGAGAGAAATAAGAGCAAAATATGAGGGGAAATATGATGAAAATATGAAGGGAAATATGAGAGTAAAATCAGGGGAACAATAAAATGAAATATGAGGAAAATATGAGAGAATGATCAGGGAAATACGAGGAAAATATGAAGGGAAATATGAGAGTAAAATTAGGGAAAATATAAAAGGAAATATGAGGAAATATGAGAGAATGATGGGGGAAATATGAGGATGTTATGGCCGCGGCTCTTTATGTTTTGTTCTGTGTTCTGTTTGGTGTTTTTCTGCTGCAGTGAGTCATCTTCTCCATAGAGGATCTTCGCTAGTGCAGCGTGCCATAGCTGGGTGGGGCTGAAATTGGCGTCAACGCCAGCTTAAAACCTCTGGCCAGACCTGGTCACAGTTGGCAGCCTGACAGCGGCAGCGTCTTGTTTCGACCTCCAAAATAGAGCACTTGTTTCGTTTGTTAGCTATTTTAGGCATACGGAGACCTTCCCATCACATGGAAGCCGCTACTGTCAGTCCTGTCACACCTGTCAGATCGGTGAATCAAGTTATTCCTCCAGCTCCTTGGACCCAACTCTGGTAATCGGTGAACCGCTTGACCATATAATCCTGGACTGCGTGGATCCACTTCCCAAACCAAAATCTGGTAATCAGCATCTCCTGATGCTGATGTGCGCCACAACTCATCATCCTGAGGCCGTGCCTTCGTCCCCACTTAAAGGTAAAGTTGCTGTCAAGGCACTGGTGAACTTTTTTTCTAAATTTGGCTTAGCTTAACTTAAATCAGTTCAGACGGACCAAGGTTCAAATTTCACATCCAAAATTTTCACTCAGGTTCTGTCGTCACTTTCCATAAAACACCAGAAATCAAACGCATATCATTCAGAATCCCAGGGCGCACTCGACCGGTTTCACCAAACTCTGAAGTCAGTGATGAGGAAATTCTGCCTTGAATCAGGAGAAGAGTGGGATGAAGGGCTGCCATTCTCCCTCCTTGCGGTGAGGGAAAGTGTGCAGGAGTCCACTGGTTTAAGATAAGATAAGATAAGCCTTTATTAGTCCCACAATGGGGAAATTCCAGGATTGCAACAGCACAGGGATAGCAACACTCAGAGCAACAATCAAGAAGACAAGAAAAACAAGAGCAGTGAATATACATATGTACACATAAATATATAAATATATATACACACAGTGCGGAGCATTGTAGCTAGATGGAATAAACAGCATAACCGTCTACTTAGTTATCCCACATAGTATGAATGTGTACCCATACATATTGTCACCCTCCCTAGCGATCGATATTGTCCTAGTTGTATACTGGAGGGGACCATTGTGTAAGTCTGTTGCGTCTTTTGCATTCAATACTATTAGGTCGTCACGTTTTTTTTGCTATCTCTGTGAGCAGCCCTGCTTAGGTTGTACAGTCTGACAGCCGTAGGTAGGAAGGACCTGCGAAACCTCTCGGTTGTGCACCTAGAATGATGTAGTCTACTGCTAAATGAGCTCCTCAGTGCATTCAGTATGTCCTGCATAGGGTGGAACTCGGACTCCAGCAGAGATGACAGTTTAGCCACCGTCCTGCTCTCTCCTATCTCCTCCACTGGGTCAGGGCGCTGCCCCAGGACAGAGCTAGCTTTCTTGATCAGTTTGTTCAGTCTCTTCCTATCGGCTGCTGTAATGCTGTTGCCCCAGCAGACCACTCCAAAAGTGATGGCTGATGCCCCCACTGTGTCGTAGAATGTCTTCAGCAGTGACCCTTGTACACCAAAAGACCTGAGTCTCCTCAGTAGGAACAGCCTGCGCTGTCCCTTCTTGTAGAGTGCGTCAGTATTGTGTGACCAGTCTAGTTTATTGTTCAGATGAACACCCAGGTACTTATAGGATGTCACCATCTCAATGTCTGTTCCCTATATAGTTACTGGTGCTGTGAGGGGCTGCCCACGCCTGCGGCAGTCCACCACCAGCTCCTTAGTTTTCCTTGCGTTGATCTGGAGGCAGTTCCGATGGCACCAGTCCACGAAGTCCTGGATAAGTCCTCTGTACTCAGCTTCATCTCCGTTGGAGATGAGGCCAACGATCGCCCTGCAGTTTCAGCCCTGCAGAGCTCGTGTTTGGACACACTGTGCACAGACCTTTGCGACTGTCTGACACAGCTGTTAAAACTCAAAATGTGCTCGATTAGGTCAGCTCGTTTAGAGAGTGTCTGCATAAAGCATGCGATGCTGCACGCATTGCACTCTCTGAGGCTCAGGTCAGAATGAAGAAGAAATTTAAAAAAAATCAATTAAGAGAGATTTTGAAATCAATGATCAGGTTCTCGGTCTGCTGCCTGTTCCTGGATCAGCTCTCCAGGCAAAATTTTGTGGTCCATATACAGTCATGTGAAAAAATTAGGACACCCCATTAAACATTCAGTTCTTTATTAATAAAGCTTCACATATCTATGTCTGACCTTGTTTTTGTTTTATTTGCATTTCTTTACATTTATTTTAGCTGTTGTAAGTGAGAATGAATGTGGGGGTGTCCTAAAAAAGATGGAGGGTGTTCTAATTTATTCCTCAATATTTGTTTAGAATTACATTTTACAGAAAATTTGGAAAAAGTCTTTAATTCATTTTTAATTGTTTAGTTGTGTTACATGAATTTCCCAGTATTTTTAACATTGATATTGAATATCCATATGTCCAAATATGTTAAAAAACACACAGGCTTATACAGGGTGTCCTAATTTTTTCACATGACTATAGGATAAAAAAGAGACTTAGTGAAACGGACTATGTAATTAGTACCCCAGATGGTAAGAGAAAATCCCATGTGAGTCATATTAACACGTTAAAACCCTATTTTGTTCGTGAGGCCAGTGAAACCAGTCCGGTTTCTGTTGGATCCTCCGTTTCCTCCCCCTTGGTGCCAGCAGTCGTGGTCACTGCTGGGTCTCCTTCTCAATATTCCTCTGAAAATGATGGATTGCATATTAAATCCGCTGACCCTGATGCACATCTTCAAACTCCACCATTTTAGATAATCTTAAAGCCTATTTGTCTCACCTCGATGCCTCTGCTCAGGAGGATGTTTGCGGTTTAATTCATGACCATCTCTCTCTGTTTTCAGACACCCCATCTCGCACCACAGTTCTGGCCCGTGACATTGACGTGGGTGACCATCCTCCGATAAAGCAAAACCCATATCGTGTGAATCCCACAAAACATGCTCTCTTTTGTCAGGAGGTTGACTACTTATTAGAAAACGGATTAGCTGGACCTAGCTCCAGCTTTTGGAGCTCGCCCTGCATTTTAGCACCAAAAAGTGATGGAACGCAGTCGTCGGCCTCCGTCGGTCTATGATGACCATGGAAGAGAATCCTAAACGTCTACTCTGCTGGAACAGCACCGCCTGTGGCTGAACAGGCCGATGCGTGAATGGCAGTCCCTGTCACACGGTCGCACTTGTGGGTGGTCTCCGTGCTGCTGGGTCTGTGGCGGTTCTTCCTGCGGGTCCTTTTTTCATCTGCAGCAGCAGTCAGTCTCTCTTCACCCGCCTTGAGCTGTCTGGTCAGGGTGCCTCTCCATTTGGAGCGGTCCGTTGCGAGGTCCTCCCAGCGCTCTGTGTTGATCTCCAGGGCCTTCATGTCTCTCTTGCAGACATCTGTAAAGCGCAGCTGTGGGCGGCCAACGTCTCTCTTGCCAGTTGCCAGTTCTCCGTAGAGGACGTCTTTGGGGATTCTGCCATCCTCCATACGGTGAACGTGGCCTAGCCAGCGGAGCCTGCACTGTCTGAGTAGAGTGAACATGGAGGGAAGGCCGGCGCGGGACAGAACTTCTGTGTTGGGCACTTTGTCCTGCCAGGATATGTCCAGGATGTGGCGAATGCAGCGCAAGTGGAAGGAGTTCAGTCTCTTTTCCTGCCGGGCGTATGTTGTCCATGTCTCACTCCCATAGAGCAGTGTGCCGATGACGCAGGCGTTGTACACTGCCATCTTCATCTTGACAGAGAGTTTGGGATTCTCCCACACACGTGTGGTGAGGCGAGCGAGTGTGAAGGCTGATTTTCCAATCCTCTTGTTGATCTCTGTATCAAGGGAGAGGTTGTTGCTGATCGTGGACCCCAGGTACATGAACTGATTCACGACCTCCAGCTCGTAGTCGTCAATGGTGATGGTTGGTGGTGCTTCCGTGCCTTGCGCCAAGACGTTAGTCTTCTTCAGGCTGATGGTAAGCCCGAAGTCTTTGCATGCCTGGGAGAAGCAGTCCATCAGGGTCTGAAGCTCCTGCTGTGTGTGGGTTGCGACTGCAGCGTCGTCTGCGAACAGCATGTCTCTGATTAGAGCCTCGCGTACTTTGGTTCTGGCTTTCAGGCGGGCAAGGTTGAAAAGCCTGCCGTCAGATCTTGTGTGCAGGTAGATTCCCTCTGTTGCAAATACAAATCATAGCATAATCTAGGTGGGGGTTTCATTGCCCTGGTTGTTGTTTATTATATATGTACATATATCCCTTTGGCAAATTGCACAGTTTGAAAATGACGCGCTGCTACGGATGGGAAACAACATGTTAACGTTCATTAATCCTCCAGAACCGTGACGTGCTCAGCCACAGATATTTTCAAAGATCTATCAGGTACGTACAGTGGCATAAAATGTTTTCTCGTGTGCCGCTGGTCCTGTTTTAGTGCGGTCGCTTTCTCACCTGCAGGGCCACACCAGAGCTCTCCATTTGATTCATACTGAGACCACCACTTTCAGGTGGTCCCAGTTTGTTTTTTTGGTGTGCACTTGAGTGCGATTACCATGTTCTCACCAGACAAAACGAACTGCACTAATGGAGAAAACAAACTTGAATTCGACTGAAATGAACTAAAGCCTGTAGGTGTGAAAGCACCCTCAGAAATTTTGGCATTTGTCACCCCTGACCATTTCTTGCTATACACAGTAATGCCCTTTGGTCACCACGTTTCAACATCTTGTGTAGAGCCCTGGCAGGGGTAGGGAACTGTGAAGTGTATCTAGATGTTGTGGTATTTTCTAATTCCTGGGCTGAGCACATTAATACCCTCAGCACCATTTTTGGCAGATTGCAAAAGGCCTCATTGACGCTTCACTTGGCAAAATGTGATTTTGCTCAGGCTACTGTTATATATTTGGGGAAGGAGTTAGGTCAGGGTCTGGTTCATGCACTCACAGCAAAGATTCAAGCAATTTTAGATTTCCTCATGCCTCAAACCCTCCGTGAGCGCCGACGTTTCTTGGGAATGACATATGGCTTCTGCAAGAATCTTGCAGCTGTAGAAGCTCCTGTGTAGTAGCTCCTCTCACCATCCTTACAAGCAGCTCAGAACAGTTTGTCTGGTCAGGCGCATGCCAGAGAGCATCTGCCAAAGCTCTTTTATGTAGCACACCCGCTCTCGCTGCTCCAGATTTTGCCCGACCTTTTAAACTAGAAGTAGATGCTAGTGTCTGTGGAGCAGGTGCTGTCCTACTGCAGGAGGATGAGCAGGGTGTGGATCACCCCACTGGCTACTTCTCTAAAAAATTCAACATTCATCAAGTACAGCACCGTGCAGAAGGAAACTCTCTCATCGTTGCTGATCCTACAATACTTTGAGGTCTAAGTAGGTTCAAGTTCATTGCCTGTCGTAGTCTATACTGACCACAGTCCCTTGGTATTTTTTGTCCCACATGCAAAATTCCACTCAGAGACTGATAAGATGGTCCTTAATGACTCAAGACTACAACCTGGAAATTAAACATAAAAAGGGAACTGAAAATGTGATGCTGATGCATTTTCTTGTGTTCCTACCTGAAGTCCTGGCAGCGGAAGGTGAAGGACAGAGCTGTGTGGAGGAATCTGATCAGACCTAAATGAAACAGTCATTGTCGCCTCCTGACAGACTGTAATGATGATGACCTGAAGTCAGACATCTTTGGAGAAGAGTCTGGTCTTTAGGGAGGGAGGTGTTATGGCCCCCGGCCCTTTGTTTGTGTTTTTCTCTGTGTTCTGTTGGTGTTTTTCTGCTGCAGTGAGTCATCTTCTCCATAGAGGATCTTCACCAGGGCATCGCGCCACAGCTAGGAGGAATTTGCTGCGGATTGGCTGAAACTGGCGCCAACACCAGTTTAGAACCTCCGGCCGGACTGGGTGACAGTTGGCAGCCTGACAGCAAAATAGTGTGCTTTGTTAAGTTTGTTGTTAGTTATTTTGTGATTATTTTGTTGATAGTTGCTTTGTGACCTTTTTCCTAAAGGACTTGTAAATACTCGTGTGTATAAACTGGTAAGACCACATCATTGTCCATATTCACAGAGCAGAAGGGCTGAGCTGCCTATTTCTTTGTGTCTGTTTTCTCCTGTTTTGTTAGTGTAGGCAGTCAGGCGTGGGCCTGTCTTTGTTCCTTTTCTTTCACATAGGAACGAGGTAGCAGGGACCGGGACCGGGCTTTTCCCATTCTGATTACGGTGCGCTCCTTTTCCCCTAGACAGGGGCGGAACAGAGAAAAATATGAGGGAAATACAAGAGAAATATATGGAAAATATGAGAAAATTATGAGGGAAATATTAACAAAATGAGAGAAATATGAGGGAAATATGAGAGAAATATAACAGAAATATGAGGAAAAAATTAGAGAATTATGAGCAAAATATTAACAACATATGAGGGAAATATTGACAAAATATGATGGAAATATGAGGGGAAATACAGTATGACAAAAATATGAGGAAAATATTCGGGAAATGTGATGTACTGTATATCCCTTTGATATTTGATTCTCCAGCGGTTGTTGTAGTGGACAGTAGATCTCAGATGATGATGATGATGATGACGACGATAATGATGACGACTATGATGACGACTATGATGACAACGACGACGACAACGATGATGACAATGATGATGATGATGACAACAACGATGACGACGATGACGATTATGATGACGACGATGTCGACTATAATGACAACGATGACGTCATCGTTGTCATCATAGTAATCGTTGTCATCACGACAACGATGATGACAATGACGATGATGATGATCCGATGATGATGATGACGACGATGGTGATGACGATGACGACGACGATGACATCAATGATGATGACGATGATGACGATGATGACGACAATGACGATGACCATAACAACGATAATGATGACGACGACGACAACGATGGTGATCATGATGATGATGATGACGACAACGATGACGACGATGATGATTATGATGACGATGATGTCAACTATGATGACAACGATTACGACAACGATGATGACAATGACGATGATCCGATGATGATGATGACGACGATGGTGATGACGATGACATCAATGATGATGACGATGATGACGACGATGACGATGACCATAACAACGATAATGATGACGACGACGACAACGATGGTGATCATGATGATGATAACAATGAAGATGATGATGATAATTAGGATGATGACGATGATGATAATGATGATGATGATGATGGTGATGACAACGATGATAATGACGACGACCATAACAACGGTAATGATGACGATGACAACGACGACGGGGATCATGATGATGATGACTATGATGATGATGAGGATGATGACGATGATGGTGATGATGACGACGATCATGATGATGATGACAATGATGATGATGGTGACGACGATGATAATGATGATGATAACAATGATGATGATGATGATGGTGACGGTGACCATAACAATGATAATGATGATGATGATGATGAGGAGGAGGAGGATGATGACGATGGTGGTGATGATGATGATGATGACGACGACGACTGTGGTGATGATGATGACGACAATGGTGATGATGATGATGATGATGACGGTGACCATAACAATGATAATGATGACGATGGTGACGATGAGGAGGAGGATGATGACGATGGTGACGATGATGATGCTGATGATGATGATGATGACGACGATGGTGATGATGATGATGATGACGACGACGACTGTGGTGATGATGATGACAACAACGGTGATGATGATGATGATGATGATGACAACAATGGTGGTGATGATGATGATGACGATGATGGTGTCATGGTGGAGTTCACACAGACTTAATTAATCTTTCATTCATGTCACCTTTAATTTCTGTTACTTTTTATTCACTAGTTTGCAGCTTTTTCTTGTAATTGATTTAAATATTTTCATAGAAAAATCCAGATTTCCCTAGTAGATTTGTTCAGGTTTAAACTTGATTTTCCATATTTTTCTGAAAAAAATTTAGATTATTTTTCTATGAAGTAATTTTTTCCCTGATGAAACTTATTTTTAAATTAGTATTTTTTTTCTGTTTATCATAAAACTCTTAAACTGTTGGGTTTTTTTTTTTTTGTCAAACTAATGTACTGTATTTGGCCCCAAAGCCGCAGGATTCTTATCAGTTCTTATCAGTTTTACTGATAGTGTGTGCTGCAGGTTCTTCTGGTTTTTTGTTCTTTTTCATACTCAATAATGAACGGCGTCTCCAGGACTGGGCCCGTTGTTGTTTTATTCAGCGAAGCTTAAATCCAGACAAATCAAGACGGCACCGCCTGAACAGAAATGAAACGCTTATCAAACACAACAAGCATCCAGGCGCCGCTGTAGCAGTGATAAGACAGGAAAATAATGTGAAGATTTTCTTTTATCAACTTTGTTTCCATGGCTGGTCCTGTTGGAAATCCACAGAAAGACAGGAAATAAACCAAATAAGAAACTAAAATTAATCCCACTGGAACAAGAAAATAAAGCTAAACAGAAAACTAAAGATTTTTCTTCTAAATTAATCAAAAGCTGCAGTTCTATTAATGGCCACTAGAAGCTGGTTCCAATTAGGGATAAGCCGATACTGTGGGGGCATTCTGTGTTGGGGTTTTCTCACACCCAGAAGGCAGGGGGAAGGGGAGAGTAAAAGCTGCCGGTGCCACTGAAGAGAAGTGTGTAATAGCGGCACCAGCATAATGTTGTTAATGTGCCACACTTCTCTTTGTTCATACAACAATGTATTAGGGTCGGAAGCTCCTGGTCTCCATGCATGGAAATAAAGATATAAAAAGGGGAATGCACGGAGACCTTTAGGCTTCAGCGCTGTAGCGCTGATGCACTTTTGCTATACTGCTTTGTTGGAGAAAGAATAAAGTCTTGTGTTGTTCAGCTCGTTGCCTTGCCTGCATCCTTTCTCCACACTGGTGACCCTGACGTCCCATGGACAGCAAGCCACACTGATGACCCAAGACACACCACAGAGAGCGAGCCGAGCACCGCCCCGGAGACTACCCGGAGGGAAAGCACCAGCGCCACGTCTGCTGGTTCAGTCACGCCCCCGGACTCTGGCTTCACGACCAGACAGCAAGGTTTCAGCTCATAGAAGCCAAGTGCACACTCCGTGGGATAGCAAAGGATGACACAAAATACTGCTATGGGGTCGCTGCGCCGGGTGCGTGTGCCATGCAACAGGTGACAAGCCTGCTTCAGGAACCGACCGGCCGCAGCGAGAGCGAACCTGGCCAACTCGCCATTGCAGGTGACTAGGGACTTCTGTGCACTGCCGCAGGAAACGGATCCACCATCAGGACATTTGTTCGGGGAATTGGGCCGACTGCATTCTCTGAGTCCTTTTAGGGCTGTGCTCCGCACCTAAGGAGGATTTGGGAGAACTTGTTTTTCTCAGCAGCTGCGGATCCCCGGAGAGTTTTTACTGGAAAATCCTGCATTCGAGGCTGATCTGCCCACACAATTTTTGCGCGGCCCAGAGGCTTTTAACGTACCAGGCTGGCCCGCCATTGCTTTCCCTGCACCTTCGTCCCAAAAAGCCTGCAGAATGCCGGTTTTGTTTCTGTCAGGCACGATGCGCACCGGACCCCGCTGTGCCTACCGTACAAAGGACCATTCAATATGCTGGAACCTGGGGTAAAGCATAAGATGTTTTCCCCCCCTCCCTCTGTCCCTCCATAGACTGATGTGCCCCTCCGGTACACCTCACCAGCAGGGCGGTTCGACTGGACCGGCGACCCCCTGCCACAGCTGCTATGGGCGCCAGCTCAAGCCCAAAGAAAGGGAGGGTTCATGCCCCTTCTGGGTGTTGGGGGGGCTGTGTGGGGGCATAGTGTGTGGGGGTTTTCTCACACCCAGAAGGCAGGGGGAAGTAGAGAATAATGTACTGAAGGAGGAAGTGTCACCAGGGGGCATCAGACGGGACTGTTGAGTCTATGCGCCCCCTGGGGAGAGTAAAAGCTGCGGGTGCCGCTGAAGAGAAGAAGTGTGTAATTGCGGCACCGGCATAATGTTATGTTAATGTGCCACACTTCTCTTTGTTCATACAACAATGTATTAGGGTCGGAAGCTCCTGGTCTCCATGCATTGGAATAAAGATATGAAAAGGGGAATGCTCGGAGACCTTCAGGCTTCAGTGCTGTCGCGCTGATGTGCTTTTGCTATACTGCTTTGATGGAGAAAGAATAAAGTCTTGTGTTGTTCAGCTCGTTGCCTCGCCTGCATCCTTCCTCCAAAATACCACTGTTTCAAGTCCGATACCGATACCGATACTGTGATGTTGAGTATTGGCCGATACCAAGCAAAAAAAAAAAATGACTGGTTACATTTTGCACACATATAAAAACAGAAATCTAAAAGTCAAAGAATATGTTTGAAATCTGACTCAGTTCAGCAACGCTGCTGCTTTTTTTAAATTTTAAGCTCTGTAACATTGGCAGCATTTCACTGGTCAACACCATGTAAACAGGAATTCTGAAGTTTTATGTGCACGTTTATGCAAAACTTTGAAGCTGAGCATTTAAGTAAACATTCAGATGAAATGAGATAAAAAATGCTGTAGATCTGAAAATAAAGGAACTAACCCTTTAAGCTGGATTTCTGTCATCCATTATTATTATTATTATCATCAGTGTTATGTCTGGAAACCCGCAGTGATGCACAGAGAGTGGTGCTGTTGTGAACACAAACTTTATTACAATAAGCAGTACAACATATATGCAGTTCTGTTATCTCCTGTTGAGCCAGCCAGGAAAGACGCCCTAAGATGGTGGTTCTCCCCTTATATGTGGTTCAGCGTGATGACGTCACCGTACAGCTGCGTCATCACGCCGATGCCAGTTAACTCCCTGTAGTAAACCCATACTACAATCAGTATTCTCCTGGTCCTCAGTGTATTTAGTGTTTCTGATATTATTCCCTGTCCATTCTTAGTTTTTAGGCTTGCTCTTATTTTGAAGTCATTCCTTTTCCACTTCCTGTACCCTGTTCTAGTTTTGCTTCGTTATAATTTGCTACTTATGTTTCTGTCACCTATGTCTCATCTCTGTTAAAAGGTAAGTCATGCTATCTCTTCGTTTCCACGCTCCAGTCTGGTTTTTACTTTCAGTTTTGTTCTTTTGTTTAGGTTTCACACTTAGTGTCCAGCCTCCGAGTGGGAAAAGCACTTCCTTCTGCTGGGTTCTTGACAGAACTCAGCATACCCAGCAGCCACGAGACGTTGATTCAACGTTGTATTCTCGTTGATCTGTGTCGTGAGGTTGTGCAATGTAAATTCAACATTGTTTCAACGTTGATTTGTTTCATCTAAACAACGTGATGAATCAACGTTGTATCAACGCTGACTCATGCATGCTGTACCTGGACGTTTGGTTCTATGTACTGTATCCCATGATTAATTGTGTTGTTTCATCAAACAAGTGACATTTTGGAAACTTTTCTAAAACAAACTTCCAAAGGAGATCTTTTATTCCTCTTACAGGTAAGAAAATCTTGAACATCAGGGGTGTTATTTCTTTTGAGGAGTATATAATATACCCAGATTAGACCATACTTTGTTCTTGCAATCAATCTGTTACGTGTATTGAGTTTATCAGTGAAACATGTGAAACGAGCAGTGTGGGCATGTTTTTTTATATTTGTAATGCATGCACTAAACTAAATATTATATTTATAATGACAAAACAGCATACATTACTGATTTGTTGTTTTTTTATAAATAAACAGAAATACTTGTGCCACATGCCGAAATTACACCAGTGATCGAGCATGTAGGCCTGGGCCCATCTGTGATGATCAGCGTTTTCATTTTGTCTTGTTCAAAGTGAATTTACCAGTGGATCATGTTGATTGTAATAAACGTGCGCTCTTTTGTTCTGGTTTTGAAAAATTCACTTTAAAAGTAGCTGTCCTGTTTAAATGAGCTGAATGTCGCTGTAGTCTCCAGTCCACACACCCTGTCATTGAAATACTGGAGTTACCGCCACAGCTTTATGAGAATGATCGTTTTTTGTTTAACAGAATCAGCAGTTCATGTCTGTAGAAAGACCGAAGCTCCACACATTTGCCCCACACGCACATAAAGTTGAGAGTGGAGCTGCAGTGAGTTTCTCACAGCTTCTATTGTTTGCCACAAAAGTTATGAACCCTGTTTAAATTACGAGACCACAGGTTCCTTAAAACATTTGTAATAATACCACATACCGTGGTGTTGAGCTGTCCACTGTCACCACAGGGGAAATTCCTCTACCGCGACAGCACTACCAGTATTACTTTTTTAGCACAGTGCTACAACCTGCATGACTAGATCATAGAAGGAGCCCCCTCCAGCTGGCTGGCAAGGCTGGTGATGCCGGTTTAATACAACCTGGCCAAGCTATTTTTTTTAATCCGAGTTTTTATCCCACATCATGTATAGTAGTACATGGACAACCAGTTGTACGCATGTTGCTCAAGAAATGTTGAAGACAAAAAATCATTAATAGCATATTTTCTAGATTTAAGATAAGATAAGATAAGATAAGATAAGCCTTTATTAGTCCCACAACGGGGAAATTCCAGGATTGCAACAGCACAGGGATAGCAACACTCAGAGCAACAATCAGAAGGCAAGAAAAAAAAAACAAAAAAAACAAAAAAAAAAAAAAACAAGCAAGCAAGAGCAGCTAATATACATATGTACATATTACTATAAAATATATATATACACACACACACACAGACACACAGTGCAGAGCATTGTAGCTGGATGGAATAAATATATGAATATATGAACACAGTGCAGAGCATTGTAGCTAGATGGAATAAATATGTAAATATATAAACACCTACAGTACGGAGCATTGCAGCTAGGTGGAATAAATATGCAAGTATATAAACACACACAGTGCAGAGCAATGTAGCTAGATGGAATAATATGTAGATATATAAAAACACAGTACGGAGCATTGTAGCTAGATGGAATAAATATATAGATATATAAATATAAACACACCCAGTGCTGAGCATTGTAGCTAGATGGAATAAATATGTAAATATATAAACACACACAGTGCAGAGCATTGTTGCTAGATGGGATGAAACAGCATAACAGTCTACTTAGTTATCCTACATGGTATGATTATGTGCCCATACATATTCTCACCCTCCATAGCGACCGGTATGTTCCTAGTTGTATGCCGGAGAGGACCATTGTGTAAGTCTATTGCATCTTTTGCATTCAAAAAACTATTAGTTTGTTACGTCTTTTTGCTATCTCTGCGAGCAGCCCTGCTTAGGTTGTACAGTCCTTTATTTAAGAAGTTAATTCTGACCAATCAATAGGCATTATGGCCTATTTATTTTTATGTTTAATGTATGTGGAGGCCGGGGGAATGGAGAATGAGTTATAATTATTTATTTGAAATACACTTCAGGTTGAAAATCATTTACATTAGTTTTAGTGCAATTTACTTTTTTTACATTAGAAAGTGATCAGTCCAACTGAACTGAATGTATTATCTCATTCATCTGTGCACAAACACATGCATTTCGATCAATTTCTTTTTCTCTTTTTTTACTTCACAGAAACAGCAGCTGATAAAAGTAGGAGGGGTGAGCCTCAAAGAAAATGTGAGGAGGATCTGCCACAGGTACATTCACTGATTTGAAATAAAGTATTTGGTCTTTATTGCATATATTGAATAATGCATACAGGTATTTCATGCTATATGCAAATTTACATTTTTTATTATTATTATTATTATTATTTTTTTGTATTTAGAAAATAGACTGATGACCAACGACCTGACGGCAAAAATGAACTTTCAGGGGGAGAGGAAAAGTTTGGTTCTGGAGCAACCAAACTTTATAAAATTACTGAAGGTAATACCTAATAGGTGTTTAAATATAAACTTATATACAACATATGCCATATGAGTAAATCAAGCATTTATATAAATATAATTTTGCATATATAGTTTATATAAACACAGGTATATATGTATTTTTTATATATAATTTTTGGCTATTTCAGAATGTGTCCTTCAGCACCATAAAGGAACACAACAAGATGTAGAGGCAGCCTGTACACCCTGCCTGAAATATGCCCCCAACAGGGCTGGAGGAGGTGGCACAAAGAACCAACAGTCATCAAATCTATAGATAAGAAAACCCAACTATTTCAATTCAACTTTATTTATATAGCGCCATTTCACAACAACAGTGATCTCATAGCACTTTCAACTGTAGGGGGAACCCCCACAGTTGCAGAAAGACCCCAGCAATCAGGCGACCCCCTGTGAGCAGCACTTGGTGATGGTGGAGAGGAAAAACTCCCTTTTAGCAGGAAGAAACCTCCAGCAGAACCAGGCTCAAGGAGGTTCAGGAGGCTCATATATGTTTACTCCGGGATTTCTGCGGTTTCCTCCCACATGCCAAAAACATGCAGGTTAGGTTAACTGGCATCAACTGGGGATTCTAAATTGTCCTTAGGTCTGACTGTGAGAGTGAATGGTTGTCTGTCTCTCTGTGTTGGCCCTGTGATGGACTGGCGATCTGTCCAGGGTGGACCCTGCCTCTCACCCAAAGATGCTGGGATAGGCTCCAGCCCCCCCGCGACCTGAAAAGGATTTAGCGGAAGAAGATGGATGGATGGATGGATGGATGGACCTTTTAGGTCTGATAACCTACTGTCATGGTTTTTTGTCCATTGGATCATATATAACCACTGATATTGTATTTTTTAACATGACCTCATATGGGGGGGGGGACTTTCTTTGGTATATGTATGACATCTATCATATTTGTAGTGTTTTGTTATAATTAATAAAAGTGTGACACTTTGATTGGCTTCAAGTTTTATCAGGTTTACTAGTACATCCTGCAAATTTATATCCTACAGTTACAGTGTCAGTGTGGAGGAGGAACAAGTTTGTCGTGGGGGGGAAAGGCTGTAGTACAAATTTTTATAGTGGCATGAGATTGCTGTTAGGCTTTTTTTGGAAAGGGGAGAGAACACAAAGTATTAAAAGGTACAAGCTTTTCTTGGCAGCAGCTTCTGAGGACAGAATTGGCTTTTCAAATGACTTTCCAGTGCTGACGGCGACACTCTGCAAAACGTTCCTGGAGCTAGGAAGGGCAAACTGTCGGAAAAATAAGCACTTAGCAGAAAAGAGCAAAGCTCGGGAAAAAAAAAAAGGGAGGCGTATCCCAGCAGGCACAAGACGTTGGATCATCATTGAAAGAACAGTTATTGCCAACGCTGAAACTATGTTGAAATTACATTGTATTTGTAAATTGTATCACCGTAGTGTGTTCAACATTGGAACAACGTTGGAACAATGATGAACACACACTACGTCTGCATTTTTTTTCTGATAAATTTGCCACTTCTTTTCTTATAAATTTTCAACACTCGTGGATGCTGGTTACATTTTTATTGTGTGTAATTAAATTGTAAAATGTGACTTTTGTAAATGGGGATGATTTATCACGTCTTTGCACCTTTATTCTAGAAAATGTACCTAATTTACATTTACAAATTGTACCTCATGCAAAATTAATGAAAACCTGCAACCCCCTTGTTAAAAAAATCAAATCACCTGCTGCCTACAACAAATCGCAGTTACCAGAGTCGTTGATACTGCACTCAAGCTTGTGTAATACTGCTTAAATATTAAGTCCACCATTTTTCCACCAATCAGAGGTCATGCCTGTTATACTGTATATAATAATCGACACTTTACTGTGAAGTGCAGTGCAGAGACGTGCACTTCCCATCATGTCACCGCACTGCCCTATATAAGGCGGGGAGCATCCATATTGCAGCCTCTTTGCCAGATGCTCATGCTGGTGCCTGCCGTGTACTGCACTGTACACAGTTCCTAAATAAAACTGTGTTCACCCACTCCATCCTGCCTCATCCTTCACCCAGGTATTTCCATACATAACATTTGGTGATCGAGGATTAACTCATGGAGGTGTGTAACACACCACTTCGTCCCTTTCTCGAGCTCCCTGGTGAACCACCGGTGCCATGGCTGCATTGGCTGGCGGCCTATCAAGCGTATATTACGGTGCTGGACCTCAGGAAGCTCGATAAGGTGACAGCGCAGGTGCTTCTCTTTCACAACCTGGGTATCGAAGGCCGGAGGGTCCTATGGACGCTCGGCATGGCAGACTTGTATGAGGAAGTTGTGGAGCTGCTAGCTAAATGTTTCTCCATCCCAGACAACGTGACTGTTAGGAGACTTCGTTTTCGCCAAAAACGCCAGCGTATAGGTGAGCCTATGCGCCAGTATGTCATTGACTTAAAGCAGCTTGCCAGTGAGTGTCGTTTTGGACCGCTTGAAGACGAGATGGTGTGCGACCAACTAGCAGAGCACACCTGCAACACTGAGCTCTGTGCTAGGCTATTAGTTATGCCTAATGACTTAACATTAGCTAAAGCAGTGGAGCTAGCTCTCGGGTTGGAAGCCATTGATAAGCTAGCTGTGGAGCTAAATTGGAGCCAGCCACAGAAGCCACCGGAGCCGTCCACCTCAGTTAATGTTGCGGACCCTGATAGCGAGGATAGCTCGGACAAAGATTGTTGGGAAAATAATGCTGCCAGTCAAAGGTCTGCCCTGAGAAACTCCTGTTGCAGGGGTTGTGGGTCTGCGACGCACTGCTATAAAGTGAGGAATTGCCTGGCAAGAGGAAAACGTTGTAGTAGATGGAGATGCTTGAATCACTATGCTAGGGTGTGCCATTTTCTTGCCCAGGGAACCCAAGGGAGAAATCACCCCGCTCGCCCCCGATGGACGCTGGGAGCGAACAGTACGAGGAGGTAATGGACACCCTTGCTTTAGAGTTGACCAGTTTTTGCCCAGTGTCGGTGCCGATGAGTGACACCATGCTAGCCCCAGATGCCTTTGATACTTGGCCACAGTTGGGTGGGGGTCTGCAGCTACGACGGTGTACACTACAACGTTTATAGAAGAGGATGGGGTCAGACCGACGAGCACGCTCAGCAGCAGCAGCACATTGGACCAAGTAAAATTCCAGTTCGGGTTTTGGACTTGGTTCGGGTTAAGGGTGAAGAACGTCCACGGCGAAGACGGCCAAACGACAGACAGCAAAACATTGAGGGTGTCTGCGCATAGTGGCAAAGCTGGGTGCAGCATACTTCCGGTTGTCCAATGGCTCATCGAGGCACGCCAGTCAGCTTCAGTGTGTCCGGGAACAGGCTCAAGGGGACGAGGCTGGACGGGAGCCGGTGTTGGTGGTGAAGGAGTTGGGCTCCAGCGTCCAGAAGATCAGCTATTGTCTCAGAGATCTGCTGCTTCCAGGGGTGTGCTTGTTGAGGGGCTGCCCCTGGGCTCCCCATGTCGGTTCTACCTCTCCCAACCAAGAGACTGTGCTGTAAATAGGGGGTTGTTTATAGTTATGATGTTTTGCATGTATGTTATGTTATGGGATTATTTTGTGTATTTATTTTAGTTTAGGAGCACGTCGAGTGATTTTAGTTTAACATAGAACTTTTTCTTTGGGTATGGGTGGCAGAATAATCCACCACGCCATGCAGACTGTATGGTAGTCCACCCGTCAGCCCAATTTTAGGTTGATTTGAGTGAGTGTGTTAGGCCAATTTAGTACATCATTTCTCATTATTTTAGTGTGTGATTCGGGGGGGGGGGGGTTCAATTGTGCGTATTGTTTTAGACTTTTCTAAAGGGGGGAGAAGTCTTATATATAATAATCAACACCTTATTGTGAAGTATAGTGTGGTAATGTGAACTTCCCGTCACATCACTGCACTGCCATATATAATGCAGGGGGCATCCATATTGTGGCCTCTTTGCCAGATGCCCATGCTGGTTCCTGCCGTGTACTGCACTGTCGTCGGCCTCCGTCGGTCTATGATGACCATGGAAGAGAATCCTAAACGTCTACTCTGCTGGAACAGCACCGCCTGTGGCTGAACAGGCCGATGCACACCGGTGTTCTACCTTCCAGCGTTGGGCGTTGGTAGGATTCAAGCCTGGGCAGGAAGATATGGAGGACAAGATGTTACCCATGCAGCATGTCCCCCCTCTCCACGTCACTGATGAATCCAAAGGAACAGCAGGGCTGCTGTAGTTTGGCACCAGCGCCGTCGCAGGAGCTGCCAGAACGATGTTGAGCACAACAGAGAACTGCCTTAGGGGCTCCGACTCCGGATTTTTCCTCAGGGTTGACTCCTGAAGCCTTTCCCGTGACCGGGTGTGCTGCAAGGCAGCGGAGGTTTGAAATCAGGGTTTACCTTCCCCTAGATGGGGTACCTTCCCAGGTTGACGAGCCACCATCTACCCGAAGCATCTGGTTTTAAGGCGCCAGAGATCCGCCCTTGCCCCTTCTCCTATTAGTAAAAGCAGTTCCACCGGGCTTAGAGACTAAACCACACGGGCAGGTTAGGAGCTGGACTTAGTTGACAGAGGCTTTTCGAGACGCACGACGTAAGGAGCATTTTATGAGCACTGGGAGCTTAACCCCAGTGCCGCTCCTGGCTATGACAACCTTGGAACCAGACTGCACTGTACACAGTTCCTAAATAAAGCTGTGTTCACCAACTCCATCCTGCCTCATCCTTCACCCAGGTATTTTCCATACATAACAATGCCACCACCAGACCACCAATCAGAGGTCATGTCATTTGGGCAGCTCGGTGGTGCAGTGGTTAGCACTGTGGCAGTGCAGTAAGAAGGGCGTGGGTCCGATCCCACCCCATGACCATCAGTGACCCTTCTGTGTGGAGTTTGTATATTCTCCCTGTGTCTGCGTGGGTTTACCCAGGGTACTCCGGTTTCCTCCCACAGGCCGAAAACATGCAGGTTCGGTCATTACTCAAAACTTGTGACCAAAGGTGGGGGTAGGAATGTAGATTGACTGGAAAATCGACAGCTTTGCCTTAGAGCTTAGGTCCCTCTTCACCACAACAGACCGGTACAAAGTCCACATCACTGAAGATGCTGTTCCGATCAGTCTGTCAATCTCTCGCTCCATTCTCCCTTCACTCGTGAATGAGACCCCGAGATACTTAAACTCCTCCATTTGGGGCAGGAGCCTGTCCCCAACCCAGAGAGAACAATCCACCTTTTTCCGGCTGAGGACCATGGACTCGGACTTGGAGGTACTGATTCTCATTCCAGCCGCTTCACACTCAGCGGCAAACCATCCCAGTAAGACCTGTAGGTCATTGCTGAATGAAGCCAGCAGGACAATATCATCTGCAAAACAAGAGAGATGAGATCCTGTGGTCACCTAGCATGACACCCTCCGATCCTTGGAGGCACCTAGAAATCCTGTCCATAAAAATTATGAGCAGGATCGGTGACAAAGGGCAGCCCTGGTGAAATACAACTCTCACTGGGAATGAGTCGAACCGGGTGTTTGCAATATGAGCCAAACTCTCACAATGGTCGTATAGAGACCGGTCAGCTCATAACAACAAGCCCGATACCCATACTCCCGAAGCACACCCCACAAAAAACCATGAGGGATGTGGTTGAATGCCTTTTCCAAGACCACAAAACAAATGTAAACTGGTTGGGCGAACTCCCATGAACCCTCAAGGATTTTCGAGAGGGTATAAAGTTGGTCCAATGTGCCATGGCCAGGACAAAAACCACATTGGTCCTCTTAAATCAGAGGTTCGTCCAATGGCTGGACTCTTCTCTCCAGTATCTTGGCATAGACCTTCCCAGGGAGGCTGAGGAGTGTGATCCCTATAAAGATGGAGCACACCCTCCGGTCCCCTTTCTTGAAGAAAGGAACCACCACCCCGGTTTAATATGCCAAAGGCACTGTCCCCGACCTCCAAGCAATGTTGCAGAGGCATGTCAACTATGACAGCCCTCCAACATCCAGGGCCTTGAGGTACTCAGTGTGAATCTCGTTCGTCCCTGGGGCCCGACCACCAAGGAACTTTTTAACCACCTTGGAAACCTCAGTCCCTGTGATGGGCGAGTCATCCCCCTTGTCCACAAGCCCTGCTTCCTCTGTGGAAGGTGTGTCAGTGGGATTGAGGAGATCCTCGATGTATTCCTTCCACCGCCCGACGATATCCCCAGTCGAAGTCAGCAGCGTCCCGTCTGCACCATACACAGTGTGGACAGGGAGCTGCTTCCCCCTCCTGAGCCCCCGGACAGTTTGCCAGAATCTCTTCGAGGCCGAACAAAAGGCTTGTTCCATGGCCTCACCGAACTCCTCCCACACCCAAGTTGTTGCTTCAGCAGCCACTCGAGCTGCACTTCGCTTGGCCTGCCAGTACACTTCAGCTTCTTCGAGAGTCCCACAAGCAAACCAAGCTCAATAGGACTCCTTCTTCAGCTTAATGGCCTTAATGGCCTTGTGGCTGCAGCTCTGGGGCAGCCGCTTCAACAATGGAGGTGGAGAACATGGTCCATTCAGACTCCATGTCTCCAGACTCCCTCAGAATTTGGTTGAAGTTCTTCTGGAGGTGGGAGTTGAAAACCTCCCAGACAGAGGCCCCAGCCAGATGTTCCCAGCACACCCTCACTATACGTTTGGGTCTACCAGGTCTGAATGGAATTCTCTCTGCCATCGGATCCAACTCACCACCAGGTGGTGATCAGTTGACAGCTCTGCACCTCTCTTTACCCGAGTGTCCAAGACATACGGTCTCAGGTCTGATGACATGATAACGAAATCGATCATCGACCTGCGGCCTAGGGTGTCCTGGTTCCAGGTGCACATATGGACACCCTTATGAGTTACATATGGACTTACCCTTATGTAACCCCCATCCAGGTTTCACTGTCATTGCCCACGCGTGCATTGAAGTCCCCCAGTAGGACAATGGAGTCTCCAAGAGGAGCACCCTCCAGCACCCCAGTCAGAGACTCCAAAAAGGGTGGGTACTCTGAACCATCACTTGGGGCATAGGCACAAATGATGGTCAGGCCCTGTTTCCCAACTCAAAGGCATGGGAAAACAACCTTTCATCCACCAGGGGAAACTCCAATATAGCGGCAGCAGGTGGAGGAATACAAGAATACCCACCCCTGCTTGTTGCCTCTTGCCCAGGGCAACTCCAGGGTAGGCCAAGCTCCAGCCCCTCTCTGGGAGGATGGTTCAAGAACCAGAGCTGTGTGTTGAGGTGAGGCCAACTATATCTAGCCGGTATCTCTCAATCTCATGCACCAGTTCAGGCTCCTTCCCCACCAGAGAGGTGACACTCCATGTCCCAAAAAACTGCTATCCCTTTGCTGCTGTAATCCTGGAATTTCCTCAATGTGGGACTAATAAAGGCTTATCTCATCTTATTCAAGATTCAAAGATTTTATTGTCAATACTGCTATATGTGCAGGACATACAGGAGAATTGAAATGGCATTTCTCTCTCTCTTCATTGGTGTGCATAATATGAAAGGAAAAGGATTAAGGTTGGAAAAAAGAAAAATAACAACAGCAGTCTATGTACAGTAATGCAACCCGTGGTGCAAATGGCGACAAGAAAGACCCAAACCTCCCATAGTGCAAATAGAGATAAACAATTAAAGATGATAAAACCCAGCAATCCTATATATAAACAACTAGAGATGAATACCCGTATTTGCAGTTCAATGCGATAGTGTAGGTGCAGATCGTAACAGATAGTAAATTAAATTAAATTAAATTAAATCATCCTTATTGTCATTCAGCCGTACAACCAATCATGTACAGCAGAACGAGATTGTGCTTTACCTATCTACAGTGTAAATCACACACACCCCAGGTGCAGAATCAGAGGGCCGCTGCCATGCTAGGCGCCGCCACAGAGTTCCCTCCTCCATTCCATTTATTGATGAGCACCAAGCTGGATGGCAGGAAGTTCCACTTTTTATATGGTCTTCGGCATGACCCGGCCGGGATTTGAACCCCTGCCTCCCGGGTGTGGGGCGGATGCTCTACCAACTGAGCCACCACTCCGGTAGTAATGCACATGACCAGTATTGCACTAACAGAAAGACAGCGGCAGATATGGCATTTGTGGAAATGGTTGCGGTTAATGTGCAGAGACATAGAGCAGCAAAAATATTACTGTTGGTGTGCCAGTTTTTCTGTGCCAACAGCTGAGATAGTTATTGTGCGGGTGATTGCGTTACCGTCCTGGTGGGAAGAAGTGCACAGAGTTCAGGGTCCTGATGGCCTGATGAACAAAGCTGTTAAGCAGTCTTGTGGAACGGGCCCAGAGGCTTTTCCTTTTCCCCAAGGGCAGGGAGCTGAAGAGGGAGTGTGCGGGGTGGGAGGTGTCGCCTGTGATGCTGATGGCTCTGCAGGTGAGGTAGATGTCTGAGAGGGGGCAGAGTGGCACTGATGATCTTGCTGGCTGCTTTCAATGTGCATTGTAGTGTCTTCCGGCAGGTGATGGTGCAGCTTCCATACCACACCGTGATGCAGCTGGTGAGGATGCTCTCAATGGTGCGCCAGTAGAATAAGCACATGATGAGGGGTGGGGCTCATGCTCTCCTCAGTTTGCGGAGGAAATGGAGGCGAGTTTGGGCCTTCTTGGCCAGTGATGTGGTGTTGTTGGACCAGGAGAGGTCCTCAGAGATGTGCACCCCCAGGAACTTGGTGCTGCTCACCCTCTCCACAGCTGCTCTGTCAATGATCAGAGGGGGATGCTGTGTGTGACCCCTCCTGAAGTCGACCACAATCTCCTTGGTTTTTCCCATGTTCAGGAAGAGGTTATTGTCTTTGCACCACTGGACCAGTTGGCTCACCTCATTTCTACAGTTGGTCTCCTCGTTGTTGGTGATGAGGCCCACCACCGTTGTGCCGTCCGCAAACTTGATGATGTGGTTGGTGTTGTAGGCTGGTATGCAGTCATGGGTCAGCAGGATGAAGAGCAGCGGGATGAGCACACACCCTTGTGGGGCCCCTGTGCTCAGTGTGATGGTCTGGGAGGTGTTGCTGTCAACCCGCACGTTTTGTGGCCTCCCTGTGAGAAAGTCCAGCACCCAGTTACAGAGAGAGGTTTTGAGTCACAAGTCTCAGAGTTTTTGTATCAGGCACTGGGGGATGATTGTGTTGAATGGTGAACTGAAGTCCAAGAACAGCATTCGCACGTAGGAGTTCTTTGAGTCCAGGTGGGTTAGAGCTGGATGGAGAGCAGCAGCGATGACATCTTCTGTGGATCTGTCTGACCTGTATGTAAACTGAGATGGGTCGTGGGAGGGGGGCAGGATGGATTTGATGTTCTGCATGAGTAGCCGCCCGAAACACTTCATTATGATGGAGTTCAGTGCTATGGGCCGGTAATCGTTGTAGCTGGATGGGACGGGCTTCTTTATGACTGGTATTATGGTGGCAGTTTTGAAGCATGTGGGGACAACAGCTTGACTCAGGACGATGCTGAAGATGTCGGCCAGGACACTCTTGAGCTCCTCTGCACAGTCCTTCAGAATGCAACCCGGTATGTTGTCTGGTCCAGCTGCCTTGCGTGGATTGATCCTGGAGAGGGTCCTCTTTACTCTAGCCAGATCCAGACTCATGGCCTGCTCATCTGGAGGAGGAGTGGTCTCCTGTGCTGATGTGCCGTTTTGTGTTTCAAAGCGGCTGAAGAAGTCATTTAGGTTGTTCAGCAGTGTGATGTCACTCGCACAGGTCTGAGGTGGAGGTCTGTAGTTTGTGAGGTTCTGTATGCCACACCAGAGAGAACGTGCATCTCTGGTGTTGCTCACGTGTCCGGATATTTTCTTGCTGTACTGTTGTTTTGCCTCCTTGATACCACGGGAAAGGTTGGCCCTAGTTGTTGTTAGTCCTGCAGTGTCATCAGCCCTGAAGGCCGTGTCCCGAGCCCTCAGGAGTCTGTGGACCTCTGCTGTCATCCATGGCTTTTGGTTGGCGCGAACAGTGATGGTTTTGCAGTGAGTGACATCATCAATGCATTTAGCGATGTATGCTACAACAACCTCAGTGTACTCCTCTAGGTTTGTGTGTCCATTGTGAGTGGCTGTATGCTTGAAAGTGTCCCAGTCTGTAGTGCTGAAGCAGTCTTTCAGAGCATCAGAGGCCCCTCTGGCCACACACGGACCTGCTTTTTTAGTTGGTCTGAAGGCTTTCATTCTGGGTCTGTATGCCAGCCTTAACAGGATGCTGATGTGATCAGAGACCCAGAGAGACTTATTTTATCGTATCTTATGTTGTCTTATCTTATCTTAAAAGATGTTAGTTTACCATATAGACAGTCACTTTTTTTAGACAAAACATACAAACTTTCATGAAAATCACAAATTCCTGAGGCAAAGATGGAAAATTTTCAAGAAAAAATGTTGACAATTTACAAGGAAAATTTTGCAATATTATGGGTAAAAGTTGTAAAATAAGAGGAAAAACTTATCATTGTTTAAACTTTTTTCTCATACATTTTCAGTATTTTTTTTAAAAAAAATTTCTGCATCCGTTCTCTTTCCATGTTCTTTTGTTGGATGGTGGGGTGACAGGATAATGGTGGGGGCTAAAAACCCAGTAGATACGTCTCTACATATGTATGCTGCGTGTACAGGCGTGTGCACATTTATATATACCTGGTCCTCCTCCCCGCCGCCCTCCTCGTCATATTTCAGGATGTTGTCCCTGACATCGTCCTCCGGGTCGATCAGCAGCTGCTTGGCCTGCCTCTCCTTGTCCCTCCTTTTCATCCACATGACGAACATCAGCACCAGAACTGCACAGGTCAGAGGTCAGAGGTCAGAGGTCACACATTCAGTCCTCTCAAAGCTGCTTGAGTCCACACCCCACTACTGTACTTATACTACACAATCTTGTCCACACTTCACAGAGGAGTAGCACCACATATACGATCTAAAAGGGGCGTGGCTGGGGCCAAATTCAGCACATTTCTACTTTAAATTGGCAACTTCTAGTTCATAAATTTGTGACCCCCTTCTAGTAAATTGTTGCAACTGTTTTTGTGTAAAGTTGTGAATTTTTCATCATAAATTTGTTGTTTTACTTTGTTTTTTCTCAAACTTGAAACTGTTTTCTTTAAATTTTGCCATTTTTGTCTAAATTTGTTACTTTTTCCTCATAAATTGACTTTTTTCTTAAATTCTGTGATTATTTTTTTTTGGTCATAAATGTCCAAGAACTATCTTTTAAATTTTGCATCTCTCTTGTAAATTTGTGAACCTTTTACAAATAATTTTGCAGCTTTTCCCTTCTAAATTTGTAAAATTTTCCTTCAAAATGTGAATTTTTTTTCTTAAAAAAGTGCATTTTTTGCTCACAAATATGCAACTATTATTGTTATGAATTTTTAAACTTTATTCTTTTAATTTAGGGATTTTGTTCTTTTCTATACAGCACTTTGGTCCACTTTGGTTGTCTTTAAAGTCTTTTCAAATAAAGCTGGATTGGATTTAGAGGGAAATTTTGCAAATGTACAAGATCAGAAAAAAAATGCTAATTTACAAAAAAGTTGAGAATTTACTTGACAAACTTATTAATTTATGAGAAGAAGTTGCAAATTTGCAAAAAAGTAATAAATTTATGGCCAAAAAGGTGCAAATATTTAAGAAGTAGCAAATATACAAGAAAAAAGTCAAAAATTTCTGAGAAAAAAATTCTAAATTCATGAGGGAAAAAAGTTGCAAATTTGCCCCCCCCCCCAAAAAGTTTCAAATTCCAAAGAAAAACGTACATTTATTTAGTGATACGTCAGAATGTTTATCGAGGGCCAAATCTGGTTCTGGGGCCTTATATTGACCCCCAGATTTCTTTATTCAGTACAAAATTCATCTTTTTTTTCCTGCGTGAATAGACATCCCCAACCGCACACACACACACTGGCCCAACATTTACATGGGGAATGCATCTTATAGAGGTACGCCAAGGTCTGCAAACGACCTCTACAAGACGTACTCCCCATGGAAACTTGGTACATCGGGCCGATGTCGGTGCCGTGGTAACCGTGGATACCCACCATCATCATCTACAACCCATATCTTGTTCAGCTCAGGAGTTTTTTTCTTCTCCATTATTTGTGCATTCAGACGTGGCTCGCGTTAGCATAATCCAGTCGTCCAGGAGACTGACTCCATCAGAGCTGATGCAACATTTAGTGCAGCGCTCCTAAGCCTCTGTTATCTCCTCCTGGAGATGCTGTAGTCAGTTAGTGACAGTAAAGCAGTTAAATCCCTGCATACAGCAGCAGCTACAGTAAAGGAGCGCAGGAACATGCAGCTGCCGGGCTTTAAAAGTCCATGCGAATCTCTGCCGGTCAGATTGCATTAATCTGGTGGTGGCGGGGGGGGGGGGGGGTGGGTTATGAGACAGAAGAGCTTAGGGCGCGCATGCCATGCGTCTGTAGACGTGCACTACTGTACCTGCACGACGCTGCAGGAGGCTGACAGGAGACGATGCAAACCTCATGCTACGCGTCCACTGGTCTGGATTTTTGGGAAAGAAATCGGTCACCAGTACCGGTGAGGTGCGGGAACGGGGCGCGGGCATGGGGCCAGTAGAGTTCTCGGATAGGTTGAGTCAGAGCAGTGTGGGAGGAAATACTGGAATAGTCGTTATTAACCAAGAGCAGATTGATGTCTGTTTTTAATAGTGCTGCTATATTTGCGCTACAAAAGGCAAGTCTGTCGTCGTCGCCGCCGGTTTTGGGTTCACCAATCCTACAGACCCGCACAATGTATGGCGAATTTGACCGCCTGGTTGGTGAGCTTCAGCTGGATGAGCCCATATTCTTCTGCTCTCCACACCTCCTTCCTTTGTATGTTGTTTCTACATGACAACAAGGGCTGGTCATGTAGTATCGAGCAGCCTGAGACAGCGCTTACTAATTTGTCCTTCATGTCTTCACAACAACAGGAAACGTACAGATCTGCCCCCCCGCTGGCTGGTTCACTGGATTGGTCAACGGGTCCATCCATGGGCGGTCTTCAGCTCTCAGCTGCTACTGGACAATATGGCGTCCTTGGTCTCCATATCTTTAAAACAAACCAGCGAAAAGTGTTTCTAACATCACTTCATGTGAGAAATAGGTTCAGGTAATAAATTTGTTGTTATTTGATACCAAAAACTGCTGGCTTAAAAGTTCACGACCAGAGTGCTGCCTCTGGTTCATGACCACATGGAAAATATCATGATCGATCGTCATGACTATGCAAATGAGCTGTAGGGGACCCACGGGAGATTCTGCACACTATAGTCCAGTTTTCACCGTCCAAACCCAAATGCTTTCCTTTGTGTTTCCAATACACAATGAATGGGAAGCAGAAAAATGATGGAACCAGTGTACCGTCAAAGGTGGCTGCGTTGCCATCAGGGGGGTGCAGGCTGCTGTTACAATAGAGGGAGGGGCTACTGATAGGACGTCACCATGGTGATATATCCATGATAGTGCATGACCTCCAGTGTGATATTACTTTATTCATCAGTCCCACAAACATTATTTACCATATGACAGTAAAAACAACAGATCATGACGGTTATTTAACGTTCTATTGGTCTACCCGAACAGAACCACTTCCTGTTTAAGCTCTTCTCTAAAGATATGAGGAGCTTAGTGGAGCTACTTTTAATTCCCTCAAAAATATTGTAGTGCAAATTTATGACAGAACCGGTCAAAACTTTATGCAAAAAAATTGTAAATTTAAAAGTAAAGAGTTGCAAATTTGCAAAAAAGCCACAAATTTATAAGAAAAAAGCCACAAATACTGGAGTGGTGGCCTAGTTGATAGAGCACCCACCCCACAACTGGGAGGTTGGGGGTTCAAGTCCTGGCCGGGTCATACCAAAGACCAGATAAAAATGGGAGTTCCCACCTTCTAGCTTGGTGCTCAGTGTAATAGAATGGGGGGAGGAGAAGTTGTGGTGGTGCCTTGCAGGGCAGCAACCTCTCTGATTCTACATGTGATTAACATTGTAGACAGGAGAAATGTAACCTCGTTCTACTGTGCATGACTGGCTGTGTGAACTGAATGACAACAGAGATGGCTTCTTCTTCAAACTTGGAAAAAGAAGTCACAAATTTATTAGGAAAAAGTTGCACATTTGTTAAGCATCCAGTCAAAATATTTGTGAGGGCCATATCTTGTACCAAAGCCTTATACTGACCCCAGATTTTTTGATTTCATGCATTCAATCATCATTTTTCCCTCAAAAGTATTGCAGCTCTCTGGGTGAATGCAAGGGCTGATGGTAAATGTTAGAAAATAAGTATGTTGTCCTTAAGTTACCTCCATATTTCACAGAATGGTGACATTATGAGAAACGTTAACCAACGTTGTGCTTTTTATGTTTCATCAGGGTTCGTAAAGGTCCCCAACAGTTTTTAAGGTCTTCAAAAAACTCTAAGATGTTCAAAAGTTGTTTTTTTTTACCTCCGCCAAAGGGGGAGGTTATGTGATCATCGGCGTTGGTTTGTCTGTTTGTTTGTTTGTCTGTTTGTCTGTTTGTTTGTTAGCAAGATAACTCAAGAAGTTACTGACGGATTTTCATGAAATTTTCACAGATTGTCAGAAATGGGGTATCCTACAGATGATTAGATTTTGGTGGTGATCCGGATCACCGTCCACAAGAAAACCGCCATTACGGAAAATGCCATTTTCGTGAATAACTACTGAACCACTAATCTTATCATTGTCAATCCAATTGCTAGTCATATGTTTTCATGGTCAAGGAATCTCAAAACGTACACACAAACACTGTATGGGGGGAACTGTAGCGCTAAACCGCCATTACGCAAAATGCCATTTTCCTCAATAACTACTCAACCACTAATCCTATCATTGTGAATCCAATTGCTAGTCATATGTTTTCATGGTCAAGGAATCTGAAAACGTACACACAAACACTGTATGGGGGGAACTGTGGCCGCCATTACGGAAAATGCCATTTTCCAGAATAACTACTGAACCACTAATCCTATCATTGTCAATCCAATTGCTAGTCATATATTTTCACAAACACTGTATGGGAGGAACTGTGGCCGCCATTACGGAAAATGCCATTTTCGTGAATAACTACTGAACCACTGCTTCTCATATGTTTTTGTGATCAAGGAATCTCAAGACTGTATGGGCGGAACTGCGGCGCTTGGCGGAGGTCTGCGCTCTCCGAGTGCTTTTCTAGTTTGCCAATTTACTTTTCTGCACACAGTTGCAAATGGTTGTGACACATTTGGAAATGGTTGTAATTCATGTTGTTAAAGTTATTTTTGGTTAGCCTGGCAGTGAACACCAGCAACTGTTTACGACCCTTTACAACAAAACTTATTCAGATTGAGATTGAGATTCAACTTTATTGTCATTACACATGTATGAATACAAGGTAACGAAACGTGACTTGACATTTGGGCACGCTCTGCAGAGCGCATCCAAGGCCGGGGCAGCCGCTAGGCGCCAGTCATATGGCATGTCAGTCAGATGGATGAGGAATCAATGTACAGGGAAGAAGTGAGAGACCTGGAGGGCTGGTGCAGGGAGAACAATCTGGTGATCAACGTGGACAAAACGAAGGAGATGATTATCGACTTCTGGCGGTCACAGCCTGAACACGCCCCTCTCAGCATCAGCGGCCGTTTAGTGGAGAGAGTGGAGAACATCAAGTTCCTTGGAGTGCAGATCTCGCAGAACCTGACCTGGAGCAAGAATTCCTTGGGGATCAGGAAGCGGGCCCAGCAGAGACTGCACTTCTTGAGGAAACTCAAACAGGCCTCTCTCCCCATCTGCATCCTCAGGACCTTCTACAGAGGTGTGGTGGAGAGTGTTCTGACGTACTGCATTGCAACATGGTACTCCAGCTGCAGTATATCAGACAAAAAAGCCCTGCAGAGGATAGTCAAGGGAGCTGAGAGGGTAATTGGAGTCTCCCTCCCCTCTGTCCAAGAACTTTTTCAGAACCATTGTAGGAGCAGGGCACTGAACATTGTCAAGGACCGTTCTCACCCTCTGCATAAACACTTTGAACTTCTGCCATCTGGCAAACGATTCCAGAGCATCAGAGGCAGAACCACCAGACTGATCAACAGCTTCCTTCCACAAGCTGTTAGGATGCTGAACAGGTGATCCAGAATCTCTCATACATACTACTGCACCTACGGACATTATGTATATTATTTGTATATTATAGTTCTAGTTAGTTTTCAAGTATGTCTCAGGGATGTGTGAATGGCTGTGTTGGGGTGGGGGGTGAGGGTGTGTGTGAGTGTGTCTTAAATTATGTTCTTTTTACTTATATGGATGCCGAGAGAAACACAAGTTCATCTTGCCTGCACTACAGTTGTATGTACAGCAATATGCCAATAAAGGTTGATTTGATTTTTTTTGATTGATTTGAAAACTGTTGGCGGGCATAAAAACTGTCTGTGAACTGTTTTGCAGTCAATCCTAGTGTAAACTTAACAGTATTATTAAGTCAATGACAACAGCTCTTAACACTATGATGTTGAGACACACCTTATAGCCTGGGGGCCCCTCAGCTGCTGGGAGCTCATGGTATGTACTTACTTTGATCAGTGGAGGAAACTGCTACACTAAAAACAGTTCCGAGCTGCTACTGTTGTGTGTTGCTAACACAAACATATTCTGTTTAGTCAAGCAGTCTGCTAGCTCGCTCGCTCGTACTAAACTGTTATCCCCACTTTTGTTCACATTATCTTTGCCTTCTCACACCCATGTCCAGATAAAGTCAGCAGCATGCGTCACGGTGTGAGGCTTCAGTCGTCATGGCAGGAACACAGATTAAAGCATAATTTCCACTCTGTGTTTCTACGCTGCATCGTGTTGTTGGATACCGCTCCAGTCTGACTCTTCCATGGAGACCAGTGTAACTGGGGGTGGGGGGTGGGGTTTCATGGGCCATGACTGCATGGTTCAGTCTTAATAAGTTAAATGACAGTGATTGAACCGCTGCTGCAACCATAGTCCTTCTGTCATCATCCACTTGTGTAAAATGTGTGTTCAGACCAAACACGAGAGTGAAAATTTTGCACAGCGTGATTACATGCTAACTCAATGCAAACATGCCAATAGACATGAATTCACCATCTGAGCAAGTTGCAGACTGGTGGAGTTGCCTTTATAACTTCTACAGCTGTCTTCTACCTGCTGTGGAAATCTATAAACACTGTCGTGCTTACAAGTCCCTCCACGATTTCACGATGTTGCGATGGCACTAATTCATGTAAAATCAGTGATTCATTCCATATTTTGCACAACCTTGTAACGTTGTCCAATCACTGCAACTTCCCCATAATTTACGCCAATCCTCATCAACTTTCATCAATTTTGCCAATCAAATTTGTCCCGGAGTAGCGCTCAAATGCTCAGACTAACTCATCAAATCCATCGCTGCACTGCGTTCACTTCTGTGTTTACTGTGAGTATTACCAGAACACATCACCAAAAACAGTATGTGAGATTTAAAAAAAAAAACACCTACCCGCGAGTTTTCCCCCCTTCCTCCATCTTTCCCAGCCCACCAGTGGATGTCTCCTCACGTCTCCATCCTGATCGCTCAGAGTCCAAAAAAACTTAGAAATACCTTTCAAAATAAAACTTTTATTTTGGATGCAGTTACTCTTTCTCTTAATAGTTCTGTGAGGAACCTTGGAGTTATATTTGATCAAGATCTGTTTTTCAATTCACATATTAAATTTGTTTCTAAGACTGCCTTCTATCATTTGCGTAATATTACCAAGATTAGAAGCATCTTGTCTCAGAGTGATGCTGAGAAACTGATCCACGCTTTTGTTAGCTCTAGATTAGATTATTGTAACTCTTTATTATTAAGCTGTCCTAAACCTTGGTTCCAAGGTTGTCATAGCCAGGAGCGGCACTGGGGTTAAGCTCCCAGTGCTCATAAAATGCTCCTTATGGCGTGCGTCTCGAAAAGCCTCTGACAACTAAGTCCAACTCCTAGCCTGCCCGTGTGGTTTAGTCTCTAAGCCCGGCGGAACTGCTTTTACTAATAGGAGAAGGGGCGAGGGCGGATCTCTGGCGCCTTAAAACCAGATGCTTCAGGTAGATGGTGGCTCGTCAACCTGGGAAGGTAGCCCATCTAGGGGAAGGTAAACCGTGATTTCAAACCTCCGCTGCCTTGCGGCATACCCGGTCACGGGAAAGGCTTCGGGAGTCAACCCTGAGGAAAAATCTGGAGTCGGAGCCCCTAAGGCAGTTCTATGTTGTGCTCAACATCGTTCTGGCAGCTCCTGCAACGGCGCTGGTGCCAAACTGTAGCAGCCCTGCTGTTCCTTTGGATTCATCAGTGACGTGGAGAGGGGGGACATGCTGCATGGGCAACATCTTATCCTCCATATCTTCCTGCCCAGGCTTGAATCCTACCAACGCCCAACGATGGAAGGTAGAACACCGGATCACTGGAGAGGACACTCCAGCCTCGCCTTTAGCGTAGACAAAACACGGGGAATGACAGTTACCGGTTATAAGCCACCGCTCAATTGGCATAGAGCTCGGCGCCAGGGGTTATTCCCGACGGTGGGAGGGATCATCGGATCTCACTGGACAGCTACCGCCCGCCTCAAGCTGGGCAGCCCCCAGCCAGTAAGGTGATGTCCCGCCACAGCTTGCTTTCCTCATTGGGTGCATGGGGATGAGGAGAAGTCTGAACAGCAGGCTGAGAACTTTCGCACCAGGCAAGACAATAAAACAAAAGAGACCAACTCTAAAACTGGGAACTTGGAACGTCCGCACTATGATGACAGGACTCGCTACTAACCTCAAGGACATCAACGACACCAGGAAGACTGCCATCATCAATAATGAGCTGAAGAGACTGGGAGTGGATATCGCCACTCTCCAGGAAACACGGTTGGCTGACGCAGGCACACAGAGAGAGAAGGACTACACGTTCTACTGGCAGGGAAAGGGCAGTGACGAACACAGGGAACACGGAGTGGGCTTTGCAGTGAAGAACACCTTGCTGAAGATGGTGGAACCGAGCAGCACTGGCTCTGCACGACTCCTCACCCTCCGCCTGAACACCACTCAAGGCCCAGTCACCCTCGTCAGTGTGTATGCCCCAACACTGACAGCCACACCAGAGGCAAAAGACGAGTTCTACGAGAATCTCGCAACAACTGTCAGGATCGTCCCCAACTCTGAACAACTCATTCTCCTTGGAGACTTCAATGCCAGAGTGGGTGCTGACCATGACTCCTGGCCCTCCTGTCTTGGACCTTTTGGCGTGGGCAGAATGAATGACAACGGACAGCGGCTGCTCGAGTTCTGCACATATCACGATCTGTGCATCACAAACTCGTTCTTCAAGACCAACCCCAACACAAGGTTTCCTGGCAACATTCACGCTCAAAGCACTGGCACCAGCTGGACTTGATCCTGACCAGGCGCACCTCACTGAAGAACGTGCTAATCACCCGTTCGTTCCAGAGTGCAGATTGCGACACAGACCATTCATTGGTGTGTTGCAAGGTCAAGCTGCAGCTGAAGAAATTCCATCGGGCTAGACAACCTGGAAAGGCACGGATTGACAGCAGCAAGATGGCTCAACCAGAACTTGTTGAGCAGTTTGCCTCCACCTTTGAGAAGGAACTTGGTGTACCACAAGAAGGAGAATCTGCAAAGCAGAAGTGGGAAGAGCTGCGAAACACCATACACCGCACAGCCTTGGCTACCTTTGGGAGGAAGACCTCGAAGTCACAGGACTGGTTTGATGCCAAGTTGACCGAGATGACCCCCGTCATTGAAGCCAAGCGCTCAGCACTTGCTGAGTACAAGAAGTACCCAAACGAGAAGAATCTCCAGATTCTCAGGGCTGCGAGAAGCAAAGTTCAGCAGACTGCTCGGCGCTGTGCCAACGAGTACTGGACTCAGCTCAGCCAAGACATTCAAACCGCTGCCATAACAGGGAACATCCGTGGTATGTACGATGGCATCAAGAAAGCACTTGGTCCGGCTCAGAGCAAGACGGCCCCCCTCAAATCCTCCACTGGGGAGATGATCACAGAAAAGAACAAGCAGATGGAGAGATGGGTGGAACACTACTCCGACCTCTACTCCAGACAGAACACCGTGACACCGTCAGCCCTTGATGCCATCGACTGCCTGCCATCCATGGACGAACTTGACACCGAGCCAACCATCGATGAACTCAGCAAGGCCACTGATAGCTTGGCCGCTGGCAAGGCACCCGGCAACGACGGCATACCCCCCGACCTGATCAAGCACTGCAAGACCGCCCTACTGCTGCCATTGCATGACGTCCTCTGCCAGTGTTGGAAGGAAGGTGCCGTACCACAGGACATGAGGGATGCCAAGATCATCACCCTCTACAAAAACAAAGGGGAGAGAAGCGACTGCAACAACTACAGGGGCATCTCCATCCTCAGCGTTGTTGGCAAAGTCTACGCACGAGTTGTTCTCGTTAGTCTACAGAAGCTTGCCGAACGTGTCTACCCCGAGTCTCAGTGTGGCTTCCGCGCTGAGCGATCGACGGTAGACATGATATTCTCCATCCGCCAACTCCAGGAGAAATGCAGAGAACAGAACATGCCCCTGTACGTCGCCTTCATCGACCTCACCAAAGCGTTCAATCTGGTCAGCAGAGAGGGCCTTTTCAAGATCCTGCCAAAGATAGGATGCCCACCAAAGTTGCAAAGCCTCATTGAATCGTTTCACACCAACATGCAGGGGATAGTGCAGCACGATGGCAACGTCTCAGAGCCTTTCAACATACGCAGCGGAGTGAAACAGGGCTGTGTACTTGCGCCAACCCTCTTTGGGATTTTCTTTGCTATGCTCCTGAGGCATGCCTTCAGCACAGCCACAGAGGGAATCTAACTGCACACAAGATCTGACGGCAGGCTTTTCAACCTCGCCCGCCTGAAAGCCAAAACCAAAGTACGCGAGGCTCTAATCAGAGACATGCTGTTCGCAGACGACGCTGCAGTCGCAACCCACACACAGCAGGAGCTTCAGACCCTTATGGACCGCTTCTCTCAGGCATGCAAGGACTTCGGGCTTACCATCAGCCTGAAGAAGACTAACGTCTTGGCGCAAGGCACGGAAGCACCACCAACCATCACCATTGACGACTACGAGCTGGAGGTCGTGAATCAGTTCACGTACCTGGGGTCCACGATCAGCAACAACCTCTCCCTTGATACAGAGATCAACAAGAGGATTGGAAAATCAGCCTTCACACTCGCTCGCCTCACCACACGAGTGTGGGAGAATCCCAAACTCTCTGTCAAGACGAAGATGGCAGTGTACAACGCCTGCGTCATCAGCACACTGCTCTATGGGAGTGAGACATGGACAACATACGCCCGGCAGGAAAAGAGACTGAACTCCTTCCACTTGCGCTGCATTCGCCACATCCTGGACATATCCTGGCAGGACAAAGTGCCCAACACAGAAGTTCTGTCCCGCGCCGGCCTTCCCTCCATGTTCACTCTACTCAGACAGCGCAGGCTCCGCTGGCTAGGCCACGTTCCCCGTATGGAGGATGGCAGAATCCCCAAAGACGTCCTCTATGGAGAACTGGCAACTGGCAAGAGAGACGTTGGCCGCCCACAGCTGCGTTTTAGAGACGTCTCCAAGAGAGACATGAAGGCCCTGGAGATCAACACAGAGCGCTGGGAGGACCTTGCAACGGACCGCTCCAAATGGAGAGGCACCCTGACCAGACAGCTCAAGGCGGGTGAAGAGAGACTGACTGCTGCAGCAGATGAAAAAAGGACCCGCAGGAAGAACCGCCACAGACCCAGCAGCACGGAGACCACCCACAAGTGTGACCTGTGTGACAGGGACTGCCATTCGCGCATCGGCCTGTTTAGCCACAGGCGGTCCTGTTCCAGCAGAGTAGACGTTTAGGATTCTCTTCCATGGTCATCATAGACCGACGGAGGCCGACGACCTAAAACCTCTTTAAAAGGTCTCCAGTTGATCCAAAATGCTGCAGCACGAGTTTTAACAGGTACTAGAAAGAGAGATCATATCTCTCCGGTTCTGGCCTCCCTTCATTGGCTTCCCATAGAGTTTAGAATTAAGTTTAAAATCCTTCTTCTCACTTTCAAAGCTCTAAACAATCAGGCTCCTTTTAATTTAAAAGATCTGATACTACCGTATTATCCTAACAGAGCACTATGCTCCCAAAATGCTGGATTACTTGTAATACCTAGAATCTCCAAAAGTACAATGGGAGGCAGAGCCTTCAGTTATCAAGCTCCTCTCCTGTGGAACCAGCTGCCAATCTGGATTTGGGAGTCAGACTCGATCTCTGTTTTTAAGAATAGGGTTAAAACCTTCCTTTTTGATATAGCCTACAATTAGGGAGGGATCATGTGTTTCTGAACCCTCCCTTAGTTATGCTGCTAATAGGTTTAGACAGCCGGGGGACCTCCAGTAATGCACTGGGCTTCACTCCTTTCTTCAATCTCAATGATTTTTTTTTTTTTTTTGCTGGTCGTTTGTTCTCTCCTGTAGATTGAGTCCCCGTCGTGCTGTTTGCTCTCTACATATCTGTTCTTTTCATCTTCTCTATCCCCTCACCCCCCAGCCAGTCGCAGCAGATGACTGCCCCTCCCTGAGCCTGGTTCTGCTGGAGGTTTCTTCCTATTAAAAGGGAGTTTTTCCTCTCCACCATCGCCAAGCGCTGCTCACAGGGGATCGCATGATTGCTGGGGTCTTTCTGCAATTGTGGGGGTTTCCCTTACAGTTGAAAGTGCTATGAGATGACTGTTGTTGTGAAATAGTGCAATATAAATAAAACTGAATTTAACTGAATTGAATTGCGTGTACGAAGTGCTGAGGTTGTGTTGAAAAATGTCCACCTGCCTGAAAGCACCCTGACACGGGAGCATGCATGAGGATAGACGCCGTAAAACCACAAACAAACGAGCAAATCTAACACTACAGCCAGTGTTTGATCACTTTATACATCATATTTCTCCCTGACAAGATAAGATAAGACAAGATAAGTCTTTATTAGTCCCACAATGGGGAAATTCCAGGATTGCAACAGCACAGGAATAGCAACACTCAGAGCAATAATTTAGAATAAAATAAAATAAAATAAGAGCAGTGAATATACATATGTACACATAAATATACAGTGGGGCAAAAAAGTATTTAGTCAGCCACCAATTGTGCAAGTTCTCCCACTTAAAAGATGAGAGAGGTCTCCAATTTTCATCATAGGTATACCTCAACTATGAGAGACAAAATGAGAAAAAAAAAATCCAGAAAATCACATTGTCTGATTTTTAAAGAATTTATTTGCAAATTATGGTGGAAAATAAGTATTTGGTCACCTACAAACAAGCAAGATTTCTGGCTCTCACAGACCTGTAACTTCTTCTTTAAGAGGCTCCTCTGTCCTCCACTCATTACCTGTATTCATGGCACCTGTTTGAACTCGTTCAAACAACCTCAAACAGTCAGACTCCAAACTCCACTATGGCCAAGACCAAAGAGCTGTCAAAGGACACCAGAAACAAAATTGTAGACCTGCACCAGGCTGGGAAGACTGAATCTGCAATAGGTAAGCAGCTTGGTGTGAAGAAATCAACTGTGGGAGCAATTATTAGAAAATGGAAGACATACAAGACCACTGATAATCTCCCTCGATCTGGGGCTCCACGCAAGATTTCACCCCGTGGGGTCAAAATGATCACGAGAACGGTGAGCAGAAATCCCAGAACCACACGGGGGGACCTAGTGAATGACCTGCAGAGAGCTGGGACCAAAGTAACAAAGGCTACCATCAGTAACACACTACGCCGCCAGGGACTCAAATCCTGCAGTGCCAGACGTGTCCCCCTGCTTAAGCAAGTACATGTCCAGGCCCGTCTGAAGTTTGCTAGAGAGCATTTGGATGATCCAGAAGAGGACTGGGAGAATGTCATATGGTCAGATAAAACCAAAATAGAACTTTCTGGTAAAATCTCAACTTGTCGTGTTTGGAGGAGAAAGAATGCTGAGTTGCATCCAAACAACACCATACCTACTGTGAAGCATGGGGGTGGAAAAATCATGCTTTGAGGCTGTTTTTCTGCAAAGGGACCAGGATGACTGATCCGTGTAAAGGAAAGAATGAATGGGGCCATGTATCGTGAGATTTTGAGTGAAAACCTCCTTCCATCAGCAAGGGCATTGAAGATGAAACGTGGCTGGGTCTTTCAGCATGACAATGATCCCAAACACACCGCCCGGGCAACGAAGGAGTGGCTTCGTAAGAAGCATTTCAAGGTCCGGGAGTGGCCTAGCCAGTCTCCAGATCTCAACCCCATAGAAAATCTTTGGAGGGAGTTGAAAGTCCGTGTTGCCCAGCGACAGCCCCAAAACATCACTGCTCTAGAGGAGATCTGCATGGAGGAATGGGCCAAAATACCAGCAACAGTGTGTGAAAACCTTGTGAAAACTTACAGAAAACGTTTGACCTCTGTCATTGCCAACAAAGGGTATATAACCAAGTATTGAGATGAACTTTTGTTATTGACCAAATACTTATTTTCCACCATAATTTGCAAATAAATTCTTTAAAAATCAGACAATGTGATTTTCTGGATTTTTTTTTTCTCATTTTGTCTCTCACAGTTGAGGTATACCTATGATGAAAATTAGAGACCTCTCTCATCTTTTAAGTGGGAGAACTTGCACAATTGGTGGCTGACTAAATACTTTTATGCCCCACTGTATAAATATATATACACAGTGCGGAGCATTGTAGCTAGATGGAATAAACAGCATAACCATCTATTTAGTTACCCCACATAGTATGAATATGTACCCATACATATTGTCACCCTCCATAGCGATTGATATTGTCCTAGTTGTATACTGGAGGGGACCATTTGTGTAAGTCTGTTGCGTCTTTTGCATTCAATACTATTAGGTCGTCACATTTTTTTTGCTATCTCTGCAAGCAGCCCTGCTTAGGTTATAAAGTCTGACAGCCGTAGGTAGGAAGGACCTCCGAAACCTCTCAGTCATGCACCTAGGATGATGTAGCCTACTGCTAAATGAGCTCCTCAGTGCGTTCAGTATGTCCTGCATGGGGTGGGACTCGGACTCCAGCAGAGATGACAGCTTAGCCACCATCCTTCTCTCTCCTATCTCCTCCACTGGATCAAGGCGTTTCCCCAGGACAGAGCTAGCTTTCTTGATCAGTTTGTTCAGTCTCTTCCTGTCGGCTACTGTGATGCCGCTGTCCCAGCAGACCACTCCAAAAGTGATGGCTGATGCCACCACTGAATCAAAGAATGTCTTCAGGAGCACCCCTTGTACACCAAAAGACCTGAACCTCCTCAGTAGGAACAGCCTGCGCTGTCCTTTCTTGTAGAGTGCGTCGGTATTGTGTGACCAGTCTAGTTTATTATTCAATTGAACACCCAGGTACTTGTAGGATGTCACCATCTCAATGTCTGTTTCCTGGACATTTTACCTGGTGCTGTGGGGGGTTGTCCTTGCCTGCGGCAGTCCACCACCAGCTCCTTAGATTTTCTTGCGTTGATCTGGAGGCAGTTCCGATGGCACCAGTCCACGAAGTCCTGGATAAGTCCTCTGTACTCAGCTTCATCTCCGTTGGAGATGAGGCCGATGATCGCAGAGTCGTCAGAGAACTTCAGTAGAGGGCAGTGTGTTATGCTGTGTAAGAAGTCCGCAGTATAAAGGGTGAACAGGAAGGGAGCCAAAACCATTCCCTGGGGGGCCCCATACTGCTGAAGATCGTGTTGGACACACAATCCTGGGTTCTCACAAACTGTGGCCGGTTTGTGAGGTACAGTAGTCCAGGATCCATGATGACAGGTGCTGGTCCACACCTGCGCACAGCAGCTTGTCCCTCAGGATCACCGGTTGGATGGAGTTGAAAGCACTGGAGAAGTCAAAGAACATGATCTTCACCGTGTTCCCAGGCTTCTCCAGGTGGAACAGGGAACGGTGAAGGAGGAAGATCACTGCATCTTCCACCCCGATGCCATACTGGTAGTCGAACAGGAGTGGATCCATCGCTGGTCCCACCAGGGGGCGGAGGTGAGCAAGGAGCAATCTCTCCAGGGTCTTCATCAGGTGAGATGTCAGGGCCACTGGTCTGTAGCTGTTCAGGTTTCTGGGGTGGGAAGTCTTTGGTACGGGTACCACACAAGATGTTTTCCACAGCTGTGGTACCCTCCCCAGCTTCAGGCTTAGTTTGAAGATGTGCTCCACAATCCCACACAGCTGGTCTGCACAGGACTTGAGGAGCTTCGCGCTGATGCTGTCTGGACCCGAGGCCTTCCTCGCCTTGATCTTCCTCAGCTCCACCCTCATCTGGGTCTTAGTGAGAGTCAGGTTTGAGCTGGGGGGGCTGTGTGCTGAGAGTGGTGGGGGGTGTTGGTGGAGGGGGGGGGGGGTGGACAGCAGGTCTCGATGACTTTAGAGGCAGCAGTGGTTGTTGTGCAGGCGGAGGGGAGGGCGGTTGGTCAAACCTATTAAAAAACAGGTTCAGATTGTTCGCCCACTCCCTGTCCCCCGTGGCCTGGGAGGAGGTATTCTGGAGCCCAGAGATGGTTTTGAGGTTTCTCCAGACCCCGCCAATGTCGCTCTGTTGCAGCTTGTCCTCCATCTTCTTCCTGAAGCTGTCCTTGCCTTCTCTGATCTTCCTCCTTAGCTCCCTCTTTACGGACTTCAGCATCTCCCTGTTCCCCGATCTGAAGATCCTTTTCTTCTCTCTCAGAAGTGTTTTTATCTCAGGGTTGATCCAGGGTTTGTTGTTCGAGCAACACCGTATGGTCTTGGTGGGTACGGTGTTGTCCACACAGAAGCTGATGTAGTCCGTATGGTGTGAGTGAGGCCATCAATGTCCTCACCATGTGGATCGCAGAGCTGCTCCCAGGCAGTCATTTCAAAACAGTCCTTTAGAGCATCCATTGCCTCCTCAGACCATAACTTCACCGTGCGCATGACTGGAGGTTGTCTGTGTACTAGGGGTTTGTACACCGGCAGGAAATGAACCAAGTTGTGATCCGATCTCCCGAGTGGGAGGAGTGGTGATGAGGTGTACGCCTCCTAAGTGTTTGCATAGAATAAGTCCAGTGTTTTATTGTCTCTAGTGTGGCATGTGACATACTGGGTGAATGTGGCCAGAATGGGGGACAGTGAAATATGGTTAATATCACCTGAGATGAGGAGAAGAGCATCTGGGTGTTCTGTCAGAAGCCTGCCAGTGACTGAGTGGATGGCATCACGCGCTGTCCCAGCATTCACCGTCGTATTTGCATAAATAACAATGCAGATCATGTGTGAGTATTCCCTCCGGAGATAAACAGGCCGCATACTAACAGTTAGGAACTCCATGTCTTTGCTGCAGTGTTGCTCTTTAACTGAGATGTGTCCCGGTTTACACCAGCTGTTATTAACATACATTATCAGTCCTCCGCCCCTTGCCTTCCCACTGTCTGGTGTCCGGTCTGCCCGCATTGCGTGGAAACCCTCCAGTTCAATGTTAGCATCTTTTGCTACTTCTGTTAGCCACGTATCAGTAAACAACTTCATGCTAATCTTTCTAAAGATGCTCTCGTAGCAGGACATGGACGCTAGCTCATCTGTCTTATTTAGTAGCGATCGAACATTCCCCATGATAACGGATGGGAGGACGGGTCTGTACCTTATATTCCTCGCCCGCCGTCTTGCTCCAGCTCGACATCCACTCTGTTTTCGTCTTATTTCTCCCGGTATGTCGAGTTTTTGCGTTAGCACCGTGGGCCGGTTAAGTGCTAACAGCTGGTCCCTGTTGTACTGTCTCCTGCTATAAACAGTGGCTCCGTCTGCTGGCTCGAGAGACATTTGGGGCGATCTGTGTGTCCGTGATGGATAAGGTGTAGCCGGATCATAAAGTTTAGCGAAAGAAGCCAGATAGTAAATAAGAAAGAGGAAGTAAAACTCAGAATTCAGCCACTGTTGCAAAAAGGCAGCCGACTCATGTGGCGCCGGAAGTAGAGAAAAATGGTTGGCACCATTGCCAACCAGCCGTCTGTCAGGAATGCTGTGCGCATTATTTGTTGTGAATTTGTTTCTGCTTATCACGTGCCCTGATGTGTCTGCTTTACTTGTTTACGATCGACAAACACTTTTAGACCTGCAATATGTCAATATACCAAAGTTTGATGTGAGGATTAAGCCAGCGAGTTTTTATCCACACCTTGCTGATCTACCTGAATGTCTATGCCGTTTGCCCTGCGCTCCACTCTCTACGAAATGCCCGAGGAGACACAGAAAGCGGGCTGGTGTATCTGAACGTTTTACGACTTACTTGAAGTTATCCATTTTGCGGGACTGTCGTCCTCTGTGTGATGACTCCTGGTCGGGCACCCGTGTAAGGTGGGAGGCTGCCGGACCCAACCTGTTTTCCCTCCTTTCTCTTACTTGGACCCATGGCTGGAGTCTTTTCCGCTGCGGCCCCGGATGCGGGTCTGCAGAGGCAGCGTGAACCACGGATACCTTCGGCTATTGGACCAGGCTTCTGTCTTAGCAGATAAGTGATGTGGATATTCGTATGGCCCTGCTAAATATTAGAACTCTGGCAAATAAAACATTCATCCTCAACGACGTCTTCACCTCCCGTGAATCCGTGGTGAATCTGCTCCTTTCTCCAAACTCCTTCCTCCTGACTGTTCCTTCTTTAGCACCCCTCGGGCCCCAGGTAAAGGCGATGGGTTGGCTTCAGTGTTTAAAAACGGTTTTCACTGTCGGCAGGTGGAGTGGGGTTTATACTGAGGGAAATAAATGCTTCTCCTCCTCTGTTCTGTGCGGTCGTGTATCGGCCACCAAAGTGCATCAAGGATTTTATTAATGACTTTGCTGACTTGTTAACGGGCCTCATGTGAAAATATGGCCGTCTTTTAATCGTTGGTGATTTTAACATTCATGCTTGTTGTGAAAGTGGACTCCTTGTTAAAGATTTTATTAATGTAACGTATTCGTTCTCTCTGATCAGTCGGTAAATCTTCCTACTCATGAAAAAGGACGTGTTGGATCTTGTTTTATCACATGGGCTGAACATTTGAATAACAGAGATACAGTATGTGATGCATGCATATCGGATCATCTGTCTGTTTCATTCACAGCTACAGTGTCCACCACTGGGGTAAAATCTGGACCTTCTGTGCATTGTGGGCGTGCATTTAATCCATCCACCTTAACAGATTTTATCACTGTTTTTATGAACTCTGAGCTATGTCATCTGGACTTCTGCGCAAGCCTGAGTGCAGACGAGCTCACAGACTGTTTTAATAATACCTGGATTGTGTTGCTCCTTTTAAAGTTAAATGTCCTCAAAGTTTGTTTCAGCCTGGCTGAATGAAACCACCCACACTCTCAGACGTGAGTGCAGACGCGCCGAGAGGAAGTGGAAAAAGGACAAACTCCGAGACTCTTTAGATTTTTTACATGACTGCTTATCAAAGTATCAGAAGGTTGTCAAAACTGCTAAATCCAGATGCTTCTCCAGTATCATTTCAAACAACAGTCGCAGACCTCGAGCTCTTTTAGTGTTTTTAATTCAATAGCAAATCCACAATGCAAATCTGATTGTGCTGTGGCGTTCCCTGTTCTCTGTGCAGGTTTTATGAATTTTTTTGCAGAAAAAATTCTGCCCTGAGACCTATTTTGTGCCAGGTTGAAGTAGATCCTTCTGTACCTCCTCCATGCCCAGCTGTCTTTGAGCAGTTTATCTGAATTAAAGGATGTACTCACAATAAAAGGCTTTAAAATTCCCCTTTGGACAACGTTCCTTCTCACCTTTTTAGAGACATTTTTTACACTTTGGGGCCAATCATTCTTGTATTGATTAATATTTCTCTGATGTCTGGCTGCATTCCAGCTGCCTTTAAATATGCTGTAGTGTAGCCACTTATTAAAAAGAAAACTCTTGACCACACTGTCCTCTCTAATTATAGGCCAATATCTAAATTATCATTATATTTTTGTCCAAAGTTCTGAAGAAAGTTGCTCTTATACAACTCCAGACATTTTTAGACTTGCATGGTATACAGAGGTGTGAAAAAGTGTTTGCCCCCTTCCTCATTTCTCATTTTTTTGTGTTTGTCACACTTAAATGTTTCAGATAATCCAAAAAAAAATAATTAAATATTTGACAAAGTTAACACAAGTAAAAACAAAATGCAGTTTTTAAATGAAGGTGTTTATTAATGAAAGGGGAAAAAAAATCCAAACCTACATGGCCCTGTGTGAAAAAGTGATTGTCCCCTAACCCTAACAACTGGTTGGGCCACCCTTAGCAGCAACAACTGCAATCAAGCATTTACGATAACTGGCTATGGTTTTGTCTCTCCGTCGCGTCAGAGTACTATTTTCTCTGCTTTTGTTTGTTTTTATTGATTTCATTTTTATTTTTTTTTTATCTCTGTTTATTGTTACTAGTCTTTGTTTGCTGTTAGCTCGGTATTGGCCTCGCCTAAAAGCCCATTCGGACGTGCGAGTAGGTCCGATCCCCGGCTGGGCTGCTTTTTACCGGGCTAGGCTTCCTGCTAGCCTGTTTTTAGCCTTTTAGCTGTTTTTAGCTAACTTTCAGCTAACTTGTTTTTAGCTATTTTAGCTGTTTTTGGCTAGCTGACGGGCTATCCATCCATCTCAGCACCTGGAACACCATGGCTCCTTCTCCAACATGTACCCACTGTTCATCTCTCCTCAGTGAGGTCTCTGAGTTGGAAACAAGGCTTTCCAACCTTTATAAGATTCGGGAGGCCGAAGACCACCTCGACACCATCATTCTCGAGCGAACATTGGCTCCGGCTGCCGACTCGCATCTGGCAGAGACGGCTACTTACTTGGGTGAGCTCAGCGCTTCTCCATACACCTCTACCCCTGCTCCAGCCTCTGCAGACGTCCATGACCACAGCAATAAACACTGGTTTCGTCTCGGGGCTAAACCCAAAGCCTCAGTTGGTTCCTCTCATCCTCAGTGCGCACCCTGGACCTTGGTTCGACCAGCTAACAACCATCGTCGATCGACCAGAATGGGCCGCGCCTCTTCTCTTCCCGTGTCCTTGGAAAACAGATTTGATATCCTTTCCCTGGAGGATTTTCCCCACCTGGACGCTGGCCGTCCGCCCGTGGACGCCCCTCGTCCTCCCTCCTCTTCTTCAGCGGCAGCTTATGTCCGCAAACCCCGGATAAAGACCACCCTGGGTGTGTCAAATTACACACCAGCTCCAGATAGAAGAGAGCGCATCACCCCGCCTTCGCAACAACAACATCACCCTCTATAAAATTACTCTCCTCATCAGAATCCACCAACAAAAACCCCCCAGATGACGCTGGTAATTGGTGACTCAATCATAAGGAACGTCAGAAGCAGGTACTGCATCATTCGATTTTTTCCCAGGGCTAGAGTCTCTGACATTGAGGCTCTTATCCGTGACCTGCTAAATGAATTCCCTCACGTACCAACTGTAGTTGTGCATGTGGGATGCAATAACATCCCAGATGAAGCGTCGGAAATTTTAAAAAGTGACTTCAGGAGGCTTCTGTCTACTCTTATGAACTGTGGCAGACGTGCGCTCATCTCTGGGCCTTTGGCACCTCTCAGACAAGGCTGCAATTGTTTTAGTACAACTCTCAGTCTTAATTCTTGGCTGTGTTTTACTTGTCCTATTTTTAACATTGGTTTTGTTGACAATTTTAACTTATTCTGGAACCGCCCATCACTTATGAGGCCTGATGGCATCCACCCAAATAGACTTGGTGCACGTGTTTTAAGAGACAATCTGTTCTATTCCATTCGGTGTTTTTTAGTACAGTGACTGAAACTTGGTGTGTTTACTCGCTCTGAAGCTTCTGGGTTTGCCAATCTGCCCTTTTTTGGTTCTGTTCCCACTTCTTGTACCGATCCCATTAATTCAGGTGGTCTTTACCGTTTGGATCAGCCTTTGATTTATAATCCTACAGAGATTGTGTCTGTCTCCCGTTGCCCTAAATATTGTAACCCAGGACAAATACAACATAACTTGAAAAACACTCGCACTTCTGCAGCTCCTCCTCATCCACCACCTTTCAACTTTGCCCCTGTCTCCTCCCTTAGAGAACCTTTTTCTGCTCCCTCTAAAGTTAATTAAAAAGTTAATAAAAATAGAATACATAAACATCCCAAATTGATTAAACAAAATGTTGGTAAAATTCAAATCCAGCCTCAAGGCCCTAAAATTAATAAATTGGCCTCTGTTCCTCCCCAAAATTTAAAAATTAAATGTGGTCTATTAAACATTAGGTCTCTATCTTCTAAGTCTCTTCTGGTTCATGATCTATTAATCGATCACCAGATCGATCTGCTATCCCTCACAGAGACCTGGCTTGGGCAAGATGATTATGTTGGTCTGAATGAATCAACTCCCTCTGGGTATTTAAACTGTCATAACCCCAGAGGTTGTGGTCATGGTGGTGGAGTGGTGGCAATTTTCCATTCTAAATTACTAGGTAATGTTAAGCAAAAATTATGTTTTAATTCTCCTTCGGCCTATTCAGAGTTTCTATCGGAATTTGCCGAATTTTTAGCTGATTTAGTGCTGAAATCCGATAGAATAATTATTGTAGGGGACTTTAATATACATGTTGATGTAGAGAGTGACTGTCTTAGTAAGGCATTCAATTCAATTTTAGACTCAATGGGGTTTTCCCAGAAAGTAAAAAAATCTACCCATCATTTCCACCATACATTGGACCTTGTTTTGACTTATGGTATAGATATCGAAAATCTAGTAGTGTCTCCTCATAATCCCGTACTGTCTGACCATTGTCTGTTAATTTTTGATTTCATTATCTCTGATCACTTGTTTCCTAAAGAAAAATGTCTTTCTGATGACGTTGTTGCCAAGGTTTTGCAGATTGTCTCCTCTGTGCTATGGGTCAACACAACAGAAACAACAGAAATAAAAGATGGAGAGTCTGCTCCATTTGTGATTGATAGCATGGTTGATAGTGTTACTCCCTCTCTGCATCAGACTCTAGATTTGGTAGCCCCTTTAAAAAAGAAAAAGTCTAACCAGAGATTTCTAACCCCTTGGTTTAACTCAGAAACTCGTGGCTTAAAACAGAAAACTCATCAATTGGAAAGGAAATGGCGTTCAACTAATTCAGATAAATTCTACTTAGTGTGAAGAAATCATTTCTTAATCTATAAAAAAATCTCTTTGAAAAGCTGGACCAAGCTATAATTCTGCATTAATAGAAGCGAACAAGAATAACCCCAGGTTTCTCTCCAACAGTATAGTCAGGCTTACAAAGAGCCAGGACTCGGTCAATCCTCGCATCCCCCCTGAGCTTTCTAGTCAGGACTTTCTGAACTTTTTCAATCTTAAAATTTTATCTATTACAGATGAAATTAGTCAGATTCTTCCTATGGTAAACTCAAGTACATTAACTACTACAGACAATGCTATCGAGCTAGCAGGCTATACCGTACAGCGGCATGACAGAACGAGGGACTCCGGGAAGACCAGAGGAGGTGGGCTACATTAACAACAGCTGGTGCACAGACACGGCGATTGTAGACAGTCACTGCTCCTCAGACTTGGAATATGTGACTGTAAAATGTAGACCCTTCTATTTAATGAGAGAATTCACCGTCGTCATGGTAACCGCTGCATACATTTCACCTGATGCTAGTGCTAAAGCGGCTAATGGATATTTATTTGACAGTCTGAGCAAACAGCAGAGTTTACATCCTGAGGCTGTGCATATTGTAGCAGGGGATTTTAATCATGTGGATTTGAAAAAGGTGCTCCCCAAGTTCCATCAGCATGTTAATTGTGCTACTAGGGGAGCAAATACACTTGATAAACTGTATTCCAACGTCAAGCAGGGCTTTAGGGTCACCCCACTTTCACATCTGGGCCAGTCTGACCACATGTCCCTGCGTGTAATCCCAGCATATGTACCGCTCAGGAAAACTGCTCCTATTGTTACAAAAACAGTTAAAACATGGCCCGATGGTGCAACTCAGCAGCTGCAGGACTGCTTCAATAGGACAAATTGGGACGTTTTTGAACAGCCAGACCTGGACATATTTACGGATAGTGTGCTGTGTTATATTAAAACCTGCATGGACGCTGTCACAGTTGAGAAAGACATCAGGATTTATCATAACAGAAAGCCCTGGATGACCCGGGAGGTCCAGAAACTGTTGAAGGAGAGGAGAGCTGCCTTCAGGTCAGGCGACACGGCTCATTATAGCTTAGCCCGGGCTAACCTGAAAAGAGGCATCAGGAAGGCCAAGAGGGAATACAGGAGGAGGATTGAGGACCACCTGGATAGTAATAACAGCAGACAGGTGTGGGAGGGGGTGCAGCAGCTCACTAATTTCAGAGCCAACCCTAGAGCGGCTGCAGGGAGCCCCTCGCTGGCAGAGGACCTGAATATTTTCTTTGCTTGTTTTGAGGTGGAGCCTCCAGAGATAGAAACAACAACGGAGCCCACAGCTCCCAGTAGCCCAAGCCTCACTGTCAAGGAGTATGAGGTGAGGAGAGTTCTGGGAGCGGTCAATCCGAGGAAGGCCACTGGACCTGACGGTGTCTCCGGGCGTGTGCTGAAGGACTGTGCGTACCAGCTGACTGGAATCTTTACTAGGATTTTTAACCGGTCCCTGTCACAGTCCACTGTCCCACACTGTTTAAAATCCTCCACCATAATTTCTATACTCAAAAAGCACAATGTTACCAGTCTTAATGATTACCGGCCAGTGGCTCTGACTCCAGTGGTGATGAAGTGTTTTGAGAAGCTAGTCAGAGCCCACATCATATCACTTCTCCCACAGTGTTTGGACCCCCACCTGTTCGCTTATAGAACCAACAGATCCACTGAGGATGTTGTAGCCACGGCCCTCCACGCTGCCCTGTTTCACCTGGAGCAGCCGGAGAGCTATGTGCGGATGCTATTTGTGGACTATAGCTCCGCCTTTAACACCATCCTCCCTGACAGACTGGTGTCCAAACTCAGGGTATTAGGATTCCATATTCCATTTGTACTTGGATCCAAAGTTTCCTCTCAGATCGCAGCCAGAGGGTTAAAGTGGAACCTCACATGTCCACCACCATTAGTCTCAGTACCGGCTCCCCACAAGGCTGTGTTCGCTGAGCCCCCTACTGTACAGTCTTCACACCTATGACTGCACCCCCGTACACCACAGCAACAGCATCATCAAGTTTGCCGACGACACCATAGTGGTGGGGCTCATCTTCGGGGGAGATGAGACCGGTTTTAGGGGTGAGGTGCAGCAGTTGACAGAGTGGTGTGGGGACAACAACCTTCTTTTAAATGTCACAAAAACAAAGGAGGTCATCATAGACTTCAGAAGAAAAAAAACAGACATTCAACCTCTGACTATTAGTGGTACGGGTGTGGAGAGGGTCGAGGTTTTCCGCTTCCTGGGGGTCCATATTCAGGAGGACATGACATGGGGGGTGAACACAACTGAGTTACTGAAAAAGGCCCAGCAGAGACTACATTTCTTCAGGGTGTTGAGAGCAAACAACATCTGTCAGAGACTGCTGTTGTCTTTTTATCGTTGCTCTATTGAGAGCATTCTAACTTATTGTATTTGTATTTGGTTCAGCAGCTGCACGGTAGCTCAGAAGAAAGCTCTTCAGACTGTCATCAACACAGCCCAAAAAACTGTTGGTTGCCCTCTCCTCAGCCTTGAAGATCTGCACCACGCCCGCTGCCTTAAAAAGGCACAAAAAATCTCGAAGGACCCCTTTCATCCCGATCACTCTTCCAGCAACTACCATCAGGAAGGCGGTTTAGAGCAATTAAAACAAGGACAAACAGATTCAAAAACAGTTTTTATCCGACTGCAATTACCTCCCTGAACTCTAGCAGAACATGAGGTTTGAAACTGTGAAACTGAGTGTGTGTGATATTTAAAATTAGTAATGCATATAATCTTTTTAAGCTTCTTTTTACTTTTAAGTCACTGACTGGTTTGCATTTTAATTTCGTTGTACTTGTTATAATGACAAATAAAGTCTATTCTATTCTATTCTATTCTATTCTATTCTACTACAACTCCCTCAACTGATATCTGTTTAGATAAGTTTACTCCAATCAACCTCTTAGAGTTGGATAAAATAATTTCCTCATCTAAGTCTTCATCTTGCCTTTTGGACCCTATTCCTTCCAGGTTATTTAAAATTATCTTCCCAATTATTGGTAGCCGTATTCTTCTTATAATTAATTCTTCTTTAACTCTGGGTTATGTACCACTGGCTTTTAAAACTGCTGTAATTAAACCCTTACTCAAAAAACCAACGCTCGGCCAATTATCGACCAATCTCTAATTTGCCTTTCATTTCAAAAATCTTGGAAAGAGTTGTTGCTGTGCAATTATCTGACCATTTGCAGGGAGTTGGTTTGTTTGAGTTGTTTCAATCTGGGTTCAGAGCTCATCACAGCACTGAAACTGCCTTAGCGAAGGTCTCTAATGACCTCCTGATTGCATCTGATAATGGACTTGTCTCTGTTCTTGTTCTTTTAGATCTCAGTGCAGCCTTTGACACTATCAATCATGCCATTCTACTTGATAGATTAGAACACTTTGTTGACTGAGTGGAACTCCATTGCAGTGTCTTAGATCTTATTTGTCCGATAGATTTCAGTTTGCTCACATTAATGATGAATTTTCTTCCAACTTTAAGCTCAGTCACTGAGTTCCACGGGGATCTGTGTTAGGCCCTATTCTTTTTAGTTTATATATGCTCCCGTTAGGCAATATCATCAGAAAGCACTGTATACATTTTCACTGTCACGCAGACGACACAAAACTATACCTGTCAGTGAAGCCCGATGATTGTAATCAATTACCCAAGTTAGATGCCTGTCTTAAGGACATCAAAGCTTGGATGACTTGTAATTTTCTATTAAACTCTGATAAGACTGAAGTCATTCTTGTTGGCCCAAAACATCTTAGAAATTCCTTTTCAAATTATGCTCTTAATTTAGATGCCGCCACTCTCACTCTGAACAGTTCTGTGAGGAACCTTGGAGTTATTTTTGATAAAGATTTGTCCTTTAATTCACAAATTAAAACTGTTTCTAAGACTGCCTTCTATCATCTGCACAACATTGCCAAGATCAGGAGCATCTTGTCTCTGAATGATGCTGAGAAACTGACTCACGCCTTTGTCAGCTCTCATTTACATTATTGTAATTCGTTATTATCTGGTTGTCCTAAAGTATCCTTAAAAAATCTTCAGTTGATTCAAAATGCTGCTGCTAGAGCTTTAACTGGTTCTAGAAAAAGAGATCATATCTCCCTGGTTCTGTCCTCCCTTCATTGGCTTCCCATAGAATTTAGAATCAAGTTTAAAATCCTTCTTCTTACTTTCAAAGCTCTTAATTATCAGGCCCCCCAATATATAAAAGATCTGATATTACCTTACCATCCTAATAGAGCATTACGCTCCCAAAATGCTGGCTTACTTGTGGTGCCCAGAATCTCCAAATGCACAGTGGGAGGCAGAGCCTTCTGCTACCAAGCTCCTTCTCTCTGGAACCAGTTACCACTCTGGGTCTGGGAGTCAGACTCGGTCTCTGTTTTTAAGAACAGGGTAAAATCCTTCCTTTTTAACATAGCTTATGTTTAAGGAGGGATTTTGTGTCTCTTAACCCCACTTTTGTTCTGTTGTTATTTGATCCATACTGCTGGTTGACCTCCAATAATGTACTTGGCATCTTACTGTTATGTTCTTTATGTCTGTCCTCTCCATCCTCCCTATCCCCTCACCCCCAGCCAGTCGCAGCAGATGACTGCCCCTCACTGAGCCTGGTTCTGCTAGAGGTTTCTTCCAGCCAAATGGAAGTTTTTCCTCTCCACTGTCGCCTAGTGCTTGCTCATAGGGGATCATCTGATTGCTGGGTTTTTCTGAGACTGTGTGGTTTTTTCTGCACTGTGGCACCACGAGATGGCTTCTGCTGTGATGTGGTACAGTATAAATAAAGCTGAATTGAATTGAATTGAGTCTTTTACAGTGCTGTGGAGGAATTTTGGCTCACTCATCTTTGCAGAATTGTTGTAATTCAGCCACAATGGAGGGTTTTGGAGTAAGAACTGTCTTTTTAAGGTCAGGCCACAGCATCTCAATCGGATTCAGGTCAGGACTTTGACTAGGCCACTCCAAAGTCTTCATTTTGTTTTTCTTAAGCCATTCAGAGATGGACTTGCTGGTGTGCATTGGCTCTTTGTGCTGCTGCAGAACCCAAGTGCGCTTCAGCTTCAGGTCACAAACAGATGGCCGGACATTCTCCTTCAGGATTTTTTGGTAGACAGCAGAATTCATGGTTCCATTTAACACAGCAAGTCTTCCAGGTCCTGAAGCAGCAAACAGCCCCAGACCATCACACTACCACCACCATATTTTACTATTGGTATGATGTTCCTTTTCTGAAATGCTCTGTTTCTTTTACGCCGGATGTAATGGGACACACACCTTCAAAAAAGTTCAACTTTTGTCTCATAAGTCCACAGAGTATTTTCTCAAAAGTCTTGGGGATCATCAGGATGTTTTCTGGCAAAACTAAGATGAGCCTTTATATTCTTTTTACTCAGCAGTGGTTTTCGTCTTGGAACTCTGCCACACAGGCCATTTTTGCCCAGTCTCTTTCTTATGGTGGTGTCATGAACACTGACCTTATCTGAGGCAAGCGAGGCCTGCAGTTCTTTGGATGTTGTTGTGGGGTCTTTTGTGACCTCTTGGATGAGTCGTCACTGCGCTTTTGGGGTAATTTTGGTCGACCGGCCACTCCTGGGAAGGCTCACAACTGTTCCATGTTTTTGCCATTTGTGAATAATGGCTCTCACTGTGGTTTGCTGGAGTCCCAAAGTTTTAAAAATGGCTTTATAACCTTTTCCAGACTGATAGATCTTGATTACTTTGTTTCTCATTTGCCCCTAAATTTCCTTGGATTACAGCATGATGTCTAGCTTTTGAGGATCTTTTGGTGTACTTCACTTTGTCAGGCACGTCCTATTTAAGTGATTTCTTGATTGAGAACAGGTGTGGCAGTAATCAGCTCTGGGTGTGGCTAGAGCAATTAAAGTCAGCTTCCCAAAGATGTGATAAACCACAGTTAATATACAGTATGTTTTAACGTTGGGGGGGGGGGGGGGCACTTTTTCACACACGGCCATGTAGGGTTGGATTTTTTTTACCGTTAATAATAAACACCTTCATTTAAAAACTGCATTTGTGTTTGCTTGTGTTATTTTTCTCTAATATTTAAATTTGTTTGATGATCTGAATCATTTAAGTGTGACAAACATACACAAACATGAGAAATCAGGAAGGGGCAAACACTTTTTCACACCATGGTATGTGAAAAGTTTCAGTCTTGTTTTAGGTCCCGCCACAACATTGAGATGGCCCTTTTAAGAGTTTTTAACAATCTTCGTTTAATTGCTGACTCTTGCAGTTCTGCTGTTTTAGTGCTTTTAGTCCTGTCTGCTGCCTTTGATACTGTGGACCTGAAGATTCTTCTGTCCTGATTTGAGCATGTTGTTGGTATCAAAGGCACTGCACTAGCTTGATTTAAATCTTATTTGACAGACAGAAGCTTTTCAATTAATATAGGAAAGCTCTCTTCTGCAGCAGCTCCCCTTACTTGTGGTGTCCCTCAGGGGTCTGTTTTGGGTCCAATCCTGTTCTCCATGTATTTTGCCTTTAGGGTCCATCTTCAGGAAATATAATATTCTGCTGCATTGCTTTGCTGACGATATTCAAGTCTATACACCCCTCACACAAAACAGCAGTAATACATTACACCCTCTACTGTAAATTACATAACAGACCGTCAGCCGCAGAAACTTTGCGTCCCAATGGATAGCAGGCAGGTCCACTGGATTCTGTTTCACTGGACCAGCGTGGGTCTGTGGGGAGACTCCATACCACTATTAGGGCCTCCTCCCAGGATCACAAAGGCTGGTCTCCAGCAAACTGGACGAGGTCCTCTCTTGGAAGAAGGAATTGGTTTATTGTGCAAAGTCTCATCAGAGTCTCATCCTTCTTCTTCCGGCATTCAGAGAGAGCAGACGCTTTTCTCCCTCCTCTCCCTCCTAATCCTCTCCCTTCTGATCCCAGCTTGCAATGTTGCGTTTTTGTCTGTGTTTAGTCGCTCTTCTTCTGCTGAATCTTAATCTAAACGGAAATTATGGATCTGGAAAGCGGCTTAAATGTGATTGTCACCACTTTAAAAGAAGATTGGGTCAGGGGGGACCCAAGGGGAAGACTCATGGACATTGGGAACTCATGAGTCTGTATGATTCGACTGGAGATGCAGAAGACATCTATTGGCTATGATCACAGGACTTCTACTTTGGTTTTGGAGTTTCCTGATGTTTCAGAAATTGAGGAAGGTGGAGAGCTGTTCAAAATGCGGACCCAGGCAAGCTCCTTCACCAAATTCGACCAGTTGGGGAGTGCACGAGGCGGCATGGTGAACTGAATGGTAATTATGGTGGAATACATCTCGAGTCACTAGTGCTCTCCAGGGAATGTTTTTTAAGCCTGTACATGGAAATTATGAAGCACAGAATCGCATGAGAGAGGAAAATTCTATTCTCTGAGTGCACTGTGCAGATTTGACCTTGTTTTTTTTTGGTGCCCTGTTTACATTCCTCCTCTATGAAGATAAAGTGGAAGAGGCGGCTTTGCTAACCCAAACAATCGACAAACAATTGTTGTTGTTTCAGCAGACTGAACTCTTCACGGACAGTGTTACCATGTGTCTTCAAACTCTGCCATCTGCAAGCACGAGAGAGATAGACTCTGGACTTGCTTATAGATCACATGATTACAACATCCATCCACTGCCAGGAGGCGCCCTCTGTTGTTCACTAGCAACTGACACACCCACACTACACACTGCATACAACATCACATGACTGATACATACACTGACACACATACGCACACACTGTCTCTCTCAACTTTTGTTTTTGTGTGATCTATTGTCTGCTAATTGTGCATTGGAGAGTTTTTTTTCTATGTAATCACAATTTTGGTCATAAAATGAGCTTTATTTTGATTAACAATGCTTTTTTCTCTCTGCCCATTGTGTCACTTCCCTTTCCCCTCATTCCCTTCTTTACCCTCTACTGCTGACAGGCGCCTCCATGGCTGCCGCGTCATTGAGATGCGCTTATTCAGCGCGCCCAATGTCAAGTCAAATTCCTCGTATGTTTATGTTTTTTATGTAAACATGCTTGGCAATAAAGCTTTCTGATTCTGATTCTGATTCAGAAAGTCAAATTACATCACAAACTCATTTCTTCCGATGTTGGTGGTTTAAATGAGTTGGTTTAAGCTTTAAAAAAAATTAAACAAAACTTTCTTGCACAATGATTTACAGAAAAAGAAGAATAAATTAAGAAAAATGAATTTTAAAGAAAAGAAACAGGATTTACACAGAGCATGACAGGCTCTGGGCACTTCTTAAAAAGATAGGAGAAATTGGAGGAGCAGAGAAAGCTGCTCACAGCTTTGGCCAACCACACCCAAGCAGACTCTGAACAAAGAGCAATAAAACTTAAGTTTTCTCTAGTGTTGCAGAGTGACCCCAAAACTTCATGAGACCTGAAGTGGCCCAATTGTATTTGAGCTTCTTCCAACAAGGATCATAAACTCGACCTAAAAAGGGAAATGCATTGAAGCTTTGAACTCTATTGGTCAGTTAAAGTGCAGCTATGGCCTCCTGAAGAATGAGGAGGGGAAAAGACATTTGATCTGAGAAGTGAGACCCCCTTTTAAGACACCTGTTGCTGAAAAAAGCATAAATTCCTTAAACTTTAGTGACTAAGATATTCTACTCAATAAAGGAGCATAAAATGCATCTACATCTACTGTAATTAACTTGTGATAATAAGCATGCAAAAAATTTCTTCCTGAAAATAGTACAACATATCACAATCATATCAAATCGAATCATATCAATAAAGCATTTGAAACCCATTGTCCGTCCCAGAATTCACTTAAGAGAAAGAATATGAGAGAGTTCATAGTCCATATGGCATAAATTCCACTGCAAAGGAAAAAGTTAAATATTCCTGATTCGTCCACCAGATGGCACAGTGAAACAGGTTGTTTACTGGAGAGTCCTGGCTTCCAAAGTCTTCACTATATTGATCATAAAACTGTCAGTTAGAACATTCCTTTGCCAAAGAGTCTTGGAGAAAGGGATTAACTTCCACTTTATAGCCGATGGATAGGGTTACAGTTCTAGTTCTTGGGTGAGAGAAGCAGTCTCAAAAGCCAGACTTTTGAGTTGAAAAAAAATTCTTCATTAAAGAATAATTTATAAATTGGAACTCAAGGTCACGCTACAGTGAACATATCACTCCTCTTTTATCTTCCTTTCACTGGCTTCCTGTCCATTTTAGGATTGATTTTAACGTTTTATTGTTTACTTTTAATGCCTTAGATGGATTTTTACCATCTTACTTGTCAGAGCTTGTTTCTTCTCATTCCGGCAGCGGCGCAGGTGTAGTGTGACCGACTACTGATCGGAGGGTTATGGGTTCGATTCCCGCTCTGTCTGCTGTCCGCTTGTCGAAGTGTCCTTAAGCAAGACACTGAACCCCCAGTTGCTCCTGGTGGCCTGGTTAGCGCCTGTGTGTATGGCAGCTCTGCCACCATCAGTGTGTGAATGGGTGGATTGCAGGATCTGTAAAGTGCTTTGGTCATCCTAGATGAGAAGAAAAGCGCTATATAAGTGAATGCCATTTACCATTCCCCTGTAAGAGCACTGGGATCGACCAACCAGATGCTTTTACATGTACCAAAATCTAAGTTAAAACGGAGAGGTGATCAATATTAACTGAATATCAGTATTCTGAATATTAATTGATTTTAAATCACTGCTGAAGACACATCTGTTCTCATTGGCATTTGATTCAAGCAGAGAGTGAAAACTCAACAGTTGGCTGTGTTCTGTGCTGTTTTTACTATATTTTCTTTTAATGCATTTATTCCTATTTATTGTATATTTTTGGTTGTGAAGTTTGATTCATCTTCATCTCAATGTACAGCCCTTTGGTCAACTTGATTATTTTTAAATGTGCTCTATACTGTAAATAAATCTGACTTTAGAGGTAAAATCAATACTACATCTTGTCAATGAGCTGTAAAGGTGAGAATCTCCGGTCTGGACTCAGACCAACACGCACCCACAAGGAGAACCCCTCCTCCCTGTAAAGGAAAGATGAGTATCTGATGAGACAGGAGAGTGTCAAGACGTGCAGCTGATAGACAGAGGTAGGAGTCAGGCATGGAAAGAGAGAGAATATTCAATATTTTTTTCAGGAAAAATACAAACTTCGATAGACAATACAGAGCAACAGAATCTTCTTCTTCTTGTTCTTCTTTTTGTTCATCAGATGGACACTCCCGCCTCTACAATGAAGGTGACAGTATGCTGCAGGTCCCCCAACTTGCTGTAGAGCTTCTGGGCCAGGGGTGGGCCAGAGCAAAAGAATACATTATTTCTTTTCTCTCTGCGCTCGGTACTGAGTGGTTGGGGACCGCTGTGGTTAGGGAGTTTTCAAATGAAGATGCTGCCATAATTTCAAAATCTATACTTTTCAACATGCATTCAATGCAATTTAGCTGTTGTAATTGACATTGTGTTAAAATCTCTATTTGCTGTTGCACAAAAGAGTTTTTTCTGTATAGCAGAAGTTTCTGCTTAATTGACAAATCACTGTAGCAGGAAATGTTTGACAATCCTGTGCTTTTCTTGTGGTGTTAATTCCTTAAAATTTCAGCCTCCCCAGACATCAGGAAGTATAGTAGTTTAACTCTCACAAGAACAAGCCCAGATAGGGAGCGCCTTTCCCCCTTTAGGCTTCAAACTGAAAATCGCAACCTCTTGGAGTTTCGGGCTGAAACTTTTTATTGAGGTTTATAATGTTGATCTTATGAATTCCTTAAAATTTCAGCCTCCCCAGACATCGGGAAGTATTGTGTTTGATCTCTCTTAAGAACAAGCCCAGATTGTGATTGCCTCTCCCCCCCATAGGCTTCAAACTCAATATCGGAACCGCTTTGAGTTGTGGGCTTAAACTTTGCATGTTGGGTTCTAGTGTTGATCTTATGAATTCATGAAATTTCAGCCTCCCCAGATATCGGGAAGTATAGTAGTTGAACTCTCTGAAGAACAAGCCCAGATAGGGAGCACCTCTCCTTCCCCTTTAGGCTTCAAACTCAAAATCGGAACTGCTTTGAGTTTCGGGCTGAAACTTTGCATTTAGGGTTGTAATGTTGATCTTGTGAATACCTTAAAATTTCAGCCTCCCCAGACATCGGGAAGTATAGTAGTTGAACTCTCATAATAACAAGCCCAGATGGGGAGCGCCTTTCCCCCTATAGGCTTCAAACTCAAAATCAAAACCGCTTGCATTTGCAGGCTGAAATTTTCCATTTAGGGTTCTAAAGTTGATCTGATGAATTCCTTAAAATTTCAGTCTCCCCAGACATTGGGAAGTATAGTAGATAAACTCTCTAAAGAAAAGCCCAGATAGGGAGCGCCTCTCCCCACCCTTTAGGTTTCAAACTCCAAATCTGAACCGCTTTTAGTTGTGGGCTTAAACTTTGCATTTAGGGTTCTAATATTCATCTCATGAATACGTGAAAATTTCAGCCTCCCCAGATCAACTATGGGGAAAAAAACATCTGCTTTAAAATTCATAATTCTTCCCACAACTTTCAGTGCAAAAAAAAAAAAAAAAAAAATTCTCAAAACATCACAACTTTATTTGCAATTTTTTAAAAAGCTCCCACAAATTCAGGCTTTTTGGGCCACAACAATCATAAAAACACGCTGCGAAATCATGGAGGGACTGTTAAGGCTTACATTATACTATGGGGCTCTTACATGAAAAAACTATCCCTGCCTCCAAAACCTCACCTGGATGACAGTTGTTTACAATGCTAGGCTACTAGCCCTCAATAGCACATCCATGTCAGGAGTCCGTGGGTGGATAACTCCAACACTCTGATTCGGTTGCAAAGCTCTGGTCCATCTGTCTACAGGTGAGTGTCAGTCTCCTTTTCAAACTAGTTTACTCTCAAGTTTTGATACTTTAACTCCGGTGATGGCAGAATCTCAAGGCTGATTACAAGCTAGTACTACCAAATCCCTTGGATGCGCAAATGCCTGAATTTGTGTCTTCCAAATGTTTACATTAACTTCACATGTATTTGCGCCACATGTTCTGTCTGAACGCACCTTAAATCTTCTGTACGGGCCCATTGGGGCAGTGGTGGCCTTATGGTTAGGGATGTGGACTGGTGAGTAGAATGTCGCCAGTTCCATCCCTGGACCAGCAGGATCAGAGCTGGGTGGGACAGATATTCTAGCAGTGTTTTCCCCATCCTCCTTAACCCCATTGTGGTGCCATTGAGCAAGGTGTGACATGTGAGTGTGGCCCTTGGGGATGGCCGTAGTCGTCTGGGCGGAGTCACGTCAGGCGGGCTGCGGTTGCTGTATATATAGTCTGTGTGTTCTCAGTAAAGTTCAGTTCGTTGCTTGGCATAAGACAACTCACGTCTCACTTATTACATACATAACATTGGCGACTGAGGATTAACTCATGGGCGTGCGGGGCACCTCTAAGGCCGTTTCTGCAGTATCCAGGAGAACCAGCAATTCTGTGGCCACGCTGGTTGGCCGAGTTTGAGAAGTACATTGCAGCGTTGGGGCTGGGTAAACTCGACGGAGTGCAGAGGCGAGCGCTTCTGGTTCACAATCTCGGCGTAGAAGGTCAGAAAATTTTCCACACGTTAGGGGAGACGAAGTCTTATATAGATGCTGTCGGGCTGCTTGCTGACTACTTTGCCAAACACACAGAGCACAAAGCTGTGGGTTGAAAGGCTGTTAGCACCAAAAGACGTTAAGCTAGCTAGCTCAAGGGAGCTAACAGCTCAGCTAGTAGCAATGGAGAAATTAGCCACATAGCTAGGTGGGCGCCGAACACAGAAGTTAGAAGCTACAGGCTACAAGCTAAATAACATGGTGGAATTGGAGCCACAAGACAGGCAGCCCATGCCCATCGGGAATGACAAGCCATCCGAAGAGCGCAGCACTAAGAATGACCGCAGCATGTAGGGTGAGCAGCAAAGGAAATCGGCTCAGTTTTCCCAGCAGCCAGAGCTGGAGCAGTGGGAGGGGAAGCGTGAGCATGCTGAGAGCCCTGAGAAGCAGCAGCGACAGCCAGGTATAAAGACAGCACAGTGGAGCACCTCGGACGACAGAGAGGAGGTACCGGACTGCTTTTGTACCCAAGACAAGCCGCAGCTGGAGACGGACACTGAGAGTGAACCCTACGAAGAGCTAACCCGCGCCATGATGGTAAAGCAGGGCAAGTTTAATTCAGGTTCGACGTGGGTGGGTCTCAGTGCTGGCACTCGAGACATGGCAGAGGGGGGTACCGAGCGTGGCGGAGAGGCGCCTGCGTCGGTGAGTGACACCGAGGTGCTTGACCTAAATGCCCCCGGTACTTGGCTGCAGAGGGATGGAGGATCTGCAGCTACAATGGCAACCGCTGCAATGGCGTCAGAAGAGGATGGAGCCAGACCGACAGGCACGGAGAAACCGCATGCCAAGCAGCACCATATCAGGCTAAGCAGAGCCCCTCTTAGGGTTATGGTCTTGGTCCGGGTTCGAGGAGAAGAATGTCCACGGTGAAAACGGGCCAGACGACAGCCAGCGAAACACCAGGAACACCTGTGCATTGTGGCTAAGCTGGGCGCAGCATACTTCAAACTGTTTGATGATTCCGCAAGGAATGCCAATGAGCTGCGGCGTTTCTGGGAAGAGGCTTCTGGTGGTGGAACTGGACGAGAGCGGCGGTCGGTGATGGCGGTGTGGGATTCGGGTCCCGCCATCCAGAGGACCGGCCATCGCTCCGGGGGTCTGTGGTCTCCAGGGGCACGCCTGCTGAGGGGCTGCCCTGGGCCCCCCTTGCAAGGTCCAGGTTTTTTCCATCTCAGTGACAGTGTGGTAGCACTATGCTCATAGTTCTTGTGTATAGTATATGTTTATGTTGTGATTATTTTGTGCATTTTACTTAGTTTAGGAGCACGGTGTGTAATTTTAGTTCACGCATGGACTCTCTTTTAGTTTAGGGGTGGCAAAATAATGCAGTGCAGGCTGCACGGTAGTCCACCCTTCAGCCCTCTTTTAGTTATTTTGTGTGAATATGCTATGCCATTTGGTGCATTGTTTAAGTTGTCTTAGTGCGTGACTCAGGTCCCAAATTTGGGGAAGGTTTTCAATTTTATGTATGGTTTTGGACTTTTCTAAAGGGGGGGGTGACATGTGAGTGTGGCCCTTGGGGCTGGCCGTAGCCATCTGGGGGAAGTGACGTCAGGTGGGCTGTGGCCGTTGTATATATAGTCTGTGTGTTCTCAGTAAAGTTCAGTTTGTTGCGTGGCAGAAGACGACTCACGTCTCACTTATTACATATATAACACAAGGCCCTTAACCCAAAAAATCTGTGGTGTCTGAAATACAGATAAGGTCTTAATTTTGGATAAATTATTGAGTTTTTATAATTTTTAACAGGAGCTCACCTAGGAGGATGATGATGCAAATGAGGATGGCGATGATGGTGCCCGTCCCCAGCCCGGCAGCCATGATCCTCTCCATGTCCACGCAATCGCCGTGGCGGTCACACTGGCACACCTTCACCCTCAGGTAGGACGTGTTAGACATGGGCAGGTTCCCCGAGTCCGTGATCACGATGGGGATCCGGTAGATTCCGCTGGCCAGGGTGCCGATGCGCAGGCGCAGCTGGGCGTACTCGCCTGGATGGTTTAATGGGGGAGAATCAAAATGGGTGTTCATGAATTAGATGGTTTTGTTCTCTAAACAGGGTCATCATGGCAGCAAAATTTCAAACTGATACCTGGAAAAATATCTGAAATCAGAAAAAAACCTTCAAATTTATGTGAAAAAAGTTGTTCATTTACAAGTAAAGTGCTGGAAAAATTCAAAAATCAGCAACAGAAGCTCAAACATAAAAAATGCAAAGAAAAAAATACTGGTTAGTATTGTTATAAATGAGGATCTGTATAAAAACTAATTTTCATACTCAATCACCATCTGAGAATTACTTTTTATTACATCTGACAAGATGGCGCTAGTGTCTGGGGCTGACCGTCTGTCTCTGACAGCTTTGCTTGTTTTTTTACTGTTTTTAACCATTGGCATTCAAGAAGTCAAGTCCCTACTTGTGTACGACCGCCAAACATTGTTGGATCTTAGACTTTCTGCCGAGGATCTTATTTCGTCTGATTATGGTGGACAGAAGCCTCCGCTCTTGTCAGATATCCTGCCTTACCTGTATCGGGCCTCAGCCCCTCTCTCCGAGCGAAGGCGGAGGCGGAGGAAGAGGCCTCACCATCGCCGTGGGAAACGCAGCGGTCGGCTGGTGAAAAGGCCCGCCTGGCACATTTCTTCTCTGTTCCCCGGACTCCGGGCGGATTATGTTCCCTGGATCCTGCTGATGCCTGCCTGGTCCTTGTGACTGGCCTTGGTGAGGTGATCCGGCCCCAGCGCTGCTACTCTCCCAGGCCCCGCCAGCGTGGAGTAAATCCCTGGCACCTGAGACCGCTGCGGCACGTTTCCTGTTCTGCTGAGGCCCAGGCTCCAGCTCCAGCCCGGATTGGCCTGGTAAACACCAGATCGCTGGCAAATAAAACTTACATCCTGAAGGATTTCATCAGCTCCCGGAAACTGGATTTCTTTTTCGTTGCGGAGACCTGGTAGACTGTTGGTGAACTCTCTGCTCTGTCCGAAGTTTTACCCCCAGGTTCCTGTTATTTTAATTCCCCGCAGACAACAGGACTTGGAGGAGGAACAGCAGCTGTTTACAGAAATGACTATAAATGTCAACAGTGCTTTTTACCTTCTCCATTCTCCAGCTTTGAACTGACTTTCTTTGAGGTGGGTCGAATAAACCCTGTACTGTTTGCTGTCATATCCAGACCACCCAAATATAATAAGGACTTTTTAAATGACTTCACCAATTTCTTGGCTGGTATTGTTACAAATTCTGATTGTGTTCTTATCGTTGGGGATTTTAACATACATGTGTGTTGTTCTGATAAGCCGCTGGTGAAAGACTTTTTAAATCTCATTGATTCTCTAAATCTGCTGCAGTCCGTGACTGGCGCTACTCATGAGCACGGACACACGGTAGATCTTGTCCTCTCGTATGGCCTGTCTGTTGTTAGTTTAGAAATCTGTGACACTGTACTGTCCGACCATCTGCCTGTATTATTTGAGGCTGATCTGTCACCCGCTGCAGCTAAAACTCGCGCTGCTGCTCAGCGCTGCCAGGTTTTTAACCCTTCCACTGCCGGTCGGTTCTCCGCTGCCTTTGACCAGCTCTGTGTCCCTCCTGGTTCCATCTCATCTGTGGAGGAACTCAGCTCCTGGTTTCACTCCTCCTGCCAAACCATCTTGGACTCTGTGGGTCCACTGAAAACCAAGCAGCCTTGATCCAAACCTGAGCCTTGGTTCAATGACAGAACTGGTGCAGTCAGACAGGAGTGGAGCAGAGCTGAACGCAGGTGGAAGAAGGACAAACTGCAGGTGTCACTGCAGATTTTAAAAGACTGCTGGCGTCAGTATCAAAATACTGTCAAGCAGGAAAAAAGCAAATATTTTGCTAATATTGTTTTATCTCATTGTCATAATCAATGTGTTTTATTTAACACTACTGACTCTGTTCTCAACACCCCACAGACTGACTGTCTGGAGCCTCCTCTGAGTTATGCAATGATTTTATGAACTTTTTTATTGATAAGGTGGCCACCACCAGGGCTCTCATCTCAGCTCCTGACTCTAATCCCTCGGTCTCTGTCCTTGTTCTGCTGTTTTTAATCAGTTTGAATCTGTGACTCTGTGGTTTTTAGAGGACGTGGGTGGCCACATTAAGCCCTCAGGGTCTCCCTGTGATGCTGTCCCTCCTAGACTCTTTAAAGAGGTGCTTCCCAGTATAGGCCAGTCAGTTCTCACCATCTTGAACAGCAGCCTGTCATCTGGTGTGGTTCCTGCAAATTTTAAACATACAGTAGTACAGCCCTTGATTAAGAAACCTGGTCTCAATCATACCATGTTGGCAAATTTTAGGCCTATTTCCAAGCTGCCATTTCTCTCAAAAGTTTTAGAGAAAATTGTCTATATGCAGCTGAAATGTTTTCTGGATGAACACGGTATTTTGGAGATTTTTCAATCTGGTTTCAAAGCTCTTCATAGCACAGAGACAGCTTTGTTAAGAGTTTTTAACGATATTCTCTTGGCATGTGATTCAGGTGAATATGCTGTTCTTGTGCTGCTTGATTTAACTGCTGCCTTTGACACAGTGGACCATCATGTTTTAATTTCCCGTTTGCAGCACCTAGTGGGCATTTGTGGCACTGCTCTCAACTGGTTTAGCTCCTATCTGTCAGACAGGACTTTTAAAGTTAGTATGTCTGGGTTTGAATCCTCTTCTGCTTCTCTGCCTTACGGGGTCCCACAGGGGTCAATTCTAGGGCCCATGCTTTTTTCTCTGTACATACTTCCACTGGGTTCCATTTTTAAAAAGCATGGTATCTCTTTCCACCTGTATGCTGATGACTGTCAGATTTATGTCCCTCTAAAACAAAAAGCTGCCTCATCAGTAAACTCACTCCTGGCGTGCATTGAAGACATAAAGTCTTGGATGGCCCTAAACTTCCTAAATTTTAATGATAAGAAGACCGAAGTGATGGTGTTTGGACCTAGTCGCCCCTGTGAGTCCCTTCCTGTATACTTGGGCCCCCTTACTCGTTATGTTAAATCCACGGCGAGGAACCCTGGTTTTATCATGGTCAGTAATTTTAAATTAGACACGCAGATCCGTTCTGTGGTAAAATCCAGATTCTTTCATCTAAGGCGTTGAGCAAAAGTAAAACCCATTCTCTCTAGACCACACTTGGAAACAGTAATCCGTGCTTTTATTTCATCTCGGCTGGATTACTGTAACGCACTTTACGTCGGTGTCAGCCAGTCATCTCTTTCCCGTTTGCAGCTGGTTCAAAATGCTGCCGCTCGTCTTTTAACAGGTACACGTGGAAGAGATCACATTACACCCATCTTAGCTTCACTCCACTGGCTGCCCGTGTATTTTAGAGTTCATTTTAAAATTCTTTTATTTGTTTTTAAATCCTTGAACGGTCTTGCTCCACCTTACCTCTCTGAGCTTCTGCATCCCTACGCTCCCACCCGGTCCCTCAGGTCAGCTGAACAGCTGCTTTTGGAGGAACCAAAGACGAGGCGCAAGCTCAGAGGGGACAGAGCCTTTTCGATCATGGCCCCCAGGTTATGGAATGATTTACCCCTGGACATTAGACAAGTACCTTCACTGTCCATTTTTAAAACACATCTTAAAACACATTTTTACTCCCTGGCCTTCGACCCAGTATGAGACATTGATTTTATTGAATGAAATGGATTTTTATTTATTTTACTTTTTTCTTGTGTTAGCACCCTTTGTGTTAGTGCCCTCCTTTTATGTTCTCTTGTTGTACAGCACTTTGTGTAGTGAGTGTTGCATTTAAAGTGCTTTATAAATAAAGTTGATTGATTGATCTGTGTTGGTGAATAAAAGCTGCCCTGCTGTAGTGGTGAATGAGAAGGTGACGACACCCACATCACACTTAGCAACCCACGAGAACAGCTGCCATCTCAGCTGGATGTCAGCATGCCTATAATAGCTGTTAGCTTTCCTAGGATACCTGTTAGCATTACTTCTTCTTTTAGATTTGATTGGCAGTTGACAACCAGCTTACAGGTGCATTACTGCCACTGACTTAATTATCATCACTCTATCTTTGTATAAGGAGTTCTTATAAGGAGTTCTGAACACTCGGCTTCTTTATCACTTTATATACAATTCACAAAATCTCTGTGTGGTTCTTCTTCTTCTTCTTCTTTTAGATTTGATTGGCGGCTGGCAACCAGCTTACAGGTGCATCATCGCCACACACCTCACTCCACATCATCACTATCTGGTCACGAGCTGTAGTCCTTACAAATTCATCACTCTACATCACTCCATGACTCTATACATCCAGCATCACAGGTGCATTACTGCCACACACCCTATATATGTGTGTCTGTCTGTGTGTTCTGTTTTTCCTACTTGGATTGCCATTAACATTGCTAGGATAGCCTTTAGCATGCTGATGCTAGCCATTACATTATGATACCTGTTAGCATTACAAGGATTTCCTTTAGCATTTATACGATGGCTATTAGCATTCCTAGGCTGGCTGTAAACATTCTTAGGATAGTCGTTAGCATTCCTAGGATGTCAATAGCATTCCTAGACTGACAAACAGTTTCTTCCCCTGGGCCATCCGGACTGTAAACAGTCAGAGGCCCCACCCCCCTCTCACTGAACGCTCACATGCTCAGAACTGAGGACCTTTTAATTATCACTATTACTCACCTGTCTTTGCACTCCACACTTTCAAGTATATTGACCCATCCGTGAAACCACTACTATGTATATTTTCTATAATCCTTGGATCATTTTACTCAATTGTGTGTTCAACTGTGTGTTCTGCACTCTGCATTCTTATGTACATAGTTCCACCCATGTAGCCACTCCCGTACCTGTGTATATTTCCATCATCCTGGACTATTTTTATTTTTATTTTAGTTGTGTGTTTAATCGTGTGTTTTGTAACCGTGTTTTAGCTAATCCTTCTTCTACTTAATTGTGCAGTAGACTGATGGAGCACCCACAATTTTGTTGTACTGTACAACTGTACAATGACAATAAAGCCTATTCTATTGTACTCCTCCCCCTTTATTATGCAGCTTTAGTTCTCTTATAAAGCTGCAGTTGGGAGAGGCTGCTTCGATAAGAAGAGATCCACTGTTATCTTCTAACCAGGTCTCTGTTAAAAACATGAAATCCAGTTTGTGTTTTAAAATTAAATCATTATTGAGGGCTGGTTCTGTAATTGGTCTCAGGCTGGAAACCTTTGAATCTGTGGTGGAGAGGAGGACATTGAAAAAACTGCAATACATCATAGACAATCCTGATCATCCCCTCCACCACACACTGGACAGACAGCGGAGCACCTTCTCCAGCAAACTGCTACAACTTCACTGCCGAACGGTCAGGTACAGGACATCTTTATTGCCACATGCCATTTCACTGCACAATAACTCACTCTGATGTTGAATCTTGGTCATAAAATGCTGCCATACTGCACCTTACAGTATTAATTGGTACCTTATATTCCACCCTGTGCCTTATAATTCTTCTCTCTACAGTCAGTACTATCCATAGATTCATAAAGATCATCTATTTAACCTAGTAGTTGCCTACTTCCCTGGGTAACTCCTTTTCTATGTTGTGTGTATTTTGTTGGCTGGGTTGTGCAAGTCATGCTGCGTTTACACTGTAATTTCCGAGTTTGGGATCAATTAAGTGCATCTATCTATCTATCTAATAATTAAAAATGTTTTTTTTTCTTGCCAAAGACCTAATATTTAATAAAGCTTGTTTCAGTGTGTTAAGAGCATCATTTGCCAGATTTGTTTAAGCTGTGATTGGTGAGAAATGAACACTAGATTTGATACATTTACAGGAGATGTAGGATGGATCTTGTTTCCCTGTAAATTTACCAACCTTTTTGCTGCTACCTATTAAAACAGAAATAAAGGAAACTACTTCCATACTGGGCCCTGGCTTGTCTTGGAAAGAGCCATGAGTACCAGTGGTATAAGAGCCTGGACCCAGTACGTATCATACCCAGCTTACATTGTTATCAGGCTGTGGGTTTTGGTTCGGCTGTGAGGGTGAGGGTGGTGGTGGGTGCCGGGACTTTGGCAGTTGTGTCAGAGCTTGCTGAGGAATTGCTGGAGGGGGGAGATGGGGGAAAGGATGAAGTGGGAGGTTCTGGGGTGAGAAAATTGGACTAGGGCATGGGTTCAGTTTTGTGGCAACAATAACCAGCTCCTTCATCTGGTCAGTGAAGTCAAGGAGTGGGAAGGATGGGAAGAGGAAGCTGAAGAGGACAGTGACCTGGAGGGGGTATGTGGTGGAAGAGGAGGTGGGTCCTCACTGGCGGCTTTTGGTGAAGGAGGGGTCTGCACAGGTGGGGGCTGAGGTGGCTTTATCTCACAGTTTCTACTAGGCTGCATCTTATCCTGTTGTTTTGGTTCCTCTTGTCTATTATCCTTTTCCTGGGGAACAGCCTCACTCCTGACCTGCTGAAGCTGAGTCCATCTGCCATAAAAAAGTGTCTGCTGTCCCAGAAGAAGCTGAAATTGTCAATAAGATGGAGTGATTTGTTTGTACAAGCTTCTGATAGCCATCCATTTAAATTAAACTGTCTGCTGAATCTCTCAACTCCTCCTCTGACCGGTGGTAGTGGGCCACTAATAAACACTTCAGCATTCAGACAGCTGACTACATCCAGCAGTTGAATACCTCAGATTGCTGTTTCACAACATCATTTTAGCCTACAGTATATGTAATAGGAGACTCTTCACTGTTGAATGATCAGCCATGATTTGCAAGATTTTGTCTCTCACATCAGACACCATATCCTTGGGAAACCACATTATTTTTGTGCATTTACCACATACGTTTCTCACATCTTTCACAGCAGAGTCACCAACAATCAGAGTTTCAGGCCCAGCTGTTAGCTTTCTCTGTAGAATTTTACCTTCTGTGTTATTCCGATTTACCTTGCTGTGTGTGGGGGAGATTTTATCCGGGTCATCAGATGGAGATACAGGCTCCTGCAGTAGCAGCACAAATCTGTTCTGAAGTGGCATGTTTGGTTGTTGTGGAGGAGGTTTGTTTTTAGGTTTTCCTTCAACAGCTATCCACGACTGTGTCTTGCTGACAGCAGGGGTTGAAGAAGCGCTTGGTCTGGCCGGTAATGCGGGCCAGCCAATCGCATCCCAGATCTCACCACGTTGGGCTGTTGCTTGTCCTCCCTTCACCTTGTGTGATGATTTATTCCTGGGCTTTGAACCAAGGGCATTCCAGGGAAGACTATCACTTGAGGATTTATTTCTATGTACACAATCCTCCCATCTCCAATCAGCCATGTTAGCATGGGATAGTTGTGATAGATGGCAGGGTCTTGTCCACTGCACTTAGTCACTGACAGGGTTGTATCATTTTCACAGAGTCCATTAACTTCCAGATTAACTTCTAATTGCTGGATTTTAGTTTCCAGCATGGTAATCTTCTGTAAAGGTTTGTGGTTGTCCTCTGTAGAAAGGGGAGGCGTCTTGTTGATACTTACTGTAGCTTTAGCTTTTCGATCACTGTAGTTCAGGCTTCAGCTGCTTGTAGGCCACACTCATGTAGCACTGATAAGATCCAAAAAAGTGTTAGATCATGGTAATAGTGAGCTATATCTTCAGCGAAACACACGCAGTCCCAGTAATTTATTAGTATCTGGTAGACGCTGTCCATAAATTTCTTGCAGAGGAAAATAAGAATATTGACAGAAAAGTGTAAGCAGAGGGAAGAGCAAAGCAGTTCCAGGTAAAACCATGCACCTGCACACCTATTATCATTCCTAGAATAGCTGTGAGCATTCTTACGATAGTAGTTAGCATTCCTAGGATTGCTGTTAGCATTCTTAGGATGGCTATTAGCATGACAAAGGTGACCAGTAGCATTGCTGGGATCATTGTTTGCATTCCTATTTATGACTGTTAGCATTGTTATGATGTTAGCTTTCCTTGGTGTGCTGCTAGCCTTCCTAGACTGTTTGTTAGCATTTCTAGGCTGATCCAGTGGGTTGTTAATACCTTGTCACTCCCCACTGTCGACCTATCGGTGTCTGGTCCCAGCAGATCACTCCACTGCTCTTATTTATATCTTCCATATCTTCTTAATTATTGCTCTGAGTGTTGCTATCCCTGTGCTGTTGCAATCCTGGAATTTCCCCATTGTGGGACTAATAAAGGCTTATCTTATCTTATCTTAGGAGTGGATAATTTAGAATTTTAGAAAAGTTTAGAAAAAGATTTAGACCTGTGAAGATTTAGACCTCTGAGTTTCTCCCTGACTGTTTCTGCGGCATGTTAAAGGCAATCGTCATCTGGTTTCCTCTCTGTTAAAGCGGCCTTGGGTGAAGGCCTAAGTCAAATGGCGAATAAAACTATTTTCCATTAACTCATCCACAGCTGCCAGCTTTTCTGTCACACTGCAGTGCCTCCCGGTGAAGTGTCTTCTGTGTTGACGCTGATGGGGTCACACTTTAATGCGTCTCCCTCCAACCTGCTTTCAATGATGCCGTTTGGAAGAGAAAACAGACCCATTTAGTGTGAGGCAGCAGGAGGATTTTGGTTAAGAAGCAAAAGAAAAACAGATTTTCTAAAGAATTCTGACTGTGATGTTGAGCTCAGATCAGGAACATCAGTTCTGCTTCCTGCTTAGCAACGTCTTTGTTTTACGCTTCAACAACATTTTTCATGTATATTTGAAACTTCTTTTCTCATACAGTAAATTAGTGATGTTTTATATCAAATTTGGATTTTTTTTATTGTAAATTATTTTTTTTCTTGTAAATTTTGGACTTGTTTTAGATTCCCTTTCAAACACTTTCTCATAATAATAATAATAATAATAATAATAATAATAATAATCATAGTGATTAAACAAAAAGTTGGTAAAACTCAAATTAAACATGAAGCCTCTAAATTGAATGATTTGGCCTCTGTTCCTCCTCATAATTTAAAAATTAAATGTGTTTTGTTAAATATTAGGTCTCTAACTCCCAAGTCTCTGCTAGTCCATGATCTGTTAATTGATCATCAGATTGATTTAATATCCCTTACAGAGACTTGGTTAAGGCAAGAGGATTATGTTGGTTTAAATGAATCAACTCCCTCTGGTTATTTAAACTGTCAAAATCCCTTTCCTGGGGCTTGCTGACCTCAGACGTTTGTGCCCTGTGGGGGTTGGTGGCGCTGCCTTGCCTACTCGGGGTTGCCGGGGGGAGAGCTGCTGCGACTGGCCCTCCGCTTCGTATATTTCCTGACAAACCACTCACATGCATGCACTTATTTTGCGTGCGTTCTCATATATATGCATACAGACATACACGCACAAGTGTCTCTCCTTTAACAGGTGCGGAAACCAGACTCGTGTTGAGACATCTTCGGTGGAAGAAGCAGTTTGTCTTTTGTTTGTTTTAGTTGGGTTTTTTTTTTGTTTTTTTTTGTCTGTTCCCTTTTCTTTTCCCCCTTCACACACTTCCTTTCCCTCTTCCCCATCCTGCTGAGTCTTCCATGGGTAAAACAATTAAAATAAAGTATTAAAAGTTATTACAGGAGGAGTTTACAACAATATAAGATAAGATAAGATAAGATAAGCCTTTATTAGTCCCACAACGGGGAAATTCCAGGATTGCAACAGCACAGGGATAGCAACACTCAGAGCAACAATCAGAAGGCAAGAAAAAAAAAAACAAAAAAACAAGCAAGCAAGAGCAGCTAATATACATATGTACATATTACTATAAAATATATATACACACACACACACACACACACACAGACACACAGTGCAGAGCATTGTAGCTGGATGGAATAAATATATGAATATATGAACACACAGTGCAGAGCATTGTAGCTAGATGGAATAAATATGTAAATATATAAACACCCACAGTACGGAGCAATGTAGCTAGATGGAATAATATGTAGATATATAAATATAAACACACCCAGTGCAGAGCATTGTAGCTAGATGGAATAAATATGTAAATATATAAACACCCACAGTACGGAGCATTGCAGCTAGGTGGAATAAATATGCAAGTATATAAACACACACAGTGCGGAGCAATGTAGCTAGATGGAATAATATGTAGATATATAAATATAAACACACCCAGTGCAGAGCATTGTAGCTAGATGGAATAAATATGTAAATATATAAACACACACAGTGCAGAGCATTGTTGCTAGGTGGGATGAAACACGATACACATACAATACACAGTTAGGTACTGTATAAGCTCCTCTTGGCAAAGTAAATCTGTTTTGGACTGAAAGAAGTCTTCCCATTTATTGGTAGCTTTATTCTTCAAATAATCAATTCTTCATTAACTTTAGGCCATGTACCACAGGATTTTAAAACAGCTGTAATTAAACCCTTACTCAAAAAGCCAACGCTGGATCCAGGAGTTTTAGCTAACTATAGACCAATCTCTAATCTCCCTTTCATTTCAAAAATCTTAGAAAGAGTTGTTGCTATGCAATTATTTGACCACTTGCAGGGAAATGGTTTATTTGAAGAGTTTCAATCTGGGTTTTGAATCCATCATAGTACTGAAACAGCCTTAGTGAAGGTCACTAATGACCTCCTGATCACATGAGATGAGATGAGATTCAACTTTATTGTCATTACACATGTATGAATACAAGGTAGCGAAACGTGACTTGGCATTTGGGCACGCTCTGCAGAGCGCATCCAAGGCCGGGGCAGCCGCTAGGCGCCAGTCATCAGACATCTGATAATGGATTTGTTTCTGTACTTGTCCTTTAAGACTTTAGTGCAGCTTTTGATACTATTGATCATAATATTCTACTTGATAGATTAGAACACTATGTTGGACTTAATGGAGCTTCGTTGCAGTGGTTTAGATCTTATTTATCTGATAGGTTCCAGTTTGTTCATGTAAATGATGAGTTTTCTTTCAACTCAAAGCTCAGTCATGGAGTTCCACAGGGATCTGTGCTAGGCCCTACTCTTTTTAGTTTATATATGGTGGGGCAAAAAAGTATTTAGTCAGCCACCAATTGTGAAAGTTCTCCCACTTAAAAGATGAGAGAGGTCTCCAGTTTTCATCATAGGTATACCTCAACTATGAGAGACAAAATGAGAAAAAAAATCCAGAAAACCACATTGAAGGATTTTTAATGAATTAATTGGTAAATTCCTCGGTAAAATAAGTATTTGGTCAATAACAAAAGTTCATCTCAGTACTTTGTTATATACCCTTTGTTGGCAATGACAGAGGTCAAACATTTTCTGTAAGGTATGGTGGAAAATAAGTATTTGGTCACATACAAACAAGCAAGATTTCTGGCTCTCACAGACCTGTAACTTCTTCTTTGAGAGGTTCCTCTGTCCTCCACTCGTTACCTGTATTAATGGCACCTGTTTGAACTCGTTATCAGTATAAAAGACACCTGTCCACAACCTCAAACAGTCAGACTCCAAACTCCACTATGGCCAAGACCAAAGAGCTGTCAAAGGACACCAGAAACAAAATTGTAGACCTGCACCAGGCTGGGAAGACTGAATCTGCAATAGGTAAGCAGCTTGGTGTGAAGAAATCAACTGTGGGAGCAATTATTAGAAAATGGAAGACATACAAGACCACTGATAATCTCCCTCGATCTGTGGCTCCACACAAGATCTCACCCCGTGGGGTCAAAATGATCACGAGAGTGGTGAGCAAAAATCCCAGAACCACACGGGGGGACCTAGTGAATGACCTGCAGAGAGCTGGGACCAAAGTAACAAAGGCTACATCAATAACACACTACGCCACCAGGGACTCAAATCCTGCAGTGCCA